>JAOQMS010000002.1:12267595-12295184 GCA_027563885.1 Erythroxylum longipes
ACTTGCACCTGAGGAGTGGAGGGTAATTGGGGTGAGCTGCGAAGCTCAGTGGCTTATATATTTATAGCCATTAGCATTGAGCCACACATTCAAGCATATTCACTTATATATGTATAAAAATTCAATAATTAACAAATTGAAACTCATAACTCATATTTACCAAGATGTCATCACAAAGGACAAGTCATGTAATTTATCCATCATAACATAACACTCAATTATGTATCATGCTTGACAAATCGATGATGAAATGTAAAAAAAATGGCTCGAGAGTTCCGTGGAACAAAACGGATAAACTGAAGTTTATACCGTGAACAAAACGAGTCTGATTTCTTAGGATCTCGTAGCCTCAAGCGGGCAGCTAGGAGAAGGCTATATGTCGACGTGCACGTGACTAACGAAACATTCCTCTTTTGCCCAAACACAATCAATTGTATGCTTAATTCATTTCCATGCATTTTCGTATTCTCATACTTCTTATGCTTTCTCATCTTTTCACTTATACAAAATACCATGACATAACATGATCACAATCACAGTGCATTTTTTAACGATTGCCATAATTCACAACAAACAATTTAACACACATCATATAAGCAAGCAAGACAATTTGCCCATAGTACACAACAACTATAAATATATTACCCACCTAATTTGCCTGACAATCCAAGTTCAATGTTGTCTTTCCTCTTCGCCTCGTATCGGACTCGCTTAGTTTCCTTTAGTCTTCTCCAACTAATGAGATTCTTGGCTCTAAAGAAAGCTCTTCCCTTCCTCTTTCTTTTTCCCTTCTTGAACAACTTCAAAATCATTCTTTAAACTTAAGAAAAATCAAACCCTAGCTTAACTTTCTTTCTCTTCTTTCTTCTAATTTTTCGTTTCTCTCACTTCCCTCTCTCCAATTCACGTTTTCGGTCTTCCACTTCACAAGACAACATTTTTCCTCTTCCCCTTTTTACCCTTAATGAATGCTAAAGTCCACTTTACCCTTCCTTATAGGTTTAGGTTCCTTTAACCTTAAGTCATCTTCCAAAAATGACCTTATGTACCTTACAACATCAACACTTTAATTCCATCCATTCATGAATTAATCCTTCTAAACTTGACATAATAATTTACTCCATTTAAAATGAGTTATCTAACAATACTACAAAATTTATTCAAATCATGCTTACTAAAATAAAAAAAACGGAGCCCAACACTCGCCATGTCTCAAGGCAATGCATCATCACAAGCATCTCCTTCTCATGCGTCGAGTATCACTGCTCTGTACTGTTGAGTTTTCGACTCTCAAATGCTACTGGATGACCTTCTTGTACTAGAACTCCACCAATGGATTTGTCCGAAGCATCCGTGTGTACCTCAATTGGAAGATCAAACTCTGGTAGCTTTAACACTGGTTCGGTTGAGATAGTGACTTTAAGTATTTCAAACACCTCCTAACATACACCCGATCAACACCACTCTTGCTTTTTCTTTATCAAGATCGTCAATGGTGCCACTTTTTTTTTATTATCCCATTATAAACCGCCTATAGTAGTTCTCCAGTTTAAGAAAACTCCACAATTCTCGTACTGTCGTCGGAACTTTCCTCTCAACTATCTCCTTCACCTTTTTCAAATCCATCCAGGCCTGACCCTTGCTTACCAAGTGACCTAAGTATCTGATCTCTTACTATGCAAACTCACACTTCTCCTTCTTCACGTAGAGCTTGTGTTGCTTCAGCCGCTCAAACACTTTCCTTAAATGCTTCACATGTTCAGCCATATCTGTACTATACACCACGATATCGTCAAGATACACCACCATAAACTTATCAAAGAAATTGTACAGCACATCATTCATCAAGTTACAAAATGTCGCAAGGGTGTTAGTCAATCTGAATGATATGAGTAAAAATTCATACGATCCATACCAAGTCACACACGTTGTCTTTTGCTCATCACCCTCAGCTATCTGCACTTACAATACCCACATCGAAAATCCAGATTTGTGTAAACTGCAACCCTCGATAATCTGTCCATCAAATTTTGAACTAAGGGAATAAGATACTTGTTTTTTATTGTTACCTTATTCAATACTCGATAGTCTACGCACATCCGAAGTGTTCCATCTTGCTTCTTCTGGAATAGTACCAGGGCACCATACAGGGCTTTAGATGGTTGGACAAACCCTGCTTCCAACAGTTCACCAAGTTATTTTTGAAGCTCCCTCAACTCCAATGGGGACATCCTATATGGGGCGCGTGCAAGGGAGATTGCTCTAGGAACCAACTTAATCCTGTGATCTATCTCTCGACAAGGTGGAAGAGTCTTCGGCAACTCTTTCGGTATCACGTCCTGAAACTCCCTCAACAAACTTGCAACAGCATCAAGGACTTCCACCACTTGGTCCTCACTAATCTCCCATACGGCAGCGAGATAAGTCTCCATACCTTTCTTCAACCCTTTCTTGATGCTTATGGCCGACATATATGCTACTGTCGTTGTATCATCCATCGTTCCACCGACAGATCTACAACATCTAACAAAGAAAGAACTTTTCTCATACATGATCATCATACCTTCCAAACTTGGATATAGCACCGCCTTTGTTTCCTTCAAGAAATCAATCCCCTATATCAATTTGAAATCTTCAAATGGTATGACTATGCAATTGAACTTGGCATGCCAACTCCCTATGCTCATTGGGAAGTTGTAAGTAGCTCTTACCACTGCTTGTGCCTTACTCGTAGGAGTTTTTATCCTTATCAGGGTCTTTGACACCTTGAGCCCTAACTTAAGCGTCATCCTTTTCACCACGAATGAGTGAGTCACGCCAGTATCTATCATCGTGGTTACCTCCTTCCCATTGACTTATATCCCTACATACATTAACTTGTCAAAAGGGTTAGACTCACTCTTAACTGCGTTCAACAAAGAGACCAAATTGAAAGCTGCCTTCGAGTCCTCTTCTTTTTTTGTGATCAATGCATTCAGCTTCTCCTTCCTTAGACATTCTCTCGCAAAATGTGGACCATTGCATAGGTGACAAATAAGTTTGTCCTTTTTAGAGGACATCTCCCCACTATTGAAGCCATTATTTTGCTTGCCTTTTCCCTTAAAGTCTCCCCTTTTGGAGTCTTTCTTCTTTTTCCCCTCGTTTTTCTCCTGTTAGGCTAGGACTTTGCCCTTGGAAGAATTTGAGGAGCCCACCTTAGTTTCCTTCATCACTCGAAATTCCACCAAAGTATTAGCAGTCGCGATTGCACCAACTACGTCCTTCATATTTTGCCTCTATAATTCCATTTGTGCTCATGGTTGTAACTCGGACAAAAAGTTAAAGAGCTTGTCCGTGTCTGACATATTAACAATGTTAAACATTAGAGAACTAAACTTCTTAACATACTCTCTTATCGATCCATCCTATTTCAGCTTCTTCTAGGCATCCCTCTCTAGCCAAGAGGTATTCATCGAAAGAAATTGATCCTTCTAACTCCTTCATCTTGTCCCACATGTTGATGGGATCTCTACTTGCACTGATCTCCGTAGAGGTCCTCGTTCTCCACCAAATCTTGACATCCCCATCTAAGTACATGACCGTCATGTTGACCTTCTCAGCATTGGGTATCTTCGTAGTCAAAAAGTACTACTCTATGTCCCACAGAAAGTTCTCAAGTTCCTTCATGTTCCGAATACCTTCAAAAACTTTGGTCTCACAATACCTCCACTATGGTGCTCTCTACATGTCCAATCTCTTGTGTTACAATAACACATCTTAAGATCGTCATCTCGAACCTAGTATCCTCCTGCGCCTTCATCAACTTCGCTATTTGATGCTACAATGCTTGGATTTGCTTCGTCAACATCTTCATCCTAACGTTGTAGGAAGTGACCTCCTCCTCCCACTGAGGAATTAGGCCAATGAGTGCGTCCACTCTATTGACACATTATGTCAAATTGGTGCCTCCTACCATCTCGAAATTATGGCTTTGATACCAGTTGTTACAAAGGTATTCTTAAGCACTAAACTTACCGCAAGTCGCGCCTACTCCTTTGTATAAAAATCTTACGTAGATCCTTTTAAGCAAGACTCAACCTTCCCCATGTGATCTTTGACCAACAATCTAGTTCACGAATGCCTCACAACCCTCGCAGTGTTTAACTCTCACACTTGCAAGAAAATACCGAAGTAATAGAATATTCAAAGGCAACAATAACGCAAGAAAGAGATACAACAAACTGCCAATCTTTATTACTTCCCTCAAAATTTACAAAGGAATGCTCTGTCAACTTTGTGTGTGAAGAGCAAGGCTTAAATGAGCTATATATAGGAATTAAGGCTTGGGGAACAAGTTAGAATCCTAACAGAACCCCACTACCCATGATCACATCTTATCCTATCATATTACATCGTTATCCTACAAGATTACATCACCATCTAAATAGGAATCTATCTGATAAGGTCTATCTACATCCCAACTAATAAGATAAAACATTACACATGATCTATCCTTATCTTCAAAGATGTCCACTATCTTTAAATGATCCTCTCATGTGGTCCTTATCCTTTAGTGTTGATGTTTATCCTCCGTGATCTTATCCGCCACATCATCCAAGATCCCCATGATCTCTATCTGTTGATGATGAGTCATCTAAGCCAAATTCATTCCTAGCATATTAGTCCAATCCAATGCTTAACCATGCCAAGTCCATCAGCCATAGTCTGTCCATTTGAGCACTCACTAAGTCCTTAGCCTATCAATAACTTAACCTTAGTTTTGTCATCTCGTACATGGTTTGAAACTTTACCAAAACTCGCATCATGCTTAATTTAACATGTTAAGTCACCTTGGAGGTTTCGCATACCACTGCTATGCTTATGATCTAGCTAACCTTCCACCCAAGGCCTGTCTTCATCTAGCTATGAAGTGCCTTTATGTGTTAAGGGGCTAACAGCAGGCCTCCAGGTGCCCCATTCTGTAGCCCTGTACAAAGGACTGACATAATAACTATTACCTGCCACAATTATGGTGGAATTAGGCACTCTGCTCATCAGTGTCCAACCGAACAGGATCTTTTTCAGAACAAGTCAATGTCAAATGTTGCCTCTGGCACTACGCCAATTTCTAGAACAAGTTGGATGGTAGATTTTGGTGCAACACATCATCTAACATATCATCTAACATCGAGCTTGGATAATCTAGCCATACACTCTGAATATGTCCACACAGAGGAAGTGACTGTTAGAGATGGTAAAACTCTTCCTATGGACATTCCATTGCTTATTCAAATAATATTCCTTTCCAAATGTCTGAAATTTTACATGTGCCTAATATTATTCAAAATCTCTTGTCTATTAATGCGTTAACAAAGCATAATTCCATTTTTGTTGAGTTTTTAATGACTTTTTTGTTGTAAAGGATTTGATTACAGGATGACACATCTTCTGAGGAAGGAAAAGGAATGGCATCTACAACTTGCGATTAATGTTGCATCAATTCCAAGTTCCATTTAAGCATTTGTCATATTTTCTACTTAGCATCAATTTCTTGGCCAAGCTCATAATAAAGTAGCGCATAAAGTTCTTAGTAGTAGCAATTTGTCATTTGACAAGTCTAAAGAACATCTTTGTTATGGTTGTTGCACTAGTAAGAGTCACAAGTTACCTTTTTTGTTATTGAGTCATAAGAGTAAAGCACTTTTAGAATTAATTTGCAGCGATTTATAAGAACCTGTCCCAACACGTTAAAAAATGTTGGTAATATACGCCAACCACTAGCATTGGTACTATACAGTACCTCTCAAATCACTTTAAGCATAAATAGTGGCAGCATTACTATTTTTATGACTTTCCTTACTCAACTTAGCCCACCACAAGTTTCTTTACCATACACTATACTAGGCTTAAAGTCATGGAGCTGGTTTAGCATCGCGTACCCGCCACTAGTTAACCACTATTTACAGAGCTAGTTTTGCATCGTTATAGATCGGTAGTTACAGAGCTAGTTGTGCATCGCTTACTCGTAAAAAGTCATAGAGCTAGTTCTACATAACTTACCTGTGACTGGTTAATCACTATTTATAGAGCTGGTTCTACATCGGTTACCTGTAATAGTTTAACCACTATAAATATACCAATATAATAACAAGTATAAAGCCTAGCGGTGTACCATTGTCAAAAGCAACTCTTACATGAATGTTTCATTTTATTTTCTAAATCAAGTATGGGAGGATTCATAATTGAATTATTTCAATGCAACTCCTAATAATATAAAATTTAACTTTCAAATTAAAACTCATATATTACTAAAGCATACACTTATGCTAGCAATATTCACTTGTAAAGTAACATTTGCATAAAACTTAGAATAAATATTCATTTCATGATCAAACGAAAACCATTTGCATAAACTTAATTTAAAGTACACTCATATGTCATCAATTCTTTTGCAAATAATTTAGTCGCATAAAACAATTAAAATACACTCACAACTTCCTAGTTTCCTTTTCACCACTTTGAAACCCTTCAGTTGACTTCATTTTTTGATCCGAAAACCTAATACCTATACATTCAACTCCTTAATAAAATTTTCAATTAAATATACCATAAATCATGTCAACTTCATTACTTTCCACATACACTTCACATCCTTAATCACTTTCACATGGTTATTACTTCATAACCATATTTTTATACTAAAAATGCTCTTAAGGCTAAAATTAACATATTATGCATTAAACTCTTCCTATTCAAGTTCATTTGATTTCTAACAATTAAAACCAATCTAAATTCACTCCCACAACATTTTAATACACATGTTTAAGCCATAAATTTTCGTTAACAAATTTTTTTGCACAATCAAGCATTCTAGGCCAAATTTCAACCAAAACCAATTCCAAACCAATTATTTTTCATTTCTTTACTTTGTTATCATTAAAATAATACTATGAACATCATAAAACATCAAAATAGAATTTTAGATCATGACACATTAAAAAACCTAACCTTGGTCGAAAACTCATCTAATCATTTCCATGGTTTTTCTTTCATTCTTTCATCATTAAACTAACTTCCTAATGTCATTCATTAATCTTAAATCATCAAATGACAAAATAAAATATTTTAGGCAATAGATCTCACCTTTGACCAAGTTTGACCAAGGCTTCACATATTAGGTTTTCTTGATTTTCTTTTCCCAATTGCTTCCAATGTAATAAAACCTTGATATTACATTAAAAGGTTGCAATTTACAACATCAAAACCAAATCTAACCTATAACTCAACAAATCAAAACTTTTTCAACAAGATATGTAAGCTTAGCTACCCATTTTCTACTTCCTCTTCACTTAGATAGCTATGAAATCTTGTTAGAAGCTTGATTGGAGATAGAAGAGCATGAAAATGGTTTGGATCACTACTCCATGGCCATAGTCGAACCTCTTTCTTCTCCTTTCTCTTTTCTTTTCTTTTTTCTCTCTTTCTCTACGTTTCCCTCATCAATGGCCAGCCACTAACGTTTAAAGAAGATGAAGGCTTTGTTGAATTACAATTTTGTGCCCATTTCCATTATAATTACACCTTCATCCTTAATAACATCTTATAATTACAACTTTACCAAAATGTCTCATATTTATAGTTTTACCCATTCCAGTTGTCACCATTTAATTGATTCTCTTCTAATGACTCATCATTCCACTAACTTCTTGTAAAAATACCAAATTTTCCTTTAATGAATACAAAAAGAGCAAATCGCCCTTTAATGCATTTAATTCACTAACTAACCGAATTAAATTCTGAAAATATTCCACAATCGTCTTATCATCAAATTGACCACAAAATATTCGAATTAGGGTCAATACTTACTGATTGGATGCTTTAAAATTTTTTTGAATGGGTTTAAAATCCTCAATACCCATTATTTTCAAAAAAGGAAATTTTAGTCCAATAATTTCAGATTACCCAAATTCTATTCAAATAACCTTCATTTTAACCCGTTTCAGTTCCTATAGACTCTAATCCTAATTCTGGAGGTTTTCGTCATATTTTGAAATTATTCGGTAACTTTTTGGCTGCACAGAAGAATTTTTGGATTGAGTCCGGAAATCACTTAATGTCACCAAAATCGTCCGAATTTCATTCAAAAGTGTCACCAAATCTCCAAAGCACATTTAAGGACTTTTAAAGCTTGTTCAGACTCATTCCGTAGCTTTTGAAGTTTTCATAAATTTTCGAAGAAATTTTTGGTCAAGTCCAGAACTGTCTCTAGTCTATCAGTGATCTCTGTTATAACCTCAGTAATACATTTAAACGCTTAAATTACTCTAGTATACCATAAATAGAGCATACTCCATAAAATGCATGTACAACACATTACATAGTACAATAATAGAACTAGGATATTACAATATCTCGCTTCCTTATAAAAATTTTTTCCTCGAAATTTTAAACAAACTTAATCATATCAAAAATATAGATATTGACTTCATATCCATTCTTCGTGCTTCCATCCTATTAATCACTTCATAGGAACTAACATATCTTGGGCTTAGCTTATCACATTGTTTAAAACAGACTATGCCTTTCCATGATGATATTTAAAAAATTCTTTGATTTTTCAACTTTAAACTCCAAATTCTTCCTCCATTTCCAATCCTAACCATACTGTCAATTTTAGGTACAATCAATTTAACCCGCATACTTTTCATCTTATTTGGGGTTATCTGAACTGGTTCAACCTAACTAATTTTCTTTCATCTATCTCATCCTCATATACCAGCACTCTATCTAACTATATCCTTCCAATCACTTACAGTTTGATTAATCCATCAAGAAATATCTACTTTGGATTGTTAGGAAATGAGCAGTTTTTTTTAAGTTGATCCTTTATCTCTTATATACTATCATATCCACTTAGGTTCTGTGAAATTGCTACAATAAAATCCTCTATAATATGTTTCCATTTCCATTCCCAAATAGGGAGTGACTGAGCAATTTTTTTATTAATTCTTTGGCTCTCAAACTTGGCTTGTTGATTTAACAAGTATTTAAACATATAATTTGCTATCAACCTTTTCATACCTTTTCAATCTTAATGCACTTTCAAGGTATAATGCCTCAGTGTATTCCTCATATGCATAGTAAATATTGTTGAGTGACTAAATCTAGAATTTCTTCTTAAGTGTAGCCATGACTGGTACACACAATTCTGTACCTAGCACCAATGTAATGTTACCTCTCAATAAAATGGCCTCGGAATTTGCAACTTATCTCCACATAAAACACCTTTGTTTAAATCATTGGTTTAGGTTTCTCACTAATAATCAGTTTAGTCACAACTTTGCTAACTTAACCATACATGAAACCATCAATTTAACACTATCACGATTCACATTTACTTAGGTTACTATTAATGAAACTTTTACAGGGATTATCCAAACAATTGTTCTCATATACTTCTGAATAATAAACATTTCCTTTCTCATTGTATCTAATTATAAACAAAACTCAATCATATTTTTCTTATATTTCTTATGCCTCGCATCGACTCCTTAGCTTTCGAATCTCAAATTTATAATCACTAGTGAACTATTTATTGTACCTTTATCATTTCCCATCATACTCTTTGGAAGCAAATCAATCATTTAAGATCATATCTTAAGACATTAACATAATGTCCTATTCATATAAAAACCATTCAATTACCTCAGAGTTCAAATCTTACTAACTCGTAATGCAATTTTGAGCTTATCAAACCTTAATCTCTCCAAACAGGGAGTATACCACACACTTCCACTGCGCAACTTTGATGTTTAATAAAGATATCTTTACTTATTCATTTCTAATACTGCAAAACACTTATGTGATTTTAAGCACCTCAGAACTTAATCTGGGACTTTTAATTATCTAAAATCTACATGTTATACTTGTTCAAAGGTCTCATACATAATTCTTATCATTTTCCCAATCATCAATTATAATTATCTGTAAAATAATACCTCTAAGTTCTATTGAGACAATTTTCCATTACAGATTAAAACTTATCGCTACAATTTCCTTGAAAAATTTACCACCATTTTCACTCATCTAATTTTCAAGAAATAGCACAATTGACTTACATCAAAAGGAACTTAAAATAATGAATGTTCAATACTTAGAATCAATATCCTAATATACACATAATTGGAAGCTTATATCAAGCTGGTCCTTGCTCCAAAAAAATATTGTTCAATCATCAATTTTGATTAAAGATTCCATCATAATGTCATCCATAACATTACTTGGTATGAATCCATAACTCACCATACAATCAAAATAGACTTGACCTTAAAAATAAAATTTTATGTTAAAATTGATTAATCAATCGCTCTATAAGGCCGTAACATTTAAACATATCAAAATTCAATCACCAATTACTTTTATCAATAATTAATCCTCAATGAATTTAACCGTAATAAGCAATTTCATCCTCCAGATATATTCATAAATTACTTTTCCAGTATTAAAATTCTAAATAACCTTATAAACTTCTGTAATTATTTAGTCATAGAACTAAATAACTTTTATAGTAATTTCTTAGTATTTTTCTAGCTATCATGGTCGATATGCTAAGAGATGGGAGCATTCTACATTTTCTATTGAATACTTATCTAGCTTCCCTTGTGTACCAATCCTATTTTCCTTTATAAGCAATCCACATCGACAGAACATACTATTGATCAATTTCCTTCCTGGTTTGACTTCATAGTCATAGATGTCTAATAAGATCAACTCATTCAAAAGCTTTTAATTCTAACTACTATGTAACTACCTCTGTGAACATTCTACACTACTGGCGTAGCTTTAGCGAAAGTTATTATCAAATGGCACTCTAAAAGCTCTAACTTCACACTAATCTATCTAAAGAAATTTTTTAGCACATACAAGTGCATAGTTTTGGGATCGATCTCTATGTATTCATCACTACCGAAAATGCAATCATACCTATCACATTACCGGATGTATCCTCAATGTATCCTACCATATTAGCTACAACTTGGTACTGAGCTCCTAGTGTTTCGGGAGTCTCTAGACACTGTAGGTGGTTTGACTAACCTCTGAGTAGACGATATTTCTCATCTCATCTTTCTATCACCAAGCCATCTAAATTTATTATTCTTATCCCGATCCAACCAAATTAGGGCACTTTCGAGGTCTTTACTCTTATCAAACTATTTTGCGCCTAACTTACAAATACGCTCAATCAAACTCCCCGACACTACTAAGGCCTCCCGCAGTTGGCGCATCGCCATTGTCTGTATTTGTATTTTTCACTCAAGGTAAAAACGAAATTCCACTGCTAGTTTTGCCAATCTTAACTGTTTTGAACGGGGTTGATTTATAAAGAAAAACATTTACTAAACCATCCCTGTGCTCGACCTCTCGAGCTGAAGGTACTTCAAGTGCTAGAGCCTCTAGTGTGGCTTTAGGACTCCTAAGGTTCCGTCAATAAATTATGTTGTGAACTCAAAGATAAACTCTACATCATTTGGAAATTTTTTTGTAAACTCAGATGCATGGAAAATAATAAAAAATTGATTTCCTGATTCATAAAAACAACATAAAAATACATTATGGAATCATAACACTTATAGAGATAACCCTATTTCAAAATAGGCTTTGATACCGCCTAAAAGGACCTGTCATGGATTTCCTCTTCTGGAACTTGAGTGGAGGCCTCTCAGTGATCCCACGGTAGCCCTCCAATCAATATCTGACTCGACCGAACGGTTTCCGTAATTCCAAGTTGTTCAACTATTTATACTTTAATAATTAAAAGCACAGAAAATAGTGGGAATTTTTTTTCTATCATTTTATTGAAAATTTTGACAGCATAACGACTGCGTTTTGACATTCCTAAAATTTTCAAAAGCCCTGTAAAATTTCAAAACACTTATGTATTCACACCAATTTCTCAACTACAAAATTCGAACTTCAAGTCCACTCACAAGCAAGTCCAAACAAATAATTCTCAACAATCATTGCAATAAACTTTAAAAAGCTAAAAACATATTTATGCATTTCATTTAAAAGCCTTTATAAACATCCATTCTTTACACAAATGTAAATATCAAAATGACACAAGCATAGCAGCACCCGATAATATAAATAATCTTGAGGTGAAGTCCCAATTACTGTAGCACCTATATGTATACCTGGGTAGTTTGTTTAAAAACATAAAAAAAAAATAAGGGTGAGCTAAACGAGTTTAGTGAATGTAATCAGTTTACAAGAAAATTGAACTTTTTATAACAATATAACTACAATATTCCATACAATCATATAGTTCATGGTAAAACATTTTCCATAAAAATTTATTCGTGCATCATCAAATCTCGTAATAACATAACATTTCATAAAATACAATTTCAATTTTTTTGAAAAACTATTTCAAAATGCTTTTCAAAATTAAACTCATCATATAAAAGTTTCAATTTCCCATTTTCCTTAATCAATAAATAGTGATGCAATAAGTTTCTGCAAACTTTAATACTAAAAGATAAGCCAACCACTAGCATTGATACCGTACGGTACCTCTCAAATCACTTTAAACTTAAATAGTGGAGGCATTACTACTTTCATAACTTTCCTTACTCAGCATAGCCCACCACAAGTTTCTTTGCCATACCATACACTTGGCATATAGTCACAGAACTAGTTCTGCATCACTTACCCCATGACTGGTTAATCACTATTTAAGGAGCTAGTTCTACATCGCTTACCAGTAACAGGTTAACCGCTATAGATTGGTAGTTACGAAGCTGGATCTGCATCGCTTACTTGTAACAATTCATGAAGCAGGATTTGCATCACTTACCTGTAACAAGTCACGGAGCTGGTTCTACATCGCTTACCTGTGACTAGTTAACTACTATTTACAGAGCTAGTTCTACATCGCTTACCCATAATAGCTTAACCACTATAAATATACCAGTATAATAATAGGTATAAAGCCTAGCAGTGTACCATAGTCAAAAGCAACTCTTACTTGAACTTCTCATCTTATTTTCTAAATCAAGTATGGGAGGATTCATAATTGAATTATTTCAATGTAACTCCTAATAATATAAATTTTAACTTGCAAATTAAAACTCATAGATTACCAAAGCATACACTTATGCTAGCAATATTCACTTGTAAAATAACATTTGCATAAAACTCAGAATAAATATTCATTTCATGATCAAATGAAAACCATTTGCATAAAATCAATTTAAAGTATACTCATATGTCATCAATTCTTTTGCAAGCAATTTAGTCGTATAAAACAATTAAAATACACTCACAACTTCCTAGTTTCCTTTTCACCACTTTGAAACCCTTCAGTTGGCTTCATTTTTTTATACGAAAACCTAATACCAATACATTCAACTCCTTAATTCATTTTTAATTAAATATACCATAAATCATGTCAACTTCATTACTTTCCATTACAATCCACATCTTTAATCACATTCACATGTTTATTACTTCATAACCATATTTTAATACTAAAAATGCCCTTAAGGCTAAACTTAACATATTATACATTAGACTCTTCCAATTCAATTTCATTTGATTTCTAACAATTAAAACCAATCCGCAAATTTACTCCCATGGCATTTTAATTTACACATTTAAGCCATACAATTTTGTTAACAAATTTTTTACAAAATCAAGCACTCTAGGTCAAATTTCAACGAAAACCAATTCCAAATCAATTATTTTTCATTTCTTTACTTCATTAGCATCCAAACAATGCTATGAACATCATAAAATATCAAAATAGAATTTTGGATCATAACACATTAAAAACCTAACCTTGACCGAAAACTCATCTAATCATTTCCATGGTTTTTCTTTCATTCTTTCATCATTAAACTAACTTCCTAATGTCATTCATTAATCTTAAATCATCAAATGACAAAATAAAACACTTTAGGCAATAGATATCACCTTTGACCAAGTTTGAACAAGGCTTCACACATTAGGTTTTCTTGATTTTCTTCTCCCAATTGCTTCCAATGTAATAAAACCTTGATGTTACATCAAAAGGGTGCAATTTACACCATCAAAACCAAATCTAACCTACAAACCAACAAATCAAAACTTTTTCAACAAAATAAGCAATCTTACCTACCCATTTTCTTCTTCCTCTTGACTTGGATAGCTATGAAATCCTGTTAGATGCTTGACTGGAGGTAGAAGAACATGAAAATTAGTTTGCATCACTTCTCCATGGCCATAGCCGAACCTCTCTCTTCTCCTTCCTCTTTTATTTTCTCTTTTCTCTCTTTCTCTATGTTTCTCTCATCAATGGCCAGCCACCAACGTTTAAAGAAGATGAAGGCTTTGTTGAATTACAATTTTGTCCCCATTTCCATTATAATTACACCTTTATCCTTAGTAATATCTTATAATTACAACTTTACCAAAATGTCGCATATTTTCACTTTTAGCCATGCCACTTGTCACCATTTAATTGGTTCTCCTCTAATGACTCATCATTCCACTAACTTCATGTAAATATACCAAATTGCCCTTTAATAAATACAAAAAGAGCAAATTGCCCTTTAATGCATTTAATTCTTCAACTAACCGAATTAAATTTAAAAAATGTTCAACAATCGTCTTATCATCAAATTGACCATAAAATACTCGAATTAGGGTCAATATTTATTGTTTGGATGGTCTTTTTTGAACTTTTAGTCCAATAATTTCAGATTACCCGAATTATATTCAAACAATCTCCGTTTTGACATGTTTCAGTTCCTATAAACTCCAATCCTAATTCTGGAGCTTTTCACTGTATTTTGAAATTATTTGGAAACTTTTCGGTTGCTTGGAAGAATTTTCATATTGAATCTGGAAATCATTGAATGTCACCAAAATCATCCGGATTTCATTCAAAAGTGTCACCTAAATCTCCAAAGCACATTTCGGGGGCTGTTAAAACTCGCGTGGACTCGTTTCGTAGCTTTTTGGAGTTTTCAGAAATTTTCCAAGAAATTTTTGGTCAAGTCCAAAACCTTCTCTAGTCTATTCGTGATCTCCGTTATAACCTCAATAATGTATAAATGCTTAAATTACGCTATTACACTATAAATAGAGCATACTCCATAAAAGGCATGTACAATACATTACACAGTACGATAATCGAACTAGGATATTACAGTAACTATTATGATTGTTAGATAAATGTTCTTTTTCAAGGTTGATCATTAACTATGATAAGATAATTGACAATTGTGGCATAACGTAGGTGAGAATAAGCAGCCCCACTATAAGAAACAAAGAGTTACAACTTTTATCTCATGGAAGGTCACTCCTAAAGATCCCAATCCCAACACCCACCTACAATGGAAATCCCAGCTAATGTGTCACCTATTGAGTAACCCAATCATCCACTCCTCCATTTCACAATTTAGCTTCAATTAAAGCAATATGGATGAAGAAATTCAAGTCTCAACAAAATATAGACTAAAGAGTCTTAAGATAGTTAGATTTGGAGACGAAGGTGCAGTTGACAGTGGATTTTGATGGATGGATAGAATTATTTAATATTCATGGGAAAATGTATCAAAAGCCAATGATATAGTTCATATGAATGTTTCAACTAGACGCGAAGAAAATTGTTTGGGATGATGAGTCGATAATATAATTCTAATTAAATGGCATCCATCATCATTTTAGCTTTCACAAGCTTTTATACAGAGAAGCACATGCATACTATGCATCTCGACCAAACTCAAGTTTATTAAGACTCCTCTTATATTCATTCTATAAATTATTGGCATGCTATAGCCATTATGCAACCTTATTCACTCACCAAGTCCAAGGCTTTTGGCTTCTATTACCCTATCATAAGGTATATACACAAGCTACTCATACATCATTATCTGTATGATATGATAACACATGGTGCATTAACCTATTAAAGCCTATTCATAATATACTGCATGAGAATTCAAATGTGATTCCATTTAGGGCATGCCTTTATTTAGCTTATAAATGGCAACTTGCACTAATCAAAATTTGATGTAATTCGAGGTGGTTCAATTATCACCCAAATTTTGAGGAGACTAGAAGTGCTAAGTGATGAGAGTGACTTCACTATTGTTTACACTCCCCTCCAAATCAGTATGAAAATTTTAAGACTGAAAAGGATGGTCGATCTTCAAGTGGATGTGCATGGACAAAACTTTACACTAATCAAAGTATGTTAAGAATAATGGAGGACATACTTGTGTAGAGAGATTACACCGAAGATGAGGAGTGGAAAGAGAATCTACATCATTGTTGGCTCTTAGTACTTCGAAAACTCACTTGCCACACACTACCTTGTGTGTTGAAAAATAAATGTATTAAATTTGAGGCAAGCTAGTAAGGTTGGCACAATATATAGGTATCGAGATACTATTATTGCCAACAATAGTAAAGACTATGCATGAAATAGAACCATATAAAGAGACTAAGTAACAATTGTAGAGTTAGAGTAGGAAATCTAGTTAGAGCAAGAGACTAAGCCACATAGAGAGACTAAGCTAGTAGTTTTGAAGCCTTTACTAAGCGAGCTCATAAAACAAGATATAAGTTGATGATGTGGTCAGCTTTTGTGAAATTATTCCTTATGTGCCTCCATTTGATTTGGCATCGAGAACTCTACCATCCTATGACCGATATGATCATTATTGTTTATGTACTTCTTTTTTTAATATGTATGATATTATGATTATGCAAGACAACATTTTAATGGAAAATGAGTATTGAGGGAATTCAACAAGCCTTGCAATATTATCCTATTTTATGTCAGGGAAGTACTAGTTCTCTTATTTTGCTTTTCCACCACTTGTTTAATTATTTTCTTTGTTCTTACATATTATGTATGGAAATGACAATGTCCTAATTAAGTGTGGGGGATGGATTTAAATGCCTATTACTATCAATTTTATTATGAGTATCTTAATAAGGAGCAACTCTAAAAAATATTTAACATTGAAATAATATTAGTCAAGATAATTCACTACATGTTTAATTGTTTTTGTGATTTGTTTGTTTGGGAAATTAGTTATAAACTTTGATAATTAAGTTGGTTTCAATTCGATTCATTAATTTTGATAATGGATACTTAAATTGTACTATTAATTTTTGTATAATTTGTACTTATAATTAAGTTATATATGAATTATTTTTAAGATATTAAATATTCTAAAAAATTAAAAAGAAGTTTGAATAAATGAGCATAGAATAAATCCACTCCTCTAACTTTAAACCCAGTAAAAAGGTTAAAGTTAAAGAATGATGCCAGTAGCCATTTAAAATGATGACCTTTTTTAGTACTCAAAAGCATTCATGATAAGGTGTTTATTCTCAAGTAAAAAGGTTAGGTGACATTTCTAAAAAGCTTCCAAATGCTCTTGCCATTTGAATTTAATGTTATTGTTGTTATTTATTATTCACCAATAGTTATAAAATTTTTTGGAAGTTGAAGCATCTTTGTGGTATATGTTTATCTTATGCATTAAGTTAAATTTTCTAGATTGAGTTGAATTTTAAATGATTGAGGAGTGAACTAAATTAATTTACAACTTGATACAAGTAGTTAATTTTTTAGCAATGCGATGAGCTTTACAATTACATGAATAATGAAGCATCTTGATTGATGTGATTATTTTGTCACATTATTTCTCAAAATAATCCTATAGTTATGTTATAAGTAATAAATTTATTTACTTTAGGACAAGCAAATGCTTAAGTGTGGGAGAATTTGATAAGTGCTAACTGCAATATGTTTTTAACAAGTTTTTCAAAACATTATGTTTATGTTTTGATGTTTTTATAGAATTAGGTACTTAAAATGACTTATTTTGTTTTAGATCTTATTTTTGTCCCCTAGTAAAGAAGGTTGAAAAGATTAAAGTCAAATTGTAGCAACTTTACCAAATAAAACTTAGAAGATGGTACCAACATGATATTTTGTTACTACCGGTGTTCCATCATGTCAGATTATGTTTTTAGAAGAGTTTTACTACTTGAGCAACATAACACAATACAAAACTATGTTCCTACTATGTTCAATAATCTATCATTTCATTTCTCCAAGCATCTACTAATATCCTATGATGTTTTACCCATGTCAGCTATAAAAAAACACACAATTGATCTATGTTGATATTAGTTTTTTTCGAAAAAGAACCTAAGAGGTAGGTAAATCAACAAAAGAGCCACAATCCCATTTTTAACCTATATTGGTTGGAAGTTCTAGGTTTTTACTTTTAGTTTTAAAACACTGAAAAACAATTAGAAGTTGAAAGAAAGCATATAAGATTAAGAAGAAAACATTTTGGAGGAAAAAACAAGAAGGTTTATTAATAAAATCTAAGATTCAAGCCATGAGATCTTACTTCTTATTTTTTTATTTATTTTGGGTTTTCTTTATTTGATTGTAAACTATTAGGATATAGATTTGTTTGAAATGAACCCTAGAATTGTTACTTTAAATTGATTTCTTTGATTTGATGAAAGATTATAGTCTCTTTAGAATTATGAACCCTAAAGAGTATTACAACGCTGTGGTATTAAAGTGTGGTGAGTTGTTAGAGAATCCCGTGAAACCATAGAAGAGAAAAGAAAAGAAGATGAGGAACCCAAACATGTTCCTCTTGTACCATACCAGCCACTCGTGCCCTTTCTCTGAAGATTGGCTAAGGCTAAATTACACAAATAATTTGATAAATTTTTGTTATATTCTTTGAAATCTATATAATAATATCCTCTTCGTAGATGTTTTAAAACAAATTCCTAGTTTTATAATGAGATATTATCTAGAAAAGAAAACTCAAGGAGTATGAAGTTGTTGCTTTAACTAAAGAGCGTATTGTCATTATCCAAAATGAATTACCTTATAAACTCAAAGACCCTAACAATTTTTCTATTCCTTGTATTACTAATAATATAAGCTTTTCACGTGTTTTGTTTTATTTAAAGGAAAGCATCGGTCTTATGCACTTATATGTTTGTAACATGCTTGAGGTAGATAATCTAAAACCTATTACCATTTCTTTACAATTGGTGGACCATTCTATCAAATAATTGGTAGGTATATTAAAGAATGTACCCATGAAAATCATTAAGCTTTTCATTCCTATAGACTTTATGGTCTTAGATATGATGAAAAACAAAGATGTATCTTTGATTTTAGGATGATTCATTCTAGCCACTTCTAAGACTTTAATGAATATATATAAGGGGAAGTTGACCTAAGGGTTGAGAGTGAAGAAATAGAGTTTAATAAATCCAAACCTACGAGTCCCATTGTTGGTAAGTGTATTATTTTCCTTTATTTTGATGTGTTTGATACTGAAACATCTTCTGTTGTGTAGAAGCAAAACATAATAGATTTTAAAATGGGAAACATTAAGCACAAAAAAATGAAAAAAGGAGTAATAATATTCATAGGAAACATGTGGTATGCTCAGAAGTTCATGACCCTAGAAGAAGAAAATTAAGACAGTTAGTAGACATAAACAAAGTAGCATTCACCTTATGAGTAAGGAATCGCTGAGTTGAATCTAGATTCAAAGGATTAAACTCATAGCAAAAATAAGAGCGGTGGGAGGCAACCTAACATTTATTTACTTTTCATGTTTTAGACTTGATTACTTTAGTTGTTTTTGCTAGTAATTATTTATTTTGCTCAATGTTAAAATCTTGTTTTAGAACTAGTCCTATTGAATCTAGTAAAAGTTTTTCATGTACCAATATTTGGAGTTGGTATACTTCTATTTTATAGGTTTTTTGATCAATACAATAGAAACTTGTCACCTTGTCACAATCTATGTTGACCTTTAATTAATTATGTTGGTGGAGTAGAGAGCTGTTGTGTCTAATTTTTATTAATTTTTCTAGGTTTTTTATTCTAATTTTGGTAAAAATTCTTACCTTTTAATATAAATTTGAAAGAACTTAGTTATGTGGAATTGTTTTTTAATATTCCATGAAAAGAAAGAAATCAGGTAAAAGTCACCCAAGTGATAGGAGTTATCACCAGTGTGACTAAAGTGTCATGCACATGACAAGGAGTGTCACGGGCATGACAAGGGAGTCATCACCATAACATTCTATCACGTGCGTAACAAGAGGACTCACCACCATTTAGAATGATTCTGGCACTAAATTAAATGCCACGTGAGTCACACATGATTGTAGCCGATTTAAAAACCTAAACTCTATCTATAAATAAAAATTTTATAGAAAGAAAAGGCGGTTGGTAGAGAAAGAATAGAAAATAGGTCGACGTGAGAAAAAGATAAAATAGCATAAAGGTGGCCAAAATATTGCAGAGGCAAGAAGCAAGAGCTAAAGCCCAGTCGGTGTGAGCAAAAACAAAAAACAACAAAGTAGTCAGTGAGAGCAACCATATTTCTAGGTGAGAATAGAGTAGACGTAGAGAGCAAGAGCATATGCCAGGGAGCGTGAGCTTGGCAGGAGATTCACGGCTAACTCTTCTTCGTCCCAAAGTTCTTCATTCTATTTGTTGAACTTATTTCATCTATTTATTGTTGTTTGTTAAACTTATTTCATCTTCTTCTGTTTGTTGAACTTATTTCATCTATTTATCTTTTAATTTCTCTTTTTGCCATTAAACATGGGATTGAGTTTGATGAATATGATGAAATGTTTTCATTCTAGTATGGGCTGATTGCTTATTCTTGAGAATTAATGGAACAAATTTAGCTGATTATGCATGATTAAGTTATTGTTTTATTGTCATGTTATTTTCTATGATTTTTGAACTTATTGGATGTAATAGTTTGGCCAACTTTTGCATCATTTTGATATTGAACGAAGAATTGAGAGCAGAAGTTTAATATTAAAACAAGAAATCATAGACTCTTAACTTATGAATTAGAAATATAATAACTTAAATGGGTAATTATTAGTTATATTTAAATAATTAATTTTGATAATAGACTTGTCGAAACAAAATTTAGATCTATTTTATTATTTGATTTCATTTTAGAACCTAATTGTTAATTTTAGTAAGACAATTATTCAACCAATTTGCCTTAGTCATACATATGAGATTAAATTAGTGAAAATTATTTCTCAAGTGCTCACTACATCGATTAATCAAATCGTTCTTTACTTCCAATTAAATTAGTTTAATCGTTCTTTACTTCCAATTAAATTAGTTTACCTTTTAATTTATTTCATTTTATTTTTTAAATCCTCTTCGTGACAAATTAGGTTAGATTGTTTAAAATTGCATTTACTTTTATTCAAAGTTAAGTTGAGTAGACCAATTTCATCTCCTTGATAGATGACCCTTGGTATTCGACTACAATTACCTCCTATACTTTTACAACTTATTTTGGAACAACAAGCTTTTAGCACCGTTGTTGGGAAGGTGTTTAGTGTTTAAACTTAAATTAATTTTGATTGTTTTGTCTTTTCATGCTTACATTTTCGTCGTGTTATTTCGTTGATTTTTTTTAGCAATTTTGGTTATTAATTTAGTGTTGTCCTTATTTGGTTTATGCTAGAAAGAAGGTCTCTAGAAAGTGAACTCATTCCCTTTATTAATAATGTGCATCGAATACGAGGACCTTCAAGGCATTTTGAAGACAATCTTAAGGAAACCAAGCCTGAAGATCAAGTTGATAGCCAAAAGATGGGTGAAAGGTAGTTAGTAATGAAGGAGTACACTAGACCAATGATTGGTACTACCACTTCATGTATACATTTGGGAGAGGCAGCCAAAAACTATGAATTGAAGAGCATCCATTATAGCATGTTACAGTCGTTCTATGGAGTTCCTAATGAAGATCTTTTAAACTTCACTCGGGGATTCTATACCACTCTCCAAACATTTCCTTTAAATGGCTTAAATAAAGATCAACATAGAATGAGATGCTTCCCATGCACATTGAAAGATCAGGCCAAGGCATGGTTGATGACCCTTCCATCTGATTCATTGACTACATAAGAGGAGGTCTACAACAAATTCACGGGAAAATTTTATTCCCATCAAAAGACCTTTAAGTTGCAGATGAAAATAGCTACCTTTACTCAGATGGAGGGGAAGCCATTCCATAAGGCATGAGAATGCTTCAAAATCTTGCTAATACAGTGTCCACACCGTCATTTTCCACTTCACATGCAAAACCAATTCTTTTATGATTGATTGACACAACAATGTCAGTACACGGTGGACAATGTAGCAGAAGGAGCTTTAGGAGAGAAGAATATCGAAGAGACATATGAAATCTTTGAAATGTTGGGGGCTAATTCTCAACAAAGAGCATGATGGGGAGAAGAGGTAGAGTTCATAAAGTGAACTCGAACTAAGAAATGCCTATGCAATTGGCTGAGTTAACAAAGCATGTAAAAATGTTAACTATGAGACCACCCAAAAACGTTCCAAATCAAGACGTATGTGGTATATGTGGAACTTTTGTTTATGGAGCTAATGTTTATTCGTATTCTTTTGAATCTTTTGCAAGTTAGGAAGAACATGAGAACTTAGTTAATGGTATTCAAACGACAGTGCGAAATGATCCATATTCAAACACCTACAATCCCAGTTAGAGAAACCACCCTAATTTTTCTTAGAAGACCAACTATCTACCAGTGTAACCCTAACCACAATATCAATTTTTCATAGGCAAAACTAGTTCTAAGGGTAATCCTCACATAAGAACCTACCAAGAAATCCTATTTTGGAAGAAATTCTAAATGCATTTATTTAGGCAACAACTCAAAATCAAGAAACACACAAGAAGAGATTTAACTCCTTGGAAGCTTTTATAAAGAGGGTTGAGACTTAACTAGGGCAACTCGCTACTCAAATGCAAAAAAATCAAAAGGAAAAGTTACCCAACCAATCTAAACAAGCCAAAGAAGTTACTATCTTAATAAGAGGTAAAGTGATTGATAATCAAGTTAAGATTTATTCTAATCTATCTTATGTAGGTGATCAAGAGGAGGAAAGCCTCATCAAAGAGAAAGATGAGCATAATGAAGTAAGCAATAGGCACGACTCTTCAAGTCACATTTAGAAAGGTGAAAACTTGGGCATGCAACCAAAGGAAATGAAGGATCAAGGCTTCATATGGACCACTAATTCCATATCCAAGTCGCCTTAAGGACTCAAAAAAAGATGAGAAGTTTTTAAACCTGTATAACATGCTTTCTAAAGTTAATATTAATCTACCTTTGTTATATGTGATCAGGAATATTTCAGCTTATATAAATTTCTTTAAGAAACTAAACACCTAAAAATAGAATTTTGAGCCAAATGAGAATAGTTTTAGAAATAGCAAGTGTAGTCCTTCAGTAGCAGTTACCCCTAAATTGAAAGATTTAGGGAGTTTTATTGTGAAAGTATCAATGGGTATTGGTGATAAGGTTTAAGGTATTCATGAACTTGGAGCAACTATAAACCTTATGTCTCACTCTATTTATGTAAAATTGGATCTAGGATAGTTAAGACCTACAAACATGTGTTTACAATTAGTTGATAGGTCAATCCCTTATCCAAAAGAAATAATGGAAGATGTGTTAGTAAAGGTTAGAGGATTGATTCTCCCTATATACTTTGTTGTCTTAGATAAGGGGGAATTATAAGAGTAAGAAACAAAGCATTCCATACTCTTAGGGAGGCATTTTATGGCCACCACTAATACCTTAACTAATGTGAAGAATGAAAAACTGACCATGACTGTTTTGGGAGAAACAGTAGTATTTTCAATTTTTAATGTTAAACTTATTCCTACTACTACTGTTTATAAAGAATGTTCTCTTATTGATCAAATTAATGTTGCAGATCTTGATTTTACCTTGCAGGAAGAAGAAAAAAAGGAGTTGGATTTGGCTAAAGAATTTAAGGTGTATGTCCAATTTCTAGACGGTGTAACTGAGGGAGATTTTAACAAATTCTTAAATACAACTCCCAATAAAGAGAAGAATGTAGCCCCATCGAAAGTAGAGCTAAAAGAGTTACCTAAGAATTTGAAATATGTGTTTTTAGGAGAAGGGGAAACATATCCCGCTATTCTTATATTCACTTTGGATGCTGACCAAGAAAAAAGGACTTTAAGTGAGATGAAAATTTTGAAAAAGGCCATAGGATGGGGTTTGAGTGACATTAAGGGATTTAGTCCTTCTATGTGCATGCATAGGATTATCCTAGAAGAGGGGGCTAAACCAGTGAGAGGAACCTAAAGAAGACTTAACCCTAATATGTAGGAAGTAGTGAAGAAGGAAATTTTGAAACTGGTCGATGAGGGAGTGATCTATCCAATTGCGGATAGTGAGTGGGTGAGCCCAGTTTATATAGTTCCAAAGAAATCAGGCATTACTATTGTTAGAAATGATAAAAATGAGTTAGTGCCTACTAGGACTACCACTGGATGGAGAATGTGTATTGATTACAGGAAACTGAATACAACTACTAAAAGGACCATTTTCCTCCCTTTTATTGATCAAATGTTGGATAAACTTTCTGGACATAAGTTTTATAATTTTCTTGATGGTCTTTCAAGTTATTACCAGATACCTGTTAAACAAATTTTACTTCTAATAAAACCCGATTATCCGCAAGTATATAGATCATAAACTTGTGGTATTAAAGGTGTCGATGCCACGAGGAAATAGTTAAAACTAAGTGAACCTAACTTTCTCTAAGGAATAGGGATATGAATTGAATAAAATATCATAATTTGAAAATAATTAAATGAAACTAAGCAAATAATCAAATAACAAATGAGCTACCACAAATATGTGAGGAACATTAAAGATGAACCTTAAGATTCATTCTATCGTTATTTTGCTCCCTAACCGTTATTGATTCAACTATGTGTTGATTCTATATCTTCTAAGGGATTGATTACTCTTTCTCAAGACCTAATCAATTAACCCTAATTGATTACGAACTTCTAGATTTTGCAACCTCTTGATTCACAAAATCTACATAACATTTTCAACTAGTTCTTAAGTGATCTATCGAATAATCCACTTTCACGAAAGATCTTTCTTTATATGATTACCAATTTGAAATTTGGGGTACTTATTAGGTCAATAAATCTCATTACCCAACCTAATTGGATTACTTTTAACTTACTCTCTCGATTTATTATCAAATTATTAGCATACCCAAACATCACAACCCTAGAAAATTGAATTGAAATCAACAACAATTAAGTTATAAAACAACTCAAGAACAAATACAAATATAATAATTAGAGCATTCTAAACGTGAATAACATATTCAAATCCAAGTTTCACATCAAGTTTAATGAAATAAAAAAAGGAAAGAAAGAAAGAACTTGATTTGAACTCAAACTTGAAATCTGGAATTTATGAATTGCTCTTTTTGCTCCTCCTTCTTGCTCTCTCTTAAATAATTCTTGAGGATTCTATGGTTGTTTTTAGGGTTTACCTACTTAATTTAGTTCCAAAAATAACTCCAAAATGTTAAAATTGCAAAAAGAGTCATGTGCTGAAAAAGCTAAAATTCGTTGGAATAGTGGTCCACGCTCTCTGTCACGATCATGGCAAGACAATTCACGATCATGGCCTACTTCCATACTTCCAATTCTCTTCTTTTCTTTTCTTTTCTTCAATTTCTTGTTTCCATACACTTAAACACACATTAAAAACCTCTTGAAATATAAATTAAGATCTAAATCATGCTCAAAAATATAAAAACAGTTAGAATATAAACAAACACTAATAAACATAACTATAAGATTATATACATGATAATCATCTAAGAAATACTTAAAAGCACACTTAAACATCTATCAAAACATAGTATAATTTACACCTATCAATATCAATTGCTCTTGAGGATCAAGCAAAACAAAATTCACCTCTCCATTTGGGACATTCGCTTCCAAGAGGATGTCATTCGATTTGTGTATTGTACCTATAAAATTTCAAAGGTGCATGTTTTCCATTTTTTTAGACATGATCAAGGACTTTATCAAGGTATTTATGGAACATTTTTTAGTCTTTGATGCCTCTTTTGATAATTGTCTAAATAAGCTGACTCAAGTACTTGAACGATGTATTGAATGCAACTTAACTTTAAATTGGGAAAAGAGTCATTTTATGGTAAAAACAAGGAACAATCCTAAATCATATGGTGTCAAAAAAGGGAATTAAGGTCGATAAGGCTAAAATTGAAGTTATAGAAAAACTTCCACCACACTTCTGTCAAGGGTGTTAGAAGTTTTCTAGGACATGTTGGATTTTATAGGAGGTTTATTAAGGACTTCTCTAAGATAAGCCATCCTCTGTTTCAACTGTTAGCCAAAGATATCAATTTTGATTTTGATGAGGAATGCCTTGTGTCCTTTAACATTCTCAAATAAAAATTAATCTCTGCATCGATTGTTGTGGTCCCTGATTGTCTTTAACTTTTGAAATTATATGTGATGCTTCTGATTTTGTTGTGGGAGTCGTTTTGGGCCAAAAAGTTGAAAAATCTTTGCATGTATTTTATTATTCCAGCCTAACTTTGAGTGATGCAAAACTACTTTACATAACGAACGAAAAAGAATTGTTAGCGGTGATTTTTCCAATGGAAAAATTCAGATATTATTTGTTAAGGTCAAAAGTTATAATCCATTCTGATCATGCAGCTCTTAGATATCTTTTGTCCAAAACGCATGCAAAATTACGGTTAATTAGGTGGATTTTGTTGTTACAAGAGTTTGATGTCGAAATAAAAGATGAAAAAGGAGTGATAATGTTGTTTCAGATCATTTGTCTAGGATAGCTCCTAACTTGGAAAATCTTGAACAACAATAAAAGTATGCAATTGTTAAGAACTTTATTGATGAGTAGTTATTTGTTGTTAGTAAAGTGTCTTGGTATATTGACTATGTGAATTTTAATGCTTGTGGCATTTTGAGACCTAACATGACTTTTCAGGAAAAG
Organism: Erythroxylum longipes; assembly: GCA_027563885.1. Taxonomy (NCBI): domain Eukaryota; kingdom Viridiplantae; phylum Streptophyta; class Magnoliopsida; order Malpighiales; family Erythroxylaceae; genus Erythroxylum; species Erythroxylum longipes. The sequence goes on from JAOQMS010000002.1 coordinate 12,294,539, forward strand.
AAAAGATTTCTTCACCTAAGCAGGTACTACTTTCGGGATGATCGATACCTATATTGAATTGCAAAGATGAAATCATTTGGAGGTGCATTCTAGAGGAAGAGCAAGTAAGTGTCTTAACATGTTATCATGAACTCCACTATGGAGACCATTTTGGAGGGTGAAAATTGCTTCTAAAGTGCTTCAAAGTAATTTGTATTGGCCCACTTTGTTCAAGGATGATCATTTCTTTTGCTTAAAATGTGATACATGCCGACGAACTGGAAAATAAGTAGAAGAAATGAAATGCCCCTAACTAGCCAATTAATTGTTGAATTATTTGATGTTTGGGGTATTGATTTTATGAGCCCTTTTCCTAAATCTTTAAGATTTAAGTATATACTCGTTGCAGTTGAATACTTGTCTAAATGGGTAGAAGCAATACCCACCCAAACTAATAATGCTAATCTTGTTGTTAAATTTGTAGGAAAATACTTTTAGAAGGTTCGGGTTTCCACGAGCAATTATAAACAATGGAGGAAGTCATTTCTGTAATAAGCTTTTTGAAAAGCTTATAAAGAAATATGCTGTAACATCCTGTCCCCATACTAAGGGTTATAACCTCGATTTCAATAATAGGGAGAATGGCAATGAGAGAGTTAGAGGAAAA
>JAOQMS010000002.1:12360546-12390377 GCA_027563885.1 Erythroxylum longipes
TGTTTATCATATGTAGCGATTAACTAAATAGTTCCTACAAACTATCATTAATCATCAAATTTCTCGTTAGTTCCAAAAGAGAGGATTGTTTGTCAAACACAAAAAAATCTATACAAACTGCCCAAACTGTCGCATTCAAAAATATATATAATTAAATAACTTTACACAATTAAACTACTGGCCCCACCTAAATTCCACTTTGTCTGTCCCTACACTGGGTTTATCGGTAATATCTCGATCTCCTAAAAAATGACGGCAAAGGGTAAGCTGCATATTAAGTAAAGGTAACCGATCATACCCTTAAAATTAAGTAACTCAATGAATAATTATATGACTTAGTCGACCAATTAAATCATACATTTAATACATATAAACACAATAGTACTAAGTCTAATCCAAATAGTTAACAAACATTTCAAAATTTTTATCAAAATATGATTAACACAAATATTAATTATGATTTTCATTTATGCTTTATTCTAATATTTAACTAAATTGCCCGGGCCTAACTTAACCTAGTAGGCTTATATCTAGTGGTTTGCCGACTCATCTCAACTCATCATAAACTCTCACCAAGTGGAAATGTAATTAAACGTATAAATATTGGCACAGGATACCCTAATTTCTCAATCTTCACACCAGTACTACTCTAGTACTTAGCCATCGAAACAGGATATTCCTAAGACTCAGGATATCGTGGTATCTAGTCATTGGCACAGGACATTCCCAGGACTCAGGATGCCCCAGCCACTCACTCATATCGACTCAACTTATCCATCTAAGACCATTGAATGTAGTATATCCTAGGCAAGTCTTTGATTCTCGATTTTTACCAATTATTCACAACATATTATCAAATAATCTTTATTTAGTTAACACATTTTCCGTCAAATTAACAAGTAATACACCTTATAAAACGTAACAAAATATAAAAGTGAAACACCTTATACTTCATTAATTATTTGACAAAAAAAGTGAACATAATTCATTTATGTAACTATTAATAATTAATTTAATTAATGACTAATTCAAAATATAATTTGTTAATAACAAAATGATATTTTATTCTGAGAGCCAAATTCAAAGTTGTCCTTACCTCGATTTTGGACTCAACTAATTGATAGTCCAAATTACTCCTTAATCAAACCTTCAAACCTAGAATTTACAAAATTCTATTAGATTAATTTACGAAAGATTTCCAACCAATTGCACTTAATAGTCCAACATTATTTTCTTTTCTAATTTATTTTTAATTATAAAAATAATATCCTTACGAACCTAACCGTCATAATTACTAAAATACCATTAATTAGTTAAAAGTCTTATTTTACCCTCATCCATTTCAAGTAATACCAAAAATGTCCTTCTCAAGTAAATTCCAAATTTGCCCCACTCTTTGCATTTCTATTATGCCCCTACATGCAACTTAAATTTTCAAAAGATGTCATCTTCTTCACCCTCTCTTATTCTTTCTCCTCTTCTTTTATCAGTTTCGAGCCCCATTTTCTCCATTTTTATCCCTTCATGTAACTTCAATTATTGTCCCAAACAACCACAACATACAATACAACTATAAACTAGTGTAGGATGATCAAAAATTATAAAAAAGTCACAAAACTGCAGCTGAAAAATTACCTAAGTGTAAGGGATTTTGGAGTTGTGAACCTCCATAACTTCCTCCAAATTTGGTGAAAAACAAACCCAATGAGAGAATACATAAGAGAAGTGTCATATGCAGGACAAGATGGTACATTTGGACACACTTACTAACTAGAATAGTTGAGAGAAAATTAAGAAGAAGACGGTGGTTTCATTGGTTCTATTCTAATTTCCAAATGTTGATTTTTTATACATGTTTAATGGTTTGTGGGTTGGGATGGGTTGTTGGGTTGTTTTAATTTACTTTGGAGGCTTTACAGTTCTCCCCCTCTTAAAATAATTTTGTCCTCGAAATTAAATTATATACCTGAGGATCCAAAAAATGAGAATATTGACCTTAAACTTTATCCTCTACTTCCCAAGTCGGCTCTTTTGGAGAACGATGATGACTCCATAAAACTCACAGCATCAAAATCTACTGTCTCCTTAATTTCCTAATTTGTCTATATTATATCTCTACTGGCTCTTCCTTATAAGTCATGTCATTTGTAACTTTGATCTCAGGCCTCGATATATCATGATTAGGATCCGATCGATACCGCCTCAACATCGACACATGGAACACATCATGAATCTATAATAACTCTGGTGGTAATGCTAATTTGTAAGCTAACGGCCCCACATGTTGTACAATTTCATATGGCCAGATATATCTCGGACTCAACTTCCCTCTCTTACCAAACCGCAGAATTCCCCTCCAAGGTGATACCTGAAGAAATACCATATCTCCAACATTATACTCCATCTCCCGACGATTTTGATTAGCATATTTCTTTCTCCGATCCTAAGTTACCTTCAAGCATTACCTTACCACCCCTATTTTCTCCATTGTCTTTTCAACCTACTCCAGTCCCTCTAATAATCTGGCTCCTTCTATATTCCAACATATCGGATCTTTACACCACCTACCATATAATGCCTCAAATGGTGCCATACTGATGCTAGAATGGTAACTATTGTTATACACAAACTCTATAAACCCTCAAAGTTCAACTAATAGCTCTATTCCACCAATCCTCACTGGCATTCTCGTCCTTACACTATGTACTACTACAAAATCTCATTGTGATGGCAATACTTTTAGGTTATATCCTAATGGACTAACCTCTCTTGGGACTTTAGAGACAAACTATAAGGAAATGTAAGAATGTGTACATCCTTAATCTACTAACACATAAGTGTTAATATCAAATAATTAAATCATACCAGAAATGACATCGTTGGTTGCAGTTGCCTCCTCCCTCATCATATGGTAGATTCTCGTTTGATTTTAACCTTGAGCTGAGAATGTCCCACCAATACCCGTACCCATTGTTGGTCTGCTTCCAATGCCTCTACCACCACTTCTACTACCAGTTTTACCCGAACCTCTACCCAAATCAAAAGCATCACTTTGATTATGTACTGTCTCTTTTGCCCTCACTCCCGAACTCTCCTACTGTCGAACAAATCTTTTATAAATGCTCCTACTCTCCATAAATATAACATGCCTAAATGATCCCAGTAGATCCCCAACATGTTCCTCTGTGAAATCTCCTGCAGGCAGCACAACTCTATAATCCACCAACTCTTCTATTAAAAGTTCCTCTGAAACTCTCACTAGCCCCTCTTCCGAATCCAACTGATGACGCACTAGCAGTGCTATGTTGTCTTGAATCCCTACCAACTCCTCGATCTTTACGAGATTGGTAGAAACTACCACTCCTGCTCGATGTGGCATCAGCTCTCCTAGATCCCCAAGCACCAGTAGACATTGAATGAGTAGCTCCCCTCTTAACAGATTGACTTCCCACTCCTTGATGACTCTTTAATTGCCTCTTAAGCTCTCTTCTCCTTCTACTTTTTTTTTTGTTACATCCTCCACTCTGAGTGCAGTCTCTGGTAACTTCTTGAAATCAGAAGTAGCAGCTCCTAATCCTAAAAAATTATCCATCCTCAGTCCTTGCTCAAATCGATAACATCTATCTTCAAGAGTTGCCACAGCCTCCAATGCATGCTTATACAAGGCTACAAAGTGAGCCTCATAATTTGCCACTGATATCTCCTCTATCTAGAACAAACTCATGAACTCGATCTTCTTTCGATCCCGATATATCCACGGAGTGTATTTATCTCTGAACTCTCTTTGGAACTCCTGCCAAGTCATCTCTCAAGTCTCATAAGATCTCTTCACTGACTTCCACAAAGTCAGTGCATTGCCTTAGATTAAGGAAACAATGCATTGCAACCTTCTTTCCAAGGTATACTCCAGGCAGTCTAAAATTATCTCTGTCTGCTCCCACCATGCCTCAACCTCCTTAGGACCAGTAGTACCTTGAAACTCTATTGTCCCTATCTTACGGATCTGCTCATAATTGTGATCCACCCTAGAATCACCTCGAGCTGGAGCCGTAGTAACAACCTGCTGCATCATCTGTGGTGGGATTGGCACCTCTCTTCCTACTCTATCCGCTTGAGCATCTCCTTGATTCTGCACATCCAGAGCACAAATCAAATTACCTAATTCCCCAATTGAATCAAGGCCAGCATTATCCTCTCCTAAAGCCATCCTAAATAAGACAAAAACATATCGTTAGTTTTTTTTCACTCAATACATCCTTGGAAATGTAAACCTTCTCTGATACCACCTAATGTGACACTCCCAACAATTCTTAATCTACAATTAACCAAATAGTTCCCACAATATACCATTAATCATCAAATTCCTTACTAGTTTCCAAAAAGAGGATTGTTTGTCAAACACAAAAAAAAATTCTATACAAAACAATTACCCAAATTGTCACATTCAAAAATATATACAATCAAATAACTTTACACAATTAAACTACTGGCCCACCTAAACTCCACTCTGTCTTTCCCCTACGCTTGGGTTATCGGTAACATATCAATCTCCTAAAAAATGATGGCAACGGGTGAGCTGCTTACTCAGTAAGGGTGACTGACCATACCCTTAAAATCAAGTAACTCAGTAAATAATTATAAGACTTAGTCAATCGATTAAACCATACATTTAATACATATATACACAACAGTACTCAATCTAATCCAAACAGTTAACAAACGTATCAAAAATTTTACCAAATTATGATTAACACAAATATTAATTATGACTGTAATTTATGATTTATTCCAATATTTAACTAAGTTGCCTAGGGTTAGCTTAACCTGGTAGGTTTACATCCAATGGTCTATCGGCTCATCTCAACTATTTATAAACTGTTATCAAGTGGAAATATAATTAAATGTATAAATATCAGCAAAAGGTACCTCAATTTATCAATCTTCACCCTGATATTACTCCAGTACCTAGTCATCGACACAGGATATCCCCAAGACTCAGGATATTCTAGTGTCACTCTGGTACCTAATTATCAGCACAGAATATTCCCGGGATTCAGAACACCCCAGTACCTACTCTATGGACAAATATCTAGCTACCACTCACTCATATCGACTCAACCTATCCATCTAAGACCATCAAATGTAGCCCATCCTAGGCAAGCTACCGATTTTCAACTTTTACTAATTATTCACAACATATTATCAACCAATCTTTATTTAGTTAACACATTTTCCTTCAAATTAACAAGCAATACACCTTACAAAATGTAACAAAATATAAAAGTGAAACACCTTATACTTCATTAATTATTTGATAAATAAAGTAAACATATTTCATGTACGTAACTATTAATCATTAATTTAATTAATGACTAATTCAAAATATAATTTATTAATAACAAAACAGTATTCTATTTTAAGAGCAAAGTCTAAGATTATCCTTATCTCGATTTCAGATTCAACTAATTAATAATCCAAATTACTCCTTAATCAGACCTTCAAACCTAGAATTTACAAAATTTTATTAGACCAATTTACTAAAGATTTCCAACCACTTAGAATTAATAATCTAACATTATTCTCTTTTCTAATTTATTCTTAATTATAAAAATAATATCCTTACTAACTTAACCCCATAATTACTAAAATACCTTAATTAATTAAAAGTCTTATTTTACCCCCATCCATTTCAATTAATACCAAAAATGTCCTTCTCAATTAAATTCTAGGATTACCCCTCACTCTTTGCATTTTCTATTCTAACCCTACATGCAACTTAAATTTTCAAAAGATATCTTCTTCTTCACCCTCTCCTATTCTTCTATCATTTTCCAACGCCATTTTCTCCATTTTTTTTCCTTTCATGTAAATTCAAATATTTTCTCAAATAACCACAATATGCAATCCAACTATAAACTAGTATAGGATGATCAAAATTCACAAAAAGTCACAAAATTGCAGCTGAAAATTTACTCAAGTGTGAGGGATTTTAGGGTTGTTATCCTCTACAACTTCTTTTAAATTTATTATAAAACAAACCCAATGAGAGAAGCCATAAGAGAAGTGTTACATGCAAGACAAAATGGTGCATTTAGACACACTTACTAACTAGAATAGTTGAAAGAAAATGAAGAAGAAGACGGTGGTTTCGTTGGTTCTATTCTAATTTCCAGATGCTGGTTTTTTATAAATGTTTAATGGTTTGTGTGTTGGGCTAGACTGTTGGTTTGTTTTAATTTATTTTGTGGGCTTTACAGAAAATGAATTAAAACCTCTTCCTCGTTTGGCATATTTCGAAGTATAACTATGTTTTTTATAGCAACGATCAATTAAGGGTAACAATGAGCCGAACTGAGCTGCCTGGCCCAACTTATTAATTTTTTAAAAATAATTTCCAAAATGACAAAATGCCGTCATTTTGCGATATCGGGCCTTAGGCTAGGCCGAACCTATGCCAGGCTGGCCATCCCTAATGTCAACTATGTGGCCACTCGATTACAACATGAACAAACATATCTCTTATTAGATTATTGATAAAACCAATTTTGAGGATGAAAATTGACATTTCCGGAGGCTTTAGAATACAAAAGTTAGATTCATTAATATAAGCATCGGTACACGTCGAAAACGCATTAGATCCCGGAAGTTACAGTTGCAGATCCTCCAAGAAATTGCCTTTCTGCTTGTATAACAAGAGCAAAAACCTTGTTGATTGGTGGCAAGGGTTCCAACAGCATTATTTGAGAACGAACATTAGATAAATTATCATTTAATCTTCTGAGAAAGTCACATAGTCACTTGGGTAATAATCGAAATATTTTGCTTCAGGGCAAAAATTTCAGTTTATAAATTTGAAATTCTGTATGCATCTCCCTGGGAAAACCTCTTTTTCAGATCATTGTACTTTGAGCGATAGGTTCATAAATTGCTCTAATCAACCAACTTGTTACCATAATAATGCAGTGTTAACGTTGATTCTGTCCTGTCTGATATTGCCATCTACAAACTTGAGCTTATTTTTGAAACAGAAACGCCATTTTCATAAATCTGCTCCACGAATGATAATTTGCACCAATAAGAGCATTTGTCACAAACACTAACCAAGGATTTTCACTGGAATGGAGATAATATGGACTTGATAGACTCTCCTCAGATCTATAAATGACATTTTCCATTGATACAACAAAGAAAAATTTCAAAAGACAATGATAAATCAAGAAAACTAAAAAAAGACGAATGTTAACGCTATGATACCATAAGAAGATTTTGTGTCGCACATTTGCAAAATGAATAATACAAGTGTTATATAGTGGCTGGCTCCAAAAGGGCAACTATAACATAACTGCAAGAAGAGAAGTTTAATCAACAAAAACTATTAAATCTACGTGTAAACGTCCCATGAAAAAGCAGAGAGAGATTACTTAACAGATAACTCCCAAGATTGCTGAAGATATGTCCCCTATCATGGATAAGAGAGATCCATAAGATAATCTGGGGTAGAGAAGGAAATAGCTTGAAGAGGATCAATCCCCGAGAATTGACGTATATGGGTTTTGAAAAATCGGGAAATATGTTTTTAATGAATTCGATAACAACACAAAAATAATCCCTCCGTGTATTGTATTGTATTGTATATACGTGGATTCCAACATATAGAATTGGCTATAATTGAAATAATTTTAATAAAAAAATTATCATAATTTATCAATTCTTAATTTTATGCTTGATCAAATTAAATTAAATTAATTAATTTCAGATTAAAAAATGAGATCGAATTAATTTGTATCAATTCAATATCTAACCTAACCCCAAAAGGCTTGAACCAATTATTTCTTTCATTATGAAAAACATCAGAATATATAGAGGAAACCGGTCACAGCCGGAAGCCAAAACCAGAAAATCTAAAAGCAATCGGTTGATTTGATTGATGCATCGAAATTTCACCTCTCACCAAGACGTAGATCATTGGGAACAGATCGTCTCCCACTTTCAGCTAAATGGAACATGATCCCTAAATCATATACACTGATTAGCGACACATCCAGATGCTTCTCTTTTAACCTCTACATTACCCTAATCCCAAATAAACGTCGCCGGACGTAATAGACGAAATAATATCACAAAAATTTACACAAATACCCAGAAAGAGGAGAGAAATTTACCTATTCTCAAACCTCAATTATCACAAGGGGACAGAAAAGCTCCAATCTGCTCCAAAAAAGTCAGATTCTGTGGCCTATCTTTCCTTTTCACATACCCTTTTGACTCCTTCTCACCGTACACTCCGTACCCTCTTTTTCCGTTTCTCTTCCACATCTCTGCCGCGTAGCTCCGGTGAGCAAAGTACGCTTCTGCAGCGCACGTCTTCTCCCCCTCTTCCACATCGACTCCCCCGGAATCGCTGGGCACCAACTTGATCGGCAGCCTCTCATAGTGACCGCGACTGGTGCCCTCTAACTCGTCAAGCCGGGCGAGTCCACTAGGCGTGACGGCGTAGAGCTCGCCGGTGACGGGGTGGGAACCGGTGGCGCCGGGGAGGTTGAGGAGGAACGGGACCCGGTATGGCCCGCAGACTAGAGGGTACTTATCAGACGTTCTATAAACGCCGTGGTAGATTGCGTCGCCGGTGCGTATCAGATCTAACATGAGGGAGTGGTTGAAGAAACCTTTCTTTAGTGTTCCGTACGTGAAGACCCATGACCTTGCCGTGCGGTTGTGATTAATCTTGTTATCGTGGTCGGTGACCATGCTCATACTCTCGTTTTGTTAGTTTTTTTTTTAATGTAAATGGAGACTGGGTGGTTCCCAAGAGACAGTGTGGTGTGATTTGTGGTTGGTTTGGGGATTGATGGAATAAGCAAAGAACTCTGTTTATATAGTAAAAGTTAGGGCCTTTATTTTTTCACATCATTGTGCAATTACGGTCTGTTTGGTAATTATTTTCTTATTTTGTATGTATTTAGTCTAATCGATTCAAATGTGGCGAGATAAACAAATATCCAATTGGGTCGTCCAGTGCCAATTCGCTCTTCTTTGTGGAGATTGCGGATTTGAGTCCTAATGTCGTGATTTTACCCCAGAGCTTTGTGTTAAATATGGTAATATAAGTTGAAATTCTTCGTTCATTTTGATTTGCTAAATCATCTAATAACTTGATCACAATTTATTTAATATAAAAGATGAACTATTACGCATTTAAAATTAATAAATATATATTCTATCGTTATTTAAAATATATGCTTTTACTACGCATTTAAAATTAATAAATATATATCCTATCATTATTATTATTGCTTAATTTTAATCATTAAGAATATAGTTTATCTTTTTAACTACCTATCAAATCTCAAACATACGTAAACAAACAACTTGGGTGGGTCGTCTAAAAAGCAAAATGTTAAAAATGTCAAATTAAATCTTTTTAATTTAGCACAACAATGCAATTGTATCTTTAAATAATTATTTTAATAATGCAAATATGTATATTTTGAAAATTTTTAGGCATATTAAAATTTTTAATCATTATCTTTATGAAACCAAAAGGCATGTTTTAAGCATTATTTAAATAAATGGATACTCTTAGTTCAAAAATGTGCATTACCTAGGCGTGTTCTTCTTGTTTATGTACTCGTTAATTTTTCATTTGTCAATTATTACTACTTACTACTACATTTTGTACAGATGCCAATGGGATGGGTTAAACTTCTTTATTTTAAGGATTTGACTCGCGAGCTTAAATTTAGTTGTTTTTAATGGATCGACTCATGATTCAGGCCCGGCCCATGAGTTAGGCTTAGGCCTAGACTGACTCGATATTCAATTATTCTAAGCAAAATAACATCATTTTATTTAAAAGAGTTAAACCTCAGATAAGGCTGGATTTGGGTAGCTCAAGCCAGGACTCAATTAAAAAAATTATGTCATTTTATATTTTTAATTTTTAAAAAATTATTTAAAAGAATTGGGTCTGCGCATTTCCATCCCTATTAAGGATTAGTGATTTCGGTTAACTTTTTGTTTGGTTTCATATTTATGAAATTAAAATAAATAATGAATTTAAAAATATTAAAATTTTATGAATTTTATTTTAATGTCCTATCTTTTGAAAATTTTAATTATCTAAATTCTTAGATATTAAATAATTTATTTCAAAAGATTGAATCCATTCATGTTTTGCTTATATAGTTGATGAAATTGGCTAAATTTGATATTTAGATTAGTGATATAATTCTCAATATAATTTGTGAGTCCTTTATGACACATAAATTGGTAACTATGAATTCAAAATGTAGTCATTTATTTGATATTATAAAATTATGCAAGTCTTCTAGATTTCAACTTTATATGCTCCATTAATCATAACTTTACAAAATAAGACACTAAAATGAGAAAAGATCTAAAATTTTAAATCTTTGTAATTTATTATCTCAATTAAAATCTTCACTTGAAGATGATGTTAGGGTCAAAGTACCTGATCAACCTTGATGTATAATAACCTCTTATTAGTTGATAAAATATTTGTCAAAATAATATAAAAAATATTTTCAAAATAAAATGATAATAATTTGAGTATATATAAAATATTTTCAAAATAAGTTGATAATAATTTGAGTGTATGTACATGAAGTTTTTTAATTGTAATTTTCTTATATTTAATTATCTTGAGTATAATTATACATGAAACTACTTATTAATAAATTTGAGTTATATGTATTGATTGTTTCTATTTTATACTTATAATAATAAAAGCTTAAAAGTCTCAAACTATAATGATGAAATATTAAATAAATTACCTAAATATAATATTAATCTAATTTTTTGGAAGAAATATTAATCTAATTTTTAAAAAAAGATATTAGTATTTCTTTTAAGAAATTTAAAACAGAGAGAGAATAAGAGGAGCATATACAATTTTAAAAGACTTAACTCAACAAATTTCCTTACAAAATTTGAATAACATTTCTCAAACTCCTAATTATAACTTTTACAATCAACAAAAATGATAATCTTCAATATTTCTAAATATTTAAAATTGTAACTACTCTTTATCAGGTAATAGTTTGTTTATAATAAAAGGAGTTGCTCCTTTGTAACTATAAAGTTATAAATCTAAGTCATGGAAACAGTCTCTTTGTAAAAATACAAGGAGAAGGTTGCATAAGTTAGGACCATCCCCAAAACCCCGCAAAGCGGGGAGCCTTGTGCACTAGGTATTTTGACTTTGACTTTTGTTTAAAAATTTAATAGAAACTAAATTTTTAGAAAAGAAGAAAAATTATATTTTTAATCTACAATTTAGGTAAATTATTAGAATTAGTTATAGTAAAGCAAACACACTCAAGGGGAAGGTGAATTGTGTGTAAAAAAAATTACAAGGTACTACCAATTCGATGAGCTTGCTAAACAAAATGAGTATATAGATAAAAAAGGCCTATTAACTTTCGAAAGGATCCTGTTAATGTTTAAAATGAAAGAAGCTGTTAATTGTTTAAAAAAACGAAAGGAGCCTGATAACTTTCAAAATGAAAAGAGCCTGTTAATTGTTTAAAAAACGAAAGGAGCCTATTAATTTTCAAAACAAAAGAAGCCTGTTAATCGTTTAAAAAAACGAAAGGAGTCTGTTGACTTTCAAAAGCGAAAGGAACCTCTTGCGATATTAAAATATAAAGAGCTTATTATAAAACTGAAGAAACCTCTTTGCAAATTGAAAATGCAAACACTATAATGCAAAATTTTAAAAGTTAAGAAGAGAGACAGAATGACATAGTCGATTTATACTGGCTCAGCTTATAATGAAGCCTATGTCCATTCCCTAAGTATCTAAATTGAGTATTTTACTATAAAAAACTCCAAGTAGTAAAATTTGACGAGCCTCTCCAAGTTCACAAGTGCATATTTTTCAAGGTTCTTTAACTTTATACACTCATAGTGTTTAACAAGTCTTTATAAGCTCTCAACAAAAATTAATATAGGGTTTGCTTAATGAATGCTTTCAAGGAATAACAATCTCTCTCAAATAGAGTGTTTTTACTTTCTAAGGCACAAAGTGTTTGATATTGATATGACTTTCAAGAATATTGATGTTGCTGAAGTATTTTGAAAATTTGACTGGTTCGCAGTTACGGTGGCCTTTCCTTAAGTAGACATTTTCTTCAACAAGTCATTACTTCATTTCTATTTTGAGTTGACTTTGTAACTAACGAATCTTCGATATCATTTCTGCTGGAGTCTTCCAATATTCAGATGTTAAAAGAAAAGTTTTGACAAAAATGTCAAAGCTAGTTGTTCGAATTATGTGATTAGCAAGATACTTCTGAATATTATGGAATCATTTCTCATAGGGTAAGTTTATTAAGAAAGTTCCTGCAAGAAAGGAAGCATTTATCCTATGATATCATTACCTATATAAGGAAATAAAACCAATTTAAAATTTGAAATATTATATAGTTATCATCAAAACATTAATAATAAAGATTGAGCTAACAGTCTCCCCCTTTTTGATGATGACAAGCAATAATAGATATATTTTCAAAATTCAAATGATAATAAAGGATTTTGAAAGATACCTTTAAACTTTATATGTTCTAAATCACAGTCATGATTAGAAGGAGCCTTTCTTACGATAGGAGCCTATCGTTTATGCATATCACAGACTTAAACTTCACAAATTCAATTCAACAATATTTCAACAGTTAGCAAAGAATATATCACAGATATAAAAGCAAATATATTATCAAAAGTAAATATATCATCAAAAGTAAATATATCATCAAAAGCAAGTATATCATTAACTCTCCCCTTTGTCATTATCAAAAAGTATAGGTGAAATAACTAAAAGTAAGTAAAAAATAGCATAAGTGTGTAAAAATAAACCAAGCAAAAAATAGTGAAAAAGTTATTTAAGAGATTCAAAAAAATTTCGAAGGATAATCTGCATGTTAAGGATTTGATTTTGCATGTTGTCGATCTGGCCACACATTTGATCTTGATTGGAGCGAATGTCCCTCAGTTGTTAAAGGTTTAAATCATTTATGCTCTGGAGTGTGATAGGGGCCGATTTTTGTGTGGCAGAAGTCAAGTGATCTTCTGATCTTTCTGTTTTCTTCTTCACCCATATGTTGTCTTTTAGTTTATATTGGAATTGGTAGGGAATAGATGAATGGAACTTTCTGGGATCATACCAATCCAGAGTGTCAAAAGACACTCCATAATAGGCAAAACTCTTGACGTACCCAAGAGATGATTGTCAACTTCCCATCAATTTCATCTTTTCTCATATATGTGTAAAATGATCTAACTAAATCATCACACACTGTCTTATTCAAATTCAAAAAATTTTCCCAACCAACAGCAAGAAAATGAGAAGGGATGGGAATACCAATGTCATCGAACAAGAGAGGAGGCAAAATGCGTCATGCAACTACCTTACGCTTCTTGTATTGCATTTTGTATCATGCTTCAATTCCATTGACCGAAACAGCTTCACCGGTGCTGAAGACTCTCCTTTATTTTGTTTCTTCGATTTTGGCCTCATAGCTTTTGGAATTTCTTCAAATAAGGTTTCTTCATAAAGCAGCTCATCCCTTATAATGGGGTCCTCAATCTTCTCTTCAACCATAGGTGCTTTACCTTTTCTTATTTCTTCTCTTTTTCTCTTTCGAGATTTTTCTTCTTCCCTCTATTCAGTGTAAGGGCTTTTTTCTTTCTCAATAACTTTCTCTGCTTGCTTTACAAGACTTCTTTTGGTTCGTGGACATCTTATTAAATTGACCGGTTCTTCATCTAAACCATCATCATTAACAATCCAATGTACTTCAAGAAATTTCTTATTCGTGGACTCAAGTTAAGGAGGTGCAAAAGTTTCAAAAGACAGAATAGATAGAATGGGAGTAGCCGAGAGATAATGGGCAGTGATAGTGAAGGAGAATGAAACCTTACTTTTCTCGTTAGCTCCCCCTCAATAGAATATTTTTCTTTTTCTTCTTCTGCTTCTTTTTCTTCTCCTTCTTCTTCTTCTTTTATTCTTTTTCTGATAAGCTAGGGTTTGAGTCATCAGTACCTTCTTCATCAGACTCAGAGATATATTGCTTGATTGTTGATTCATTTTGTTCGAAAGATGAATCAGAGTCTAATTCTAGAGACAACATAGCCAAAATCTTTCTGTTTCTCTCATTTGGAGTCTCCTGAGTAGATGCTTCTGAACCTTGGGGTTTTTTGATAGAGGTGACAGAAACATGTTCAGTAGGGGTGTTTAATGATCCTACTATTGGTGATAGAAAGGAAGATTTAATGATCCTACTAGTTCAGTAGGGGTGTTTAATGATCCTACTAGTAAGAGTCAAGGTTTTCTTTTGTCCCTTGGATTTTGTTCTTGCCATTTAAAGTAAGCTGGTGAAACTTAGGAGACTTACGCAGAAATTTTGATCAGAAACATAGAGTTAGGATGTAAAGACGAAAAATGACGCTTCTGAGAATGATGAAGGTAAGCAAAAGGAAGAAAGCTTTTTCATAAAATACTAAACGGTTTTTGAGCGTTGATTTCGTGTGAAGATGAACAATTGTATATACTATTAGAGGAGGTGTGATCGTCTACATATCTTCTGTCAGTCGCGTACGGAAAGCTGTCAGGATGGCGTGTGCATATTTTTAAAAGCTGAAACGACGCTATTTAATAATTGCCTTTTAAAGATATGATTATTTTACCCTATTAAACTGATAGGAGCCTTCTAAACTAAGAGGAACCTTCTAGTCTAAAAGGGGCCTTCCAAACTAGGAGGGGCCTTCCAAACTAAGAGAAGCCTTATAAACTTAAAGGAGTCTGCTATACAAACAAATTAAAAGGAGCCTACTAATATTTGCAAGGAGAAGTAGCATAGAATCTTCATACGAAGTTAATATCAGATAATCTGCACATACCAAGCTCTTTTGTTAATAAACAAAATCTATCTTTAGAAAATGGCTTAGTAAAGATATCAGCTACTTGATTTTCATTTTTAACATGCAAAAGATCAATAGTTCCTTATCAAACATGATCTTAAGAAAATGATGCTTGATTTCTATATGCTTAGTCTTAGAATGCTGTACAGGATTCTTAGAGAGATTTATTGCACTTGTATTGTCACATAGTATAGGACTATGATCAAAGTTCATAGAAAATTCTTGGAGTTGATGTTTCATCGATAAGATTTGAGCACAACAGTTGGCAGCTGCTATATATTCCGCTTCAGTTATAGAAAGTGTTGTGTAATTTTGCTTTTATAAGACCAAGAAAATAGACATCCTCCAAGAAATTGATAGTGTCCACTTTTGCTTTGCCTATTGACTTTATCACCTACATAATTTACATCATAGTAGCCAACTATGTTAAATGTATCAGTTTTTGGATACCATAATCCAAAGTCCATAGTTTCGAGAAGATAACGAAAGGTCCTTTTGACTGCTTAAAGTTGACTTTCTTTTGGATTTGATTGAAAGTATACGCAAAGACACATACTAAACATAATGTTTGGTCTTAAGCTTAGAAGATATAGTAGTGACCCAATCATTCCTTTATACTTTGTCTCATCCGTAGCTTTCTTCATCCTTTTTAAGTTTTGTTATAGTATACATACAAGGACCCATCAGTTTGACATTCTGAATATGACATTTCTTGATGAGTTCCTTTGTGTGTTGTCTTGACTAATGAAGATTCCTTTTTTTGTTTGCCTAATTTGCAACCCGAGAAACAAAGATAGTTCTCTTGTCATGCTCATTTCAAACTCCCCTTGCATTAAAGTTGAGAATTCTTCACAAAAGGATTGATTAGTAGCACCAAATATTATGTCATTAACATATATTTGCACTATGAGTAAATCATTCTCCTTTTTCTTAACAAATAAGGTTTTATCTACCTTTCCTGTTTCGAAGTTATTCTCAATTAGAAAGTTACTTAACCTCTCATACCATGCTCGAGGATCCTGCTTTAGACTATGCAGGGCTTTAGTTAACTTCATCAAGTAATCAGGATGGTTTTCATCTTTAAAACCTGGAGGTTTCTTAACAAACACTTCTTCGTTAATATATCCATTTAAGAAGACACTTTTAACATCTATTTGGAATAATTTAAAATTTCTATAGCATACAAAAGCAAGTAAAATTCTAATCAATTCTACTATAGCAACAGGTGCATAAGTCTTATCAAAATCAATACCTTCTTGTTGATTATAACCTTGAGCTACAAGTCTAGCTTTGTTTCTTACCACCATACCATTTTTGTCAAGTTTGTTTCTAAATACTCAACAAGTTCCAATGATTGAATTGTTTTGTGTACGAGGCATTAGATTCCAAACTTTGTTTTTGTGAAACTGATTTAGTTTGTCTTTCATAGTTGAAACCTAATTTTTATCTGTAAGAGCCTCTTCAACTGTCTTTGGTTCTAATTATGAAATGAAGGCAACATAATTGTTTTTGAAGGATGATCTGGTTCTTAGAATTTCAGAAGGGTCTCCCAAAATGTACTGATGTGTGTATAGACCTCTTTATTCTCTTGGTATTCTTTATTGCATAGGCTCCTGCTGAGATGAAGGAGCTTGCTCCATCCTGGCTTCAGAAGGACCTTCTTGATCTTATAATTCTGAAGGTACTATAGGTGTAGTTTGAGTTTATGATGTATTTTTAGGAACCAAAGGATGTTCTTCATCATCTAAATTAGTTGTTTTTTTTAGGGTAGTGCGTCATCAAATACTACATATATTGATTCTTCTATCCTCTTTTTGCTTTTATTATAAACTCTAAATTCTTTACTAGCAGTATTGTAACCCAAAAAAATAGCTTCATCTGATCTCACATCGAACTTTCCAAGGTTATCTTTCCCATTATTTAGAACTAAGCACTTGTAACCAAATGCTCGAAAGTAAGCAACATTTGGTTTTCTTCCTTTCCACAACTCATAGGGTGTCTTTTTAAGAATAGGTCTTATAAGGCACTTGTTAAGTATGTAACAAGCAGTAGATACAGCTTCTGCCCAGTAACTATGAGGTAGATCACTTTCACACAGCATTGTTCTAGCCATATCAACAAGGGTCTTGTTCTTTCTATCAACAACTCCATTTTGTTGAGGAGTCCTTAGGTATGAAAAATTATGAGTTATATCATTTTCATTATAGAAATCTTCAAATTTTCTATTATCAAATTCTCCTCCATAATCACTTCGAATTGATGTAATGTAGTACCCTTTCTCAATTTGAATTTTTTACAAAACTTCTCAAAAACTTCAAAAGTATCATCCTTATTTGATAGGAAATAAACCCTTGTAAATCTAGAATAATCATCTACTATAACAAAACCGTAGTGTTTACCACCAAAGCTTTGAGTCCTAGTAGAACCAAATAAATCTATATGTACAAGTTCAAGTAGTTGATTAATAGAAACAATATTTTTAAAAGGAAAGCTACTTTTTGTTTGTTTTGCTTTTAAATAAGCTTCTCAAACTTGGTTATTCTCAAACTTCAAGTTTGGTAGTCCTCTTACTAACCCATTTTTGGATAATTTTGATAAAATGCTAACGCTAGCATGTCCAAATCTTCTATGCCAGATAAAAGAATCCTTTCTTAGTGAAACAAAACACTTAACATTTTATGAAGACATGTCTTCCAATCATCAACATAAAGAACATTATCAATAGAAGCATAATTAAAGTCATCAATTTTACCAATTCCAGTGACTTTTGCCTTATTTTTGTCAACAAAGACAACATTGCCTTCATTTATAGTTAAAGGGTGATATTTCTCCTGTCGTGTGTCTCAAATAACCACTATCAATTATCCACTGATTTTCTCTGGCCTTTGTTCTGAAGCGTATTTATATAATGTGTTATCTCATTTTAGATACCCAAATTTTTCTGGGTCCTTTCAAGTTAGTAGTTTGACCTTTTGGTCTCCAAACATACATTTGGGATAATTTATTCATTCTCCGAAAGTTACAGGAATGACTGATATGACCATGTCTACCATAGTAAGTACACAAAACAGATGAATAAGAGTTACTATAGTTTTTGTCATTTATCAGGTTCCTATTGTTTTGGCTATTGCTACTGTTGGATTTAACAAAGAAGTTTTTGTATGGCCTAACATTATTATTTTTATTATATCCTATTCTAGACTTATCAAAAACACCTTTACCATTCCCAAGGAATGCATAAAGATTATTCCTTCCATCAACAAAATTTGCAAGATCTTTTTATAAAGAAATGACTTTTCCAGCCAACTTCTCTTTTCCAAGTTCTAGAGTAGTAACTTTTTCTTCTAATTGATTTGCTTTAATAGAAGCATTTTCTAACTGGCTTACCTTTTGTGCCAGGAATTCCTTTTTAGATACTTTTTGCTTATTATCATTTTCAAGAGACATAATTTAAGACAACAAATTCTTATTATCAGATTCTAATGATTTAATCTTATTCATCAAGGATACATCATCATTTTTAGACTTCTCAACCTTTTCGAAATACTGCATTGTTTACCTTTTATACTGATCATATAGTTCATGATATACACCTTTCAATTAATCTATCTCAATATCAGAATCGGAATAATATACCTCATCGTCTCCTATTTCGACCATAAAGAAAACATTGCCGACTTCTTCAAGCTCTTCTTCTTCAAAGTTTTCAAAATCTCATATGAACAAGCTGCATTTATAGCTTGCTTTCTGGGTTTTCTATTCTTTGTTTTGTCTTTTTAAAGAAGAGGACATTCTGGCCTTGTGTGTTCGTGCTTCTTATAGTGATAGCAAATGATATGATTATTTTGTGTATTATTATTGCTGCTACCGCCTTTTGATAAGAACCTGTGTTTCCTTCTCTTTTCTTCATTAGCTTCTTTTTGTAGAAGCAGACATATTTTCTGACCATGAAATTTAATTCGTCATCTCCATCTATTTGCAACTCAATGTCACTCTCATCATCGTTTGATGAATTTGATTCATCATTTGTTTTTAATGCCATTTCTCTTCTATATAAGGATCCTTCATCTCGCCTAAGCTCAACATCATGGATCAAGTTTCCTCTTAACCAATCAAGTGAGATGGTATCAAGTTCCTTTGCAGTTTCTAAAGCTATCATTTTAGGTCTCTATTCTTTTGGCAGTGATCTTGGAATCTTTATTTCAAGCTCATCATTGGGATATATCTTGCCTAGGTTCTTTAAGGCTGTGATGACATTGTTGAAGCCTCTGAAGAATTTGTCTCCAGTTTTGTCCCTGTTTCATACAAATAGTTTCGTATTAATACACTAAAAGACTTATTCTATGTTTCTTTACCTTATTTGTTCTTTTAAAAGTGACTTGAAGTTTATCCCACATTTCCTTTGCTGTAGAATAGTAGGATACTCTTCTAAAGACAACGCACAAATCACATAATGTCTCGCTTTAGCATTTAACTGTGCATTTCTTCTATCAGCATTAGTCCACACTTCTACATTATTAGTAGCACGAGATGTGGCTCCAATTTTGATAGCTTGCCAGATTTTGATATCTATAGATTAAAGATAAATGGTCATTCTCTCTTTCCAATAAGAATAGTTGTTTCCATTGAAATAAAGAGGCTTTAATATGGATTATCCTTCAAGGCTTCTTAAATTGTTTGCCATGATCTATCATGTGCTGTAAAACATAATAAATGTGAGACCTCGCTCTGATACCAAATGATAAAGCAAACATACGCAAGAGGGTGGGGTTGAATTATGTGTAAAAAAATTAAAAGGTATTATCAATTTGATAAGAGCTTGCTAAACAAAATGAGCCTATAAATAAAAAGCACCTATTAACTTTCGAAATGATCCTGCTAGCATTTAAAACAAAAGGAACCTGTTAATTGTTTAAAAAATTAAAGGAGCCTGTTAACTTTCAAAACAAAAGGAGCCTATTAACTTCCAAAAAGCGAAAGGAACCTCTTACGATATTAAAACAGAAGGAGCCTATTATAAAACTAAAGAAGCCTCTTTGCAAATTGAAAACATAAACACTGTAATGCAAAAATTTAAAGTTAAGAAAAGAGATAGAATGACAAAATCGATTTATATTGGTTTGGCTTATAACGAAGCCTATGTCCAATCCCCAAGTATCCAACTTGAGTATTTCACTATAAAAAGCTCCAAGTAGTAAATTTTGACGAGCCTCTCTAAGCTCACAAGTATATATTTTTCAAAGTTCTTCAACCTTCCACACTCGTAGTATTTAGCAAGCCTCGACAAGCTCTCAACAAAAATGAATATAGGGTTTGCTCAATGTAAGCTTTCAAAGAGTAACAATCTCTCTCAAATAGAGTGTTTTTTCTTTCTAAGGCACAAAATGTTTGAAATTGATATGACTTTTAAAAATATTAATGCTACTGAAGTATTTCAAAAATCTGACTGGTTTGTAGGTACGGTAGCTCTTTCTTAAGTAGGCATTTTCTTTAATTAGTCGTTTCTTCATTTCTATTCTGAGTTCACTTTGTATCTAACGAATCTTCGATATCATCTCTGCTGGAATCTTCCAATATTCAGACTTTAAGAGAAAAGCTTTGACAAAAATATCAGAGCTAATTGTTCAAATTATATGATTAGCAAGATCCTTACAGATATTGTGGAATCATTTCTAATAAGATAAGTTCATTAAGAAGGTTCCTGCAAGAAAGGAAACATTTATCCTATGATTTCATTTCCTTCTAAGAATTATATCGTTCCTATACAAGGAAATAAAAATAATTTGAATTTTGAAATATTATATGGTTATCATCAAAATTATTAATAATAAACGTTGAGCTAATAATTTAAACTCTATTTTATTACTTTAATATATAAAATCTTATTTTTTATTAATATAATCGATGATTATTAATTCAACTGATATGTAACATCACTATATTTTTTTTTAATTTATAAGAACCATGTTAGTTAATTTTTTCTATTTTTTGGTCAAAAGACACTTTTATTTTTATTAAAAACTCACTTGATTAATGGGGTGTACAATATGAAGCATAGTTGTTCTATTCCATTGAAACTTTTTCAGGTTGAGGACTTCCTTTTCTTTCAAAAACCATTAGGTAAAACTATAAGTAGATAAAGGAGGAAATACCAAGTATTATTTCACCATTAAAATGATAGAAAAGTTGTTATGAGCATGTGTTATACTGGATGTTTCTATTAGGGAAAGGGAAAGAAAATGAAAGGGAATCTTTTTGTGAGGTGGAGTAGAAAGAGAACAAAAGAAGAACCAATTTATGCAGGAGAAAATATTAGAGATTCAAAGGCAATTGCTTGAAAAACATAGTGCTTTTGTTCTTTATGTGTTTTTTGTGGGTGTTATTGATTATGGCAATTTGAAACAACAAGAGGATATATCATGTTTAATCTTTTGGAAAAAAAAAACTTATTGCGCACTATTATAGAAATAGTTTCTCATCCATTCTCTTTTCTCTCTTCTTTTTCATCATGTAGCCACATTATTCTCGTATACTCTACTTTAATTCCTTTTTCTATCTCTTTTCTAATTTATTTAACCTTTTATCTATCTTCCCAAATCAAATCCCCAAAACCTTCTCCAATTTCAATTGATAGTTTTTATATAATAGGATTATTTAATCCTTGCATACTGATAAGAACAAAGTCACTTATAAATTTTGTTTTTATTTTTCACAGGTTAAAGATTGTTTAGTTTCTTCTTAAATAATATTTTCTCTTCAATCTCTCTTCCTTTTTTTTTAAATCAAAATCATATCATATATTCTTGTTTTTGAAACTACCAATTGCCCAAGGCAGTTGTAACTAAGTTAAATACTACTACAAACAGTATATATATATATATATATATATATAATCGATTCACTTGTCGATATCATATATTCATAATATATATCATATCTCATAAATATTTCTTTGTGATCTTATTTATTGATGGTGGCTAACTATGAATACATTTTGATGTGAATTACCAATCAAAATGACATTTTTCTATTCTAAATTCTCCTATTTAATTTAATTTGCTTTCTTAAAATTGTCTCATAAGATTGCCTCATACATGAACACGCGGTAACACCTTAAAGTAGCAAATATTAAATTTAATTCTTAAGAATTATTTAGAATCACGAGGGTATATTATGATTCTTATATAACCTTTAATGTCCCACATAATGCAAATTGAGATATTTGACTTATATTAATTACTTTTTATATTCAATTTTACAACATGATAGGAGTTATATGTTATTGATTATTTTTTATAATAGAGCATATGTCTCCTACTTATAAAATATCATACAAATGTTGGTTGAATCATAATTAATGTTTATCTAGACTTCATCAATTTAATGTAAAATTCATCCTTTTAGAACTAATATATGGTAACTTAAGCTACATTAACCATTTAATTACTCTAAACTAAATTTCTTTTTCATTATTTAAGGTAACATTTATGTTTTAAACTTTTTACTCTTAATTATTACCTAGATAATAAGATTTATATATGTCTTATCTCCATTTATTAAAAATATTATAAGCAACTGCCCATGTGACAGGGTCAATTTCTTACATGTTTAACGTACTCCTTAATTCATATTTAAATATTTCATATAAAGTAAATATACTTTAGAATAGGTATTACATAGTGTTTATTATATAATAATTAATATTAATATGTATTATATAGTTGGAGATGACAACATAATGTATGAACACGTGTTTAGAATTTATTATCAATAAGATATTAATATGTGTGTGATCACTGTGACTTACATGCACAACATATGTATTTCTTAGAATTGCTTAGTCATTAAGTTTGTCCCCATATCACATTTAGATGTATATTTCATGTTCATTTCTAACTTATGTAACTACATCTTTTATGTAATTATATTTGGAATTCATATGCTTAGTTTTGTATTAAAATTTTAGGAATTTTTTTCTTACAAGTAATAGTTGTTAGACCATCATAAATGATTAATACTAGATTAGTTTCATTTTTAGTTAATCATAAATGAACCAAGAAATATATGATTATTTGTTACTACTCCATGATATTGCATCATTACTGACAGTGGCGAAGCCAGGAATGTCCTGAAGCCGTGGCTAATTGGACAAAAAAATAGAGTAAATAAACTAGCTTTTGTTTTATTATTTCGTGTATACTGTACAAAGCTAGATTTCATAATATATACAGAGAAAAGAAAAAAGAGGAAAGTCAAGATTGCGACTCGTACAATTTCACCAAAGTCGTGATCGTGAAATTTCCCCAAGTCGCTTTGGGGAAATTATCGGCAGGCAGCGGAAGTCGTGGCTGGCGTGGGGGCTTGTCCCGCGCTAGCTCCACCCCTGATTAGTGAGTAATAAAATAAATTCATAACATATTTTCTCCCACCTAAATCTCCTCTCCATTCTACATCCTCCCCAATTTGCATTTATATAACCTTGTACACATAGGTTATTACTTCAATAATAACGGATAATCAATAGAACCTTTTAGATATCTCAATATTCTCTTTACTACTTCTTAATGTGTCCAACTTGGATTTGATTGATATTTGCTTACCATTCTAACATTATACAAATGTTTGGTATTGTGCTTATTATTGGATACATGATACTTTCAATAAGGAGCTTTCTTTATTTATTCTCTTTCTTATAGCAATATTAGAAATTTTTTTTTACTAAAACCTTTACCTTTAATGATAGGATAATTTATTGACTTGTAATCTTTTATACAAAATTAATGAAGAATTTTTGAATATATATTGCTTTTGAAACTGAAAGTAATTGCTTTGAATGATTTCTTGAATCTTTACTCCAAGAATACATGCAGATTATCCATGTCATTCATTTCAAATTTACACAAAAATCAATTTTTGATATGCTTAATAAGCACAAAATCATTACAAGTAATCAAAACATCATTGGTTTTATTTGTTCTTTTTTAGTAGGACTAATAAGAGCCTTATTTGTATTTTTTATATCTTTATGTGGATAATTATGTGAAATTTTCCTTATATTTTAAAGACATCAGGGAGTTATTATATGATTACTTCTATGTAAACAAGTTTTATTGAGATATATATTCATCAATATTATGATTACATCTCCTCGAATCAAATACAATATGTAAACTCCCACTAGGTTGCAATTTAAATTAATCTTGAGTTAATTCTTCATTTTCTAAATTGATTAACTTGTTTAAAATACATCTTTCAAATTTCTTGTAACAAAATAACTTTGATAATAGGTCACGTATAAAAATAAGAATTTTCCTATTTCACCATGCTTTAGAAAGTCACTTTCTAACAATATGACATCTTATGATTCAAATTTAGTTACACTTTTATTACCTTGTTTACTTATTAAGTAATATTTTTTAAGTATCCAAAATGTTTAATAAAGATACTTTTCTTCCGTATAGGGTCTAGTTTCCCATATTTATACGAGAGATTATGAATATAGGCAACCTATCCTCCGGTCCTAAACTAATCATACAAGGCTTTCTACTAATCTATATCTTATATAGAGTGTTTAGAATTGATTTTATAAGTATATGATAAAATTCATAAGTTATTGTAAGGCATCACCCTAATAGATGATAGGTAAATTTGCTTATGTTAACATAGATATAGAATCATTTCTAAGCGCATTCTATTTTATCTTTCTGTAATGTCATTTTGTGTTTAAGTTTGGGGAATATATAATTATCTTTTTAATTCCATTTTGATTACATATCCATATTTAATGTCTTAATGAATCAATTATAATATATTATATGCTCATATTCCATTTCAGATATCTTTCTAGTTAGATAATACTTACAAATAAGTAGATATATTTAGTTTAAATTACCCAAAAGTCCTTTTTTAGCTAATCAACTTATTTAATTTTCACCAGTGGAACCTAATCTAGCATGCAACAAAGTTTCATTATTATTAAAATCATTATACAATGTAAATAACTTATATTAATACTTTAATAAAAAATATCTACTGCAATAAAAACCATCCAATATAAATCCATAATCATAATAAATGATTCTAAGATAGAAATCAATTCCACCACTATATAAGCTTATATTATCTTATTTTAGTTAATACCACCATAAATATAAGATCAGTTGAACCTTTGGAGCAAACTACACTTTTTATAGGATTAGGGATCAACTACAACACGTCTAACCTGTATTTGTCAATCCTTTATATAAAAATTCTTGAGTTACCACTTATGTAAATCATTGGTTTCTATATATGATTATACAAAATTTTATAAAGGCATCTATATCCTTTACTATATAGTTTGTGGATCCTAAGTGTATAATTCATAGAAGATAGGAGTCAATTTTGAAAACAAAATAAGAGACATACATAGAAAAAATATTTGTACTAAAAGGTTGTAACTTTTTTAGTTTGCTATGATCAGCAAAATGACCCTTATTGTAACAATTTTAACACCTCACTCTTTTCATGTTTTTCTTATTAAAAAGATGTTTCCTCTGCCATTTTAGTTTTAATTGAGGATCTTAAAATCATTAGCATTATGGATATTTTTCTTATCTTTTTTTTTCACTTGGGTCCATCATGATGCTTCCACTTTCTATTTATAGATCTCTGTGAGATATAATCACCCACATATACCTTAAAGGTCACCTTAGAAGCTTTAAGATATTTTCTTTTAATGCAAGGTGCCTCATAACATCTTCCATCATTTTAATGCTCTTATTATACTTCTTATTCATTTTCATATTCTTTCAACTCTAAAGTAGAGTATAAACGATTACTTGCACTTATTGTTCATTAGAAAATTTATAACTAACATCTTTGATTCAATTATCATGTTTAACATATACATTAAATATTTTTGTTGTTGTATGGTTGGGTTGCTTTTAAAATGTATCAAACCTGATAATAAGTAACCTCAATTTAGTAATTGAAGTACCTTTAAATTAAGTAGCCAAAGTGAACCACACATCCTTAGCAATTTGATGCTTTCTAAACTCATGCATAATATCATTACATATATTACTCATCAACGTAGTGAAAGGTAATGAGTTCTTCTTCTTTTATTTCTAATATGCATTATGGTCACTTTTATGTTAGATTGTATTGTGCTCATCAATTACATCCATATTTATGTTTAGTGGTTCTAAAGCCTCGTATTCTTTTAGTACATATTATATTTTCATACTCCAAGTTCCATAATTGTCACCATTTAAAATTTTACATTTTTTTAGCTGGATAACAATATTAATTACTATAGGAGCCATACTTAAAACACTAATTTTTTACATTTAAAAATATTGTTAGTTATATTAAACCCCTTATAATTTAGATCTCTTTTACTTTAATCCCTATTAAAAAAACTATCATATACCTCCTAATGTTTGGTGTTTGTTTCATTCACTATCATTTGTGTCATTCTCTGTTAAGTTTCTAATATAGAATGGAGATACAAAATCATATGGCTTGATTATGTGTTATATGGGATAACACATGTCATATTTGTGCCATGTAAGGAACATTGTCATATGGTTCAAGAGATGTAACACTTCAATTGATAAAGCAAACACACGCAAGAGGGGGTGAATTGTGTATTAAAAAAATTGCAAGGTACCATTAATTTGATAAGAGCCTACTAAACAAAATGAGTCTATAGATAAAAAGGGCCTATTAACTTTCAAAAGGATCATATTAACATTTAAAATGAAAGGAGCCTGTTAATTGTTTAAAAACGAAAGGAGTCTGTTAATCGCTTAAAAAATGAAAGGAGCATGTTAATGTTCAAAATGAAAGGAGACTGATAATCGTTTGAAAAAATGAAAGGAACCTCTTGTGATATTAAAATAGAAGGAGCCTATTATAAAACTGAAGCAGTCTCTTAAAAATTGAAAACATAAACTCTACAATGCGGAAATTTAAAAGTTAAGAAAAGAGAAAGAATGACACAGTCGATTTATACTGGTTCGGCTTATAACGAAGCTTATGTCCAAACCCTAAGTATCAAACTTAAGTATTTCACTATAAAAACTCCAAGTAGAAAATTTTGAAAAGCCTCTCCAAGCTCACAAGTACATATTTTTCAAGGATCTTTAACCTTCCACACTCATAATGTTTAATAATCCTCTACAAGCTCTTAACAAAATTGAATATATGGTTTGCTTAATGTAAACTTCAAGGAATAACAATCTATCTCAAATAACGTGTTTTTAATTTCTAAGGCACAAGGTGTTTGGTATAGATATGATTTTCAGGAATATTGATGCTGCTGAAGTATTTTGAAAATATGACTTCTTTGCAGATGTAGTGACTCTTCCTTAAGTAGACATTTTCTTTAGCTAGTTGTTGCTTCATTTCTATTTTGAGTTGACTTTGTATCTAACTTATCTTTGATATCATCTTTGCTAAAATCTTCCAATATTTAGACGTTAACAAAAAAGTTTTTTCAAAAATATCAGAGCTAATTGTTCAAATTATATGATTAGCAAGATCCTTCTAGATATTGTGAAATCATTTCTAATAAGGTATGTTTATTAAGAAGGTTCCTGCAAGAAAGGAAACATTTATCCTATGATATCATTTCCTTTTAAGAATTATATCGTTACCTATACAAGGAAATAAAACCAATTTGAAATATGAAATATTATATAATTATCAACAAAATCATTAATAATAAACCTTGAGCTAACAATCTCCCCTTTTTTATGATGACAAGCAATAACAGATGTATTTTCAAATTTTAAACAATAATAAAGGATTTCAAAAGATACCTGTAAACTTTTTATGTTCTTACTCAGAGTCATGATTAGAAGGAGCATTTCTTACAACCTCTAAAGAAAAGAGCCTGTCGTTTGTAAGATAAATGAGATGATATGCATATCACAGATTTAAATTTCTTAAATTTAGTTCAACAATATTTCAATAGTTAGCAAAAATATATCATAGATATATCAGCAAAAGTAAGTATATCATTAACTCTTCCCTTTTTCATTATCAAAAAATAGAGGGGAAATAACTAAAAAGTCAAAAAATGGCACAAGTATGTAAAAAATAAACCAAGAAAAAATAGCAAAAAAGTTATTTTAGAGATTCCAAAATTTTTCAAAGCATAATCTGCATATCAAGAATTCAATTTGCATGTTGTTGATCTAGCCACACATTTGATCTTGATTGGAGCGAATGTCCTTCAGTTGTTAAAGGATAAGATCATTTGTGCTTTGGAGTGTGACACGGGCTGATTTTTGTAGGGCAAGACCCAAGAGGTCTACTACTCTTTCTATTTTCTTCTCCACCCATACATCATCTTTCTGTTTATATCCGAATTGGTCGGGAATAGATGAATGGAACTTTACGGGTTCATACCAATCCAGATTGTCAAAAGACACTCCATAATAGCAAAATCTTGGTCAATAGCATCCTATACAGCAGACTGCCAGTGGTATTCTTGTGACTTCCTTTGTCCACCATAAATCACAGGATCATTGTTGAGAGGTTCACCTTATTGCCCTTTAGAAAATTATACACTAAATATTTGTCCATAAGACTGCATATTTCCACTAAATTACTCCTTGGAAAAATTGAAGTAGCAGATATTGATGCAAGGCATTGTGGCAGTAAATCCAAATGTTTACACCAAGGTCTCCTTTTATGGGCATTCTAAGTGTGCAAGCAGATAAAGTTCACAACTTCTCCTAAATCAAGATCAGTAATGTCCCACTTATGACAAGGAAGGTCAGTTCTATTGATAGAAATTATATTCAATATGTTTCCAAAGATTTCCTTAGTAATCAAGATCTTACACTCACGCACCCAAGAGATGATTGCCAACCTCCCATCAATTTAGTCTTTTCTCATTTATGTATAAAATGATTTAACTAAATCATTATACACTATCTCATTCAAGTTCAAAAAGTTTTCCCAACCAGAAAGTAAGAAAAAATGGGAATACCAATGGCATCAAATAGGAGAGGAGGCAAAATGTGTCCAGCAACCACCTTTCGCTTCTTGTAGCACATTTTGTTTCATGCTTCAGCTTCCATTAGCTGAAATAGCTTGACCAGCACTGAAGACTCTCCATTCTTGTGTTTCTTTGATTTTGATCTCTTGGCTTTTGGAATTTCTTCAAACAAGGCTTCTTTATAAACTAGCTCATTCTTGATAATAGGGTCCTCAATATTCTTTTCAATTATAGGTGCTTTGCCTTTTGTTATTTATCATTTTCTCTTCTGAGATTCTTCTTCTTCCCTTGGTTCAGGATCAAGGATTTTTCCTTTACAAAAACTTTTTCAACTTGCTTTGTAATACTTCCTCTAGTTCGTGGATGTCTTATTAAACTGACTAGTTCTTAATCTGAATCCTTAAAATTAACGATTCAGTGCACTTCAGATGATTTTTTACCCTGGAGCCAAGTTGAGGAGTAGTCTTAACCTTTTTGGACTTATCAACCTTTTTGAAATACTACACTGTTAGTTTTTTATACTGATCATGTAGTTCATGATATGCATCTCTTAATTCATCTGTCTCAATATTAGAGTCAGAATAATATACTTCATCGTCTCCTGATTTGGCCATAAAGCAAACTTTGTTGACTTCTTCATCCCTTCTTCTTTAAAGTTTTCAAAATCCTCATCTGAATAGTCTATAATCATAGCTTGCTTTATGGGTTTTTTGTTCTCTGTTTTGTCCTTTTGAAGAAGAGGACATTCTAGTCTTATGTGTCCAGGCTTCTTGCAGTGATAACATATGATTTGATTATTTTATGTATTGTTGTTACGACTATTGCCTTTTGATAGGAACTTGTTGTTTCCAGTTTTCTTGTTTCCTTCTCTTTTCTTCATTAGCTTCTTTTTGTAGAAGCG
>JAOQMS010000002.1:12413592-12462010 GCA_027563885.1 Erythroxylum longipes
ATTAATACTTTATTAGTTTATTAATAAATAATACATAAAAGATTAAAATAAATGTAAATAAAATAATTTATTTTTAAGTTTAATTTAATGTATAATTATTACTAGTAATAAAATATTTATTTTATTTTAAAATTAAAAATTAAAAAATCACAATAAAAGTTTAACTAATAATTAATTATAAAACTTTGAAAAAGAGAAGGGGAAGAGAGAAAGGGGGAGATTTTATTTTTCAAAATTTTCGATACCGACCGGTACTAGCCAGTATTATAAGTACCAGCCAGTACTGACCGGTATTTACACCTAGTACCAAATACGTCGGTACCATTCCGTTTTTTGGTCGGTACGGAATGATACCCATAACAGTGCTTGTGGGCGAATAGATCATTCAAGCAACAACTTTCATTTATCAAATGCTTTTATACACATCTCAAAATCTCATGTAAGGCCAATACCTGTGGATAGAATAACCAAACATGAGACTAGAGACATCCCCTAACGTGCATGCAAAACAATTCAAAATACTGACTCGAAAAATCACCGTGGTGACTACATTCTCATTAGCACTCAAAAAGTCCACAAACATAAGGGATACAATTTTATATTATCCTCACATTCTTTATAGGCATATGGTATGTGACAATGTAACTTCGATAAATGCAAAACACGAATGCATAGTCTCATTGTCACACACCCGTGCTGAAGACATTCTCTGAAAACTTCATTTGAGACTTTCATAAAATAAAAATCTCAGTAGAGTGACTATCGTGCATTACTTGATACTGAACCGACCGCCCGAGACATAAGAATCCCATGTATCTCCTTTATGGCAAGTTCGTTGCACAAAAATTTACTCAAAAATAGCTTCAGAATGTCTTAATTCCTTTTTCGATTAACCATGATGTGATCCTGAACCCTGAATATGAGACACGAGACACACAATTTGAAGTATCTCCCTCATGTGATCTCCGAAGCATGAAAATTTGCCTGAAATCGGATCCGGAATACCCTAATTCCTTTTTTTGAAGTTAAACTTTAATTTATTACTAATGTAATAAATCTAGAAAAATGGAAAAATTCACTTTATAAATTTCTTGGACCCGGAAACTGACCCAAAATACCCGGGGCACTCTTACAAAAAATCTAAAATTTTCAGAATTCACCATAGCGAAAGTTCTGACGTCAGCGTGCAGACGTCACGCCTGTGTCATCTGCGCGTCTGCGCGAATGACGCGTGTGGAACACGCACTAGCCTAGATGCACGGGTGACGCGTCTGGTGCGTGCCGCACACTCGAGTGTCACGTGCAGACGCGCCCACTGATGCTGGTGCGTGCGTTGCACGCGTCCTGTCCTAACAATGCGACGTTCTCGCCAGAAAAAAAGACAATTTCCAATAATTTTTAGGTCAATTTTTTTACTTCCCGGGCTCGTTTTCAACCCGTTTCTCAAGGCTAAACATATATATACTACTTTCATGCAATAAAAAGCAAGAAAAAACTGAGACATGGAAGCTAACTCTCTGAAAACCTTATGGAGAGAAAAACTGAAAAATCTCTGTTTTTAACCACCCGATCACTCCACTGCTCTATATCACATGTAATGCGTAAAGTTACCTTAGTTACGTACCCTAGATTGAACGTGAAAGGGTAAAAAACTAGCGAAATGCGGAAATACTTGATTTGCAATTCTGAAACTTCAACCGAACTTTTAGAAGCCGAATCGAGCCCGAATCCACCGCCATCTTCACAGGAAACGATCTCCGGGACACGGGCTAGGTCTTTCTACGGTTTTCCAAAAACACGAGCTCCCTTAACGGTCAAAGATTCCTTATACTCGTGATTGATATGAGCAACTGCAGGAGACCACAACTTATTTATATAGCTTCCATATCAGACTTTCCCATCACAAGGTCGATATGGACCAGGTCTACACTAAAAGAGATCTATTTTTCATCCGAACTTCGACCCAATGATTTAGATTATTTATTGAGCCATTTATTATCTTTATCTGGATCAAATTACGTAACTTAACTGATAATTTATTTAAAACCAAATAATGTAATTAAATGTTGTCCACTTAATCAGAAAATGACAAAATTACCCTTAGGGGCAAAAATGTCTAACAGTTTTATAACTTCAATTACCATCAAATATAAGGAATTGATAATAGAAAACCTGTGAGAGGAACTCTGGGTTTAAATGTAGTATATTTTATTTCACTCAAGCCATGTTTTTCCCCCCTTTGTCACAAACCAAATATTTCATCAATCAATCAAAACTCAAACACTTGTGCTTTAGTTCTCTTTAAGTAAATTCTCCTCCATGATTTCTTTAAGCATTGATTTTTCAATGACTGGCTAATTTGATAGGTTTGGTTCTCAAGCTTCCTTTATTTTCATCACTCTTTTAAGTTTTGGTCATGACTTATCTTGCTTGTACTAACTAATCTTTTCAATAATAAGCTCTAAATTAGTAGATTTTACATTTTTAACCTAAAATTAACTGGCTTTGATTCGATTTGAAGGAGTTTTAGATTATGTTTGAATTTTTTTAATTCAAAATTTTAATTCAGACTCGATTCGGTTCTTTTGGCTCAATCCAGTCAAAAACTCGAATAACTTTCAATAAAATGATATTATTTTGTTGTTTGTAAATCATATCAAATAATTTAAATTTGAAATTAAAAAAATATTCAAGATTACTGGAACTCAATCAGACTTAGAGCCACAAGGGCGCTATAAATCTTAAAGCATTCAAGCCTTAAGCCCAAATCTAGGTTGGACACTTGGACTCTGGTAAATATTTTTAGGCCCTGATGTGAGTCCGACTCACCCATTGTGGCCGGTAGATAAGATGGACAAATGAGTAGACCTTCTTATCTCTTTTATCCTCTTTGTTCCTATTTGGCCCATCACTCTAGTATTTCACACTTACAATATTGTTTTAAATTTGATAATTGTCTCACTTTAGTTTATACAATTGGCCACACCCCCAAGTCTAACAATTTTCACTAATTAACTTAGCTAATAATCTAATCCTTTTTTTTTTAAATATCATGGATTCACTATCCTATTTAAATTATTTGGTTTAATAAAAGATTAATTGAATATGTAATTGTTAAGGTGGTTTTTTAAAGTGCTACATCTTTTTAAACCCCAATTCCATTTTAATATTTTAGGTGGGATTTGTTAGGTAAACTGTCTATTCCATTATTTTTCTTTTAGAACACATACATATATGTTTGGCTCTGTTAGTGTTTTATAGAGTTGTTTATATTTACTCTATTTTTTATACATATATATTAATGAGATATCAAATTAAATTGATCTATTGGATATATTTAGTATATAAATGTATTAAACATTTCTAATTAAATACATGGAAATGTATTTTTGGTGAGATTCTATTTGTTTTGTTCTAGGACGGAGTAATCTTATAAGGAGTTATTTTGTGACTCTAATGTACTACTGATGGAGTATATATTATAGTCTTAAAGTAAAGATTATACATACTTTTGACGAGATCTCACTCATTTGATGTTGAAATTATGAGTTCACTATGAAGTGTGCTCTACTTCTCTTACTTAAAGTGAAATTTGGACCATGTGAATCTAAATTTTGTTTCTTTAAGGTTTGTTTGATTAAGCTATATCATTCCTCGCGTTAATCGCATTGCTCGAAATTTAGAATATGACAAAATGTACTCGCTTAATTAATCATTAATTAAATTCCTCAAAATTAAAAACAAATTATATATCTTAGAACATCATTAAAGGATACGCTAAAGTTTAACCATTAAAGAAAAATGCTATTAACCCTCTCCTCCCTCCACCGTTAGCTTACACTTCTATTGGTAAAAATGTTTATTTGGAGTACTCATGATTATACTTTTTTGTATTGACACATATTACATGGATCCTTCTCCTTGTTCTCCGTCTTAGTCGACCCCTAATATTGTTATAAAATTATTTTTATTAATGTTGCTTTTATTTATATATGATATACATGTTAGAATATATTTTGTGGCTAAAATCAATTGTAGTTTTGGCTTTATTAAAAACAGGCAAATCATATGATCTCTATTGAGATGCCTATGGTCCACTATTATTGTGATCCCTATTGGATTTAAGCACTTTATACTGTTAGTGCCTATGATGAGCAGGCCTAAGGTTACTATCTATGACTAGGACCTCGTTGTACTCCCTATATATACACATGTATGGTCTTTCTACAATTTGCCCCATTGAGAACTGTATTTTTCAAAGAGAGCGAAGTTGCTATGGAAGTCCTAGCCATCACCAAACGTTTGTGTGATGTTCTCACAATTTGACGATCACATCTTCAACAAGTAAGTATCTGTGTTCCCTATCATGTAATTGACTACTAATTTTCACATCTTATATTTGGTATCAGAGCATAGGAATTATGTGATAAGGAATCTGATAATTATTATTGATGATTCATAATTAGGATCATAATTTTCAGACTTTTATATGATCATATATGTGATTTTCGTGTTAATGTAAATTCGCAAAATTGATTCCCAAAACCTTAGGGCTTTTGTAGATCCTAATCTCATGAGTTTGTTGATGTATGATTTTTTTTTATTTTTCATACACTGTGCATTGAGAATTTCACAACACAAACCACAGCTTGGGGTTCTTGAACCCGATTCAAAATTTGCCAAATCCACATGAAATATTACTTGTTTTGTTGATTAACGTTTCCTTCATGTTTTTCGTTGATGATATGTGTTTAAATTGAAGAAAAATTGATTTGTTGGGGCTGTTTTTCAGAGAACTTGTTTCAAACTTTGAAAACCGATTTTAACTTGGTTTTGATCCATAAAATCATCTTGACTCTTGAAATTTCTTGAGAGGTTTACATTGAAACTAGATTTAAACAAGTTTTTTTTCCACATATTAAACATGAAAAATGAACCAAAAAAAGAATGATTTTGATCGAGACCTGACCCGCGACCCGGTTTCTGCAACTCCAACCCAACTGGAGGAAGAAGAAGGTGTGTCCTACACACGCTCACTCTCACTCGTGGTGCATGCAGGAGCATGTGGGGTCCACAAAACGTATTTTTTGTGCTCCCTTTTTGAGTCCGATTTTTCCATATATATTTCATAATTTTTTCGCTGCTTTTAATGTTTTTATAAAAATAATTATTACATTACATAGTATATTTTATTCATTTCCAACTTTTTTTAAATTGCATGTGATACTTGCTTGTGTATTTAACTGTATAAGTACAAAACCTATTTTAGAATGCAATTTAATTTGATCCATGATCAGTTGAGGTGTCTTTTATTTTTACATCTTCTTTTGAACTGAATTATGGTATTGGGCAATATATTTTGATTCCTGTATGAAGAGTTTCATGGATTACTATAGGTGATTAACACCAAAGTGGGATCAATCATAGTGGTTTGTGAGAGTTTTTAATAATTTTTCAGGAATGTTTCTGATTAATGCATATAATTGCCTGTCCAAAGGGGGTAATTGTGTGTTTTAGTTGGAGACCTAATTTTAAATAGAGTTATTGAGGATTACAATAGTCTTGGGAATCTTTGGGCAGATGGAATTTCAAGATTAGTGTACCTTTATTTTCATAACTCATCTTTGAGGTTCTGATTTGGTTGAACATTCTACCCAAAAGGGAATGTGTGATTCTTAGTTGGACCTCACTATTATTTTTATGCTCTTATTATTGTTATTAATTGTTTTGTCTTACACAGTTTCCTTCGCTATGAATAATAGTCAAGTGATCGTAGAAATTTTAACTAGCTCAAATTACAAGAGATGGAGGTAGGACATAGAATTTTTCTTAGGAATAGCTGATCTAGATATGGCACTAAAGGAAGATATGCTTGTCGTCCCTGATGAAGGAAGTACACCTGAATAGAGAGAGAGTCTGGCTAAGTGGGAGAAATCTAACTAACTTAGCTTGGTTGCAATTAAGAGGACCATTGCTGAAAACCTGTTGAGTGGTTTGCCCGACACAACATTTGTTAAAGATTTTCTCACTGCTATAGTAGATAGATAACAAGTATCCAATAATGCTGAGTCTGGATATTTAATGAAAAAGTTTATGGATATAAGGTATGACCATAACGGGGGTGTTAGGGAATTTATTATGAGAATGGTTCACCTTCAAACGAAACTTAAAGCCTAATCCATTGACCTGAATGAAAATTTCATTGCTCACCATGCCTTAAACTATCTCCCTATTGAATTTACACAAATCAAAATACCATATAATACCATTGGTGAGAAGTGGAGTGTTAATGACCTTATTACCAAATGTGTGGCCCAAGAAGAGAAACTTAGGAAAGACAAGATTGATTTAGCCCTCCTGTCCATTCATGCTAAACCTTATTCTGGCAAGAGTCTTATAAAATATAAGAAATACTCCTATAGTGCTTATAATAAAAATCAGGACTACAAGAAATTTGGTAATGCTTACTATCACAATGTAGGAGGTCTTAGGCAAACTACCTTTAAGTAAGGTCCTTGTTGTGTCTTCTGTAAGGTCAAAGGGCACCATAGAGGTGAATGTCGTAAATTCAAGGCGTGGTAGAAAATAAGAAGAAAATTGGAGGTAATCATTTTTCTTTTGTGTATTTTAAGTCTCATCTAATTGATGTCCCCATAAATTCTTGATGGTTTAATAGTGGTTCCACTACCCATATTGCTGTGTCCTTATAGGGGTTTACAAACATGAGGAAGTAAAGTCTGAAATAAAGCAAGCTGAGGGTAGGAAATGATCTTGAAGTAGCAATGGAGTGGGTTGGAGATGTTACCTTAGTTTTAGATTCAGGGCATGAACTTATTTTAAAGAATACCTTTTATGTACCTTCCTTTAGAAGGAATTTGATTTCATTTGATTTCAGTTTCTTACTTAGATAAACTTGGTTTTAATTTTTCTTTGGTGGTGGAAAAACAAAATTGTTTTTTAATTTTGCAATAATAGGATCTAGTTTTTTAGTGGATAGTTTATATAAATTGTCTTCGGCTTCTGATAATTTTTCTACATCTTTCAATGTTAAGACTACACTTGCTAAGCGGTCTAGGATAAAAAAGAAATCCTTGTTATTTTGGCACAAACGCTTAGATCACATCTCTAGGGAAAGGGTAGAACAATTAATTAAAGATAACATTTTACCTTCCTTAGACTTTAATGATTTAGAAAAATGTGTAGATTGCATTAGAGGAAAATTCACTAAGACCAAAAGGAAAGATGCAAATAGAAGTTTAAGTCTCTTAGAAATCATTCACACGGACATTAGTGGACCTCTATCTCCTACTATTTATGGTAACAAGTACTTTATTACCTTCATTAATGACTTTTCCCGATTTGTCTATCTTTATTTAATCAAAGAAAAATTTGATGCCCTTAAGAAATTCAAAAATTTTAAAACTGAAGTTGAAAAGCAATTAGAAAAAGTCATCAAGGTGGTGAGATCTAACCGTGGTGGTGAGTATTATGGTATATTTGATGCTGGACAGCAACATATGGGACCATTTGGTAAATCTTTGCAAGCTTGTGGAATTGTTCCATAATATACCATGCCTAGTAGTCCTAAACAAAATGGTGTACCTAAAAGGCAAAACCACACTTTAAAAATATGATGAGGAGCATGATGAGTAGAACTAATTTGCTAGACTTTTTATGAGTGGAAGCCTTAAAAACTACCCTTTATATCCTTAACAAAGTTCCTAGCAAATTCGTTCCAAAAATACCTTTTGAACTTTAGACAGGTAGAAAACCCAGTTTAAACCATTTTTGTATGTAGGGTTGTCCTATAGAAGTTAGGATCTATAATCCCTTAGAGAAAAAGACTAACCCTAAAACCACTCATCGTTACTTCATTGTATATTCAGACCATGCAAAAGGGTATAGGTTCTATTGTCCTAGAAGCGGTCCTAGAATTGTGGAATCTATGAATGTAAAATTTTTAGAATTGTACAAGGCTGAAACTGTTATTCCTGTTGTTGATCGTTTCTTTTCCTGTTGCCATTAATAACATGCCTAAAGTTATTGTTCCCGTCAATAACTTATTTGATGCTCCTTTAGTT
The DNA here is from genome assembly GCA_027563885.1 of Erythroxylum longipes. NCBI lineage: Eukaryota > Viridiplantae > Streptophyta > Magnoliopsida > Malpighiales > Erythroxylaceae > Erythroxylum > Erythroxylum longipes. The sequence continues at coordinate 12,421,674 of JAOQMS010000002.1, forward strand.
GATAATGTGGTTGATTCCCCTGCTTTGGTTGATCCTCCTAATAATGTTACTGACCCTCCTGCACTAGTTGATACTCCTCAACCCATTGAACCTGTTGTGCAAGTGCCTCTTAGGAGGTCAGTTAGACAAAGGAGACTAGCTATTTCCAATGATTACTTTGTTTATCTTAGTGAGGACATGAATGATATTAGGAATAACGTTGACCCTAAATCTTATCAGGGGGTGATGTCTTGTGCTCATTCTAATATATGGGTAGATGCCATGAAAGAAGAAATGCAGTTTATGGCTAATAATAAAGTGCGGGAACTTATTGAATTGCTTAAAAATTGTAGGGCGATTGGTTATAAATGCGTTTTTAAAACCAAGAAGGACTCGAAGGGTCAAGTTGAGAGATATAAATCTAGGCTAGTAGTGAAATGTTTCACGCAAAGAGAGGGCAGTGACTTCACTAAAACTTTTTCCCTAGTATCCAATAAAGATTCATTTTGTCATGGCTTTAGTAGCACATTTCGATATGGAGTTACATCAAATGGATGTCAAGACAACTTTTTTGAACGGTGATGATCTCCTTGAGGAAGTATAAATGCAACAACCTGAGGGTTTTCAGTCAAATGGTAATGAGCATTTAATGTGCAAATTGAAGAAATCTATTTATGGTTTGAAACAGGCTTCTAGGTAGTAGTACCTGAAATTTGATGAAGTCGTTACCTCCTTGAGTTTTGAAGAAAATAAAGTTGATCAGTATATATACCTAAAGGTCAGTGGGAGTAAGTTCATTTTTCTCGTTTTGTATGTTAATGATATTCTACTTGCTAGCAGTGATCTTGGCTTACTGAATGAAACTAAGTAGATGCTGACAAAGCATTTTGAGATGAAGGATCTTGGTGAGGCAAGTTTCGTACTAGGAATTGAAATTTATAGGGATAGATCTCGTAATTTGCTTGGCTTGTCTCAAAGGGCTTATATTAATAAAGTCCTTGAGAGATTTGACATGCAAAACTATAAATCTGATGATGTACCAGTCGTCAAGGGTGACAAATTCAATAAAAACTAGTATCCTAAGAATGAAATTGAAAAAGCATAGATGAAAAACAAACCATTTGATAGTGCATTGGGGAGTTTGATATATGCTCAGGTTTGCACTAGGCCTAACATTGCTTATATAATTGGAGTTTTGGGTAGGTACCAGTCTAATCCTGGTAATGCTCATTGGGTAGCCGATAAGAAAGTGATGAGATACTTGCAGAAAACCAAGGAGTATATGCTTATGTATAAAAGAGTTGACAACTTAGAGATAATAGAGTATGGTGACTGAGATCTAGCTGGGTGCCCTGATGATATGAAATCGACTTCTGGCTACATCTTTATGTTGGCTAGGGGGTGCGATATCTTGGAAAAGCAAGAAGTAGACTATGGTTGCGTCTTCTACTATACAGACCGAATTTATTGCTTATTATGCGGCTGCTACTCACTGTTTAGTTGAGAAACCTGGTGACCTAACTTCTCATTGTGGATTCCATTGCTAGACCTCTCAGAATCTATTGTGATAATAGTGCAGCAATGTTTTACACTAAAAATAACAAGACTTCTAATGGTTCTAAGCATATGGAATTAAAGTATCTAACTGTCAGAGACCTAGTAAAGAATAAAGAGATAATTGTCGAGCATATAGTTACAGAGTCCATGCTAGCTGATCCCTTAACCAAGGGTCATCGACCTATAATGCTCCAGAATCACGTTGAAAACTTGAGGATTTTAAACTCTTTTAATGAGCTTGATTAGTGGGAGTTTTGAAATGTATGTGATCTTTCCTTGTCTTGTTAGACCTTTATTGTTAGATACTTGAATGTTCATTTCGCATGGATTATATTATTTTAATGCAATTGATTTGAATTATTCTCTTATTTCTATTTTGTATATATATCAATTGCTATTTTGAAACTCGGTGTCCTTTTATAACATCATGTCTCGTGATTGACACCCTGTTAGAGTTAGAGACATGTTACAATATTTTGGACTCGGTGTTATATTACATCATAATGTCTTCTGGTCAACACCATATTTGAGTCTACAGACACTATTATAGAACTCGGTGTCCTTTTCAATCATCGTGCCGGTGGTTGACACCATATTGGAGTTCAAGGCATAATAGTTCATAATAAACTATACAATTTCTCTTGCTTTAAGCCTATTTTAAGAGAAATTGTAAGGATGAAAGTAGCACCTTACATTAATTATTGGATCACCTTTATGTGCTATTTTCATACTACACTACACACTAATGAATAGTCGACAAGGTTAATGATATATGTAATTATGGATCGATGTTATATCAATAAAGGAAGTAACGGGTGCCATAGTTAGTGTCATTTGACTTTGATCGGACTTAGTCCTATTAAAATGTTGCATCTCAGATCATATATTTTTTCAACATGTGGGCATATTGCATAAAATTTGGTTTATTAGCCTGAGAGTCGTTTTCAAATGTTTTTCAAAAATAAAATTAAACAATTGATTTTGCCCAACTGGGAGAATGTTAGAATATATTTTGTAGGCTACAATCAATTGTAGTTTTAGCTTTATTAAAAATAGGTTAATGATATGATCCTTATTGAGATGCCTATAGTCCACTATTATTGTGATCCCTATTGGACTTAAGCACTTTATACTGTTAGTGTGATTAATGGTGTAGGCTTAACCCTAAGGCCCATGGTGGGCAGGCCTAAGGTTACTATCTGTGGTTAGGTCTCCGCTGCACTCCCTATATATACACATGTATGGTTTCTCTAAAATTTGCCAACTATATTTTTCAAAGAGAACGTAGTTACTGTGGAAGCCCTAGCCGTCACCAAACGCTTACGATGTTCTCACAATTTGATGATCATGTCTTCAACAAGTAAGTATCTGTATTCCCTATCACGTAATTGACTACTAATTTTCACATCTTACAATACATATATTTGTTATGTGAATTGAGAGACAAAAAAATGGTAACATTTTATGATCACAAATTGATAACAACACATCTTTTCAGTTATAGTTACATTAGATAACCTAATCTTAGTATCAACTTATCTCAGTTTAGACAACATTATATCATATCTTATCATTTAGTTTAGATTGAATCAATTACAAATTGATTCATCTTATTTCAACTAGTGTTATAAATATAGCATACATTGTACAACAATTTGTTTATTTTTCTACAAAAATCAAAATGTTTCAATGTAATGGAATTTTTGAACTCATCAAATGATCACCACTCACGACATTTCTTTTCGTATCTCTTGTCTTTATAATCTATAACAAAATGTTGTTACTAAACGTAAAATTTGTCACATAACTGAAACAGGAATCATTCATTCTTGTTCACAGCTCTCTTTCAAAGTGATTCTGGTATGAAGCTTTTTCAACTGCTATTTATCTCATCAACCTATTACCATCATCTACCTTACATATCATATCTCCCCATGAGCTGTTTTTCAATTTGTCTCCTAATCTTAATCATCTTTGAGTATTTGGTTGTACATGCTATCCTTTCCTTTCTCACACTAGACCTGATAAGCTCACACCAAAATCTATTTCATATGTATTCCTCCATTACGCTTCCAATTATAATGGAAATACCAATAAAATTTATATTTCCCGACATGTTAGATTTCTTAAACATCAGTTTTCTAAATTCCTACCATCCTTCTCTTCCTCCTCTCGCATTCCACTATCCTTACTATTAAAACTTCAACTCTCATCTACCCCTCCTAAATTGCCTATCTCTTCCCCTACTTCAGTCCTGAATAATTTTTCCTAACCGATGTCTTCTATACCTTCTTCCCTACCTATTCCCCCTATTCCTCCATCATTATCTTTGTCTTCTTATCCAATGGTCACTCACGCTTGGGATCAGACTAGACCTTTAAAATCCTTCCCTGACTATATTACTTACCACACCACTATTCCTCCGTCTCTTAATCCCAAACCTACCTCTTTCACTCAAGTAAACAAATTTTTTCATCGGAGACAAGCCATGTTTGATGAGTTTAAAGCTCTTTGTCACAACAATAATTGGTTCCTTATTCCTCCTCCTCGAGATGCAAATACTGTTGGCCATAAGTGGGTATTTCGTACAAAGATTCATCTTGATGATTCCTTAGATTGCTATAAATCTAGCCTGGTCGCCAAAGGCTATCATCAATCACCTAGTCTTGAGTACACTGACACATTAAGTCCTATTGTCAAACCAACCACAATTTTTCTTGTTCTTACACTTGCCTTAGATAAAAACTAGTCCATTCGTCATCTTGATGTTAACAATGCTTTTCTTCAAAGCACTTTACAAGAACTTGTTTTTATACAATAACCACCTAATTTTGCTTATCCTCATCATCTTCATTATGTGGTCTCCTACACAAAGCTCTTTATGATCTTAAGCAAGCGCCTCGAGCTTGGTTTCACTACTTAAGTTATAAACTTTCTGATCTTTGTTTCACATTATCCAAAGGCTAATATGTCTCTTTTTATTCATTCTACATCAACTTATACCACCTTTCTCATTGTTTATGTGGATGATATCTTGTTCACTGGTTCTTCATAACAATTTATTTAGACCATCATTAATGCTCTTCACTCTGGCATTCACGATAAAAGATTTAGGCCATCTTCACTACTTAGCATTTTTTCGGCTCTAACTACATTAGATAACCTTATCTAGTATCAAGTTATCTTAGTTTAGATAACATCATATCCTATCGTACCATTTAGTTTAGATTGAATAAATTACAAATTGATTAATCTTATCTCAATTAGTTCTATAAATATAGCATACATTATAAACAATTTACTTAAGAAAATAAATAATTTGCTTTCAATTTCTCAGCTTTATTATTTTTTTAATCATATCAGAGCCTACTTGAGCTAAATCTCAATTTTATTTACTTATTTTTCAGCCACCCCATCTCATAGAGCTTCAGGATGTGTTTCATGGTAGCACCATCACATCTCCACTTCACCGACCATTATGCAATTTCCTTCAACAATCTTCACAAACACCAACAACACCTGCTTCTTAACAACTTGAAGCTTAATATCAATCTACACTACGTTAAAACTTAAAGCTACTTCCGATGTTCCTGACCACAAGAGCCACCATATGCTTTCTCCAACTTCTCTGAACATACCATCATGGAAAGCCACAGTCTTTAACCTCATCTCATGGATTTTCCAACCACAAAACATACGAAAATCTCCTCCAAACCACATTGATCATTCAATTTTCAACCGACCCCTTTCCATCACTTCCAACCGCCTTGCAGATGACTATGAGCTTGCCAACGCTCCAAAACAAAGACCAAAATAAACATATCTCTAGGAAGAAACTTTCAATTTAAAACCTTATAATAGTTTTAGCCTTATAATAATTTTTTTCAGCCCTACTATACTACTATACCAATTGTGTACGCTATACTACCATACCATCCATATACATTATACTACTATACCAACTATATTTACTAAATTACTATACCAGCCATAAATGCTACATTATTATACCAACCATAAATGCAATCCTACTACACTAATATACCAGTCATAAACACAACTCTACTACACTATTATCCACAAAACCTCACAATGCAAACTATCAATTACTACAACTCTTGACAACTACAACTATCTTATCTGGCGAAATCGAGTCAAAGTCATATTACTTACCAGTGACTTGATCAGGTATATTAATGGATTCATTACTCCACCGTCCAAATAAGATGAATCAACCGATGACACTTTGTCTCTTTCAGTAGAATTCCTAGAATGAAAAAAAAACAAATAAATTTCACCAAAACATTGGCTTCTACTCCCTTCTTGAAGTTACATCACAAGCTCCACGTTCTTTTGAACATTAGCTTGTAGGAGTTAATAACAACACATCTTTTCAATTCTAACCACATTAGATAACCTTATCCTGGTATTAATTAATCTTAGTTTAGATAACACCATATCCTATTTTATCATTTAGTTTAGATTGAATCAATTACAAATTTATTCAACTCATCTCAATTAGTGTTATAAGTAAAGCATATATTGTAGAACAATTTACTGAAGAAAATCAATACAATACTTTCCTTTCAATTTCTTAGCTTTATTATTATTTTCACAAATATATAAAAAGACACAAAACGTTAACACATGAAAATTCTTGACGGCTAAACCAGTTGTTAGCCAATGAATTATTCCTCCAAATTGATGTCGTTTGCTTTGTTTTCTAATTTCGTGGGCATAGTTTATTCTAAAGGTCCCATCAAATTAAGAAAATTTGTTCTATTTGAAAATAAGTTTAAGTTTACCTCATGAACTGTGAAAAGGAAATGATTCCAATGCATTTCAGGGCCAACCGTGCTAAAAAAATATTTTAGAAAAAAGTTATAAAAAAAAAAGTAGAAGAGAAAAGAAAAAGGAAACATGAATGACCAAGAAAAATAACCATGGTAACGTTCATTAACCAAAGTGAGGCTCCCAAGTCCCATCCCATCACATCACCAAGTGTGCATCAAAGCTCCCAAGAATATATGGCAAATAACTATCAACGGACCAAGTGGATTGCCGTCCTAATCACCAAAAATCAATCGGAAATAGTCCATAATCCTCATTTTTTTTCCACGATAATTTTCTAATTGCTTTTGATAGGGCCTGCGTTATGACACGTAGGTAACTTGTTCGAGTTAATCGGTGGTAGTAAACTGCGGGTCTGTAGAAGGGTTACCGGGGTTTAACCTCACAAAGCATGTACAAATTTCCAATTTGTTATTAAGCTGAAAAGATTCACGTCTCTAAAGATGTTCATCTTTTGTGCAGTTTTAGGTGCTGGATTATTCCCTGAACGTATAAACATGTATGCATATTGCAGTTCAAATGTTACAAATAGTGGCAACATACATAATGAATAAAGAGAGCAGAAGGGGCAACCGAAGTATGACATAAAAAGCATTTGCTTTAGGCGCATAAAATGGCAAATGGGTATGATATGGCATATAACGCTTGACTACCATAAATCAATAACCAGATTTCACCTACCATTGACCAACTGTATAAATATGAAGCTCAAGGTTATTGACTTATTGCAATTGCGTAATGGCCTAATTAATAATTAATTTAGTTATATACTTCTCCTGTTTACTTATTTATCGAAACTTACAAGGAAATATAACAGACTAAATTAATTAGCTTTTTTTTTTTTCTTTCTTGTGTTTTAAAACTAGAAGGACGTTGATATGAATTGACATAAAAATGTGGTACCAAGTCGGAAAAATGTAAAAAGTAGTGCAATTCATGCTTTGTTAGCTACCAAATGAAGTGGAAGAGGTGTGACGGTCTTCTAAGCCCATGTTTTCCTTTTCCTTTTTACATTATTTACCTTACAAATACGAATATGAAAATTTGTTGATGACAATCCAGTTCTTTGTCGTTTAGAGGAGGCAATGGGTCACCATGCAAAATCGGGAACCCAAGAGCCACACCGCAGATATGTACAACACACAGCATTCTTTACATCTCTCTGGTTTTTGCTGATTCACCCAGTTTCCCAGGCGTCGCTTTCAGAACCTCCCAAGTGTTAAATAGATAAGAAGAGAACCTGTCTGATAGAGTCTAGTGCCAACCAAAGTGTATAATGTGCAAGCAAAAATACTCGTCATTAAATTTATAATCAGAGAAGATAAATTATAATACTATAAATCACAAAAAAGGAAATAAAAATAGGAGAAGGAAGAATAGATGGTGAGTTCCTTAAACCAAACGCATCTATTATTTTGGGTTTAGGTTCGGAGTATAGGTTCGGTGGTAGACTTTTAAGCACAAAGATAAGCATCTCTCTCTCTCAAACCCCATCCACCACCCACCATTTACAAGGTACTAACACACACACCTCTCCTTTTCTCAAGAAAAAGCTTTCCCTTTTCCTTTTTTCCTCCCAGACAGTGCATAGATATGATCATCGCTGATCAAGAAACCACAGTAAGGGAAATCAAACCCAAAAGCAGAAGAATCATGGTTAGTCCTTTGGAGCACTAAAGCTTGAGATAGCTATATCACACATTCTCCATGCTAGGCTTGTTGGGGAATATATATACAAAGCTGTTACCTCTCTGATGTTTTATAGCACTGGTTTTGATTTTGTTGCTTGCTTATTACAACTATTTGTGTTTTGTCGGACATAATATTGCAGGGAGGTGGAGGTCCAGAAGATGATGATGGTGATGATGACATTAAAGAAGAGATAAAATGGCCAATTTGGCTCCGACCACTCCTCCAAACAAGCTTCTTTGTTCAATGCAAGCTTCATGCTGATGCTCACAAGAGTGAATGCAATATGTACTGCTTGGATTGCATGAATGGAGCTCTGTGTTCCCTTTGTCTCTCATTTCACAAAGACCACAAAGCCATTCAGGTATACACAAAGACTGTGTCAATTTCATTCAGTTATTGAGATTCCCTACTTTGTTCCCTTTGCATAAAACTGTACAGTTGCAGTTTGTCTCGAATAACCCACATGAAATTTTCATTGGTTTTCACCAATGCCATTTTCCTCTTGGTTGGTTGTTGAATCCTAAAACCAGGAACAAAGGAAAAGAGCAGCAGCCACAGCTCACATGGTTATTACTTGTAATAATAATGATAAAATATACACACACACACATCTATATGATACGATACACGATTTTGGCATTGTATAAACGTTTCCTAGTTCCATATTTTTACAAGAATTTATATAATTTGTTGAATTTTAGGTTGGTTCTTTTAAAAATTTCTATGTTGTATTTAATTTATATCAATTTGGTGGTTATTTAGATAAGGAGGTCGTCATACCATGATGTGATAAGAGTGAATGAGATACAGAAATACTTGGACATAACAGCAATACAGACATACATTATCAACAGCGCAAGAATTGTGTTCTTGAATGAGAGGCCTCAGCCTAGGCCTGGTAAAGGTGTCACCAATACTTGCCAAGTCTGCAGCCGTAGCCTTCTTGATTCCTTCACTTTCTGTTCCCTTGGTTGCAAGGTAATACACGCTATATGTTTCTCTTTTTTTTTTCTCATTATTTTTAGGAAGAAATAAAGTTTGATTTCCTTTCTTAAATAATGATTTCTTTTTTATAATCTTCTCATGTCTCTTAATTTAATTGGTACTTACCTACACATTCTTATTTTGATTCAGATATTAAAAGGTCAAATTTTATCTAAAGGAAAAGGAAATAAGATTAATTGCTTCCAATCCCCAACTACTCCCTTCTCTCTACTAAACCATCCCCCACCCACCCCCCAAAAAATATATATATATAAATAAAAAGATGAAGAAGAAAAAGAAGTAAAATGTAGTTTCATTTTTCCGAAGGCCCTCGAATGATTGCTGTTCTTTTCGTTTCTGGGGGAGTTTTACTTGATTATTGTACATACATGGTATTTTTATATAGTATTTGAAATTGAGAGATTCCCATAATTGTTGTGATTTGCAGATAGTTGGTACATCGAAGAACTTCAGGAAGAAGAAAATGAGAAAGGAAATGGAGGGCTCGTCATCAGACACAGAAGAATCAATGAACAACATAAGACATGGAAGTAGCAAAAACGGCAAAGTACAAAACTTTACGCCCTCAACACCACCACCAACTGCAGTCAATTACAGAACTGGCAGGAGGAGGAAGGGAGTCCCTCATAGATCCCCAATGGGTGGTTTTATCACACAATACTACTAGCTGCTACTCAAAACACAAAAGTTTATATATGTACGTGTGTTAGCATACAAATGTTTATAACTAGTCAACGCCCGCGCCTTCGTCTGGCAGGAGGCCGGTGTTGGATATCATCTTGTACATAGAACGAAGGAAATAAGGAGCATAACATACATGGAGACGCAGATGGGAAATTGGTAGGGGTGTAGACATGTAGGGAGTTTGTTTCAGCTTTTCACGTAATGTATACATACAACTTTTCAACGTGTATATATATTACTAGCTTGTAGGGGAAAAAGGAACCGGTAATAATGTACTGTAAGATTGTGATCGGTATTCATATGAATCATTATATTTGGTTTGTATTATTAAATTTTGTCTAATGTGATGGTTTGCCGGTTTCTTGGGAGTTTCATGATTTTATGAATATTACCGAGAAAATAAGAGAGAAGAATCACTTGAATTGGCTTAATTGAGAGTGGAATTTCTTGTTTTAATGTATTTGTTTACAAACTCCCCACGGGCTATGTAATAAAACAAGAAGTGTTTGAATGATATGATCGTGATCATGAACACCGATTGAGTTAAACTAGTGCAGGTATCAACGTAGGGCCCCCGTGCAACGGAGTAAAGTAAGATGAGAGAGTCACGGAAGGTGGCGAGTCTCTGGAACTTCATTTGGTATTTACACGTGGTTTTGTCCTTTCTACCGGTAATACCGGTAAAGAAGTTTTTTTTTTCCATTGGAAAATTATTAGGAAAGTGACGCCACCCTTTTCAAGTTGGCCCAAGATTGCCGTCACTCTCTCCTCCTTCCTATTTATATATATATAGTACATACCCGATGAATGCCACGTGTTCCATTAACATCAATAATTGTACCTGTATCAGTTCTTGGCCGTCCATTTTCATCAGCTATCTTTTGCGTTGTACTTTGTTGAAAAAACGTTGCAAAAGGAGCACTAGATCGGTGGGGCTTAGTGGGGGGTGCTTGTGTAAGAGTAAATTGTTGTTTAATCAAAATGTATGCTGTTATTAGTTTAATAATTATCTCTCGATGGCCGTCTTTTGGTGGGTTGTGGGGTTGTTGACGGCTAAATAGCCATGCATACGAACGTTTTTAGTCTACTGTCCTCGTCAAAGTTGAGATGTGAAGTTTCCGTATACATTCAATTAATGTTTTGGTATAATATTATAGGTTTTTAACAAAAAATAATTATAGAGAAATTATACATGTATGAATGAGTATTTAAACTAAGAAATGGATAAGCATCATAACTAGCAAATGTAAATCTGTTGACAAAATTAACCCGCTAACACTCTCCACAAGCAATTGGCAACTTCATTATACAAAGCTTGTTGCGTAGAAACTTGAATCGCGTTGTGGACGGAAATTTGGAGAAAAAGTCACCTATTTGGTTGGTCCAATAGATGAACTATACCTTAAGATTGTCTAAAGCAATAACAAAGTGATAATCTAGTTGTTGAATGCGTTTTGTACATACATGAGCACGGGATTGGATGAGAGACAGATCGATGGCGCCAATATTGTCACAGTAAGGAATAGTCTTTGTTGGACATAAATAATTAAGTTACATGAGCAAATAGTTGATCCGTATTAGTAATGACTTTATATTCACTCACGGTTGAAAAATGTATTCTTGTAGGTTGTTTCTTGAACATTCAAGATACCAAGGAATTAATTAAATAAATATTATAGACATTCATAGACCACATATCCACCTCAAAATCTATCACTAAAGTAATGAAGTTGTAGTTTTGATTTTTTTTTCTTTCAAAAAGGTCATGACGCAGCTTTGGCTTTTAAATACCGTAGTAGTCTTTTAATTCTTTTCCAATGCTCACCATTTGGACTATGTATAAGTTGGCATAACTTTTTGACTAAGAATGCTATGTCTGGCCTTTTCATCGTCAAGTATTGAAATGCTCCCACAATTTTGTCTATACCAATCGTCATTTGATTGAGTGGAACCTGAGGACTTAGATAGAACTGGAAAAAGTGCCGTAGATGTAAATTAATCCTTTTTTTGGGTCATACTATGAAAAAATACCACTCCATAGTATTTTCAGAGAAAATTCTGATTCACACACGAAAAGTGTACAAAAGACAAAGAATATATTACAAAGCAAATTAAATAACCTACTAACAAACCTTAATTTACTACTAACAAGTCCTACTATGTGGGTATTCCGCCCACGAACTATATAAATAAGTCCAAACTAAATACAAGTCTCAATGCCCCCTCCCCCCTTCTCAAGTTGGCACATGGACATTGTAAATGCCCAACTTACTCCGAAGAAGTTCGGATATGGTTGGTGCAGATCGTGCCTACCTAAACGTGCTCTCAAATGAAGTAGCAATCAATTTCAATGTGTTTCGTAGGCTTATGAAACATCGGATTAGCTACAATATGAATGGTTGATAAATTGTCAAAAAATAAAACCATCGTGCTTGGATGATCAACTCCTAAGGATGTCAATAAAGCTTTTAGCCATAGGTGCTCACTCGTAACAGCAGCCATAGTCTGATACTCTTAGCCGAAAAACACGAAACGGTGAGCTACTTCTTGGTCTTCTAAGAGATCAAGGACTAACCAAGTGTGACTAAATAGCCCGTGATAGACTGTCGCGTGATAGGGCAACTTACCTAATCGGAATCACAAAAAGCTTGGAGTTTCATATCACAATCAGCACGGAGTAGTATCCTTTGATCGGGATTAACCTTACGGTATCAAACAATGCATAACGCTGCATCTAAGTGCTCCTCGTGTGGTGCTTGGGCAAACTGAGACAAAAACGTGCACCACATATGAAATCTCCTGTCTAGTAATCATGAGATAAATCAACCCACCAACAAGTCAATGACACCCACTATCATCCTCCATAAGTGGGCCCTCGGCTAAACCCAATAGGTGGTTTTACTCTAAGGGTGTCTCAGTTGGCTTAAACCTAAGGAGGCTCGTCTCTGATAAAATATCTAACACATACTTGCATTGGCACAAAAACAGTCCTTCCGGTGATCTCGTAACCTTAATACCTAGAAAATACTTCAAATTGTTGAGGTCCTTGATGTTAAAACATCAATTAAGATATGTTTTACAAACAGAACAAGCTCTAGAATCACTAAATATCAAAATGATGTCATCTACATAAATGAGCAGTCCTAAAAAAATAGCACCCTGATGATATGTAAATAAGGAATAATCTACTTTAGATTGAACAAATCCATACCTTTATAGGGCATCACAAAGCTTAATGAATCAATTTCTGGAGGCTTTTTTGAGGCCATATAGAGACTTTTGAAGCCTACAAACTTGCCCATCTCTCCTATAATCGAACCCTTGAGGTATCTTCATATAGACCTCCTCATCAAGATCACCATGAAGGAAAGTGTTGTTTATGTCCATTTGATAAAGCTCCCATCCTCATGCAACCGTAATGAGAGAAATGCTCGAATTGAGACCAATTTTGCAATCGGTGCGAACGTCTCATAAAAGTCTAAGCCTTCAATTTGTGTGAACCCCTTTGCCACCAACCTTGCCTTGTATCACTCGACCGTACCATCTGACATATGTTTGACCTTGAATACCCACTTGCAATCAGTAGGCCTCTTCCCAGGTCGTAAAGTCTCAATCGTTCATGTGCAGTTAGGCTTGATTGCCTCAACCTCACTTGCCATGGCCTCACACCATTGGACATCCTTCATGGCCTCGGCATAATTATGAGGTTCTATGGTCAAATCAGTAGCTCCTAAGAATGCCTGGTGACTACGAGAAAATTTGTCAAACCTTACAAAATCACCTAATGGATTGATAGAGGAACCTGCAGTGGGAACGACGAAATCGGTAAATTGGGAATCATGTGACTTTATGTTACAATCTTGGATAACGAATACACTAGAAGAGAAGATTCAACGAAGTGAAGCGTATGCACCCACATCGAGGATTTTTTAGGATGATTTGAAGGAGCATTTTTTGGTCGGAAACGCACCAAGAATTCACCAATGAAAGGAGAAATTTCGGCCCTCCTGTAACAAGGGATGAGGGTAGCTGAATACTACACAACTCTCAAGGCTAAGTGGGATGAACTGGGAAGTTACACAAAGGTCCCGAGTTGTACGTGTAGAGGATGCACGTGCGATGCATCCAAGGAACTTGCTTGAGAGAGAGAAGAGGAGAAACTACATCAATTTTTGTTCGAACTAGAAAACTCATCTTTTGGAATTGTTCGTTTGCAAATTCTAAACACGGATCCCCTCCCATTTGTGAATAAAGCTTACGCTTTGATCGTGAAACAAGAACGTCAATCCCCAGTGGCACGCGAGCAAGATGATGGAGTCAAAGTGGTGGCTTTGGGGCTCAAACCAGATCGAAATCAAATTCTAACTCAAACAATTCCGGAGGATAAGGAGCAAAGGGTAAGCAAAGAGAAAGGCATTGTTACCTTTGTAATCGACTAAGGCACATAGCTTCAAATTGTTTCGAAGTGGTGGGGTATCCCAATTAGTGGACTGGACCTCGTAGACGTGAGCTCAACCACCTGTAACAGAACTGAGGCCTTACCCAACAGTCCTCTCAGTCAGGGTCTAGAAATCAAAAGCAAGGAGTGAGCTGGTCTGTGAGCCCAGAACTGAACCATTGGGCCAAAAACAAGGCCCGAGGTAGAGCTTTAACCTTTCACACAATGAGGGAACAATCTGAAGGTAGTTTGGGAGTGCCACATCTTTCCAGTGACCAAATTCAAAAGTTACTTGCTCTCTTGGAAAGCAAAAATAATGACAAACTTTCTGGTAAGATGCATAGTGAATTTTTGTGGATTCTTGATAGTGGTGCATCGAAGCATATGACAGGAAAACTTGAGCTCTAATACCATAAAAAATACCACTCGATAGTTTTTTTGAGAGAAAATTCTGATTCACACACGAAAAGTGTACAAGAGACAGAATATATTAAGAAGCAAATAACCTACTAACAAACCCTACTCTACGGGTATTAGGCCCACGAACTATCTAAATAAGCCCAAACTAAATACAAGTCTCAATATAATAATCCTTTGAAGAAGATCAATAATATATTTTTATTACACCGGGAGCAAACCTAAAGATAAATGATGGAGTTTAAGGCCAAGAAAGTAATACATACTACTTATGTCTTGTGTTGGAAATTCTTTTAGCATGTTACTAGAGAATTGATCATGAACTTATCATACTAAGATCATCAATGTAACATAACATAAATAAATTGTGACAGCCACACATCAAGAAAAACTAGGAAGTGTCAGCCTTCAAAGCTTTATATTGTATGAATGTAAAAATGAGTTTAATAAATGAAACCACACTCGTGGATCCTATTTAAAGCCATAAATAGAATGATGCAAATGACAAATAAAATGTAATTCTTTTGATGAATAAACTCTATATGACTGTTTCATATAGATCTCACGATCAAGATTGTCATGTATAAGACATTAGATACCTCTAATTATTTCATACAATATCCTCTCATAGAAGCAAGGGAAAGAACAATTCGAACTGCCGTTACTTTAATAAATGGGATGAAGGTTTCATGAAAATCAATCTCAGACTTTTGTGTAAATCCTTTTGTAATAGGACAAGCTTTGTATCACTTATTCTTTCCATCAACTATTCTTTGTATCTAATATATGTTCACTTATTATCTATAACATTCTTATCTTATGGCCTAAGGACTGACGACCAAATAGTATTAGATAGAAGAGCATTTATTTTCATAGTAGCCTACCATTATTTGTAGGGTTTGGCTTAAGTGTATGTATTAGGTTTGATTTTTAGATAATTTAGTGGTGCAAGTTGTTTGCTAACGAAAATACGTGTTAGGGTTAGGGCGTTATCAAATCTTATAAGCCCACCACGCTTCTGCAGGCGCAAGATCATTACGACACCACAGGGCGATGGCCCACGTTGCTGAGGCAGCCCATACTACCTCAGATGGGAATGCAGTTCGTTGTGCTGCGATTCGAACCTACAACGTTGGGAGTCACCTGTAAGCTCTGATACCACTTTGCTAACGAAAACATGTGTTAAGGTTAGGGCGTGTTTTAGTGGTGTAGTTTTAGGGAATAATTTCATAGGATGTGTACATGGAAGTTGTCTTGGGTTAGTAACTTAGTTGTCAAGTTTTTAGGCAATAAGATCAATAACCAAATTAATGTTTTATGTTGTAAGGGTCGAAGTGATTTTGGGTTAAGAATTGTATGTGTTATATGTATTGGTTATTGGTGATTACTGTGAAATAGGAGAATGGGACTTGGAGTGCACGAGATAAGGTGAATGTGAAGGGGAAAGAGAAGGTGCTATAGGGAGATTAGGGACCATACTTGTTGATTGGACCATGAGAGAGTTAGAATTATACAGTGCTAACTTGTATCTATAGACTTCGAATAGATCATTGACCTGTTTATGGTAGTAATTTATTTGAAATGTATTAAGAGGAGAAATTTTGTTCATTAAACTTATAAGGTATAGCAATATATATGCAGCTAATATCTATGTCCAAACAACAATGTCCATTGTGATTAGAAGAATAATGTAAATGTACACATTTTTTAATTCAAAAGAGAATTTATGAATATTGTAAAATCAAAGTAATGAAACAATGGCACAATGAAAATGTGTAAATTATTGTATCTTGGTGATTTTTGAGATAGTAGTTGAAAAGGATATCTTTGTTAAATAACAAAGGAAGGTAAATATTTGATAAGAATGAGACTAGTATTAAAAGCTTATGTCCATAATTTTAAAGGTATATCAGCAAGAGTCAAAAGTGTGATTTTAATGTCTAAAATGTGTCAAATTTTATATTCGGCAACACCATTTTGTTCGTATTTATATGGATGAGCCAATTTATCATATTTTTTGATAACAATGACTTAAGCTTTTTTATGCTCTCAATTCTAATCTAAAATTAGAATAGAAAATTTTATTTTATTATTATGTTGGACAATTTTGTCCTTTCATATTATGTTGGACAACTATTAATTGTATTTTTCGACTTTTCAATAACTTATCGATTAAGCTATGTAATTGGATCTAGATAAAGGTAATAAAGTGACCCAACAAATGATCTAAATCAATGAGTCAAATTTCAGGAGAAAAATGGATCCCGATTAGTGTGGACCAGACCTATATCAGGCTTGTGCTGAGGAAGCCCGATATGGAAGCTATATATAAAGGTTAAGGTCTCCTATAGTTGTTCATATCATTCGTAAGCATACAGATCCTGTGACTCTTTAAGAGTGCTTATGTATTGAAAAAATTGTAGAAAGACGCTAACTACGTGTCGGTGAACGTTTTCCATGAAGGTCTCGAGAGGTTAGAGCTCGTTTTGGCTATGAAAACTACTTTGGAAGTCAAGATGGAACTGAAATCATGTATTTTGCATTTCCTTCATTTTTACCCTTTCATGAACAATCCGGGACACGTAATAAGGTTTATGCTATGTGTTACAAGTGGTATCAGAACGGTTATGTGATCGGGTAGCTGGAAACAAAGGTTTTTCAGTTTTGATCCATTATGGTTTTCATCAGTTTTTGATTCATTTTTCAATTTTTTTGCATATATGATTACGTAAAAATGGTATACATAAGGCTAGTTATAAAAAACGGGCCAAAAAGTGCGAAAATTGGTCCTGGGATCACCAAAAATCATCCTCTGACACTGTGGAGCGCGTGTGGTAATCGCCATAAGGGGGTTTGGTTGGTGCGTGCAACGTCCTCCCATGCAGTCTGTTCTCCTACGGGCGCGGGACAACCTGACATCTATCTCGACATATGGATGACAGCAATTAGGACACGTGGCAATGCGTGCAATGCACGTTCAGTACAATGAAAGCGAGTGTGCGCGTGGGGGTAAGTGCTAAGCACATGCCAGACGTATCTAGCGCACGTCGTTACGTGTACTTGCAGCGCACGCACGCCCCTTGCCACACCTAGGTGTGACACCTACTGATGTCAGCGCTACAATGCTGCTAACATCATGCTATCATCAGCACCATAAATTAAAAAAGGAAAAAATTCAAAATTCCCATAAAGTTACCCCAGGTCCTTTTGGCGGTTTCTAGGTCGGGGGAATTTTTAAAGTGAATTTTCAAATTTCTAGATTTATTATGTTGGTAATTAGATTCCGGAAAAAGGTTTTAAAGCTTTTTTAAGCTAGTTTTGAGTGCATTTTTGTGCTTCAAACTGCATAAGGGAGATACTTAAAGTTTTATGTCTCGTATGGTAGGTTCGGTATTTGGAAAAATACGGAAGTCACTCTTATTGAGAATGTTTTAAATAAAAGCCTCAAATAAAGTTTAAAGACGATGTTTTCAGAACCAATTTGTGATTATTTGATTGTGCATTTGGTTTTTGCATTTATAGTTGATTTTCACTTACATTATGCCTATATAGAATATAAGGATGACATAAAGATGTATCTCTTGTGTTTGTGGACTTTCTAGGGTCCTGATGGGGAAGTAGTCACCAAAGTGGCCTTTTAAGTCAGTATTTTGGATTGTTCTGCTCACATATTGGGGGATGTCTCCGGCCTTTTGTTTGGCTATTCTACCTAAAGGTGATGGCCTTACATAGGGTTTTGAGATGTTCATAAAGGCATTAGATGGAGGAAAGTCATTGCTTAAATGATCTATTCACCCAAAGGTGGTAGTGTCATAATAGTTGATGGTTTGTACTCTAATCGCCTTTTATGTGGGGGTCTAATTTCACATGTTATGTATTCAGCTTAAAGGTTTTTCATAATATGTATGATTGGATTCTCGGTATAGATACTACTTTAATGCTTTAAGTATCGTTGCTACCCTACATTTATACTGATCTTTACATTGTCTTTTCTATTTTGCAGTCACATTTTCTGTAAACAACAATGTTGTCATGATTAAGACCTTAAATGGTTTCAATTTCAAGAAGTGGAAGAAGGATTTTGAGTTTACCCTGGAGATGACTGATGTCAACATGGCGATAAAGCAGCAATGGCAATATGGGAGTGATCAAATAAGATGTGCTATTTGACCATCAAGAGATCGATCCCAGATCATCTGCTCAGTGGATTACTGGATGCGATCATAGCGACGGAGTTTATGGATAGCATTTACCAGAGGTACAAGGTTTCTTCTCATGTGGAGTAGAGCACGTTGATTAAAGAGTTGTTCTCCATGAGGTATACAGGAGAAGGAGGCATTAGAGAGTACATTATTAAGATGGTTTAAATTCAAAGTAAGCTGAAGGCACTAAATGTACCTATTCCTGACACGCTCATAGCGCATCAGGCACTAAATACTCTCCCTCGAGAGTTTGAGATATTGGCTACCTCCCACATGTCTCAAGATGCGCTTAGGACATCAATGCCTTGATTTCCCAATGTGCTGCAGCTAAAGAGAAGATTAAGAGTTCTCCTCATACAACCCTGTTTACAGCTGCCAAAGGTAAGGGGAAGGCTAAGCCCCAATAACCTAAAGGTAAGGGTAAGAAAACCAAACCTTCTCCACAAATTCAAACTGGACATAAAGGGTATGAGGTGCTTTTTTGGTAAGAAGAAGGGGCATAAGAAGGTCAATTGCCCGAAGTACAAGCTGTGGAAGGTTAAGTAGGAACTGTCAGGTAACTCCTTTACCTATATGATTCATGAATCTAATATAGCTATAGTCACATCAAGTTCTTGGTAGTTAGATAATAGAGCTTCTAATCATATTGCTTCCACAATGCAGGGGTTCATATCCAGGAGAAGGCCAACTAAAGGAGAGGAGAAGCTGATGGTCCGTAATAATGAAAAGGTGGATATTTTATTTGTAGGAGATGTAGGCTTGAACCTCGATACGGGGTTTGTATTAGTTTTACGAGACACATTTTATATTCCATCTTTTAGACAGAACTTGATCTCTGCATCAGTTTTGGATAAAGAGGGCTATCGTTTTGTATTTGATATTTTGGTTATAAATATTTCTATCAACATAAGACATATCGGAATTGCCTTCTTATCCTACAGATTATATAGAATGTGTCTTACTCCTAATGAAATGTATGCCTCTTCTTATGTTGATGAAGCTGTACTCAAAAGAGAGCTTTCATAAAGGAAACATCATACATGTTGTGGCATAAACGTTTTGGCCACATTTTTAGGGAGAGGGTTAAGAGATTGATAAAGGATAACATTCTCTCAACTCTGGACTTTAGTGATAAGGAAACATTTATCGATTCTTGTAGGGGTAAGTTGATCAAGATAGTCAACTCGTGCTTCTGGTTTATTAGACCTTATACATACATCTATTAGCGGTCCCTATATAGTCACGTTATGTAATGCTACATATTTTCTTACATTTATAGATGATGATTCCCGCTATGACTATGTGTTCTTGCTTCAGGAAAAGTCTGAAGTTCTTGATAAGTTCAAGATCTTTAAGACTGAGATTGAGAACTAATTGGAAAAATTAATAAAGATAGTAAGATCTGATAAGGGAGGGGAATACTATGGTAGACATGGGGTTGTAGGACAAGAAAAGGGTCCATTTGCTAGATATTTGGAATCAGTTAGAATAGTGACTCAGTTCACTATGCCATGTAGTCCTGAGCAAAATAGTGTCGCAATTGCACCCTAAAGGACATAATGAGGTCAATGTAGAGTAGGACTATCCTACTCGAATACCTTTGGGGCGAAGCCATCAAGATGACATTGTATATCTTGAATAGAGTCCTAAGTAAGTCAGTACCAAAGACTCCTTTTGAACTCTGGGTTGGAAGGAAGCCAAGCCTTGCAAACATTCATGTGTGGGGATGCTATAAAATCCTTATGAGAGCAAATTGCAACCTTGTTTCACTCGTTGCTATTTAGTAGGTTATCCTGATCACTCTAAGGGCTATAGATTTTGCTGTAGAGAAGGAAGGGCCAGAATAGTGGAATCACATATGGCTAAGTTTCTGGAACACGATGTCCATGATGATGGAGGATCTTCACATCCTCTAGGAGATAGTAGGATGGATACTACGATTATTTCGTATTCGCCTCTCACATAGTCAGGTCTGGTGGATGAAGGTTCAAGTACCATGACTATATAAGCAAACTGCTATCTCAGTATATTACATAATCTATTTGAGTGAGCAAAACTATGACATAGGACATGTTATGGATCCAGTTACTTTTACAGAAGCCGTTTCTGGGCCCTACGCAGACTTGTAATGGGAAACAATGAAGGATAAGATGCAATTTATGAGGCATAATAAGGTATGGGAGCTTGTTAATTTACCTCAACATTGCAGTCCTGTCAGTTTTCAAGTGGCTATTTAAGACCAAGAAGGACATACAGCGTCAAGTTGAGTGGTTTAAGGCTGTTGCATTTGGTTGCCAGGAGATTCACTCAGAGAGAAGGAGTTAACTTCAATGTTACCTTCTCTCCTGTATCCTGAAGGATGCATTTAGAGTGATTATGGCAATAGTAGCTCATTATGACATAGAGCTACATCATATGGACGTTAAAACTGCTTTTCTGAATGGTGACCTTTATGAGGAGGTCTATATGGAGCAACCTGAAGGATTTTAGGATCAAAATGCAACTAAAAAATTTTGCAAGTTGACTAAATCAATTTACGGTTTGAAACAAACTTCCAGAAAATGGTACCTAAAGTTTGCTGAGGTTTTGACCTCATTCAGCTTTTTGGAAAACAAAGTTGAAAGATGCTTATACTATAAGTTCAGGGGGAGCAAAGTTATCTTCATATTACTATACGTGGATGATATCTTGCTCAAGTCAAATGATTTTACCATACTGCATGAGGTAAAGTAACTTTTGGCCAAACACCTTGACATGAAGGATTTAGGTTAATCATCTTTTTTCCTTCGTAAATAGATTCACGGGGACAGATCTCAACACTCATTGAGTCTCTCATAAAGAGCATACATTGAGTGAGTGCTACAAAGGTTTAATATGGCTAAATGTAAACCTGTTATAGCACCTATCTCTCATGGCGAGAGATTATCTTTAGCATAGTGCCCAAAGAATGAAGTTGAGAGAGAGGCTATGAGATCCTGTACTCTAATGCAGTTGGTAGCTTGATGTATGTCCAGGTGTGCACTACATTGTATTTGTTGTTAGACTGCTGGGTTGATATTTGGCTAACCTAGGTGTAGACTATTGGAATGCAATTAAATGAGTGTTGAGATACCTAAATGGTATCAAGGATTACACGTTGGCATACAAAAAAGTCAACAATTTAAACCTTATAGGGTATACAGACTCCGATTTTGATATATGTCCAGATGATCGTAAATCCATTTTAGGGTACATTTTTATGTTAGCAGATGATGCAATATTATAGAAGAGTGTCAAGCAGACACTAGTAACTTCGTCGATCATGCATGCAAGGTTTGTTGCATGTTATGGAGCTGCTATACAGACAGTTTGGCTCAGAAACTTGATTTCTGAGTTGTTTATGGTAGATTCGATAGCTAGACCCATTCGATTATATTGTGATAATTTTCTGTAGTGTTGTTCAGTAACAACAACAAGAATATCACAGGATTTAAGCATTTAGACGTCAAATACTTGACTATAAAGGAGTTGATTCAGAAAGGTGACGTCGAAATGGAGCATATCAAGATTGAGGAGAAGTTAGCTGATCCATTGACTATAGGACTTTACCCACTATTGTTTGTTAAACATATATCCGGTATGGGCGTGTTAAGGTCCTTAGACAGCAGTAGTTAGGGATCATTGTATTTACTCCTTAAATGTTTTTACATTTTAACGTGTTATGACATTATGGTTATTCATTAATATAGATGATCATCTTTCTATCCTCAGTAATAACTGTTCTTGTGTATAGTCATAATACATATGAAAGCCTTAAGATTTGTGTTGATCTTAAGCATTTTAAAGGTCATTGGGCATATATAAAGATTGACCTCAAGCCTATGTCATTTAGACACATACAGTATAGTATGGATATCTATAAATTTGATATGACATAGGGGGATATAAGGTATAATCCCAAAAGGTTCTCTAATGTAGTTTAGCATTCAGTTGGAGAACATAAAGGTTTTCTCTAATGCTGTTTAGTATCCGATGAGAGAAAACAAGGTTTTCTCTAATGTTTTTAACATTTTGTAGGAGAAAACAGGATTTCTCTGTTACAGTTTAGCACATGCAGTATAGCATAAAGTTGGAGAAATCGAGACCTACAAACAAAGATGATACGTATTAAATCATACAGATATCATCCTAGTTTTCCACACTCCATTTTGCCATTCATGTTAGTAAGGTATTAGATATTCATGATTATATTGGACCTCTGGTACACATGACACATGTGTTTGACATTTTTCAGTATCGAAAGCCTTGCAGGACAGAATGTTGGACTTTCATTACCTTTGAATCAAATGCTTTTAATTTTTAAATTTGGTACCAATATAGCAGTGTGACTTAACAGAGTTTTCAAACTATTTTTAAACTTGAGTAAAAATTGCAATTAATGATTGTCCAAGAGGGAGAATGTTGGACAATTTTGTCCTTTCTCATTATGTTGGACAATTATTAATTTTATTTTTTGGCTTTTCAATAACTTATCAGTTAAGTTATGTAAATTTATCCAGATAAGGGTAATAAAGTAGCCCAATAAATGATCTAAATCAATGGGTCGAAGTCCAAGAGGAAAACGGATCCTAATTATTATGGACTGGACCCATATCAGGCTTGTGATGGGAAGCTCGATATGGAAGCTATATATAAAGGTTAAGGTCTCTTGCAGTTGCTCTTATCATTCATAAGCATACAGATCCTTTAACCCATTAAGAGCGCTTATGCATTGAGAAAAACATAGAAAGGCATTAACCATGATCCGGTGAACATTTTCTATGAAGGTCCCAGGAGATTAAAACTCATTTTGGCCACGAAAATCGCTTCAGAAGTCAAGATGGAACAAAAATCAGGTATTCCACATTTCCTTCGTTTTTAACCCTTTCATAAATGATCTGAGACACGTAATAAGCACTATGCTATATGTTACATATTAAACTGCCTTTCAACCATGGACTGGAATAAAAATATACGAAAATCACTTTTATTCTTTGAAAAATAGATTCAGTGTATTTGGTAAAGCCATTAATGAATAAAAAGAATACCTACGACATAAGGAAGATAGTTTAGGAGCGGGACTCTAAACATCTAAATGGAGTATCTTGAATGGCACCTTACTTTTATTTTCAAGAGAAGGACAAGAACTATATGAATTTTTGAAGAACGAGGCAAATTGTTTTGCATTATCACTTCATAAACAATTTGATTGTTAGGATGTCCTACTTGAGCATGCTAGTCACTAAAAGAAACTCTTTAACTAATTAGACTTGCTTTAATAATTGTGGAAGGATATACAATCTATCACTACATATATAATATGTGCAGTAAGATTTCTTTATTCACCTGATCCTCAATCAAGAAAAAATAGGGTCAAAACTCAAAGGGAAAAAAACAAATATTGTCATTCATTAAAACAAAAGACACTTTTAGTAATGAAAAAATCGTCACTAAAAGTAATAAAATCATCGTTAATAGTCATTAACGACGATTTACATTCATCACCAAAGATATCGCGAAATCCCTGTAGCAAAAAATTATGTGTTTTTGCTATGTTTTAGTTCCGTAGCTAAAACCTATGGGCGACATTTTATTAAATCGTCACCAATTACATTTTTCTACGCTTTATATTCGTAGCTAAAAGTTATTAGCTATGTTTTTGTAAACGTAGCCAAATGTTTTTAGCTACATTTTCTAAAATGTTGTCCAAATTTTAATATTCATTATAATTAAATGTTATATCATGTTAATTATAATTATTGGTGACATTTTTAATCCATATTATTATATATAATAGTTAGATTTTTTGTTATATAATTTATTATACAAATATATAATAAAAATAATTGAAAATTAGAAAAATTGTACATAAAAAATAAAATATCATTAAATTTGATAATGTATAAGATGTTAGTTACAATTTCAAAAATACTTATATATAAAATAAAAAATACAAATATTAATGACTAAGACTCGTTTTCACATAGATGACTTCAAATCCACCTTAAACTTGGAGGATCATTTTCATACTTTCAAAATTTTGGTAGCCCTATGCTCTGCAATTGTCATGCTTGAATTCAGATCAGATGATTCAATCACGAAAAGGTTGACAAGACTAAGAACATATGAGTATCCTCTCCCTACACAACAAGTTCTATGGATCCAGCCACTGTCATTATCTAACACCGGTGAATGATTAAAATAGAAATAGAAACTTCAAACCACATAATATCGAATTGCAACATTTGGATGGTTAGTATATGTGGCACGAAACATACTTAATATATATGTACATATACATACAGTAGAGTGAGGTTAAGCAAGAGAAAGAAGATTAAAATGAATTACTGTAACAAAATTAATAGGATGCCACTAAATGAGTTGGAAGTAAGTGTCATCAAAGTGGAAAATGAGGAAAACATGTTATCTTATAACTTAAACATCTTCTTTAATATTTATATATGTAATCCAGACACAAATACCTGAGACAGTACTCAAACAACCTTTTTTGATAAAAAAGTTACAAACGCATATAATGTTGCACCTTTTTTGATAACTTTGAAGGTGAAGAACTGATAGTAGTGTTCTGTATGATGTTTTAGGGTTTAATTTGTTATGTATTTTTTGTTAAATTAAGTGCTGAGCAGGCATTTAGGGTTTAATTAGATTATTTTGTGTTTAAGTGTTTTATTGGGTTAGTCTGAATCTTTCAACTTAAATTGTATATTTTTGACGTACTTTGATGTGTGTGCTAGTGTTGCAAGGTAAACAGAGAAGAAAAGTGAAGAATTGAGGAGTTTCAGGCTAAAAGACATAGGCCACGATCGTGACAGAAGAGGAGTAGCCAACAGCAGCTAGGCCACAATCGTGCATAATAGGCCAGGATCATGACAGAGAGCGTCAAGTTAGGCCAAGATCGTGCACATCTAGGCCAAAATCGTAACAGAAAGGTTAAACAGCAGGCCACGATTGTGGCAGGTGCCCTACGTCGGGATGAAAAAAAAACTCAAATTTTGGGTATTTTTCGAACCATTTCAACCCCAAGTTTGACTTAGGGTTGCCACAGAATAAATAGAACAATACCTAGCAGCCACCGAAGGGAGATTAGAAAGCCAAGAGTTGCAAAAAGAGAGAGACTCTACCAAAAATTCAAGGGAAAACCTAGTTAGAGATCAATCGATTGAGGAAGGAGACGAAGGAAGAGAGGCACGGAAACACGCTTGACGCGACGTACTTCCCAGAAAAGGTGGTTTCCTGCAGTCACGACCCTGAGATCCATTCCGAAAGTATATTCTAGTTGTTATTTCGATTTCATTAATGTATGGAATCTTGAGATTGTTTAGAGATATTTGTCGTTGAATGTTGATGCTTTTGTCTAAACTCACCTTTGGGTTTATTTATTTTTTAGATTAATACGATTGATTTGATTGTGTTTTATTTTGATTTATTGTAATTTAATTCGATTCTTCATAACTGGGCAATAAACTAAGAGGGTGAGCTGATGAAAATCATCGAATTAGGTTAACGAGAGTTAGGTAAATCGATAGGTAGAGAATTGAATCAAGCTAGTAGAGTCGTGTAACGAGAGATCGAGCACAGATTTCCGGTAGGTTAATAGATGGCGTTAGAACTAATTTAGGTTTTAGACAAATTGTGGATCGAGAGATTGCAATTTCCACAATTTGAATTAGGGAATATTAATTAAGGTTAAAAATTATAACTCGAGATAGAGTAATTCACCCTAGGACCGTCTAGGCCTCTTAAATCAGAAATTTCATAATTGGATAGATTTTCTTTAATTTCAAATAAATTCCCCCTTTCTCTCAATTGGTCACTTCTAGGTTGAATTTCATATTATTTGTGTGAGTTTGCTTCCGTTTGTTCTTTTGGTGATTTAAATTCTCATATTTGATTCTTGATTAATTTTAGTTTCCGCAATAGTTGTTTAATTAGGTTTTGCAAACTTAGCTGCCTTTAGATTTTTAGGACTAGTTCCTTTCCTCATGGGATCAACACTTTAGGTACTACGTAAACGAACCATGCGCTTACGGTAATTACCAAGGTTAAAAATTAGTAAAACTTAGAGCATGTAACCTTGAGTGAACAAGAACCCCTCCCAAGATTCATTTATTAAAAGAGTTTAGCAATAAGACAAAATGTAAAGGTACAAAAAAGTCTATGAATGGACATAGTTATTGTACATGGTATACACAAAACTACAAAACATGCTAATTTCTATAATTATTCCATACATACAGAAATGAACACAAAGAGAAAGAAAGTATTAATTATAAAATAACCATACTATTTAGAAATAAAGAACACTAGTTTAAGTAATATTATTACATGCCAAACCAACGGATAGGAATCAAAATAATACCGAAAACCATATAAGCAATATAGGAAGGGAAGTATCTTAAACTTAAACATATGAAGCAAATTGGGATTCTTACCCTTACTCTTTTACTTAAAATGAAGATTCAAATTTTTTCTTGACCTTTAAACACTTCTATACAAAGAAAAGTGGGAAGAAATCACAAATATAAATTAGTGCTTTTTAAAGTGAGACTAAAAAACTAAACATCAAGTTTCATAAAAGAAGGCATTGTGAGGAAAACAGTGCATCTTTAATCCTGCTAAAATGAAGAGGGACTTAAAGAAAAACTTATCACTGTATAAAATAATCTTCTCTTTTTAAACCAAAACCAAAATTTATTTGGGAGACCTTCCCTCAAACAACTGATAAACAATGTGCCACTCCTTTCTAAAGCTTCAATTCCTGTAAAATATGTTTCCTTAAAGGACTTTATCTAATATAAAAAGAAAATTAAACTAATTAACATGACTCTTTTCCAATTCCCTATCTTACATTTGAATAATTTAGCTAAGGATTCCTTTGACTTTATTAATTGAGGCATGAACAAAAAGCAGTTTGTTTATAAATTCATCTCTTATAAATTTCTTCCCTTAAGAAAATAAGCATGTATCCATCATATCCATAGGGTATATTTTCTTCTTGTTATCTTTACACTTTTTTTGTCAAATAACTCCCAAAGAAGCAAATTACATAGAAAACCCAAACAAAGAAATGACCTAGAACACTTCATCCCTAAGATTCATCTAATATGAACTTTTATCGAACACTTAATAGGTAGTACTTAAACAACCTTCAGATTTGATTTTAAGCTTCAATCAACCCATTCTGAATGCACTACCCATCTCACCATCTTCATTATTATGACAACACACATTCACTATAAAGAAAACCACAACACACATGACTTGACACAAAACCCAGTAGAAAATGACACCCAAATACAACAACATCACCATTAGAAGAAAAAATAGAGTGCAAAGGATGGAATACATAAATCAATTGACGACGATGATGGTGGACATAAGGAGAGCGCAAAACACAGAGGAAGACAACTGTAGAAGAAAAAGAATGAAGAGTTTTCATTTAAAATGAAACGAAAATGACTTTCGTTTAATTTTTAAAATGTTCAAATGTTTGGAGACGATTTTTGAAAACATCGCCAAATGTTCATCAATTGGATTTCAGAAAATGTCACTAAAGGTTCTCTTTTTGTGACAAACTTTTCAAATAATCACCAAATGTTTGACTTTTGGCGATGAAATCTTTAAACCGTCACAAAATGTTGCTCCTTTTGCAACGATTAGTAAAACGTTGCAAAGGCTAGACTTTTGGTGACAAATTTGAAAATATTCGACAAAAATTAAAAATCGTCGTAAAAAACGTATCTAAAAATGTCTTTTGTTGTAGTGATTTGCAAACTTTTGCACAGAAAGAAAGGCTTTGGTTATTTTGGGAACTAATAAAATATCTTTTAATAAAAGTTACAATTTTTAAAGATTAAATAGTATATCTAGAATAAGTTATTTGCATGCCTTGCCCATTACTAACTCAAATCTAATCTCCTTGTAGATATTCTTGTGCAATGCACAAGTTGGATATGTTCAGAGTGAGATGATAAGTAGCACTAATGTCTAGATATCATGGCATAAATTGGCCTCTATATTGGAATTGTTACAGTGGATTCATCGTTGATTGATAGGATGATGGAGCTTTACCATCTGGCACACCTTTGTATCAGGCCATGTTGGTTCAATGCATGGCTTATTTTCAATTGTAATTCAAAAGAAAGAAATCATTATTTTTTACAAAGTTGGTATTATGGCTACAATAATTTATGTTTTGTTTGTGGAAAAAGACATAAAGGTTAATAGCTACTAAAAAAATTGAAGCTCTGATACCGTATCAAAGATGAGAATGCGAAGTTTTTGTGCATACTTAGTTAATGTTTTGGTTCGACATATTTATAAGATTTTGATAAAATAAAAGATAACTACAGAGAAGCAACACAAATATGAATGAGTTTTAAAACTCACTACAACAAAACTGACTTTTAGCTACTTTTTTTTTGGTGGCTTTTGGCGACGATTGCCAAATTTTATCTTTTCATGACATTTCTTAGAATATTCACTAAATGCATGTCTTTGGCAACTATTTATTGGATTCATCGCAAAAGATCATTTTTATCGTTAAATGTTAAGCCTTTGGTGATGAATTTGTGAATCATCGCAAAAAGCTCAGCTTTTGACAACAAAATTTTTAAAATCATCACGAAAAGTTAAAAAATTACAAATTTTACCTAATGCATTCAAACTCTATAAATTTATTTAAATCTATGTATTTATACACAAATTATTCTTTAATGATGCCTATTGTACATAGTATACCTCCTTTCATACAAATTTTTTTGTGAAAATAAAATAAAGCATTTAAAAATTGTAAAATGTTTCCAAAGTTTTAAACATATTGTTGAAAAACATATGGTAGGTAATTTAAATTTTGAAAAGTAAATATTTTTTAAATATAAAAAGATAAAATACCTCAAATTTCAATGTTAATAAGATCAAAATATCATAAATTTAAGTTGACTATTATTCATAATCATAATATTTATTAACAATAAAATAATAATACAGATCAATATTGAAACATGGTAAGCAATTATAATATAATGATATATGGTAACTAATACAAGATTTTAATTAGAAGTTTAACAATTTTTACAAACAAAACAATAAATAAAGTTTCGTGCCTATTCCATCAAAAAGGAAAAGAAATAATTATTTTTCTGGATTCCAAGTAACATAAGACTTGGTAGAAATGGTAAAGGAGTTTCCTATGTTTGGATTCCTAAGAAAGGTCCTTGTACATTTGAAGGCATCAAGTGAAACAATGAAAGATCTTCCCTTAGGAGTTGGTTTATTGGCACTCTTTTCTAACAACTTCTTGGCTTTAACTAAACTAGCAGAACATACAGTGAACGATTCCTCAGATGTAGTATGGATCACCAAATTAGATGAACTACATGTACGATGCATTTCACCTAAGAAACAAATAGTATAGAACTTAAATAACTAAGTCAAATGGTATAAGGAACCCAAATTCGAGCACATACATACGTAATTAAATAAACATAGTTTTTGGAATCGACAACTGTTCCAAAATAACCAATTTTTCTAATCCAGTACAGACCATAGAGACATTGCCACCGCCTTTATTTTTATCTATATTCTCTTGAAGATTCGAGGAAGCTTTACACAACACATAATATATATAATCAAACATTCATCTAATAACTTCCTAGCAGAAAATGAGATATACATAATAAAGAAAAAGAGCTAATTTGGATAATACTAAAAATCTTGAAGAAGAAGACCAGCTATTGAAGGTAAGGGGTGATTAGTGTTTGATGACGGGATTTGTTGTGTATCGATTTGTTCTTTATTAGGAAGAATTTTGCCATATTCCTCCCAACGAAGCTCATTTCCTCCATCAGAAACTAGTCATCATGTCGACATTCCGCTAGTCCATTATATTGTTTCATCAAATATATTTTGAATAAATTAAAATGGTTGTATGCTAAAAGATTTGTTTTTTAAGAATAAGAGTAAAAATACGTCGAATGCTTAAATTAGCTAACATTATGTACTTTTATAAACTTTGATGATCAAATAATAAGGCATCGTGCAAAGTTGAAGTGGTTTGAAATTAAATTTTAAGATTTTAAGCCATAAAAGATTGAAACATTCAAATAAATATGTATTTTCTTTGAAGTGTATTTTCTTTTATTAGAATATTTCTCTAGAACTTACTTAGAGCATTTGGTTAGGTTGTCAAGGCCCCCAAAATAATATTGATTCTCTAAACTTTTGTAGTATTCGTGGAATCCCAAGAGAATTGAACACTAGTTTCTTAATTTCAAGAAATAAAATTAAATGCGATTTTTTATTAAATAACTAATTAACTGAAATTAATATGAAAATAAATTAAATTAGTTGAATTTAAAATTGAGAAAGTCAAGATTACCAAACCTCGATTTAAGGAAAAGATCTCATCTAATTTTAACATTGTTCATTAGTTTAAAAAGAATATTTTCACAATTCAAGCAGTTAGTCTGAAACATATTAGGATAGCCTTAATAAGTCTCAAAATTTTCTAAATTAACTAGTTCAAATCCAGCATCCAAACCAAAACTTACCATTCATTGACTGGGGGTGATAACATTCCATATCAAATAAATAATAGCAATAAGCTCCGTGAAAAAGACTAAACCCTAAATTAAATAATCGAGATAACTATAATTATTCAATTTAGTTTTCTTGTTTATCAAAAATTAAATACGAAAATTCATAAATAACCTATTTGCTACTTGTACCATTTCTTTATGACAATTACGGATCACTAAATTCTTAGAAAGCGATAGAATAATCAATTTTGAATTAAATTGTCAAATTAATCGAATATCAACCATTCATGAAATATGAGAACTTAAAACAAGAAATACTTGAATTAAAACGTGAATAGCCACACATGGCTTTCGCTCCAATAACCAAGATAGAAGAAAGACTAAGAATTGCTAAAAACGTAAGAAAAGAGAACCTTTTCTCTTTTGTGAGAAACGTCCCTTTTCTAGGGTTTTCTAATCTAATCATAATCTAACTCTAACTTGTAAAGATGTCTATCTAAAATGAATTCAAAATCAAACTCCTTCATGATAAGGATAAGGTGAAGTCTTCCAATCGAATTCCAACTCTTCAAGTGATCAGCCTTATCTACTGCATCAATCTCTTTACTTTATCCAAAATTTGTCATTATCATCAATAGAGTCTCAATTTAATGCAATCTCTACTTTTCATATCCTCAAACAAAGCAAAAATTAATTTTAACATTTAAGCATAAAAATAAATTCAAATCAAAGGAGATAATATCAAATAATTAGTCAAAATGATATCTTATCAAATTCTCCTACACCGAATTCATGCTTGTCCTCAAGCATACATCAATTCAATACATTAATCATCTTCACAACAACCTCTCATCTCCTTTCATGTCATCCAAAAACATCCAAAAGCTAATTCAAATTTAGGGGTTAAGATAAAATAACAATCAAGAGAATAAGCATTCATAGGACATATTGTTAAAATATATCATCTCATCAATTCCATCAAAATCAAATGAACAAGACTTGACACCCTCATAAAGATTTCACTCTATATACTCAAAGTGTTTGGGGTTTATGAAGCTCTCAAATCAAAACATAGCAAGTTATTTCCATAACCTTGCTCAAGAATCATATCTCCATGACTAAATAAAATGAACCTAATGTATAAATCAAAGGGGATTTATAAGGGTTGTAACTTGGCTTAGGTATGGTAGGACAAAAGTAACTTTTTAGCTAAATAAATTGAAAGGAATCATACAAACTTATCTGCACAAGTTTCGACTTAAATCAAAATTCACTTAGTTCAAATGACATCTCTTTTAATAACTTTGTCTTTTCTTTTCCTTTCTTTTTTTTTTAAAATATCAAAAAGGAGGTTTCTTTTGTTTTTTGTTTTTAATTCTCCTCCATTCTATAAGAAATCAAAACAATGCAACTTGAATCTTCTAATTAACTTTTCATGGAAACAGTCAAAATCTTATGCAAATAAGCTCGATATAATTCCTTCAATTTAGGGGCTCAAAATTATTAAAGGTATCAACAACAAAAAGGTAAATTCGACTTGTAACAAGGTTATTATGGAAGAAAAAAGCTTAAGGCTCAAATTGGTTTTCTATGGATAAAAAGTGAGGTAGGTTTGTTTAGGTTAAAAAAAATGGTAATCCTAAATGCCCTCGTCATTTTTATACATAAATTCATAAAAAATGTGGTCTCAACACGTATTCAAAATCAAGTTCTAGCATAGACATGCTATGTTTGATAACACACAACAAAAGATATATATATGAGCACATGTGTGATGAATGCTTTTAGGCTCAAAGCTCACATTGGCGTCAAAAATTGCATCAAGTCTTGTATACTCTCATTCAACAAAACCGATGAGATACTTTAAATAATTTAATGAAAACACTAATCATGCTTATCTCTCTCATGCATTAGATCTTAAACCAAAAATGTATCCTAACTTAAAGATTATTTATGAATAATAATCATAAAATTATGAAGCTATTGTGAGGAATAATTAATATATGAATCAATATATCATGAGTGCAAGCAAAGTCACAAAGTTCATCAAATATAAACATTCGCTCCCTCACACCTAAATCATATATTTTCCCTAATGTATACATAAAATACTCGCAACTTTATAAAGATAATCAAATAAATAAAGAACAAAATTATGGACTCTCCTAAATTGTGAGTATCTGAAAATTATCTACGCAAACTTCTTTTTAATACCAATTTCAGAACTTACAGCAGATTGAGGGTGTGAATTAGCATTCATCGATAGTTTTCCTTTTATTACAGCCTTGGTATTAGCTTTAGAATGCCCCATAATACTGAACAAGATAAACAAAAACTACTTGAAAAAAAAGATTAAAAACAACATAGCAATAATTAAATTTGAACTAAAAAGAAAGATCAACTACTAGTAATTAATAAAAAATGAAATAAAAGTAATTAATGATAGTAACAATAATAACACTAAATCCAGGACAGAGGTGTGCGTGGATTGGACTGGTGCATGGGTTGCTAGCGTGTGTGGATGGAGAGAGGTTTGCATGAAAGTCAGAGATAGATGCTGCGTGATTGCACAGGTGGAAGAGTGCTGCTCATTATGTAAGTGCTGTAGGAGAGAGGGTTGCACTGTGTGATGCTAAGTGAGGGCTACGTGAGTGTTGAGCAGTGGTGTGCTATGCAGTGGAAATCTTGCTGGTGAGGGATAATTGAGTTTTAATGTTCCTGAAAAGAGAAATAAAAGATAAGGTTCTTTTTTAATTTAAATTTAAAAATATTAATAAAGTGAAAAGGAGAAAAAAGGGGAAAATAATTACGAATTTTTTATTTTTATTTTTATTTTTTGAATATTAGAGTATCAATCCATAACACTAAATTGCATCAAGCGAGATCTCGCTTTATAAGATTTGGTAAGCTGCAATTCCAGAACACTAAATCACATAAAGTGAGATCTCGCCTTGTGAGATTTAATAGTATGAAATTTTAATATTCTCATTCTAAAACACCAAATCACATAATCCAAGATCTCGCCTTATGAGATTTAGTAGTCTGGAATTTTTTTTGCCAATAATCTATATTTCAAAAACAAACAAATGCAACCTTAAAAGCACTAAAATAAAATAAAATAAAACTATCATATTTTGGGTTGCCTCCTGAAAAGCGCAATTGTTTAACGTTGTTATGTTTGACGAGGCTGGTTCTTCCCAAACTTCTATGGAATTGCAGTTTTGTACTCCTTAAGTAGTGTTATTAGCCCTTCCTTTTGCTCTTTAGTCAACTTTTTTGAAATGATTGTGTGTAATAACTTTCCATCACCTAAATAGACATACTTTAGACGATCAGGTAACACCTTTAATTCTATCTTCGGAGCCTACAAAATAAAAGGTAAGATTTTCTTACGAGTTATAATAAGTTCATCATTTAAAGTTTCTGAATCTATTAGCATTGTTGGCAATGATTCTACAACTTCACAAGTTTCATCAATTTGCTCGTTCACTTCCAATTTAGCATTACACTCCAACTTATCTTCAACACTCTCTTCTTTAAACATATCCTGCATAAATGAATCCACAATATCTATATAATAAATAGATTGAAAATCATTAGGGTACTTCATTACTTCAGAAATGTTGAACTTTATTATTTCTCTATCAAACTCTATGGAAAGAGTACCCTCATGCACATTGACTATCATCTTGGCCATTTTCATAAATAGCCTACCCAACAAAATCGAATCTAAATTTTCAACACTATCTTCATCCATTTTCAAGATGTAAAAAATCACTGGAAATACCAAACCATTAACTTGGACAAAAACATCTTCAATAACTTCAATAGGACGCACATACAAACGATCAGTTAGTTGGATAATCACATTAGTTTCTTACAAAGAATTCAGATTTAAAGCTCGATAAATTGAGTATGACTTGACATTAATAAATGCACCTAAGTGTAGTATGGACACTCAAATTTTCTATTACCAATAACACACGAAAGTGTAAACATACCTAGATCTTTGCATTTTTTGATAATTTTCTATTTATTATAGCTGATACATTCTTACCCAAAATTATTCTCTCCTTATCCTTCAGCTTCCTTTTAATTGTGCACAACCCCTTTAAGAATTTTGCATATTTCAAAACTTGTTGGATGGCTTCTAGAAGTGGAATATTGATTTCCACCTTTTTGAAAGTTTTTAAGATCTCTCTTTCATATTCATCATCTTTTGGTTTAGCCAACTTGCTAGGAAAAGGAGGTAAATGTGCATTAATTGATATTGATGAAGATGAATCATTTTTTACCTTTTTTAATTCTCAAGTTGGAAGTTCTTTCTTCTTTTCTCCAGCATTTTTCTTTTCTTCCTCCATTGGTAAAGAAGTTCCAAATTGAATTTCCTTACCACCTCTCAAAGTCATTGCACTCATATTATCCTTAGGATTCACCAC
Source organism: Erythroxylum longipes (assembly GCA_027563885.1). NCBI lineage: Eukaryota > Viridiplantae > Streptophyta > Magnoliopsida > Malpighiales > Erythroxylaceae > Erythroxylum > Erythroxylum longipes. The sequence goes on from JAOQMS010000002.1 coordinate 12,457,516, forward strand.
CGTTTGGGAAGGTAATTTACCTTATGCTTATGCTTTCAATTTACTTACCAAGGTGGCTAATTAAGTGATTTGATTTCCTAAGTTTTGAAGGCTTGCCCTTGTTTCCTGTTGAAATTGTTGAGTATTATTAGCAAGCGCTTTAACAATTTCATCTAAAGACGTACCTGAATTTGAAGGTTGAGGTTGAGCATATGTAGGAGCATGAGGTTGTTTATTAAAATCGTGAGGTTGATATCGTTGTTGTCCTCCTTTATTTCCATAGCTCAAATTTGGATGATCCCTCCATCTTAGATTGTAGTAATCATTGAGGTTGACCAGGAAACCCCCTATTGCATTAACTTCTTAAAGAGAGTCTTGTCGCAATGTAGGGCATATATTCGTAGGATGTCAAAGGAATGAGCATATTCCTCACACTCTTTCCGATTACAATTGACCTACAACCATTTGATGAACTAGAGTGATTAAATCAGATATTTTATCCTCAAGGTGCGTATTACTTACCTCATTTACACGCTTAATAGCTCCATCCATCCTTGTCCTAAAATGTTAAGAATTCTTGGCCATAACTGATATCAACTGTCTGGCTGCCTCAGGTGTTTTGTTTATTAGGGCTCCTCCACTAGCTGTATCGACCATATTTCGATCCATTAGTAATAGTCCTTCATAAAGTTTTGAATTAGAAGTTGAATCTGATGATGTGTATAGCTAGCACATAGCTCCTTAAACCTTTCCCAATATTCATATAATGTTTCTCTTCTAATTTGTCTTATCCCACATATCTCCTTTCTGATATTCGTTGCTCTTAATGTAGGAAAGAACTTCTCTAGAAATATTCTTTTCATCTCATTCCACGTTGTCACTAAGCCAGATGGAAGATAGTATAGTCAATCTTTTGCCTTATGTTTCAATTAGAATGGAAAGGCCCTGAGATTAATTTGTTCTTCTGTCACCCCTTGTGGCTTCATTCCAGAATAGACTAATTCTTTCAGGTAGTTATGCAAATCTTCACCTGCAAGACCACGAAAAATAGGTAGTAAGTGAATCAAACCAGATTTCAATTCGAAATCTATCTCAACATCTAGAAATTGAATGCATAAAGGTTGTTGATTTAAATTTGATGCTGCTAAATCCCTCAACATTCTCGAGTTGAGATTTGTCATCTTTTCATCTGTGTCTTGAAAATTAAAATCTTCAACAATTGTTAGATCTACTTTAACTTTCACGTCTAAAGGTGAATGACTGCTTCCTTGCTTAGTCTCTTTTCTCAAACGACACACTATCTTCTCAATTTCTGGATTATATTGCAATTTACCTGTATGAGAAACACGAGTTATACAAAAAAAAGAGGTTAGTAGTAACTGTAAAAATAAAAACGCAAAGAAATTAAGAAACTTGAAATAGTTCGCCGGTAATGGCACCAAATTTTGATCGGGTTGTCAAAGCTCGTAAAAAGATACCGATTCTCCAAACTTTTGTAGTAATCATGGAACCAGGTCAAATCCCTAGAGAATTGAACACTAGTTTCTTAATTTCAAGCAATAAGATTAAATGGGGGGTTTTTGATAAATAACGGATTAACTGAAATTAATACGAAAATAAAATAAATCAATTAAATTTAAAATTGGGAAAGTAAAGATCACCAAACTCTGATTCAAGGGAAAGATCTTATCTAATTGTAACATTGATCATTGGTTCAAAAAGAATATTTTCACAATTCAAGCAGTTAGTCCAAAACATATTAGAATAGTCGTAATAAGTCTTAAATAGTCCAAAACATATTAGGATAGTCGTAATAAGTCTTAAATTTTCCTAAATCAATTGGTTCAAACCCAGCATCCAAACCAAAACTTACCATCCATTGACTGGGGGTGATAACATTCCATATCAAATAACTGATAGCATTCCATATCAAATAAATGATAGCAACAAACTCTATGAAAAAGACTAAACCCTAAATTAAATAATCGAGATAACTACAATTATTCAATTTAGTTTTCTTGTTTACCATAAGTTAAATATGAAAATTCATAAATAACCGGGCCAAGGCCCAAAGCGAACAATATCTGTGAGCGGGGTGGTCTGGGATGTTACATATTTTATATGATATTAACTTTAACATTCAACATGCCACTCAAATCCATTCATAAAAAGAAAACAATGCCAATCTTTAAGAGTTCACTCTTTAATCCTAGGCATAGATAAATTATATTCTCCATGGCTTTATCATGAAAAATGTTCAAAAGCAAGTTGTAGTAGAAGTGTTGATACAGGTGTTGATGATCATGACAATAATGATGTAAAAGATTGTGATATTAATGACGATGATGATGATGGGATTGGCAGGATGTTAAAGGATTATAAGAATTATATAAAGACTATGAATGAAACTGGTTTGCCTAATATAATTTATAGTATTATAGAAGATAATTTTGGGAATTTATTGAAAATTGGTCAAAAAGAATTATATCCAGGGTGCTTGAAATTCTCACAACTATCTTTTGCTATAGAGTTGTTGCATTTGAAGGTCTATAATAAATAGAGTAACAAATCTTTTGACATGTTAATTGACTTGCTCAATGATGCATTGCCTGTTGGACATAAATTGTCGAAATCTTACTGTTGGGCCTGGGTCTCGATTCAGATTTCATAGCGACTACGTGCCACAATTGGGATTGAATGAAATAATAATTAAATAAAAATTTAGCTAAAGGAAATTCGTGGCGGGACTTTTATGAAATAAATAATTAATAATCAAATGTCATAAAATAATTTTAGATATGAAAAATAAATTAGAATGGGCGGTCAGACAACACATATACTCACTTAAAATTTAACCAATAAAAATATTTTTGTCCAACTTTTTTAATTGTCACAACCATGACATAAAAATTTCACAACCACAAATTTTCATAGAAGTGTCACGGCCATGACATAATAATGTCACAGCCGTGATAAAGGGGAGAGGGATGTCACGGTTGTGACATGAAATTGTCACAACCGTAACAATGGGAGGTGTCATGGGGGTGAGAGTTATTGCATGGGCATGAGAGGTAATGAAAGAGTCACGGGGGTAAGGGTTTATGCATGGGCGTGAGGGAAGAATAAAATAAAGAAGAGAATCGCAACTTTCCAGTCGTACTCCCTCCCTTCAAACCAGCATAACTTTCAACTCAGAAATCTAAAAATTACAAACTTTATGTCATTAGAAAGCTAAGAAAAAGATTTTATGAAGACACTTTTGTCTAATTTTTCTTAAATCAGTGCAGTTTATGCCTTGAAGTTTCAGACTACATTTTAACCATTTATTTTCATTCATCTGCTATCAACATCTATATATATTCAAAACCAGTAACTGCAACCATAAGACCCGAATCCAACATTCAATTCCATACATAAAACTTCAAATCTAAACAATTTACTTAAGAAAATCCATCCAAAAATCATCACACAAATAGAAAGCTTATTCCCAGCCACATTGTCAATGCAACAGAAAAGAAAATTCTGCACATAAACATAAGAGAATTTCTGCAACTTTTACTATAAACTTTCGATGAAACAGAGTCTTAGCACAACTTTAAATTTCATATCCAAACCACAATAGTAGCACAATACAAAATACAAACATGAATTTTATGCTTAATATGCTTATAAAAGTGATCCGAACTAACTAGTTAAGTTACAAATGTTAAAGATCCTTGGAGTCTGCCGAAGTTTTGCAAAGTTTATTGCTGATCTGCTTTTTCTTCACCTAAGGAGTGGAAAAATAGTAAGGTAAGCTAGGAAGCTCAGTAGCTAATACGTTTATAGCCAGTGATAACGAACCACACACATTCAAGTATATATATAAATATAAACCACATGCTAAACTTAGTAGATCACATTCAAAATCTAAAACCTTCACATATATTTGAAACACATTACCATACAATTCAGCTCATATTTTTCATTCAATCATCACAAAATATCATTCAAATATCTTCCATATCCAACAATTTAGAATGCAATGCATAAAGAAAATGGCTCGAGAGAATCCCATAAAACGAAATGGCAAAAGTGAAGTTTACACCATGAATGAAATGAGTCCATTTTTTGGAGCTCATATGCCACAAACGGGTAGCCGGGAGAAGGCTTTAAGTCAACATGCACGTGACGAACGAAATGGTATCTCTCTTATCCACATAAACATATTTCAGATGCATACTTATCAAAATCATATTTTTTATGCTTCTAAATTTTTTGTTTTTCCTTAGTATAAAGCAACACAATTATACAAACAAACATGATATAAATTCAGGGTATATTTTTCCCACATTCACAATGAATCAAGACAAACATTTATAGCATTCATACACATAAATATTTTTGCTCATCATCACAAAAATATAAACATATTACCCACTTATTTTACTTGATACTTTCAAGATCAAGCTTACTCTTCTCCTTGCTCTTGACTTCGACTAGCTTGATTCCCTTCAAAAACATATATTTTCATTTA
>JAOQMS010000002.1:12463291-12482311 GCA_027563885.1 Erythroxylum longipes
AATTATAAAAATTAAATTATTCATAATTTTTATTGATAATTAATTTTAATTTATTAAATATATAATCTTGAATTAGATTATTCATAATTCTGTTAATAATTAAATAATATATATTTAAATGATAGTAAATCAGATTATGAAAAAAAACCAAAAACAAGAAACAAAAACTACTTTTTATGGTTTTTATAATTTTTGAAAACTGGAAGAAACCAAAACCAAAAACAGAAACTAAAAACTTAAACTAACAGGTTTTTTTACTGAATTTAAAAATAAAAACTAAAAACTAAAAACTAAAAACAAAAATGAAAACAAACACTCCCCTTTTTTTGGGTTTTTCATTTAAACATGTAACAGGACTCATTAAAGGGGTAATAGCCTGTAGATATTCGAATGCTACGTACAAATACATTTGTAATCATTAATGGGATTACTTTATTTTTAAAATAAACTAAACATTTAATACAATTTCTATTTTGACAGAATATCAAATGGTTTTATTGAATTTTATTTTTATTTTTTAAGTCCTCTTACCAAGAGTTAACTAAAAAAGACTGTACGGATTGTATATAAAAATTGAAAATTGGGAAAAACACGCTTCCCCTTTCTCTACTGATGTTATTTTTAAAAAAATTGATGAAAAATTAAAATAATGAGATAAAAATTTTATGGGATGCTTGGTTTATAAAGGGCAACGAGAATGTGAATGTGAATGAATATAATGAATAATGAGAATGGATATAATCATTATAACTATGATGATTGGTTAAGATCAATGAATGATTACCGTTATTATTGATGATAGTTGATTTGTTAAAAATATTGAAAAATAAAATTTTGTTAAAATTTTGTTTTATATCAAAATTTAAATATATTTTAAATGATCATTTTTAATTTATGCACTCTAATTATAATAACAAAATGTTTAAAATCAAGTATATTGCGATTTTTTCTTTCCAATAGTTCTTGAAAAAAAAATACTCTAGTATTTTCTTACATCAACATATCATTAGTTACATAATATCTTTAAAATATAGTTTAATCATCCAAAATATTGTGCAATTTATCGACACAACCATAATATCCACCATTCTATTATTATAGTAAAATCAAATAACATAGTTTAATACAATTTACATTCCTATGATAATACGAATGATGTTATATTTTAAATAATTAATGAATAATATTTTAATTAATTACATTGTAATTAAGTAATTAATTAATTACATTTTAATTATATTTTAATAAATTATCATTCATTTCATTCCCATTAATTTATTCTCACACCCCTTAACCAAGCACTTCCTTAATATAATAAACTTAATCAAAATCAACCTTTGCTAAACAAAACTAAAGTTCGATCAACCAGCCCGAACCTCGAAGTCTTATCATGTTGTTTTTTTATTCTCTGTTAAAGCCCTTTCGGTTAACAGTCCGAGAAGTGCGAAATTAGGCCTGAAGGCCCATTGACTCTCAACTATTTCGCGCAGAAAAAGTCGAGGCCATGGCTGTCGAATTCTGCCAGATAATGGACAAACGCGAGGAGAACGAGATTAGGGAGAAAGTATGCCGGAGGTGTCAGCAAACCTACAGTCCATTCTCGAATACCTCCTCTGCTTGTCGCTACCATCCTTCTTTCTTTGTCTGTCGTCGTCACGATGACCAAAAGAGGTATTCCACCTATCTCTCTCTCTGGTTTGATTGAACTTCGAGCATTGCTTCTGTATACCCTTTGATTATTTTGAGCAAGTTTTTGTTTAGGCTAGAGTCTTGTTTTCCTAACAATCGTTTGTCGATAGAATAGTGTTTGATTCTGGTGGTTTGTATAACAAACGGTGTCTGATTAAGCATGTTTATTGATTAGGTCTTTGAGTTTGCGCTCCTAGTTTCTGGGAAACAGAAATCTCAGGATCTTCCTTTTGGATTTTAGTCTAATAGGAGGGATGGAAGTTTGTAGTCTTTGAGGATCGGTATCTATACCCAATATGATTTTCATTTTGGTTACCCGCTAATGCAGAACTTTATTATCTTCACCCATCTCAGTCTGCTGTATATATTAATATATCATGTCATAATTTCTATTTATGTTAATTTCCTAGTGCGGTTTGATCATGAAGTAGGTCTATTGGAAAAAAGATGAAGATTAGTGTTTAACCATTTGCGTGTTGGTGAGTGGTCCATCCTCTTGCTAATTAAATTAAACAGGGACCTTGTCAGATTTTCTTTTGGTAAGATCTTATTGGTTGATGACCATGATCATTGGTATTTGGAGGTGGACTTAGGTTGCAAATAATTTGAAAATCTGAGTTTGGACATTGTGATTGAGAAAGTCAAACATTTATGGGTCTAAGTGGGGTTTGCTAGAAGGAGCATGGGATTTCAAAACTATGGCTGATTGCTGGCGTGAACTGCAGGGGTAATGCTTCTGGTATCTCTGGTAGCAGAAGCAAGAGAAGAAAGGCTAGGATGAGAGAGTGAACGGTTCTAAAATGCAAAAGTTACAAAAATAACTGCTATTCATTACACCTTAAATTTTAAGAGGAAGAAGAAGAAGAAATATACAGTTCAAGATGCAAGGTTCATGTGCACTTTTAAAATATAAAGGTTACAAGTAAAAACTACTAGATTACTGTAGATAACTAGGTAGTTAAGTTCTGGTTCCTTTTGATTGCATCTCAAATGTGGCCTCGATGAAAGGACAAGTCATAGTTATGCTCATGAAAAGGTGGTGTTGCTGGAGGAGTGAAATCGGCAAGAGCTAGAGCATGTAAGTGAAAAAAGGGAAAGGGTGCAATCCAGGTGATTTGTTTGCCTGAAAGATCGCACATTGCTGATATTATTAGAAGCAAGTTAGTCCAAACTCTTGCTTAAGAGTGCCTAGGTGCTAAGGCGAAGCAACAAGGATAGTGCCTCGCAAACTGTAAGCCAAGGCACCTTCAGCCAGGTGCCTAGCTGCTCATCTAGGCATGCATTGTGGCACCTCAACTCTGGAAAAGGCTTCCAATCCAGCACCTGATTGAACTGAGACATTTCATAAACAAAATTTTGTTCCTCACTGTATTTTACTCAACATACATAATAACTTTATAAACACAACTTTGGTCCTCATTTTCTTTGCCAGGAATAAGCAGCTGAGAATGCTCCCTCATTTCCCCAACTTATACAAGTACTGTTGTAGCACTAATTATCATACCTTATCTACACAGCTATGCTCTCTCTCTTGCAATTTTGTGAACTTTGCTGCTGAGAACAATATCTCATTTCCTTGATTCCGACAGTCACCCTGTTGTGAGCTACGGTACCTGGTGCCTTCCTCCATATTGGGTGTGATTCCTTGGAATAATATCCTGACTCCTGAGTTAATTAAAGTCTAGTTTGATGTTAAGTTTATATATGTTCCATTCCAAATCCTTAAAATGTTCAATGGATTGTTATATAAGAGGCTTATTCATCAGAATAGTTCAATTATGTCATGATATGTAAGATGACTATGATACTGCAAGAACTTTCAACTTGACTTGTCAATTATACTTGCGAGTGAGTCTCGAAGTTGGAGCAAAAGTTGCTTATAATCAGTTTTACACAACAGAGATGAACTTTAATCCTCTTAGTTATCGAGCATATCAGTTATACGGTCAAAACACTTGAATGATGATTTTAGATTTCCTCTGTTGCTATGTTGCATCAAATGCCATTGAAGGAGAGAGTTGGCGTGGCTATACTTTTCAGAGTAAACTCAAGGAAAGCAAGAAGCATGGATTAATTCCTGAGAATTTCACTTCTAAGATTTTATCTTTCAAGAGCAAAATCTTCAACTACGATATCTGAATCTGATTTGACTCTTTCTGCTTATGCATGCATGTGATAGAGATGAGTTTGCACGCCTACACCTGCTTGCATAGGTGTTTGTGTATGAACATCAGTAGTCATATATGTATCCATAATACCGAGATTGGTCTAGTGTTTTGCAACGAAATTCACTGGTCTGATATATTTGGGACGTAAGATATTGGAGATTCAAACGATCAGCAGAATGCATAAAATGAAGTCAAAATTGTGTTGAGAGACCAGAGATCTTTTAGTTAGATGCTTTTTCATAGATTCTATAAAAACAAATTATAAAACAGTAATGTATTCATATGGTTGCTGGTAATGCTGGTGTCTTTTTCTGATGGAAGACCCTTAAGGAAAGATATCAGAGGCAACAGTTTGTTCAATATCTCAAGATTGCTAGTACGCAGCCCGAAGATTAATCAAAACGTCATTTTGGGACCAAATGTACTGTTTCGAAGGAAAATGATCTGCTTACTGAGTAATGCACATTTGAATTAAGGCATATGGTGTCATCTTGGAGAAGTGAGAGAACACTATCTCACTCTTGCAGATACATGAGCATGATCATAAAAACATCAACTTTTGTTTAGATGATTTGCCTTGTTTCTTAGAGATTCACTGTTAGTTAATAACTTTTCTGCCCTATTTTTGTTCATTTAATTTATGTTTGGATTTATTTGTGGAGATTATTTCCTCTTAATTGAAACTTTGAAGGGTGAGTTTCTGCAAATAGATGCTTTTGACATTTTTGGCTCGTTGAAGGTACTATGAATTAGGGCCTGATGATCCACCATACGCTGCCAAATTTTATGACTGTTGTGGGGCCGAGCAACCTGAGGCACCTGGCTGCTCCAACAGCTTTCATGTCTCATATGACGATTGATGTAATCCTTTTCTTTTTCTGGTTTCATTGGATCCAACTTGTAAGTATATTTATAGTTTCTTTCAGTTATGTATCGCTTGTCATAACTATCAACTGGGAGTTTGTACTATTTTGTCTTGGGAAATTTGGTTATTTAATAGACAAGATTCTTGAAATTAATGGATCTATCCTCTGCCCACTACTCTGTTTTTAGGTATTTTATGCATTCTGTCAAGTTTGGCACTTTGTTAGCTTAACAGTTTGTAATTGGTTATAGATACAAATAGTGGTGTGTGAAAGTAAGAATGAAAATGCGGTGCAATTCTTTTAGAATATGTTATTGAGATGATTTGATGTGGGTCTAAATTTCTATTTGCTTTATCTTTAACTCAAAAGGACAACCATTCAATGATCCATTTAACCCGCAGGCTTTGGAAAAGGCATCATTCCCTTTCCACTGATTAAGCTGAGCTTACTCAAGGGATGAAGATAATTGTCAAGATTTATTTCGTGGAAGTTGGTTATATTTTTATTTGTTACTAGCAATGAAGCATAAGCAGTGACAGGACACGTCTTTGTTTGAACTCATCTATATTATGATCCCTACTCATTTGCAGCCAATTTCGATCACACTCCATGTGCTTGACAGTTGTTTGGATTTTAGTGCGTGGGTTCTCACCAATCTTTTTCTTTTTTTTTCCTTCCCCCCTTTTATCATAGTAGGAAATTTCTAGTCTACGTACTACTCTTAATTATACTTGTCTAAGCTCGTACCAAATTGCATGTGTATATATGTCTCATGTAATAATTGCATAACATTTTCCATTTATCATACAAGAAATATAGAAATTGTACATTAAGAAAAAACGAAATAGTCAGTTGTAACTTACCGAGGCTTCAAATTTGTGCATTTTTTAATATTGTATATGTCAACTTCCGAGCCTTTAGAGAACGAGCATTTTTTAAAAATGTTTTGATATTTTAAATTCTAAATATTGCACAGTAAAAGAGCTAAAAGTATTGGTAAATAAAGTATGGAGTGAAATATAAAGTTTTCTTATAGATTTACTCAATTCTAAAAAACAATTTTTTATTATTTAAATGAATTAAAAATATAATAAAATATTTTAAAAATAAATGTAATGGAAGTGACGTCTTATCCTCAATTTAGTACACGGATACAACCTTTCAATTTCCAAAAAAAAAAAAAAAAGGTATTTGGATACATCAACCCCAATTGGAATATAACCCTAGTAACATCTGCATTACCATTGACGCATGAGTTTAGGAAAGTGAAACCCCAACAAATTAGGAGAGGCTCAAGTAAACTGTTGTGAGTGCAATGATGTTATTTGTGTATGTGCGTGAAGTTGTTGGACCAACTACTGCTTTGTTAAGCTGAAATCATTGGGACGATTTAAGAGATTGCTTCAACTTTGTCTATCATTCCATACAATTCTTACAAACATGTCTATCATCTAATTCACCCGCAATGATGTTTGCTCAGCTTCAACATTGTCCAGCTGGTTCAGGTAGTCCTGATGTTGGAATCTTAACCATCCCCTGTCTAGTTTTTGTTGACGATCAGATTGAAAGACTCTACTTAATGCTATGATTGCTACCTAAGTCCTAACTGCATTTCGGTGTTGAGATTAATGTAATTTTTAAGACGTCCTTGTGTTTTCTGATAGATTGGTGCTTCGTTAAAACAAAGTACGTTATGTTTATTTTTTGTTGCAAGATCATGATTAGATTAACTACTAACAATCAATTTCGTTGACAATAACAAACAATTAGTCTAAAACAATATTTGTATAATTTAATCAAAACACATGCTTGAAATATCACTAGTAAATTCAATAAAAGAATTTAACACAACTTTTTACTTAAAAGAAAGTTTTACCGGAGATAACACAATTGTAATTTTCTCTTGTATTTACAAGTCAAGTAGATCATATCTTAACAAAAATCTCCAATTTAAACCAAAATGAATCTTGAAAACATTTTTTGAAAAATCTTTATAAATGTGAACATTACGATGGTGGTCCCATGAACGGATAAGGTTGGTAATTCTTCATGTACCTCCGGTAAACCCATTTCTTCCTCAATCAAGTACTCAAGTACCTTATATCTCGTAGGAAAGCACAAGTAGCTAGTGATAACTAATAACAATATTAGATAGTCAATACAACAATGTGTTGGAGACTAAGCGGTCAATTGTGCATTTGCACAAGACTTTAACCATGGAGCTTAACGTACGTAGAATCTCAACTAGTTGACGTTAATGAGGCATATGAAGGCTAAAAGCAAGCAATTAATGGCAAGTACCTAGATTAGTTAAAAACAGGTAATAATAGTATATAAGAGTTTTTTTTACAAGGAAAGTGCAGAACCTGCCTTTTGTTTGAAAAGCATGCAGCAAGAGGTACATCGAGAAGGCCCGGGCAAGGGGCTTGGAAATTGGAATCCACTCTTATGGATCACTACTTATATAGCGCGCATGAGGTGGTCAGGAGTGAATCAGTATCCTTCCTCAGAAGATGGGGTAGACAGAACCAGTAGTATCATGTACTCTCCGATGCATATGTATATATAATACCTTAAAGACATGTCTTCACTCGTAATTCTATTAAAAATATAATTGTGGGATGAGATGAGGATCAACTATATATATTCTGTATTTGTCTCTCATGGAATGGAATGATCCAACCAGTTCATGAGAGCTTTAACATGGAAAAAAGGTATTTATATTTATTAAAACAAGTCGAGTTTGGTGGACGTGTAACGTCATGGCTTCCACATTACATAGTATAATTAAAATGCAAGTTGAAACTGAAAATTTTAATTAGTTCACACAACAAAGATCCTATTACAGATTGATCTAATTTCGAGTAGTAATGCTTTGATATTTGGAAGAGACATATATAATTGTCCAAAGTTTTTAATTGACAATTAAAGTTTCTTGTTGGCAGTTGGTAAAAATAAGTATAGATTGCGCCTCTTCTTCTTGGATAACAAATCGTGAGGGAGGTAAGGTTGATGCGACCCTTTGCGTTTTGTATTCAAAGTTAAGTTTTATAATAAATTCAAGCCATAATAGATATTTACAAATTTATCCTTTTTGGTGCTATTTTGTATTCTATTCTTTATTGAAGCAAACTAAATCAATTTAAATAAATAATCTTAAATTTTTATTAAAAATTTTCTTTTTTTTATTACTTTTAAAAGAATAATAATTTAATAGTTATATATAAAAAGAGGCAAGCAATGCAATTAAATCATATTTCTGTGATGTTTCAAAAATAGTATAAAATAAAATTTGCCAATTAAGTGAATAATTTAAATAGATTGCTAAAATTTAGATACTATTGTATTGCTGACAAAAAAGTGATCTACTTACAAATTAAAAAAAAAATCAAGATAAAGTGAATTCAATGATACAGTGGAATGATTTGAGTTGTGTAATGGTTTTCAGTAACATTTCAACCTTGGTATCCCAATTGCCAACACGGGCCATGCCATGGCATTGCTTTTGACTGATAAAGAAAACATCCAAAATTTTCTATTTTCCTGGAAAATAATTAATAAAATTTCAGAGAATTGGCAATCTTTTACTTCTATCAGTCAAAAAAAAAAAACACCAATTCAAAAAGGGGTAAATATATTACAGTGCCATGTCTCTGCATTCTGCAACCGGGTGTCTATTTTCCTGAAAAGCTGAGTGGTCAGCTACGCCTGGTAGATAGAAGCCTCTGAAAAGTCGCCACAAATTCTTTAACAAAAACCAAAAAATGGAAAAAGAAAAGATAAAAGTGCACTAACACTTGCCAACCTTGCTCATGCTCATGGGCAGTTCTGTACTTTAACACCACGATGCTGAAGAAGAAAGATTGTTACTTTTTATATCTTACGAGAGAAGGACAAGAGAGAGATGGAGACACACAACTCACTTTTGTGTTTGTGACTTGAGTGTGGCCACTCTGGAGACAGGAACACCAAACCCAAATAATTTGGTTCTGTTTTTTCCCTTTTTCCTTTGTGTAGATTTTCAATCTTCTTCTTCTCCTCTTCCTGTTGTTGCCTCAACCAGTTGTACCTTTTGCTAGGCTGCAATGTCTCTGCGTATGTCTCTCTGATCTGACAAGAACACCCCAACTTTACGTTGTCTTGCAATGTCATCAGTTTAGCATTTTAGACCCATTCAACGGTTTGTACCCTTAAAGTCCTTACAATTTCAACTTCTTTTTTGCTTCTGCTTCTACATCCTCATCAATTACTGCAACGGCAAAATGTCTGCCAAAACCAAGTGAGTGTGCAGAACTCACACTGTTTCTCTCTTTCCTCTTACATATGCGAATCTGATTGAACTGTTTGTCTTTTTTCTTTTTTGCTTGAACGTTTTCGTGGGTCTTGCAGAATTTGGAGCTTTTATTTAAAGTTTGAATTTTTGTTCTATGTTCTGAGATATGCAAGTTGGATCTGCTCTTTGCAAAGGGTTTTTGTTTACTTGGTATTTAATTGTTCGACCAAAAACACTTTTATCCCGTTTTCTCCCATCAAACGCCTTCCTTTTCGACTTTGAACTCGAAAAAATCAATCGTTAACCTGTAAATTGTCGATCACAGAATGGGTTTTAGAGTGATATTCTTTTGACTTTGTGTTCGTTAGTATTTTTGTTTTGATACTTTCTTCTCTATTCGGATCTGAATTTGTAATCATTTCTACTGCAAAATTTCAAAAATTTGATATCCACATCTGTATATGTATGCTATTAGAAGAATTTAGGGTAATTTGTGTAGATAGTACTGCTCTAATTTCACAGGGATGGCACATTTGCTGCAGATCCTTATTTGTTGATGTTTGTTTAATTTGATGTCATGGGTGATGGCGATATCAAATGCATTGTGTGTCTAACATATTACTCTTTCAGTTGCAATATAGTAAAGATATTGTGATAATTGAACAGATCTGGTTTATCTGAGACTCCTAAAGCTTCCCCGGCAAAACCGAAAGTGAGCAAAGTTAGAGTGGCTAAAGCAGAGCCTGATTCACCTTCTCCCTTGCAAAGTTCACGCCTTTCAATAGATCGTTCTCCTCGATCTATTAACTCAAAACCCACCACTGATCGACGGTCACCAAAGATTGGTACACCACCAGAAGTAAGTGTATCCCATTATGAATTAAAATGTCATTGGTTTTCACCTTCAACATTGTGATACCTCTTTAGTGCTGCTTGTGGCTATGAATTTGAAAGTTCACATGAGTTTGGATGGTGGAAAGAACAAGTCACTAGGATTCTTATGTTGCACATGGATGAATGATTCATTGCTTGGTGCAATAATAGACTCATTAGCTCATTGCTTGGTGCAATAATAGACTCATTAGCTCACAACTTGATCTTGAGCTGTCATTTCTTGTAGAAATGCATAAGCTAGGACTCTCTGAAGCTGTATTTGAGAACCTGTTCCCAGTGGAATCATAACCGTGTAGTGATCTTCATTACTGTGAATTGGTTTGGTGTAACTGTCCAAATTCTGCTTCACGAAACATGTCTTCGCTGTTGAATATAGCTAATTAATTTCTTGAAGATAGTGCATTTGTTTTTTTTTTTAAATGGAGAAAACATCACAATATTTCTGGATACTTAAACGTGAGTTTATTTTCCAAGTTTTCTATACTGAAATAGGTAAATTTGAATCTTATATCTCATCTGATATTTATTGGTCAATATGGTTCTCAGAAACCACAGACACGTGTGACAAAGGGGGCAGAATTACAAGCGCAATTGAATGCTGCTCAGGAAGATTTAAAGAAAGCAAAGGAGCAAATATCATTGATTGAGAAAGAGAAGGCACAAACAATTGATGAACTGAAACAAGCACAAAAGGCAGCTGAGGAGACAAATGAGAAGCTTCAAGAAGCTTTGGTGGCTCAAAAGCGAGCTGAGGAGGATTCTGAGATTGAGAAATTCCGAGCTGTTGAGTTGGAACAGGCTGGAATTGAGGCTGCCCAGAAGAAGGAAGAGGAATGGCAGAAAGAGCTTGAAGCAGTCAGAAACCAACATGCTCTGGATGTGGCTGCCCTTCTCTCTGCTACTCAAGAGCTTCAAAGGGTAAAGCAAGAATTGGCCAAGATTACAGATGCAAAAAACCAGGCACTGAGCCATGCTGATGATGCTACTAAGATTGCTGAGATTCATGCAGAGAAGGCAGAGATTCTTACTGCAGAATTGGTTCGTTTGAAAGCTTTACTTGATTCAAAACTGGGAACAGAAGCCAATGAAAGTAATAAGATGATACTGAGTCTGCAGGAAGAGATAGAACTTTTGAGAAAAGAACTTGAAAATGCAAAAGGCTTTGAAGATATGTTGATCAAAAGAGAGACTGCCATAGAACAGCTCAATGTTGAACTAGAAGCCGCCAAGATGGCAGAATCTTATGCACGCAGCATAGTAGAGGAGTTAAAAAGCAGAATCGAAGAATTAGAGATAGAAGTTGAGGAGGCTAATAAGTTGGAAAGATCAGCATCAGAATCATTGGGTTCAGTCATGAAGCAGCTGGAGGGAAGCAACGATGCCTTGCATAATGCTGAAACTGAAATTTCTACCCTTAAGGAGAAGGTGGCATTACTGGAAATGACAATTGGAAGGCAGAAAAGCGATCTTGAGGAATCTGAATGTCATCTTGAGGTGGCAAAAGAAGAAACATCTGAAATGTTGAAAAAGTTCGAGTCTCTAACTTCTGAATTAGAAACTGTCAGGGAGGAGAAAGCCCAGGCTTTGAATAATGAGAAGCTTGCAGCTTCTAGTGTTCAAAGCTTACTAGAAGAGAAAAACAAACTGATTAATGAGTTGGAGAATGTCAGAGAAGAGGAGGAAAAGAGCAAGAAGGCAATGGAAAGTTTAGCTTCCGCCTTACATGAAGTGTCTGCAGAAGCTAGAGAAGCAAAAGAGAGGCTTTTATCCAATGAAGTGGAGCATGAAAGTTATGAATCCCAGATAGAAGATCTAGGGTTGGTCCTCAAGGCAACAAATGAGAGGTATGAAACAATGCTAGATGATGCAAACCATGAGATTGATAGTCTTAGGAAAACTGTTGAAGAATCCAAAAACGAATTGCAGAACTCAAAGATTGTGTGGGAACAAAGAGAGGGAGATCTAGTGAAACGTGTGAAGAATTCAGAAGAAGACAATTTGAATTTGGAAAAAGAAATAGATAGGTTGGTGAATTTGCTCAAGCAAACTGAGGAAGAGGCTTGTGCTACAAGGGAGGAACAGGCTAACTTGAAGGATGGTCTAAAGGAAGTTGAAGCTGAAGTGATTTCTTTGCAGGAAGCTCTCGGCGAAGCAAAGGTTGAGAACATGAAGCTGAAAGAAAGTTTAATGGACAAAGAAAATGAGTTGCAGAATCTTATCGGAGTAAACGAGGAGCTACAAACTAGAGAAGCTGATTCTTGTAAGAAAGTTGAGGAGCTATCTAAGTTGCTTGAAGAAAATGTGACCGAAACTAAACCTGAGGAGAATGGTGAGCTGACAGACAGTGAAAAGGACTATGATTTGTTGCCGAAGGTGGTTGAATTCTCTGAAGAA
Organism: Erythroxylum longipes; assembly: GCA_027563885.1. Lineage (NCBI taxonomy): Eukaryota > Viridiplantae > Streptophyta > Magnoliopsida > Malpighiales > Erythroxylaceae > Erythroxylum > Erythroxylum longipes. The sequence goes on from JAOQMS010000002.1 coordinate 12,475,576, forward strand.
AATGGGCATGTCAAAGAAGAGAAGCCTAAAGTGGAGCCTCCACTTCCACCCAAGCAGTGTGAGGAGCCTAAACAAGAGGATCTACAGGAGATGAACAACGGTTTAAACAATGAAGATGGTCAATTAAATGCATCTAAAATGGAAAACACCAATGGAAAATTAGAAGAAGACGAGACTAAAGAAAAAGATGACTCAGTTGAAGTAGAATTTAAGATGTGGGAGAGCTGCACGATTGAGAAGAAAGAGTTCTCTCCAGAAGGAGAAGCAGAACAGGAATCCTTTGAAGAAGAAGTAGTGTCCAAGGCGGAAGGGGGTGAGAGCTTTGACGAGGTAAATGGCTTGTCATCAGCAGATAATCAAGATGATGGAGGAAGCTCACCTTCCAAGCAGCAACAACTAAAGAAGAAGAAGCATTTGTTCCGCAAGTTTGGAAGCTTGCTAAAGAAGAGGGGTACTGGAAACCATAAATAGGAGAAAGGTTGGTTATGTTATGACCTGAATTATGCCGGATTCACAAGTAGGTACATTGGATGTTATTCTGGACCTGAGTGTTTGTGCTGCTGTTTCTGCTTCAGTTTCAGCATAGGTTAAAAAATGAAGAGCCTTGTATTATCTTTAGCGTTTGTTTTCTTTTGTTGTGATTATTCTGTCGTGGAGCATTTTGTATGCGATGTTGATTTCTTGTTTCTATTATTCCTTTTGGCCCCTGCACTTTGCCTTGGCAAAAATTTCAGGAAAAGGGGTCGGTAACTTCAGAATTGTAATTTGTCTTCAATACTAAAAAATGCTTTTAAAGAGAAAGAGTTATTCACTGTTTCCCAACCAATTGTTTATTAATTTCATGGCAAAAGGCTCAAGTTGAACTATAAAATGTTTTGTAACTTTTGAAACAAATTCTAATATTTTGAAAACATTTAATTTGAGCTTTTACTTAATCTTCTCGTTAAAAGATATGTTCAAAATATAACTCCAATACTTTTTATTGTTTACTTTTAGATTTCTTTGTCAACTATGCATAATTCACAGCTCATAAGAAGGGTTCACAAATATACTCCCTCTAGCCTCTTACCTAGATAATAACATTTGGATGGTCTAGCTTCTCTTTTGTTCAATTCTCTAATCCTTATTATGTTCCATTGTCTCTTTGCTTTGCTTGTTCCTCTTTTATGTGGCTTTGTCGCTTCTCATTGCAAATTGTCTTGTTTACTTCGATATTCATATGTTGTAGCTAATACAATTCATGTTTATTTTGCAGACTCGTTACTATTCGTCTTTTGAAGTTTTTGGATATTTGTATCCTTTCATCTCAATTATTTTTGCTTATTTGTTCTACTCTTTTAGATTACGATTAGGTGTTGATTTTGTATCTTACTTTTGGCTAATTTGCATAAACTTATATGACAAAAGAATAACTTCACTACTAATTAGGAATAAACTTCCGTACTTTTAAATCTCTTTAAATCTTATATCTCAGCAGAATTGTTGTTGTTGTTCCAGAGTTGCATTGACAGCTATACCAAAGTCAATTAGCATCCATTGCTTATATTATCAACGACTTACTTAATAGATAGTATCATCAAAATATGTTGTCTTCGTGGAACTAACTTGACAAAACGATGCTTCATTTTAGATATTATTTGGCCATATTATATTAATACCATACCTTTTGGCATGGTGAAATTCCAAATGGATGAATTTATGATACAAACATACTTTAATTTTGGCCCAATCTGCAATATATTCAACATAGCAATCTACGTATTTCACTTTGTATTGGTGCTTAATTCTATTGAGTGATCTTTTGCCGTATTATATTAAGGGTCAGTCTCCTTTGTAGAAATTGATTTTGTCAACATAAAATAAATTATCACAATTACACTTTATTTTAGCTAAATTAGGATTTAGTCAACATATATTTTGCTAGCAGTCTTTGTATTTTAGGCATCACAATAATTAGTAATCATATAAAAATTCCAAGGGAATGGAACTTATATCTACAAGGGAGGAAGGCTTTTTGGATGTTAGAAAACCTGAACCCTTTCCAGATACATTACAGCTATCAACATGTACATATTCTGAGTTGTTTATGAGCTAATTGGAAGTACATATTTTTTTTAGCTATTTACAAGCTATACGTAGATTTCATTGACTACCACAACACAAACTTTTATAACATGTGTTTTTTTTTCTAGTAAGTTATTTGATTATCTGGTTGTATTAACATTGCTATTTACAAGCTATACGTAGATTGTCCCCAATTGTCTAGTTGGTATTTACATTGCTATTAATTCGAGCAAAAGATTTTTAAGATGTCCCCAATTGTCTAGTTGGTAATTAAGAATTTTTCAATGATAGAACAAGCAATTTCCTAAAAGAATTGTCTATGTTATTTGAAAGTTGTAGAACGATAAATACGTACTGAAGGACATGAAACAAGGAGAAATATAGCTGAAGAAAAAGAACAAGATGAGAAATTAAAAATTATAAAGCAAGACATTGAGATGTTAAATAGAGAGAAGAAATAGTTGAGGTTGAGGTTTTTTTAACATAATTCTAGGATTTTATTTCAATTTTTATTACATTGTCCATCCTCTATGTAGCTGTAAAATGGATTTAGTATGAAACTGACTAGATGTTCTTGATCATGTTCAATTTTGCATTATCAAACTGACTAGTATAAATGTACCTATGCTTTTGAGTATTGAATGAAAAGTTATCCATTATTATCAATAATTGCATGGAATTACTTACCATTAAGAGCAACCAAATTGTATAAAGAAATGTATTAGACATTATCCAAGAACAAATTTATCACTTGCAATTATACAAAATGAAATTATTTATTTACTTAGCTTACAAAATACATCAAGTATAAGATGTAGTTATAAAATAATTTCCTTAACATATGAATTCTGGGCAAACACCAATTGTCATAATACAAAATAAATATGCTCATTAAATTGGTTAACAAAATACACCAAATTAATAAATATACTTACAAAATAACTTATTAGGTGCACGAGTCCAGCAATTTTCATAATACCAAATACAGTTGCTCATTCTCTTGGTTCATAAAATCAGCCAATTACAATGATAAAATGTTCATATATAAGTCATTCAAGTATCTTATTTGTCAACTTGTTAGACTGTTATTCCCAATTATTGATCTCCTCTTAGTTGTAATATCTTATAATATTTGTCAACTTGTTAGACTGTTATTTCCAATTATTGATCTCTTCTTAGTTGTAATATCTTATAATTGTCTTAAAATGAAGCTAATTAAATTTACCCTTAGACATAAGACTTCCTGGTTCAAAAGATAATTTGAAAGATCTTAGATCTATATGCCAGTCGTACTTATAGAACTTACAATTTGTGAGCCAACATATGAATGTCTTGTTAATCAACATATATATGAGTTTAATATTGACAATAACCACAAGAACTTAAGTACATGTTAAATTCACATTTATACTTTTTGGAGAAAGTACACATTCCTCAGTAACTAATATGTTGCTTTAAATGCGCTTTTTGAACATAATTTGGGTCAAAAAAGTAACATATTTCATATAATCATTGTTTTATAAGAAAAAGCAATATGTTCTTATTTGTGATACTTCTCTAACTGTTGGCCCTTTAATTGAAGTTATTGAGCACTATAAAATAATATACATAGTGTTAGCAATGATAACTAGATAAAAAAAGATAACTAAAATAATAGTTACTAACATTAACGATTTGTTCATTCAGTCTTGTTATGTTACACTTTTCACTATTGTGTTCAGAAGCACCTTATTTCTTATATTTTGTAGTTGACCCTTTTGTGACTTTTTGCTTGCACTTAGTTATTTATTTGGTTATTCTTATCTCTTCTTCTTATCTTTTTTTGGCCTCCTTAACATCAACCTCTTGGTTGGTGGATTTTTTTTGCTCGTAATCATTCAATGACAAGAAGAACACTCCCTTCGATAGGCTATAAGACTTGATCATACACTCTTAGAAAAATACTTTTCTTAGTCAACCATCGACAAATACATATGATTTTTGTTTAGAGTGATTGATAGCACTAATAACATTTTTGCATAGATAACCATCTAGGTCATGTGCTCCACACCTATAACAATGGTCTCTTCCTAGTCTCAAAATATGCCTTTAGTCCCTTTTATTGACCATATATGCTCCATCATATTCCACACAATCCTCTATTGCACCGCCTCCTTTTTTTTTTAAGCTTCTTGACAATTGCAGGTGCTCTTTGCTCCTTTTAGTAATGGCTCTTTATAATCATCATTCTTATAGTTCCTAACTACTAATCGTTGATTTTTCCCTTATTTGTAAGACTCATCTATTGAAAGTCTAACCAAGGTTATCACTAATGGTTGGAAATTTTGATTCAAATAATTGGTGTGACCTAACCTAAGTCTCCTATGGACATTGAAGCAATATAGAAATGCACCCAGATCTAATTTTTCTGATTTCTTTATTTTCTTATTAAAGTTTTTGACATACTTAGACTGTGCATATACTTATAATTGCATCCTTAAGTCTTTACCAATCTAATATTCATGCCAATTATAGCAAATATGTTTAATGTATATTCTATGACATGTATTTGGTAGTGTGGCCTCAATAACTCTTATTAATTCCTAAATATGCAAGTCAATAAACATACTAACATAAGGTAATATTATATCATATAAAAATAAATAAAAATCTACATATAAGTAAGTACCTTTTGCTTGTTAGATACTATTACGTCTTTATCCCTCTTTTTTTTTTCTAAATCCAAATTAGCTGATAAGAGTGATATAAACTAACTCCATAAATCCATATTTTTCACTTTCGTAACTGCCCATGCTATAGGATACAAGATAATGATTAACCTGACACCAGTTAATCCAAGATAATGATTAACATTACACTAATAACACTATAAACTTAACTCAATCCATTTTCGGCCCAACCAATTTGATTATATAATTTTCTTTTTTATTTGTATTTCCTTACAAAATCCTGACTCATTAGGCATGTCACTTGACGATTATGTCAACTTTTAACTTTCTTAAAAAATATATTATTTTTAGAGCTTAATTTTCTTGAAAGATGAACCTTGCCTAAAGACTTATCTCATTTGAAAATTGATCGCAAGCAACGGTGGTGGTGTGATGTCTGATGCTTTTATCAAGTATTATCCTTGCTTTTTCTAAATGAATAATAGTAACACTTTCATTCCTTTAAAGGATTATAGAGATAGATGTAGAGATTTGTCATCCTTTTATGCAACAATAAATTAAATCAAAAGAGCTTTTATAGACTAGCTTCAAAACTCCAAAAGAGAACAACACATTAATTATTCAATTACATATAAGTGAAAAAAATAATTTTAATCTAAATTAGAGGAGTCCACATTCCATATCTAAGAACACCTTAACAGAAAGACAAAAAAACTATAAAAGGTTAAAGCAGAAAGAGGTAGTAATCCTTTCATGATGGTAAGCACTTCATTCAATTTCTACCTCTAATCATACATTCTAATATAACTTAAGTTACTTATTTATTATGATCAAATGAAAAGTGAGAAAGATAAGAATTTTCCAAACACAAATATAACAACAACCAATCTAATAAATCCATAATAAGCAATAATATATTCAATTTATTTTATTGATGACTAAAAGCACCCTACCTGTTGGAATAATATATTTAATCCATTTTTCCTTAGATTATATACGAACAAATAAAAAGTAAAATACTTCTATTTTAAAATTAAAGAATGCATATAGATGATTCAACCTTCGTTTATTCGAAATTATATATAAAGGATTACATATAAACACACGTAACGTTACCAAAAATATGTTGGGACCTTATGAGTAAACTTTGTTACCCAAAAAGATTCCTTCACAAAAGAAAAATCAAAAAGGGGCTACAATGTCTCCTTAACCTTAACCAAGAGCACAAAAACTAAAATCAATTAAAACAAGAATTAATGCATTCTTGGACTCAAATAGTTGAAGTAAAGATGAAGAGAAGAAATGATACCAAAATAGACAAAGCGAAGAGATGAAGAAATGTGCTTTGATGAAGCATGCTTCAACTGAAAAAATAGAGGAGACAAAGCATTGGGGAACAGACACCACAAAAGTAGACATCAACATTAGGAATAAAAAACTATAGAATTAGGAATTGCAAAGCAGTTAGGGAAGGGAACACAAGAGGAATTGTGATAAGTAACTACAAAGATATAAAACTAGATGACACCAATTGGGAAATTTTCTAGACGACATCGTCTAGGTAAGAGGTAGGATTGGCTCTATTTAGTCGATGAAATGTTTCGAAATTCTTACTACAAAAAAAGTATGATAACTTTTATTACAACATTATAAAGTGGTTACTAGCCATAAATATAACTGAAGTAAGATGAGTTCCAAACAAAGGACTTGTAGGTAAGAGGAATTCCATTGGACTTGAATGGCCTGACTTTAGGAAACTTGAAATCTAATAATACACATTCAAAATATCCTGAATTCTAAGAAAATTGTTGAGAATATGACACTACAGATAAATATTTTAAGTTGCTATAACAATAATTTCATTTTCAGGCTATAGTTTCAAAAGTTTGTTTGTCAATTTTTGGTAATGTTACAATGCTTGCTATATTCTTAAAGACATGGAAACATAGGAATTCATTAATCTAACAAGTACAAAATTATTATTATTGTTGTTGTTGTACTAA
>JAOQMS010000002.1:12491207-12509976 GCA_027563885.1 Erythroxylum longipes
ATTATTATTATTATTATTATTATTATTATTATTATTATTATTATTATTCTTGTTGTTGTTGTTGTTGTTGTTGTTATCATCCATTTTTAACAACTAGAAAAATTGTTTTACAAGTGCCCAAAGCAAAAGAAGTTTTATCAACAAAATTTTCAAAAGATTTATAGATTTCAAAGTCAAAAACTTTTCAAAGCAACTTTTTAGATAAAGAACATTTTCAAACATTTTGACTATTGAAAATAGGTTTTACAACCTAGAACCTTTTAAGGTAATAAATAATGTCTTTTTTCAAAGGTTAGCACCACAAGTCTTTAGGGTTTATCTAAACTTGCCAAAATCTCGACTTCATATCAAAGTTTAAGAAAACATGAGGATTATAGAGTGTTTAAAACAAATCTTTTTTGTTAAGACTTGGATACATAATCCACTTCAGGGCTTTGTTAAAAGGCTTGTAATTGATCACTAATTTGGGTTAGGAAGACTATAAGTCCATTGGTTTAGGCCTTATTTCTTATTTTTATAGGTTCCAAGGAGTGTCATGTAAGTTCGTATGTTTAGCCTACTCATAATCGGGAAAACTAAAAACCTTAAAGAATTGGATTTCTTTACAAGATATAAGTCTATCTATAATGTGTCTACCTTTGGTGTTAATAAAAGGATCATGAACAATGATGAAATAATAATTAAAAATTTTGAGAAAGTCTATTGGTAATTAGGGATTCCCTAAAGTTCAAAGAGACCAAGTTTACCAACAATCAAAGTTTAAGCTTTTCCAAGAAAATGGATTACATTATCAAAACTGAAGAATATGACATCATTCACTTATTAACCTAAAGCTCTATGAACAAACACAAAGAGAAAAGCTTCAAGTATATCCACATAGGATTAACGCAAGTAGGAGTAAAGCCCCTCACCAAGTAAGGTTTAAATACAACCATTTTAATGGTATTGAAAGAAGTTAGGTTCTAGAATTTTTAGGATTCTCTGATAAGCTTAATAGAGTCTAGTTTTTTGTACTATACCTATCTCATTTGACTACTATACAAACTTATAGTTTCCTTTAGAGATAAGAAAAAAACATCTTAGATTCCTTAGTATTGTAAATTAGAACCCACAATTACAAGATGAACACAAGATCAAAAAAAAAAACATCTTAGATTCCTTAGTATTGCAAATTAAAACCCTCAATTACAAGATGAACACAAGATCAATCCCTGTATCCTTGATTTATAAAATCCATTACAAAGCCATAAACATTGAATTTTCCTCTAAATCTTTGATACATACTCAAAAAGGTGAAACCTTGTTTTTGTAAATAGATCTGACAAAGTCCAACGTCAAAGTGATAAAGTCCATCAAGTGGAAAGATATTAACCTAATTGAGGAATGGATACTTGAAAGTGTAGTAGATCTAGGTCGACTTGTATCTTTGAGCCTAAACACAAAAATTAAGGAGATAAAACAATATAAAGAAGACAAGGTGAAACTATCTTTTAGTAGAAATCTTTGAGTTATAGATTTGATGATAATGTTTCTGCGTCAATTATTGACCTAAGAAGAGTCTATATGATTCCTTCTTTAATTAATGTTCCTAGGAGTTCAACATCTGACATCCCATCTTTAAGATTCCAAGGTATAGATCATAACAAGATTATTCCAAAACTAGTCTACAAAAATAATGAACAACAACCTCCCCCAACTTCTCTAAGTTTTTTTTAACAAAAAGCAATGTAAGCAATGATATTTATATGTTAGAAAAAGATTTAAGGTTAATAAAAAGTATCTGCTTACTGACTTTTACTCTTTATAAAACAATGAGAAAAAGTGATGGGTTCTTTCTATGAGATTAGGATTCCTTACAAACAAAATGTAGTCATAGTAAGGGGGATAAAAAATGAAAGTAAAAATGTGAACCCAAAAGATATAAAAAAAATCATATGTCAAAACAATCACATCAGTAATTATCTGCATATAATAAGATAACAACTATCCAAGATAGAGAAATATTTAGAACCATTATGATAATAAAGAAAGATGTAATAAAGACCCTAATCTTCAAGCCCAACTAAGTGTCCAGTAGTAACTTAAATTAGTTTAAGAAGGAAAACAATGAAGAATTCCTCAATGTCGTTCAAAGCCAATTGTATATGATCAATGAAAATATTATCTTTGATTCCATAAAATCTTCAACATCTTAAATTTTGAACACCCTCTAACTAATAGCCAAGCTAGGGTAAAAACTAATAACTACTAATAAGTGTACGTGATTGAGCAAGATAGAAATAATGAGTTTGAAAGCCCTCAACCTTCTTCCCTTATAATGATCCACTAGTAACACATTGTAAAGCCATACTGGTCAAAGCCTATTGCCTCAGACATAGATGTTGATTTAAAAAAATCTAGATTCTCATAAGTATCCAACCTTAGTTCCATTAACTCTTACAATTGCAATTTCCTTTCTTCCCTAACTTTTGTCAAATCTGTGTTTCCAAATCCATCTTTCATTCTTTGATTAAGTCTACTTTGGGGTCCCTTATTAGCTTAGTATTCTCTTCTAAAATAATCCTATATATGTAAATTTTTGGGCTAATGCCTATATATGTCAACTAAGGTTCAAACGGTTGTAGTTTTATACTATTTAAATAGTGCAACTAGCCTACCCTCTTACCTAGTAGTCTAACTTTTTGAGATGTTGTAGGTAGTTACTCTCCTTCACCTAAAAAAACATACATCACATGATAAGGTAGGGCCTTCAATTTTATCTTTGGAGCTTGCAAAATAGAAATTAACATTTTCTTGTGAGTTATAGTAATTTTAACATTTGAAATTTTCCAATCCATTAACATAGTTGATAATGATTCTACAGCTTCACAAGTTTCATTAATTTGCTTGATCACTTCTAGTTTAGCACCAACACTTTATTTTTAAAATTTCTTACACAATTGGATCCATAATATCCATATAATAAATGGAGTGAAAATAATTAGGGTACTTTATTACCTCAAAAATATTAAACTTCAATATTTATCTATGAAACTTAATGAAAAGAGTAACCTCATGTATATCAATTTTTGTCCTATCCATCTTTATAAGTAGCCTTCCCAAATCAAAGTTGAATGTTCAACACTATCTCTATCCATTTTCAAGATGTAAAAGTCCAATAAAAGTACCAAAACCATTAATCCTCTATAACACTAATAGGATGCAAGTAAAAATGATCAATTAGCTGAATAATCTCATTAGTTTCTCACAAAGAATTCAAATTTAAATCTCGGTAAATTGAGTATGACATGAAATTAATATATGCACCTAGTTCTAGCATGACACGTTTAATTTTCTGATCACCAATGACATAAGAAAGTGTAAACATACTTAGATCTTTGTATTTTTTTCAGTAATTTCCTATTTTTCATAGCTGATACATTCTTACCTAAAATTATTCTTTCCTTATCCTTTAACGTCCTATACTTGGGCATAGTTCTTTCAAGAACTTTGCATATTTTAGAATTTATTTTATCACTTTCTAAAATTTGTATATTGATTTCCACCTTTTTGAAAATTTCTAGGCACTCTCTTTCATATTCCTCTTCTTTTGATTTAACCAACCTACAAGGAAAAGGAGGTACACATGAATTAATTGATATTAGTAAAGATAAATCATCTTTTACCTTTGTTGATTTTTAAGTTGGAGATACATTTTTCTTCAATCCTTTCCCATGCTTTTCAACCTATATTGATAAGGAAGATCCAGATTAAATTTCCTTTCTACTGCTCAATGTCATTGCACTCATATTCTCCCTAAGATTCACCATTATTTGCGAAGGAAATTTTCTTATTCCTTATGCTTCCAATTTACTAACTGAGGTGGTTGATTGAGTGATATGATTTCCTAAATTCTAAAGACTTGCTCTTATTTCATATTGAAATTATTGAGTATTAGTAGCAAGTGCCTTAAGAATTTCATCCAAAGACGTACTTGAATTTGAAGATTAAAATTGAGTATGTGTAGGTACTTGAAGTTATTTATTGAAATTGTTAGTTTGGTATCTTTGTTGCCCTCCTTGATTTCCATAACTAAAATTTGAATGATCCCTCCATCCCTTATTATAATGATTAAAATAAGGGTTATATTTATATTAAGATTGACTAGGAAATTCGCTTATTGCATTAGCTTTTTAAGGGGATTCTTGTTATAATGTAGGGCACATTTCTGTAGAATGTCCAGGGAATGAGCATATTCTACATACTGGTGCTAATTGCAATCTATAACCATTTGACAAACTAAAGCATTTAAGTCTGAAATTTTGTCCTTGAGGTTAATATTACTTACCTTATTCACACACTTAAAAACACCATCTATTGTTACCCTAAACCGTTAAGAATTTTTGGCCATGTTTAATATTAATTGTTTGAAAACTTCAAGTGTTTTATTACTAAAGCTCCTCCACTAGTTGCATCTATCATACTCCTATCTATTGACAATAGTCCTTTATAAAAGTACTAAATTAAAAGTTGGTCAGGAATCTGATGATGTGAGCAACTAGCACATAACTAGTTAAACCTATACTAATATATATATAATGTTTCTCCGGTATATTGTCTTATCCCACACATCTCCTTTTTGATATTGGATACTCGTGATGCAAGAAAGAACTTCTCTAGGAACAACCTTTTCATCTCATTTCATTTTGTCACTGAGTCTGATGGGAGATAATATAACCAATCTTTTGCCTTATCTTTTATCGAGAATGAAATGACTATGAGATTAATTTGTTCTTCGGTCACTCCTTATGGCTTTATTCTAGAGCAAACAATAAGAAATTCTTTTAAGTGTTTATGTGGATCTACCTCAATAGGGAGTAAGTGAATTAAACCAGATTTCATTTTGAAATCTACCTCAACATTTGGAAACTGTATAGCTAACAGTTGTTGATCCAAATTTAGTACCACTAACTACCTCAACGTTCTAGTCTTAGTATTTTCCATCTTTTCTTCAACTTCTTTGAAATTAAAATGTTCACTAATTGTTAGATCTATCTTAACTTTCACTTCTGAAGGTGAATGACCTCTTCCTTACTCAATCTCTTTCTTTAAACGATGTCTTGTTTTCTCAATTTTTGGATTATATTGAAGTTTATCTGGCTAAAAAGAATGAGTTATACGAGACAAGAGATTAGTAGTAAATTGTAAAATAATGCAAAAAAACCTAAGAACTAAAATAGTTCCCTGATAACAGGTTGTCGAGGCCCTCAAAATTGGTTATGATTCACCAAACTCTTATAGTGGTCGTGGAACCATGTTGAATCCCAAGAGAACTGAAAACTAGTTTCTTAATTTCAATTGACAAAATAAAGAGGAGATTTATGATTAATTAACTAATGAACTAAAATTAACAATAAATCAACTGAATATAAAGAGTGCAAAATTCAGTTTTACTTAACGCTTATTTAAGGGAAATATCTCATTCAATTGTAACATTGATCATTGGTCTAAAAAGAATAATTTTTACAATTCAAGTAGTTAGTCTAAAACACATTAGGATACCATAACGTCTTAAATTTTCTTAAATTAATTTGTTCAAACCCAACATTTAAAATAAAATTTACCTTAAATTAATTGAGTATGATAACATTCCATATTAATTAAATGAAAGCAATAAGCTTAGTGAAAAATACTAAACCCTAAATTAAATCATTCAGATAGCTACAACTATTTAACTTAGTTTTTTTGTTTCTCATAAGTTAAATGTACAAATTCGTAAATAGCCTACTTGTTATTTGTGTCAATCCTTCATGACAATTACGAATCACTGAATTTACAGATTGCTATATAATAATCACTATTAAATTAATTCGTCGTATTAATCAATATTAATTATTCATGAAATTTAAGAACTTAAAACAATAAATATTTGAATTAAAACATAAATCTATGTTTAGAGCAAAAACTCACAAGGATATAACTAGAGTTTTGAATCCCTTTCAATCAAAATATTTGGATTTAGCCATACATTACTTTAGTTCCATCACAAAATAGAAGAAAAGATGAAAGATTGAGAGAAAACTACAAAGAAACGAAATAAAAAATGATTTATAGAAGTGTTGGATGTGTTTTTCTCTCTATTCATACTCAAAACCTAGCCTCCTTTTATCTTGCCAAGATTCACCTATAAAAAAAATCCAAATCCCTACATTATAGGGCTAGAAATAAGTTTCCTAATTGAATTCAAACTCTTGAGGTGAATCTGACATTAGGCATGATCTTATCTTATCCACTGCAGTAATTTGTCCACTTTTTCCAATATTCATGATTTTGATCAATAATGCTCCAATTTGATCCAATATCCAATTATTACCTCCTAAAACAAAGAAATATCAATTTTCCCATTTAAGCATTAAAATCAAGCCAAAACAAAAGAGATAGATCTAATTAATATAACTAAATAACATCTTATCATGACATAAGTATATATAATTAGGAAACTACTATCTCTTGATTCATAATTTAACCCAATCAAATTTATTAAGCATAGCTAATCTATTTGATTATCATAATAGTATATGATATTTTCATTTTCCAGTGCTAAAATGTTTATTCTCCTAGTACACGAAATTTACATCATCTTTCAGTCCATTATACAGTCCCTAAGAATGAATCTAAGATGGTTATATAGAAACTCGATAATTAAGAATAAAGACAATCGATTCATCCAATAAATAATCAAATTGTGCATTGATAATTGAAAGATCCATTATTAGCTACATGCATAATCCTAATAGGGTTTTTAGTCACTAAACATAATGAAAAAATACAGATAAATAAATCCCAACATAAAGCAAAGAATAACATAAAAGATTAACGAGAAGTTGTCATAGGCTCCTGCAATCTTGCTCTAAATCCTCCTCTAATGCTAAGGAAAACTAAAGCTATTAAAACAAAAACAAAGTGGTTATCAAACACCTTTCAAAAGTCCCCTAACTTATACCTAATACAAGTATTTATAGATGGGGTTACAAAAATAAAGTCCTCACCTGCTTGAACTTAAGAAATAACATGTCCTTATAAATTAAAAATTGAGAATTGGCAGTGGATTGGTTTTGAAACTAGTGACGATTTTCTTTTAAAACTTTTGTGCATCACGAATCAGTGTGTAACCAATCTCTAACACCAGATTATAACTTACACTACTTTTGTTTTATAACTTTCTTAGTAAAAGTATGACAAGTCTAATATCAGAAAAATATTTTATTTTGAACACCAATTTTGTTCTACTTCTTAACTTCTTTAAGCTTTGTAAAAGACATGTGCTTATCTCCTTAGCAACTTTGATATATGTTTATGCATTTTTCTAATAATTTCTCCATTTTTTTTAACATTTTCAAGCTAGAATTTTTATTTTGAATTCTTTTATAAAATTATTATATATCTTCTTATCTTCCAAATCACTCTAAAATCTCCTCGATTGGAAAATGTTATAAAAACTTGCACTCAATTTTGTATTTTCTCCTTAAGACTATTACCTATATGATAATAAACTAAACATAGGAAAATATTATACAATCTATATAAAATATCCTATAAAAGTGCCAATTACTATGCAATTTAACCCTAAATAACGTGTAAATTTTACACCTATCAAATTCTCCTATAGTTAACTCATTGCTTGTCCTTAAGTAATTAATAATAAGTAAACCTAATTACTAACCTAGACTCACTAAAGCAAGAATAATTATACTTTCATAGGAGTGTGTTGAAATTTAACATATGCCATAAGCTTTTAAACCCGTAAATATCCTTAATGGAGGAGTTATAATCTTCTATTCATATTTAATAACACAAGGTATACATAAACAAGTTTCAAATGAATTGTAAAACTTAAACACATAATATTTCTCAAATAAATTACAATATAAATAAAATAAGTAAACACTATTATACCTCATTTATCTAGTTTTGATACGTCAGTTTAACATTTCTTTACAAGATATCACTTATCCATATAAGTATTTGAAATTGGGAGAGATAATCTCATCATCTTCTCATGAAAATGAACTTACTATAAGCTTGAAAACCATCTAATCTTCACTACCTAAATAGATATATAGAAGGAAAAATTAAAAGACTTCAAATAGGGTTGTAATGGGGATAAAGGATTAATTAGGCTAATTAAGAAAGGAAATAGAAGAATAAACATTCATAACGAGTAGAGCAATAACAAATAAATTAAGAGAAGCATAAATTCTCACTCTACTAACTCCTCATATTCTTACAACTACCCCTTTTCCTTTATTCTTTTTAAGCATAAGAATCCTTGCTAATCAATTTTCAACACTTTATTTATTCCTTTTTTATATTTTTCTTTCATATTTTCTCTTTTATTTTTTTAATTGGTATTTCTTCCTTTTACGTTGCCTCTTCCATATACTTTTCCATTTACTCTACATTTATTTCATTACATCTCATTCCCAAAAATATCAAAATGTAAGTAAAAGTTGTACTAATCATAATTAGGAGTAAATACTTATTTTTATTTTTAGGCACGAGGCTCTTTAAGGAAAGGATTACTGAGAAAAAGGATAAAATTGTACATATGGCTCAAAAGGAGCTTACTAATGGATCATTATATAAAAGGTAGATAATTTGGTTTAAACATAAATTTTATGTGCTTTTATCCTCTTTATGCTTGTATGTATATTACATGTAATCTCAAAAAGATAAATTTCAAATTCTAAAAATTCAAAATCAAATAAAGAATCTACAAAAGAAAGTAAAGGCTCAATTTCTCATGGATCGTTTAAGTCATATCAAATCATAATCACTTAACAAATTTAATTTATATAGCATTTACATAGTCAAGTTTACATAACATTCACTTAATCATATTATACACCTATTTTTTTAATAACTGATCTTAACTAAGAAACATGCATAAACTCATGTCATCAGTCCAAAGTTACTAATGAGAACCTAAACACACAACTTAAAAAATAAAAGAAATCTAAAATTTAGAATTTAGAAATTTCAATGAATTTTTATCAAACTCAATTCCACCTTAACACTTGGAACAATATTGTGTTTAATATTACGTATTAGGAATAATAAAAGGATCCTAAAAAACCCTTGAAAACTTAAACAATTGACTTGGAAATTCTCCATCATAACTGAAAAACTACCTGAACACCTAAACAATTTTCTTGAAAATTCTTTGACATCAAATACTTAATCATACTTGAAATTTACACACTTTAATCATACTCGAAATTTACACACTACTCGACATTGATGAAGGTTCATAAATAATAAAATATAAATTAAATTTAAATTGTCAATATTTTTTATTCCACAAACTAAGCAAAAATAAAAGTTAGTTAAAGCAATACACAACGTAAAACATCATAAACTTCTTGATCTTAACTACATATATGCATGTGTGTAGGGTTAATGTCACTGGGGCAGTGGAGGCTATAGTGGAATGCGCTGTAGATATGCTCATATAGACTCTAGCTTGGCGTCCATTGTTGAAATCTCTTCCTAAAAGCTTTTAATGGATGACACTAACTTTAGCATCATTACCTCTTGCGACCTAATAGCTGCCATGATTTAATGGATGACACTAACTTTAGTATCATTACCTCTAGTGACATAATAGCTGCCATAATTTATTTTCGTTGCTCCTTAACATATTCTTTACTGTTATCTCATCTTGCCTCTTGAATTGGGATATTTGGATGTCCCATATCAAGTTTATGTAGGTTAATCTAGCTATTGTTCTCCTAAATACATTGAAACAAATGCATCTTATTTTTATTTTTGTCTATTTAGTCTTCATAACTACAACACCAGAGAGTTACACCCATTACATCTCCAATAACTGACTAATTAATACCAAAAATACAAAAAAAATTGTATCATGTGTCAAACTACATTACTGATAACACCTCACCTAAACCATTAGAAATTATATGTAAGAGGTACAAGTATGTGGTTTAAATTTTGTTCAATACATTGGATTGAAGCTATACATTGTAGCTTAATATGTAAGCCACTAGTTAGGGTTGTATGGCTAGGTGCTTACATAAGAAGTGCCTCTGCCTCATAAAATATATCGTTCCTAATCCAAATATATACAATACAACCCTTTGGTTTTACCTGTCTTGCCTTGATTGCCTCCCACTGTGAAAGCTCAACCTTTTACCTTCTTATGGTAGCCTGAGATGCTCCTCAATTGTCTCCTAAAAAATCAACACCTTAGTGTCCAAACATAGGAGTAAATAGCCGAGGATTTTGGTTTAGACTTCTTTATATTCTTATAAAACTTCTTTGCCATCTCTAGGTAATAGTCTCCTTGTAGAATCAATAGATAATACCACTAGAATCTTCAAAGCATGTCCTTAATCTTAAAGGCCCTATCAATATCTTAGATTATGGTCTTTTCAATAACCATTTTACTATTGCTTTGTTTATTATACCATTCATTGTTCTCTCATTTTGTGAACCTCGAAATGTCCCCTGAAGGGGGGCAATGTTGAAAATGAAGATGGAATTTGACTTCTCCTAGTCTTTGTATTGATTTTTAGATCCATGTTTTTAACACAGACAATCAAATATGCCAACTTGTCCATAACTTGTAAACTTTACTCTATAAGTTCATTGCTTTACAACTTCTTTTACATTTCCAATAATTATGAAAACCCTAAAAACAAGCATAAAATATCACAATTATCATGAATTCCATAATTCCAAGTCATTCTTCTCACAATTTTCTAAGAGGATTACATAATCAACAATTTCTCCTCACTCAAACTCAATACTCAATCTTTAGTGTACTATTATCATAAAGTTAGAGAGATGAACTTACTTGGAAAATGGAGAAATTAAAATAGGTTCCCTGTATCTCTAAAAAATCCATTAAATGCAAAATCCTAAATTTGTGTCTTCTTAGTCCAAAAATTTGACGAAATGGGATGATTTGGTATTTTGACCTATGAGTTTTATGTTTAAAGGAATGATTTGCGATTTGAAAGTTTATATTTTGTTATTAGAATTTAGATTTAGGTGAAATGGGGGATTTTAGATGTTAGGTGGTAATAGAGAAGAAGAAAATTAGTTTTGAGTTGAAAAAACTCAAGTTCAGCTTTTATAATGTTGAATCTAGGATGAGACTAGCACTAGACACACTATAACAAAAATTTCAGTTTTGTTATGTTTTATCAAAGTATTGATCATTAATAAGACCTAACACTAGACATACTTCCGATATTAATGTCAATTCTATTATGTTTCGAAATGCTCTTCTCTGTTGTTTTAATATTAATGCCTATCCCACTTTTCAAACCAATATTGGTTATCCACTGTAACCCTCAATTCATGCTTCACTTTGATTTATCTGTCTTCTTTCTACTAAGTCTCATTTCCCTTAACTTAAAGAACATAAAGTAGTGGAGAAAGTTAGAGTATTACCTTACAAAGTGGGAGTGCATTTTCATGTAGTGATAAAGTGGCTTGATCACATGGCAATAAAGTGATCATTTTTTAAGATTATATTTTATATATGTTTAGAGGAGTTAGTGGCCAAAAAAGCATAACTCCCTGTTAACTTGGTGAAGTTAATGGAAGAAGTAGCAATTCTCTATTAACTTATTGGGTTAGGGAAAAAAGTGGGTATGTTATCATGCTTAATCCTAAATTTTTATAAGCTTATATAAAGATATACTTTGTAGTTTATTTAAAATATTGAAGAGTACACCCAATCATATATAAGATAGAGTTGAAAAGTTAATGCAAAATTTCCTGTTAAAAGTTTTAACTAGGGAGTTCTTAAACAATCATATAATACAATACTTCAAAGAGAAAGTACTCGAGTCTTTTATATTATTTCTTTAAGAATATTTCAATAAAATTTTATTTTTGTCATATATCGCTCTTGATCATCTTTTGAATGAGTTTTGCAAAATATTTTGTATTAAGGATGAATAAAAAACTTAAAAACGAATGATGTAAGACATTAGAAAATAAACAAACTTGTTACTTGATAGTCACAAAAATTTAAATCTTAGTAAATACTTATCTACCATATAATGACTTTAAAAACTTTATTCAATTGTACTACATCCAAAAGAAATCCTTATAACATTTATTTTAGGCCACTTTTGTCCTCGTGTATGAAACACTTATCACTTAAAACAATGTCTTTTTACGCTATAAAATAATATATCTTAATCCCCTCATAATATTATAATACTTTAATAATAGCTAAATAATCATAAATAGAAGCAAATTCTTATTAACTTCATCATTACAAATATGTTAAAGAATGTGGGTGATACTAATATAATTAGTTTAAATTAAACATAATTTTATCCATTTTGAGCAAGAGGTTTTTTAATGACAAGCCATCGTATTATTTAAACTTTTTTGACTTCTTAACATATCAATTCTCTACTTAGCTTTTATCATACTTAATTAATGATTTACCACTTAATTCTTTCTATGTAATTCATATTATATGCAATCATAATTTTTATAATAAAAATGTGATAAAATATGAAAAATAATGTCAAATTATATTACATCTTAATTAAGATAATTTGTTTTCTTATTTTGAATGTTTATACTCTTATTTCATCTGATTAACTAATCAGTTCTCCCTCAATAAAACTTTTATTAATCTTATTGTAAATGATTTTAATTGCCAATTTAAAATAAATATTTAGAAATAAGTAAAATGAACTGATTCCTCTTAGATAGATTTAGAGTTTAGGCTTGGAAAATAGTGTTAGAGTTTGTATTCAACCTAAACACTCTTATAATAAAAGTTTACAACCTTGGGTCAATAATTGAACGTAGAATGGGAGTCTCTCCATTTAGTAAGAAAATAAGACCTTATACATGACCACATTTGATGAATTTTGGTTGAAATCAATGTTATGAATACCTTACTAGACTTAGTATTGAATTTGGTCTGGTACATTAATAAAAAGTAGCTTAAAGGCCCTATTTTCTCTTCTCTTTCTACCTCATTATCCTCAGGGGTGAAAGGGCTCTACAATATCATTATTAGTATCAATTACTAGCGAGTATCATTTCAGTAAATTCTTAAAATTATAATAGTCCTTTAATATGTTATGCTATATAATTTTTAATTTTATATCAGCCCTATTTCAAAAAATCATAATCATATAAATTTAAAATAATATTATCTCTTTATTTCTATTAATAATACTTTTCACATATTTCACATATAAATAATAATTGCAATTAATATAAAAAGATCATTTAATTATTGTACAAATATAAAACTAAAAATAATAAAAAAAAATACTTAAAATGCTACAATTTACATCATATAATAAATAATAATTATATTAAAATTTCATACGGTAAGAATAATATAGGTCCATGACTTCATAAGTATTATAACAAGAATTCATACTGAGGAACACAATAAGGTAGAAGTGAAATCTGCAACAAAAAAACTTACTGTTATAGTTTTATATTTCTACTACATATATATAATTTAATATACACATCAAATACAAATGAAATTAAAAGAAAGAGAAAAAAATGAAAAACCTGGAACTTTATTCAATGTATATCCACTTAAATCGTACTAACTCCCATTTTTATTTGGTATAAAATCCTCATCATTGAGAGTATCATTATTATCCTTCAAATTTAATGCACTAAATGACATATCAATACTTTTTTATCTAAGATTTTTTTCTAAGTCACTCTCATATATAAAACTTTGTTCCTCACAAACTCAATATGCTAAAAGATTGATATAGCTAAGGCAAATTGAATCTATCGAACTAGTTGTTCTATTAAGAGTTTCAGTAAACAAATAAAATTAAACTATTAATAAATTATAAGAAATCATATTTAACTTAATAATGATAATAATGTACCTTTCTTGAAGCTTCAAGTCGTATTAAACAAAGACCAAATTGTTCAATCTTTTGTATTATAATCTATTCTTTTTTTTTAAATGGATGAATTCAAATGTGTTCTAATTCTTTTAACACCTAGTTATACTCACACATTGGCTCAGAGTTCAAATTGCAAACCTTTATAATTTTAGAATACCACTTCAAAATTGGTCTCACTAAGCAATTATAAGACAACAAAAGTAACCTTATAAAAAAAAGTGACGATTAATTTCAAACAAGTAACAAAAGTGAAGAAATATATACCTAGATTAATTTTTCCTCTTTGATGAACTACAATAGGCATCCCAAATTCACTACACGTAACCTTATATGCCTCCATTTATGAGTTAGGAAGATCTTTCAACATGTGCAACCGTAGTTGTGAAAGTTAACAACATTCCCCTATTAACTTTAACAATATTCCCTTTAGCTTTCTTTGTAGAACTTGTTCTAATAGGATTTAAAAATTCCCTAACAATAGACAATAGAGAATAAGTTGTCTTTCCTAGTTTTCATTGATGACTGCATGATAAGTTTTATAAAAAGAAGACCTATGTTTCATATTGGCTTTAATTGTCTCCTTCACCCTCTATGGCATTATAAAAATAACTCGTTGTTACCTTCTCATCATTATCAGCTAGACGAAGTATTTTTCTTAAAAGCTTAAAAACTCGGATAAAAAATTCACATTGGGACCAAAATTTATGTCCCTCAAGTATAATTCTAGAAACCTATATTCTAGCATTGGACTTGGCATACTAAAATGCAACTCACTTATTACTTGTAAATAATTTTCTAAGCTTCTTATTCATTAGAACAAAACACTGAAGTGATAAAAAAATTAATCTCAAAGCTTGTAATGGAAGGACAATACAAATTCCTAAAGTTGGTGAAACACTTTCTCATCAAATTCAGAACTCATGTATAATTATAAAAGAACTTGGTTACTTTTCTTACAATATGCATAATTTCATTAATGATAGGAAAGTATCTAACATCTCCTACATTTTTCAATATCAGGTCCATATAATATATAGCACAAGGAATCCAATAAAAAATTTATACGTATTTTAAAACTTTTTTAGCTTCTTTATAAAAAGAATTAATATTAGTGATGAATCGTAAATTATTCTTAGGTCTAACTTCATTCACAACTTCATCAAATATCTTAAACAAAGTATCAACATTTCTTACCAGACCAGATGCATCAATGGACTTTAAAAACATTATCTCCTTAGTAAAATTAACCAAATAATTGATAATAGGCTTATATTTTCTATTTGTCTAATCATCACATATGATTGTAACACCCATAATTTGCCCAAATCATTCTTCTTTTATGTAGATAAATTTTTATTTCATAAATAGATATGTTTAGAAGATTACCTTTTTAGTCATCAATTTAAGGCGTTTTAGATCAGGAATTGTAAGAGGCAATAACATCTACCATAAGTTGGTAATAATAAGACTGAGCAACATGGAAAGATACACATGCATCTTTTCACCGTCTAGCCATTGCCATATCCATATTATGAGTTGCTTCTTTAGATTATAAGCCACTACAAATTGAAGGTTGAGCTTTAAGATTTGTTTAAGGAGAAAAAGGTTTGATATATGTCTTATTCTCTTTCTCACATTAAGTGTAGTAATCCCTTCTTGTTGGTTTGGAATACCACCTTCAATATTGCCAGTTGACCACTGCAAAATGAACTTCCACTACCAATTTCATAGTTCAACCTTTACCTTTGGTCTTTCTTATTTTAATATTCTTCAAGTTAAGTTTTCATTTTTTATTTCACATCATGACTAACTTTCTTATAAGGCTTCACATTACCTTTGATCCCAACTAAATGCTTCTATAATTTGTTGATTTCCCAACCTTTCAAATGTTTATTGCAATACAGATAAATAATAAGGTTCTTTATACTAGGAACGAATTTAGCATAAACCCTAGCTGGATCATCGAATCGTCTCGTACTTAAAGAGGTATATTATTAGAAGTACTTGAACTTTCCTCCATAAAGATAGTAAATTAATATATTAAAATTAAATTAATAACTTCATATAAAAAATCTATTCTCACATGGAATTTAATAACTTTGGTTGGTCTTGGAAAAATTAGAAAGGATAGCTGAACTTGGTCATCCCAATAAGTTGATTGCATGTTACTTGTGCATTTATATGAAATATTTGATTTTTCATATTGTATTTAGTAATTGCAATAATGTCTTTGAGTTAGCTCGTAAATTTGAAGAATTGAACATGTTTCTTAAACTAAAAAAGAAGATAATTATATAGCTTTTATGGTAAAACAACCACATGCTAAAATATCAAATTCATTATGATATTGCCATAAGTTTTTGAAATTATATTTAACTTTTGAACTGCCAAGCTATATTTTTATGTATCACTGTGATAGATATCTTTACTCCTTATATTCCCTTTCTAACATATAACTTTCAATTTTTATATAACTATACTTTAAGCATTTGTTTTATCATCATCATCATCCAAGATTTTCATTCTAATTTATTGAATTTGTTGCTTTTTAAAGGGTGATTCTGACTAATACGTCAAGTGAATTGGTGAGTTGTGATGACATTAATAAAGCTAAATGTTCCT
Organism: Erythroxylum longipes; assembly: GCA_027563885.1. Classification (NCBI taxonomy): domain Eukaryota; kingdom Viridiplantae; phylum Streptophyta; class Magnoliopsida; order Malpighiales; family Erythroxylaceae; genus Erythroxylum; species Erythroxylum longipes. The sequence goes on from JAOQMS010000002.1 coordinate 12,507,755, forward strand.
CATTGAAAAGTTCTTTCTTTTTCTTTTAACCTAAACCATTCTTAGATCACATAAATTACAACTCATATGTAGCAGAACAAACATAACCAAAAAACACACAAAAAAACCAAACAATTAACAATTTAAGATTGTCAGGCAGTGGGACAATGGAAGGCAGTTTTGGTAGGCTATAGGGAGAGCTTGGAATGCAGAGACATGCTGGCAGTGAGAAGCTGGTGGTTAGTGATATCACCGTGGAGCTAGTGCATTGGTGTAAGGCCAAGGAGGTTAGGAGCTAGTGCATTGGTGCAGAACACACCTTACTTGGATGTTTGATAAAGAGGACGCTAGTGGAAAACTTAAAGAGTCGGCCCCTCCGTTAGAGGATAATCGGAGCACTAAGAAAAAAAGATTTCAGACTCAAGGAGAGGATGAAGATAATCCTTTTCCACGGTCCTTTCATGGTACTCTTTTAAAGAAGAATAACCTGGAGGATCAGAATTAGTTTAAAGATGATCGGGAGTTAGAGTTGATGGAGGAGGACGTGATAATCAACAAAGAGGGACCTATTCCTTCAATTCAATTTTTTGAGAAGATTCAGGGTCTATTGGAAAAGCCTTGGAGAAAGCCAATATTGTGTAGTTGTTATGGCATCGAATTGGCTACAAGGCGTTATGTTCCAGACTGCAGGCACTATGGAAAACCGAGGGAGATTTTAAGATAATCGATCTTGAGAACTATTTTTTCCTAATCAAGTTCGACAATGATAACGATCTCCAGTACATATTAATGGGAGGCCCTTGGACTATTCTTGGGCATTATCTCATAATTCAATTTCGGACACTGGACTTTAGGGGGAGGATCATGTAATTCAAAATGTTGTTGTATGGGTCCATTTGCTGGGGATAACACTTAAATATTATCATAAAAGCATTCTTAGCATGGTAAGATTGTTAATTGGGAATGTCATTAAGATTGATTATTTTACCAAAAATGCTTCCAGAGAAAAATATGCTAAACTAGCTGTTGAAATTAATCTAAGCCCCAAATTATCGTGAATGGAGTTATACTAAAGGTGGAGTATGAAGGTTTGCCCGCAATATGCTTTCCTGGCGGGAAATATGGGCATCTGTTAACTGCTTGTCCAGAAAATGCAAAAAGGGTGAGGAGAATGGCAACTTGAACAGGGATAGTAATATGGCTGCTGTAGCCACAAAAAAATAAGGACTGACGGTTGGTACAACAGATTCGGTGATGCAAAATTACAGCCCTTGGATGATTGGAAAAGGAAAGACCCGATTATATGGGGGATGTTTTCCATGAGTGGTAGTGAGTCTATAAGGCAAGGTTCCATATTTGATGTGATAGCAAATCATAAGAATGAGATTTGGGAAGGAAATTTGGTGGGAAATACACTGATAGATGATACTTTCCATAACTAGCATCAGTTGATCCAAATACAAAAGCCCGTTTCCTCAATTAGCAGAACTAGTAAAACAAACCATACGAAAGTTTCCCATGCAACTCCCTCCCAAGCAGCTCCTTTACATGCAACTCCCTTAGCATATAATAATAATACCCAACCAATGGAATCATCACTTGCCCACCAAATTCTAGGCAAAAACACTCAACCATGAAGCCACCGACTTGAAGCAAAAACCCACAACAATTTTAAACCCACAAAAATACTCAGTTGTTATCTTATCTAACTAGACAAGAAACTAGAGGAACATAGTCACCCAACATTTGATAGACCAAGCTCTGGTAAACCACCAGCTCCCAATTCAAGATCTAGTTTATGGAATGGTGTTGACATGAAAGACATCCCTTCGAATATGTATCTCAATCCTCACACCTTATTTGGAGAAGAGTGATAAGGAGGCTAAATTCTCTGTTTATGATAATTATTAATTTCAATCCTTGAAATGTGACAAAAAAAAAGAGGGTAAATGAAAATAAGACAATCCGCCAACTGAAATGGCGGGGTGGACACGTGGGGTGCCCATCCCGCCATTGTGAATGGCGGGGTGGCCACGTGGTGCCCATCCCGCCGTTCTGAATGGCGGGATGGACGTGGGGCTCCACACCATCCTCCCACCCGATCCCTCTCCCCTGAGAAAATTTAAAAAAATTAATTTTAATAATTAATATAAATTAGGGTTTTAATTTTTAAGGATTAATTTATATTTAGGGTTAAAAACATCTATACAAATTAAATTTGAAGTAAAAGTTTTAATTAGTTA
>JAOQMS010000002.1:12522221-12565639 GCA_027563885.1 Erythroxylum longipes
TCAGTTTTTATGAAAACATCAAAACAAAATTTCTGTCTCGGTAGTACTATAACCTCAATCCAGACTCAACTTCGCACAATCACTGTTACACCTTGCAAAGTATAAGATAAATTACTTCAGCCGTTTGGGGTTTCCAGTTGTCTTTCTCTGTCCTTGCTTCTCTCCATCGAAAACTTATTTTCTTAACTTCTGAAATTTTACAAAAGAGTGTGAAGTTTAAAACAAGTAACTTATGTTTTAAGTTTTATGGGTAGCATAAATGACATTTTGATGATGTTTTAATATTTGTAAATGGATGCATGCGTGAGTGATGAAGGAGTTAAATGAAGATTAATGAAGTAGAAAATATGTAGAAAGTGTGATAAAGGATTGTGATAATTGGAGTTAAATGAAGATTAGTGAAGTAGACAAAATTGTAGCAAATGTGATATAGAAAAGTATGGAAATAGGTTCTATTTTTGGGTTGTAATTAATCTGAAATTGTGCATTGTGTATAGAGAATATTGAACTTAAAATTGAGATATAACTGAATCATCAACTTGAAATGATAGAAAAATGATAGAATTTTAACAATGTAGTGTGTTGGATTATGTTATATGGAGTGTTTTTACTAAACAAGTATCTGTATTTTGGCTATATCTTGATCTGTAGATATCTAAAATGAATGGATTTTGATTTAGATTAAACTACATACATATGAATTGAATTTGAATTCTTTCCTTAAGGGTTTTAAAATTTGGATTGAAGTTGAGAATTGTGTGCTGTCGAGGTATGAGAATAGTTTGTCGTATTTTGGTTATAACTTGCATAATACTGAAGCAAAATGCATGAATTTGATGTCATTAAAAATATTGCCTAAATATCTTATTTTCTAGGTCATAATGGCAAGAAAGAAGGAAGAAAAATACTGCAGGGATGATCGTGCAGTTGCATAATTGTGACCCTTGATGATTTTGGATGGAAAGCACGATCGTGACTTTTGTTGAAAGTCACGATCGTGCACCTACACGATCATGACCCGTCTAGTTATACCTAGGGTGTTTGTTTGGGTGATTTACAACCTAATTCATGTGAGCATGTTTCCATATGAGATATTAAGGTTTAAATAAGAGCTTAAATGAATTTAGTTGATGTTGAATGAAAGGATTAAGGTGAGTAAAGTGTATTTGGAGTAAAGAATGCTTGGAAGGAGTTGTAACTTGTTTATAGAGTGTATTAAGAAAACATACCCGAAAATTTGTTATTAAACATGCATAATACATGACACATACATGAATGTGCTTATTCATCTAAATGTGCTTATTCATCTGAATGTGCAATTTAGTAATGTGAAAATGTATATGATTGCATATAGAAGAGCTCGTTGAGAGACTGCTTCCAGAAATTGCCAGGACTTCAAGGCAATAAGCTAAAGGAAGCAATTGTGAGTAACCTAAGATGGTCTCACCTTGACTGCTTATTAGTTAAATTATGTACTGAATTATTGTCATATGTATGTACTGAATCTAGACATCCAATTTCCGAGGTGTTTGATACATGAATAAAATATTGGAAGTGCTACTTGAATATGAATGTGAATGTGATTGACTAAATGATTCTCAACTAGTATGTTGAATGTAGGACAAAAGTATGATGTCAAATGTGAATGAGAGTGAATGTGAATGTGAATATGACAGAATGAGCATAATGATTGAATACGCATGGTGCATTTCATTACATGAATGTATGAAATATAAAGGCAGTTGTAATCAGAGTCGCCAATGAAAAAGAGCTTAAAGCTCAGACATCTATGGTAAGAGCCTATGTCTCAATGTGTACAAAAAGCCTTATATCCCCAACAGATAAGAGACAGTATAAAAGAGCCCAGAATCTACAACGGATACAAGATAGTAAAAAAGACACTCGGTCACAACAACGTAATAAATGAATTTGAGTCTCATAAACATTGCATACATATATGATATGGATAAATTGAGTAATTGCAATGTTTTGAAGACTTTATTGTATGAAATGTGTGAATGCTTATCGATGAATATGTTTTGCATGATCGCAATGAAATGATGAATTGTATGGATTTTGAAATATGACAATTGTGAACAAAGTGTTTCGTGATATTACATGATAATAATTGAGATGGTGTGAATTATATGATAACATGAATTATTATGTTGCATGACAAGAGTGAACCATTGAGGATGGTTACTCAAATGAGTTCACAAAACTCAACCAAATTGCAACGTTGATATTTTCAGGTTCGAGAGAGCAACAACTTAACTTTGAAGACTGTTTAGAAGAGATCTTGTCCAACTTTTGGATAGAAGACATGGCTTAAAGGTCGGTCAGCTGGGACTGAAGGATTAGTCTTAATTTTTGTTATTTCCTCATGTATGTAGCATATTTTGTGGATAGAGCTGTGGACTCTGATAGGTTGATATTATATAAACATGGATGATGGATATAATGCTACATTGTAAATTAGGGTTTATGAAATGAAATGAGGAAATTTTGGGATTTTAAACATTGTGTTAATTATGATTTAATTATGATGCCATGAAATGTAGTAAAAATGAAATAGTTAGCACGCCATTTCTGTCAAGCATGTGCACGTTCGTTCGAGGGTCGTACGGACATATGTCAGATGGGAGTGGGATGTTACAGTGAGGCATTTTGATTTAATTGTAATTGTCAAGTAACATCTGTCAACAGTAACATATAGAGTTTCGCTTGTAATTTGGGTTGAAATTTTTTTCTAATGTGCTGGATCGAAATTTTGGAATTTTAAAATTAAAATTATGTGACTTATAAGAAAAAAATAAATAATGGCATAATTCACGACTGTAACTACTTAAGTCACAGGCATAAAACAATGTTGTATGTCACGGATTTGACATATTAAGTTACACCCGTGAGACTTGCAAGTCACGATAGTGACTATTTAAATTACAGGTGCGAATCAAGAGAGTAGAAATGGGAGAACAATCTAGCTGTTAAATAAATGGATGGTGGGATGAAATTTCACGGTTGTTCATCCCATTCATCCTTAGTATATATATACTTAGTGATTTGTTTTATAGATTAAGGTCATCTTTGTTTTTACTTTGGTTTCTATTTTTTGCTTTTGTTATTGAGTTCATCACTTTCTGCTTTTAGTTGAATTTTTTCAGTTTTTAAAATTTATGAAAATCATAAAACTATTTTTATTTGTACTTTATAATTACTGTAAATTTTAGTTTTTAAAAATTAAAACATTATTTAATTTAATAATCATTTAATAAATTTATTTTAAGTTCAAAATATCTTGAAATATATGATAACTAAAATCAGTATTAATTTATAAACAATTTTAATTAATTAATCATTTATTTGAATAAAATGTAATAGATCTTTTAATAATAGTTATTAATAAAAAATAAAAATATAAATAAAATCAAACAGTACCTATAAAATTATGAATGAGATGGTCTTAAAAAAAATTGAAATCATTTTCCAATTCTATAATCACTGGGTTTCCTGTAGGTTGTTGACAATTTTTTCTAACCTAGTCAACCATGTATGGCATTAAAACAGGCAACTAATTCATAATCTCGGGTGGATTTCTTATTCCACGCTCACGCTCTATATACATAGAAGTAGAAAACGAAACTGCAAAGAGGCAAGTTTGCATTTACTGTGGGGTACAAGAGAATGTTCACCAAGAAACAAAGAACCCCTGATCTTACTGTTTGGAAGCCAACGACAAAAAAGCAGGATTTTTCGGTAGCATTAGTGCTTTTTGATGAGTCTTGGCCGTGGCCATCCACATTGAGTACATGGAATTTGGGAAACCAAGATCGTGCAGGCCAAAAAGAGTCGCTTGAAATATCAGAAACCATGAGGATTGGTGCTAATTTGAGGAAGATGCGTACGTACAGCGAACAAGATTTGGGAGAGGAAAGAAAATTCGGTGTGTCCACCCAACTAACGTTGTATCATGATACCTCCACCACCGTTAAAATCGTTGATCAGAATCCGGAGTTTCACAACCCAGAAGAAGTACACAGAGAAAGTGTAGAGAAGAGGCAACTTCACATTGATAGTTCGATGCCTTCTTGGAACTGTAAGAGGTCAAGAACAAACCCTCCCACTGCCTTCAAGCCAACACCAAATAAGAAGGAAGTTTCAGTGGCATTAGTTTTGTTTGATGAATCTTGGTCATGGCGGTGCATGGCTAATACTTGCAGTCCAAGAAACCAAGAACCTGCTGGTCCAACAGAGTCTCTTGCCGAAAACAAAAGGATTGCTGCAAATTTGACGAAGATGCGTACGTACAGCGACCGAGAGTTGATAGAGGAAAGCATCCATGGCGTGTCCACCCAACCAACGTTGTATCTTGATCCTTGGAAAATTAAGAAGAAGCTTGCGAGGAGTGAGTGGAGTAATGTGGGTCCCTCAAGCAGAATCTTGGTTGGAAAAGAAAAAAGTGGAGAAACACGTTCTCGTTGTTGAAAGAGGATGATATTAAGCAAACTGAAAGTGCTGAGATTGGGATACTAACTAGCTAGTGCAAGATGAAGCAACAGAGCTTGTGAGGACGAGGAGACAACAATGGAGTTCACTTTCTATATCAGTGTTTTTGAGTAGGGTTGTAAAAGAGACATATTAGCTTGTTTTTGTTTCTTTGGAATTTACACTAATACTAGAGCTCCGTGCCTGGGCATTAGGTAGACGGCTCATTATCCTTTATACTGAATGTTGTTAATACTTCTTTTAGTAGATGTTGTTGTCAAGTCTACATGCTATATGGAAGCCATCGAAGTTGCTCGAAACTACCGTGCATAGAAGATTAGAATTATAGTTAGTCAGCAATGGAGTAGGCACATAGATATCTATTGCTATAACCCCTTCTTTTTATATTTGATAAGAAAATCGTTCATAAAATGAAACTATAAGGAGAAAACAAGAAGATGAATTCTTTACATAGTTCCTATAATATTTGAGAATACTGTGGTAAATATTACTAATATTTGAGTATACCTTCAATATCCAGGTTTTGGGGAAAATCAAAACCTTTTTTTAAATAACTCCAACATCTCAACTGTTGTGTATTTGTATTTCTCTCATATTTGACACATCAAATTGTCTATCAAAATTTAAAGATCTTTTAGTGTTAGTAACAATTAGACTACTTCTGTCAGAAAATTGATTGAATTTTTGAAGCCCAATACCTTCAAATGTTTGGGAGGCATAAACCAGATTCTTTCCTTAATTAACAACAACAATAACAATAATAACATCCTAATAAACTAGGATTCTAGCTTTATAAGAGTTAAGAAAAAAACATCAATTATACGCAATCTTTCATTTGTATTTTATAAAGAGACATATTCTTCCCTTAAATGTACTTGAAAAATTCATAAATTAATTAGCTAGACTCAAACTTGACAATTTAAGTAAAAATCCAGTTCAAATATATAAAAAAAATAGGGCAAATAATGACATTTCTTGTGTTTTTCTTCTTTTCATTAGAACTACTTAACATTTTTTTAAAAAAATCTTTAAATTTAATAAAACATTTTCCAAACTTCATTTCATTAGCTTTTTTCTTTAAAAATGTTGATTCATTACAAACACCAAGAATTTTCAATGCATAGAAATCCATAACATCGGAGAATAATTGAAAATTAACAAATTAAAATGATAATATATATGAAATAAATTAACTTATTGATGTATTATGTTTAAATATTATTATTTATATTAAAAAGTAAAACAAAATTTATTATATAATGTTAATTTAACTTATCATATTTTGTTAATAACTAATAATATATTTATTAGTTGTTAAGAAAATTTAATTAACATGTCATTAAATTTTTATTTATCATATAATCGTAATAATAAAAAATAAGATTGATTTCTCATATTTTTATAATTTTTACCATAATTAATAATTAATTTGATCTAATTTTAATATTAAAAATAAAATTTAAAAACTTTTATTGTTTTATCAATATATTATATTTTTCATATCATTACTTATTTTAATCAGTATAACAAATTTCAATGTATAATTTTAATTCACTAATAAACATTAATTATCATATTTTATTAATAAGTAACAATATGATTATTAATTTTATATGATAATAAATTACATATTAAATCACATTCTTATTCATTAAGTAAATATACTAATAAATATGATGATGAATTTTTATGTTTTATTTATAAATCATGTTTTAAAATATATAAAACTTATTGTTAATTTATTAATCAATAATTATTGATTAAATTCTTGTCATATTATACTAGTATACGTAGTTTTAAGAATGACTATTGATCTATTAGACTCAATATTAACATTAGTGTTCATTAATTTTCATTGGATTTAGTGTTAATACTAATTAATTTTTTTAATCATATTGACTTGCTAGACTAAGTGTTTCTTCTTTCATAAGAACTTATTGCAAGTGCTAAACGATTACTATTGTTATAAAATATTTATAATGCTATAAATTCTATAACAATGGGATTTCTGTAAGAATTTACGAATAATACAATGTAGACTTTTTGTTTCACATAATTAATTTTTTCATGTTTATTTGTAATTCTTTGATTCTTTTAGATCTACCTTCTAAGAATAATTTTTATAATTTAAAAATTTTATTGAATAATAAAATGAGAAATTTATTATTTATTAATATTATTGTAATAATAAACTCAATTTATTATAAAATTAAGTTAATTGTCCTATCATTATTAATAAAATATGATAAATATTTATTATTAATCAATAAAATATGAATTATTATAAAATAAAAATCAGTTAAATTAATTGTTAATTATTAATTATATATAAAATATAAATGATAAAGTGATGATCATTTATTAGTATTTGTATATAGTGAACGAAATTTCAATAAAAACTTAACTTATTATTATATAAACTAATAAATATATGATTAATATATTAATTATATGTCACTAACGAATATATATGGATAATTTCCCAATAACCCATTTTTTCAGTTTGGTTTGTTTATATGGAAAAATTTTAAATTGTGTGTATTCCATCAATATTTTTAATAGAGAAAATTAACAAAAGAAGGGTCTAAGGATAATTTTGCGTTTGAATGAGGGACTATCGAGCGATTTTTAAACTATAAAAGGTTTTGGTAGAAAGAAGAAAATCACACGGAAGTCAAATCTTTTTACTCTAAAAATTGACAATCATTTCAAAATTTTAGGGCTTGACCACGAAGTGTTATGATCCGGAGGCCTCAAAGTTGGGTGGGTGAGTTTGGTCCGAGTACAAGGACTTTGCAAGGTCTGGTTGAAGCCTGTCGAGCTATGACCTGATCTGCCATTAAGCTCCTGAAATCCAGTACTAGAAAATGCATTTTGAAAAGGACCAAGAAGCGTACGTGAGGAAGACACTCTGAAACAAGTAGCTAATATCTGAAATTCGCTTGCCCTTAATGAAAGACAAAAACATTGATTCAGACAATTGAAAACAAGGCAAAGAAACAACAGCAAGCCGAATTCATTACAAGAAACCTAGTGTTATTTAATTGTTTCCAAGGTCAAGCCAGTGCTATCTAAGGAAAGGTTATGTCACAGCAGCTGAAACACTGCACATCAATTATGGGATTTTCATAACAAACATTAGTGATGTGTTGTTCTTTTACCAATCATAAAGCTGTTCTGTCTTTGATGCATTGATAAATAATTATGCGCAAGTGTAGAGCAATATGTAAAGAATTGCAATTACCATGACACGGATCCTTAGGTTGGAATATAAGCATATTTGGCAAGGTAGGTAGGTTAGTTGTATTTAGAGGGTCAATTTGACACCTACTAAATGTGATATGTGCGCCTTGGACGATGGGGTAGCTTGTAACTTGGGACTTCTTTGTGCTTAGTTAGTTTATATATATGAACTTCTTTTCCTTTTTTTGTAAATATTTCATTTCCTAAAGGCTAGCTACAAACTACTTTGAATATCTTAATGATTACAAAATTGATTTTAGATGTCAGACTTCCTATGTTTGTCTGCGACAATATTCCCAAAAAGATTAATTAACCGCATCAAGCTTTAATTCATTTCCAGAAAGAAAAGGAGATAGACTGAGACATGGCCAGGTTGACGTAGGAGTTGCTTATTACATAATAGCTTCTATCAAGGATAAATCCATACCTAATTGGTAACAAAAAGTATTGACTTTATATATAAAAGGCAAATATATCTACATATAACACAGCTTACATACTGGTTTAGTAACCAAGGGTAGTCTTAAGTTCACCTTTTCGGCAATCACACTAATAAAAGCTATTTGCTGCAATGTCACTTTCCGAATTCTAAAAGTCGCGTAGAGAATAGTCCGCACAAATTTAAATTGGCCCTGGCCATTGTGTCTTCGGCTTGGGGACTTACCCACGTTATATACTAGATGTTTGACATGATCAGCTTGTCTTGTCCTTTATTAAAGGTCAAACAACGTTCTAATTGGAGAAGATTGGTCTTTTTCACATTTCAGTTTCGTGTTTCATACAAGCTATCTACAACTAACTAGTTTTAATAATCATTTACAGTTTAGGTTAGTCCCTTCACTCCTTGTCACTGTCCTTTGTCTCACTTGTTCATCTTTTTTTTCCTCCTTACCCTTCTTCTTCCTCCCAATGAAGTGATACTTTATTTACTGATAAATGTTCCATAAAATTAAGATTCAAATTGTTTAGGGGATTGCTTCTATAACTAAACTAATTTGGTTTTACTAATAATACTCTTTTGTGTTTTTGGCATAAGCATTAAGCAGCAACCTTTAAAATTTGATATAGCGGAAAGTTCTGCCTGCCAATTCAGATGTAGTACCATGATTTTTGTGGTCACATCCTTCAATATTTTTGGGGAAGGTATTGATCATTAAATGAAAAAGAAAAAAGGAAGAATATGCAAGCTACATACAGTCTTCATAAATGGAGAGTATGAAAAAGAAAAAGATTTACATTAAAAATTTTCAGTTTGACATCAGTACATCTAGCAAGCTCAATTCACATGATATCTATAAACATACATTGTATTGTCCTCCGTCACCTAATATAATGACTTCGGAAGCTCGTCGTTGATTAAGATATTGACCATGGTTGAGAAGATGCTTGGCTGCAACAGATATTAGTGGTTGCAAATTAGCTTGAGAAATTCAAGAAATAAGTATACTTGTCCCAGTTAACTTTAAGCTTATAGTGAGAAGAACGGCGTGAAGTGAACTTACTCAATGATATCCTTCCACAGATTTTCACTTGCCTCATCGTCCATCAAATCTCCCCAGGCTTCAAAGGTGGTTGAAGTTGAAGAGTGGTTAGAAATATCATTTGGGTTAATCTTGTCGTCCAATTGGTTCACTGTCGAGCACTCAGGTGAGGCTGGAACCAAAGGAGGAAGATGAGTTGGTTGTGGAACAGCAAATGATGTTCCATACTGATTGTTGCCGTTGGCGTAAACTTTTGTGTCCTTCATGGAATGACAGTCGCTAAAAAGGGTTTGAGGAGTGATTTCTAAGTTTTGGGTGTTATTGGACTGAATATGATCGATGTCTTTCGTTTCCAAACCAGTCTGACCACTGCTAAGAAGTCCCTCGGCTTGCAATCTAAGGTACTCATGCAGCTGATGGTCGCGAAAATTTGGTCCCAGGAAGTTGAGAGCGTCCAGGTTGGAAGGCGGACTCGCGCTCAAAACTTGCAGTATATTATGCAACATATGGAGTCTGGCAAGTTGTGTGGCATCTGGCTGTAATCTGAGTGCGTTTTCCCAAGGATTATTTATGAGATTGCTGAAATTAGCAGCAGCCAGCAACTGAGGTAGGTTGGCAAGAATGTTAAGGTCCGTCCTTTTCCTGTGAGTTACTGGATCGATTCCCATTTGGAGAAGTTTTTTCTTTAGATGTGTGTTCCAAAAGTTCTTGATTTCGTTATCAGTCCTGCCGGGAAGATTCTGTGCTATAGCCGACCACCTGCAAGTGGAAGCCAAAACAAAGAGAGTTTAGTATTCAATTCACTCATGACTTTCACTTAAATTTGTAGGGTATTCCTTATGAGTGGCTGCAAAATTATAAGTTTATATCTATATGGTACCGTAGTAGTTACCCCCCTATGAAGTTCTTTAGATAAAAGTTAATATATGTTGATCAAAGAGGAAATTGAAAATCAACTTAAACGAAGTATCATTATTACTTGTTTCCAAGAACCGCGTGGAGGTTGATGATAATTTGCTCTTCTTCGTCCGCGAACTTGCCTCTCTTAATATCAGGCCTCAGATAATTAGTCCACCGAAGCCTACAACTTTTACCACACCTGTTGAGACCAGCAAGCGCCGGAAGTGCTCTCCAACTTCCATGACCGTGTTTCTGAATGTAATCGATTAGCTTCTGGTCTTCTTCTGGCGTCCATGGTCCTTTCTTTGGTACATTTTCATCTTGAGTTGTTGATTTCATCATCTGCTGCATCCTGTAACACAGAAAAAAAAACTACTAACAAGTTATTACATTTGAACAAATACAAGACATACGACTGTCCTTCAGGTCCATTAAATGAGTTGTTTTAGTTGAGGAAATGAAGTGATTTCTGACCTGTGTGCAATACACTTTAAGCAGCTGAGAAAGATAGGGTAGGGAGGGGATTGATGCTGGAAGACAAAGGGGAGGATCAATGCTGGTTTATATAGAGTGATCATGTCTGAGGATAGACAGCCGAACATGGTTTTCTCTCGACATGTTCTCTATGTTACAATGGGAAATTCCAAGCATGCCCTAATAGCTTCCAAATTTAGGCTAGTAAAAACAGAAGTCAGGGTTTGTAATTGAGCTTTACCATAAACAATTTTACAACGTTATACCAAAGTATAAAATGTTTAGAAAGTGCTCAGGCCTAATTGAAAATTGTCGTTAATTGGTATAAAACATTAAGATTAGTTGCTTTCCTTTCTTCAACTCCATCTAATTAATTGTTCATTTTCATCAATTATATTCAACTTTCTAAATTGATATCAAGATAATTTCGCTGAACATGATTCTCTTATTTTCCTTCCTTCGTCTCCTCATAATTAATGTGTTAAATGTTTTTTGTTTGTAGTAACTAGGTTTTGTTTCTGGTAATGGCTGCAATTTTATTTCCTTTCTGATTTTAAAATTTGTTCATAACCTGCCTCCTTTCTGGAAGGAAACGTATCCTAATTTTTCAAAGGGCCATGCAAGTCAACAGGAGCAGGTCTATCCATCTATCTATTTCATGATCATCATAATCCCTTATACGACATAACTTGTTCAGGATTGATCATTATTTTAACACATTCCTCCAATGAAATTACTGTGTTTTCTATTTACATATATAGATTTGCTGCTTTGAGGGTATTTTAGTAACCATGCTAACCACTTACATAAAGTAATTAAACCTAAAATATGACATTCACTTGTTGAAGAAGGCACATAATGAGCTGCGTAGATTGCCTTGTTTCGGTACACTTTACGCTACAAAGGAAAACACAAGCAATGAAGTTATTACCAATACTCGGGTTAGGTTAGAGTACGTGGCATATACCAAAACGGGTGATATGACTATTTTTCTTTGATCACACAAAGAAGGAACCTCCAGATCAAAACTATTTAATCAATTAATTATTTGGAATCGGGGTTTAAGAGGGACTCAGTATAAGATGACACGCAAAAGCATCTGGTCTTCTGATGGGACCTACTAAAGCCTAACGCACTTTTAACGACTTTATATTTTAAGGTTTGTCTTTGTATATCTAAGTTCAAGGTGTTACGACTTACAATGGAATCAAGTGGCGTATATACATGTATATATATATAGAAACAGATTTTTCTTAATGATGTAAGAAACTTATGGTTCTCAAGCAAGAAGATTTGTATTTTCATATAGCACCGATTCGAACTTAAATATTGTTTCCACTCAGTTTGTGAAAAATAATTTAGTTGTGGTCATTGTAGAATAGATAAACCGTTTGTTATATAACATTAAAAACTTGATACAATGTACATGATTTAGCTAGTTTTAGGCTATTATAGAATTGAAATAGAGTACGATCTTAGGTTTTACTTTAATAATTCAAACATCTGGGATTGAAATGACTTATTGAAAAGTTCGAGTATATTATAAAGTAATATATATGTCTAATTAATTATTATATATCCGTACATACTAATCACAAAATTAGGATGTCTAATAAGAGGTGGAATTGAAAATACGATAATTAAAAAACTGTAGAAGTTTTAGAATGATATAAAGATCATATAATTTCCCCCATTTGAATTGTTCGAACCGAAATTATCCTCTTCTCCCTTTAAAACCTTATACTTTCTGCACCTTAAAAATCAGTTATTATATATATAATACACTTTTAACGACTTTATATTTTAATGTTATAATTGTTTTTAGATCATTGTAATTATCGTCGTATATCTAGGTTAGCTAGGTATTAGTATGTCAAGTGGCAAATATAATATTTAACAGATACCCTAGTCATGTGTTTTAAATGATGCAAGAAATCCATGGCTTTCAACCAAGAAAGATAGGACTCGTATGAAAATGAAAATTTAAATTTTCTAATAGCTTTAAGACAATTAAGGTTTTTATCTTTATTTCTCCTCAGGAAATCTTTCCCCTGAAAAGTGCCTCCGATTGGATAAAAGGTAGTTCATTGGATTTGCCTTTTCAGTCTAGAAGTGTTAATTCAAATCCAACGCGTGACAACCAAATTTTCTTCCCTAAAAAATGAGGGTATTCTTCAATCAGAATGATGCTCCTGCTGATAACTGCACGAAGAGCGAAAATAAAATTTTAACTTAAAGTTAATCAAAACATAGTTCTTATTGTAGTTTTGCGATAATTTAAAATTTTGAGACAAATAATTTTATATGAAATTAAAAATTTGAATATGCAATATACAAATTTAATTATGATATGTAAGTTCTCTTTTGTTTCTTCTATAATTTATTTATCTTTTATTCCAAATTTAAGATAAGTTAATAGGAGGTTAAAATTGACAATCTGTTTTTTGAAATAGTTTAAAAATTTTAGAAGGATTCAATAATTTTATATTTTTCACAATTATTGTAACGATTTTCAGATTCTATTAGATAGTCTTGACCTTAAAATCTATATTTGCCTTTTTTTAACTTAATTAATATTTGTATACCATTTGTAAAATCAAGTTTTGTTCATTTTATATAAACAATTAACAACCTAATCTAAAAGGGAAAGAAAAATCGACCAAGCCTTGTATCCTTATTATCTAGAAGGTTAAAAAAATATGCTATTTCGTTGTATTTTAAATTCTAATATAGCTTCTTCTTCCTTTCCTACCATGTTCAAGAGATATCCTAAATCTGATTCCAAATCATAGCAAAGATTTAGGCTAGACTATTGTCTTGAATGAGTTCTTATACTATGCTTAAAATGATACATTAAGACCTTGATTATAAGGATTTGTTTGCATCATGTAGTTGGAATTAGAATTAGAATTAGAATTGAAATTGAAATTGAAATTCTAATTTTAATTTTAATTATTGCAAAACTTGAGTTACAATTTCAATATGCGGGTTCACTAAGTTTACTATAAATTAATGCAGATTAAACTAATTAGAGTTTGAATTCCTCAACTTTAGCTTAAGAATTAATAAAAATAACTGTCTGAATATTTTCAGTTGCTGAATTTAATAGTTTTTTTCAGATAAAGTTGATTAGAACTAATAACCTTAATTCTAATATAAATTTAAAGTACGAGCTTGTCAAACATAACTTAACAAATACTTAAAAGTTCAAACTTCTTTTGTTTGACTAACTTATCGATTATGCCTTTTCTCGCTTATAAAAGTATTCACAATCTTGAGATAATGTGTTCTTATATTTCTCTACATTTCTTTTTCAAATTCTTATAATGTATACCTCGATATACAGTCGCCCATGTAGCTTGACAACCTATTTTAATCAGTATATAATCTACTTTGAGTGGGCTACACACTAGATGACACTAGACAGTACCGTATTTTAGATATACGGTGTTCAACGTGCTTCAATTGATACGAAACATATAGCTCATAACATCCTTCTTTTTTTCTATCAAGAATAAAGGCTCGAAGCGAAGACTACAAACCCTAATTAGACTACTGAAAAAGTTTTGAGCGTTTCATTCTCATAAATATTTCTGGAAACTGTTATGATTCTAATTAATAATTATAATGTTTAATATATATCGTATTTGGTTGCTTGTGTACGCCACCCACCACAACCAGATTTCAGAACGTCCAATCAAAGATGATGATCAATAAAAGAGTCGATATTATATGTATCTTCCCCCAAGAGATTTGTTTTTCTGACTGTGTCAAGTGAAAATTGTACTTGAGAAACAAATTATAAATATAAATGTGTAACATGAAACAATCTGAACAGCCGCCTGTCAATCGTACCAAATTGGATTCTCTATTATATCATCAACATGTACCGGAAATGTTGTAACGGTAATTGTCAATTGTAGGTCATGCACATTTTGTAATCATATACTAACTAATAATACAATCTTCAACTAATCTTAAGTGTCTCCATTGCACAGTTGATCTTCCTCTCACCCAACAATCATTTTAATATAGGGGAACTGACTTGTCTTCTATGTCTAGATTATGCCAACTTCTTTGTTTTCTCCTCACTCTCTTTTAACTCATTACCTAGCTAGAGTTAGACCTTGAAATAGCTAGAAGTTTTCTTTTCCCTCTCTGGTCATTACGTACGCATATTAAGCTTATGAGTCCAAATAACTCATCTTTTTTGGTGATTAAGATGAGCGGAATGCCCGAGCCGACGTTGTATCCTTTGCATACATCAGCTAGTTTTTACCATTCAACAATTTGAGATATTCACGAAAGAGAAACAAGTATTCATATTTATGGTCAAAGATTGAGCAATATTGTTTGCTACCAAATTTGAGAAAGCTAAAGAACTTCTTATCATATTAAATTGCCACTATCGTTATTACATGCATCATCTGTGATATAATCTGCATGTTTAATATGGTTTATCGTTTCTTAATTTGTTTCTCATGTTATAATGAAATGACAGTTGAAATTACAGTTATTTGTATTAATTTAACTAGCACAAACGGAGATAGTAGGATGGTTCGTGTCTTTAGCAAATCTAACTATTTATTTTTGCTTGTTTCATAGAAACTGCATTCTCGAGAGTCGCTAGGTAGAGGCTGAAATCGTAGAGAAATGTTATATGAATGCATTATCAGACCTATTATCGACATTAAATAGTAGTAAAAAGAAAAAAAAAAGGGTACTCATTTTACATAAGTGGGCATGTATATATAAGCTGCAATCCTGACGTTCAAATTTCCTTGTTTATGCAGTTAATCTTTCAAACCCAAAGTGGTACATTTAAGTTTCACACTTTTAATAATATAATTAAGTTCAGATTAACAATAAATAACGATTCATGTATCACAGATTCTAAGGTATTAGAGGGACTTCTATCATTTTAATTAATGTACTTATCGTGATTGCTTGTTCTGAAATTAGTCATGCGACGGAATTTACACAGAAATAGATATATACTTTTTCTAAGGATCATATAACTGTCAACATAGAGGAATATAGACATAGTGAGAAGATAGTTGCTAATACAAGTAATTTAATTATTTGAATAGGAGCAACTTGCAGTTTATGGATTGAGTGATCACCAAGCTGATTACGTCTTTTTTTATTTCTTTCCATATTCAAGGAAATTATCACTATCACATTCGCTATAGCACCAACAAGGAGGGCTAGCGTAACTATATTGGACATCCTCAGTTAAAAAAAAAAAAAAAAGAAGAAGGTATGCACTTCGAAATTGTCAATTAAACTAAATTTGGAACCCTACATTATTTGGATATAGGAATAGAGGACGTCAATGGGAATCTCTTGAGGGTCGTCCTCGTATTATTGCTTTCCCGTTTCGTGTGAAGATGTTTCAACTAATTTTCTTACCCTTGGAAGTAAATCAACCTCTCTACTTAATTATATATTTTCAATATGTGTAGTTATCTCTATATAAAAGCCTATACTATCTTCCATGCGTCTCAATGTTGTGCTGCCTTTTGCCTTGACGTATTAAGAAGAATTAATTTAAAAAGGGAACCTTTGCGTCCCTTTTTTTTTTTTCTAGAGTTAGATAAATATAATAAAATGATATAAGAAAAATCGAATGTAATTCCACAATATATATATATATTCTACCGCTGATAATTACTTATAAAAAACAATTGAATCAGCAACTATGAATATTTTATAATTTAATTACAAGCAGAAAAACTTAATAATATTTTATAATTTAATTATAAGCAGAAACCTTAATATGCAACAAACAAATTTACACGCGAAATTTGTTAATATAATTTGACACACACGGTTTACGTCTAAGGAGCCTCACCCAAATTAATCACCTTTTATACAAGTACAATAGTCTTACATAAAGCTTTATTGAGCCGATATCACTTATCCCTTTAGACTACCTACTCATACTCACACTCCATGAAATTATTTAACACCCAATGGCACGACTATTTCATGCTAATCTTAATAGAAGTAATTTTTAAACAACAAATGATAATAAAGATAAAAATAATAATATCTCAAGTGATTAAATCAATAATAACATAAACAAAGAAATGCTTGATTCAAAAGACACTCTCCTATATGTGCAATCTCGTTAAATCGAAATCATGAGAAGTCCAACAAAAATCTATTGTGAATCTTTTGAACTAATTACCAAAGAAACCCATTTACAACTTCAATACTCATCAATCGAGCATGTAATTCATCCCAAAAACATACCACAATGCAGCTGCCAATATTGATGGATAGATCACATAATTGTTCACCCAAATATAAAGAAAATGCAGCTACAACCAATAATCAATCGGCTGCATATTTTTCTATAATAAAACATATTTATCTTATCTTTAATAAAACATGTTTATCTCTAATAAATTCTATCTTCTTTAGGATTCTATTTCATGTAGGATTCCTTCCTTCCATAATATCTTAACTTTCAAAAATACTACATTATCCAAGATAGTGGAATCCTATAACAAGTCAACTTCTTATTCTAAAAGATATACCAAATATATCAAAATACAAATAATCTAGTGTTTGGTAAGTAATTTACAATAATGTCTTATATTACTTATATACTAATAGACAGAATGTAATGACAAGATTTTTATAATTTACAATTTTTTTATTTTTCAAAGATGATATCTTTAGACGAAATACAATTTTATTATCATTAAAATATATAAACATTGATAATATTATAACATTAAGTATTGATTCTAAAAGTTTATTTGAAAGTATTATTTTAAAAGTTACTCTAAATAGAAGGATGATTCTGATTGCAAAATATCTCAAATATCTCACTTCGAGGTGAGAAATTTTTTATGAATATATAAATAATGGTACCGCTATTCCGATTCATCTCTAATGAAGCAATACAGGTAAGTCTCTAAACTTCAATTTACAACCTTTATTTGTTCGTCAATTTAGGGGTAATAAGAACTATTGAACATTAATATGATGCTAATAATTTCGAATAGTTCCTTCCATAATGAACTGAAAAAGGCTTTATCATGATCACTGACTATTGATTTGGGTGTACTATATGGACGATAAATTATCACCAAAAATTGAGCTGCCAAGTTATTGGCAATGGACTTAATTGAAAGGCCGATGAAGTATATGTATTTGGCAGGGTGATCTACCACAAATCATATTATTGTATGTCTATAGGAAGTAGGAAGTTTAGTAATAAAATCCATAGATATATCTTCCCTAACCTTACTAGGGGTTGGTAAAGGCTATAAAAGATCATAAGGTTTCTATATAAGATACTTATTTTGCTGACATGTAACACATTATGACATGAATGATTTATCATCTTTGTATAATGTAGGCTAAGAGAACAAAGCACTGAGGCAAGCTATGGCCGCTTAATCCTATAATGCCCAGCTGATGGAGTATAATAAAACTCAAAAAGAAAAGAGGACCATAAATCATAGACATTAGGTTTAAAAACCCAATCGTTATAGTATAAGTCCATTAAGAAAATGATAATGTTGTTTTTGATTATTGGACTACAATGTTTTGATTAAATCTTTTTCCTTTGAGTGCAAAACTGATGGAGGTGATCTAAGATGGATGGAAATGGAGAAGTAAAGGCAACATAGAGAGACTCAGAGTTGGAGTAACAACACTATAGTTCATCAGCCACCGTGTTAATATATTTCAAAATCTTAATCCAGTAGCTTACATGCCCATTTCTGTCGTTCTGGTGTTTTTATTCTTAGATTAATTTAATAATCATA
The DNA here is from genome assembly GCA_027563885.1 of Erythroxylum longipes. NCBI lineage: Eukaryota > Viridiplantae > Streptophyta > Magnoliopsida > Malpighiales > Erythroxylaceae > Erythroxylum > Erythroxylum longipes. Next base: position 12,540,613 of record JAOQMS010000002.1, read on the forward strand.
AAGGCGTGACCTATATTTCTTGGGTTGATTTAATATAAAGTGGGCCCAAGATAATGGTTATTAGGCTTATAGAGAATATTAAAGTCACTAGGTTTTATTATAATTAATAAAAACACTTCCTCTCCCTTCATACAAGTTAACAGTTACCAAACAAAAGATACGTTCTTGCACTATTGGAAAAGAATGAAGAAAAGAGAAGGAGAAAGTGGATAAATTCTTTGCATAGAGAAGGTGTTTGGATCCCAAAGTATTAAAGATCTATCACTGTCGACACATATATTAAACATGGACTAAGTTTAGTATTTCTTTCTCTCTTATAGCATGAATCCTAATTGAATGAGTTGAATCAATTGTGTTATAGATGATTTTAGGAGAATTCTAAATTTAAATTATTGTCCAGAATATTATAGTCTAAATTTACATGTGGTATTAGAGCAAGATTATGACATTTTGATTTGCATTAAATTTAACCTTAGGATTCATGGCAGCCCTTAATTACTACAAGGAAAATGCCTTTTTAAGATGAAAATTACCGACGAAAAACACAATCATTTTGTCGGTAGTAAATATTACCGATGGTAAATTTATTACCGTCAGTAAATTTACTTCAGAATGTTATCTTACCGTCGGTAAATATACCGACGGTTTACTCTGTGCTTGACCGTTGGTACCATTTAGCGACGATTGTTTAGTTCCGTCGAAATATTTACCAATGGTAAGATACTGGCCGTTGGTATATTTGCTAAAAGATTTACCGACGGATATGGGTTTCCGTCGGTAATTACTTCTACCGTTACCGATAAAGAACTCATAGATCGTTGATAACTGGTCGTATATTTACCGATGGACGTTTCTTTTTGTCGGTAAATGCGTTACTTAATTTTTAAAAAATATTTAATATATATTGTCATTATATTTAAATTATGGTTTATTCGTAATTTTAATAATTATAAATTTATAGTATACATTTAATTTGCTGAAATAGAAATTTTGATTAATGATTAAAAGTTAAAATATCTTAATTGATAATAAAAACATTACATTGTAAATAATAAGTATTTGTAATACTAAATGACCAAAAGTACACTATTGATCTGGAGATGGCGGATGCTCTGGTTGGCCCTTACGCTTCAACTCATCCACCTCTTGACGGAGCTGAGAGATGAACTGCATCGACTGTTGTTGCTATGCCATCGACTGTTGCAACTATTTCAACGTCTGTTGCAACTGAGTCGACAATGTCTGCACTGTGCTCTCAACTGCTTCCACTTGACTAGTGGTGGACCTCCTAGCAGTTGTGTTGTACTGGACGTAGAGGATTGCAAATAACAAGTGTTCGCAAATGATCCTAAGCCGAATATCCTCCCACGACGGTCCCTACTACCCACTACTTTAAGATAAGTTTCAGTGTCATCAATATCTTCAGATTGTTGAGACCGTCGTTCAATGGTTTATTGTATTTCACATACATTGAGTTCTCTACAACGATTGTTGACGAATGTCACACCATTATGACTTTTAGTGTGAGTGTGCAGAAATAGCTGACGGAGTGTAGGCCTTATGCCCATAGCCTTTTCCTGCATAAGAATAAAATGTTAATTATAAGTGAAAAAGATTTTATAAAAATTTCGGCAGAGTTTCCTCTATTTTTATGAAATCTACCCCTTGTTGAACAAAGAACAAAACTAAAACCACAGTCATATATGACACTAGTATAACATTATCATTCTTAACAAGAAACACATATTTTCATTCCAAAATTCAAACATAAAATTCAATAGAAATACAACTGAATTAGAATTTATAAAAATTTCGATAGAGTTTCCTTTATTTTTATGAAATCTACCCCCTGTTGAACAAAGAAAAAAACTAAAAAACACAGTCATATACGACACCAAAACATATATTTTCATTCCAAATTTTAACACAACAAATTCAATTAAAATATAGCAACAAAAAGAGATGAGAATATAACTGTAAATTGTAGATACTTACAAGTCTCTATGCATACTCTTGGTGAGTAATAAATCCTCCCATATGTACGGGAAGACTCTCCCTCAAGTTCTCCACGTTTGTTGGCCGAATTATGCTATGAAATGGACATGGCCTCAGGTGATGTCCAATACTGTAGTCAACGACTCCATATCTCTTCAGAAATGTAAGGCGGTCGTACAACCGCCCTGCGTATCACACCAACAAAGTCGCGATAATATGTACGCGCTCTCGACTCCTATACTTTATAGATAATCCTGTGAAATTGAGAATCTCAGAAAAAGTCTTTCTGTAATAAAAGGAAAAATATTCGATAAATAATTTTGATGTAATGATATTTATTAAATTAATGTATAAAAATGTTAATTAAAAAAGGAAATAATAATTTTTGTCGTACCTCAAACTCGTGAAAGTAAAATTCCTTTGTCACTTGAGAGATATTCTTCCATACATAGCCCTCAGTATCAATCTTCTCTTTGAATTTCGATGTCATGTTTCTTGAACAAGGTCCAGATGAAAAAACCTAATATAAAAACAAATAAATTTATACAATTTTATAAATTTAAACCTATAACTTAATTATAACATATAATGGTTCATGTATTTCACTTACATAGTATTGACAATTGTGATGTATTTTTGTCCATCGGGTCCCTCAGTTCCAGGTTGGCGGCTGTCTCCTTCATCCGTATTATTTACCCTTAATGCGGATGAAGGAGTGGTAGATGGTGTAGGGGTAAGAAATGATGAAGGAGTGGTGGATGGTGTAGCCTCATCTGCCAGTGTAGTAGGTAGAGGGAGTGGAGGTGTTTCATCTCCAGCTGCTACACCATGAGATCCTTCACCTGTACAATAAATACCTCCGAATCGTGGTCTGAATCTTACTCCCGGAATATTCTGTCTTCTCTTTGGTGCCATATTTCAACCTAAAATCAATATTTGATTGAAGTTTGTAGAAATATTACAATTTCTTTTCAATAATTTATACAATATATTGAAAAGGAAATAATTGATTTTTTCACACAATATTCAATTACAAACACAAATTAATGGCTATCATCACTTCAAAATCATCTTCTTGTTCTGAAGAATTTGAATCAAACTCAAGCTCTTCTTCAGATCTCTGGCCCTCTTCATCGTCTCTAGTTAAAATTTTAATATATTCATTACATGGATCGTGCAAAGGTTCATTATCTTCATATACTACAGATGCATTTATTTCATAAGTCTCTTCCTGAAACGCTTCACTTTCAACTCTCTGTTCTCCTTTTTCACATGAATCAAAAACACCTATAGGTTTAACTTTGCAAACAGCCAACCAATCTGACTTACCTTATCGTAAGCTGGGAAAAGCGATATAATACACTTGGATCGCTTGCATTGCCAACACGAAAGGTTCAAAATGTTGAAATCTTCTTTGCTTGTTGATTTTAACTAGATTGTATCAGCTATGCACTTTTATACCAACCTTTGGAGTTGGATCAAACCACTCATACTTAAATATCACAGTTCGCTTTATTGGCAATGCAGGATACTCAATTTCAAGTATCTCAATTATTTTGCCATAGTAATCAATCACTTCTCCTTGTATACAAACTCCACTATTTATTGTTGTCATGCTATGACCATGATATTCTGTATGATATTTGTATCCATTAACGAAATACACTGAATATGATTTCACAGTTCGCAAAGGTTCTTTCGCAAGATCACATATAAACTTGTTGTCTATTGAATTTTCTAAGGCCTACAGAAAAGAAAATATCATATTAAATAGTATAATGTCATCTGGACACTTAAATCTTATAATACAGATGCATTTCAAAATTTGGAAGTGAAAACTTACATATTGCTCGAACCATCAAGCAAAGTGTCTCCTAACTTCTTTATTGATAACATCCCGTGATTTGTCGAGAATAAGCTCCCGTAACAATTCCTCGTATAATCTAAAAATATTATTATATATTCCAGTCATGAATAACAGTATTAAATTTCAAAACCAAAATAATCACTTGATACTTACTGCACGAAAGGTTGAACCTCTTCACAGTTCAATAAAATGTAACCATGCGCAGCCTCAATTTCTTCCTCTGTTAACATTCTTCTTGTTAAACGTCCATATGACCGTCCCGGATAAGTGAAGATGGATAAATTACCATCAGCATCAGTAGTTCCTCTCCCATCGTCATTACGAGGAACTTTTCCTTCTCTTGTGTGAACATGCGGCTCAAAATAATGTGAACAAAATATACTAGCTTCCTTCATTAAATAAGCATTACATATCAAACCTTCAACTCTAGCCTTGTTCTTCACATTTTTCTTCAAGTGATGCAATACCTATATGAGTGAATAGGATTACACGAAGTTAGTTATGAAAACATGATAATATGACTTCAATTACAATCAATTTTGTTGAATTACGTACCTCTCAAATGGATACATTCAACGATATTGCACTGGACCGGTTAGTTTCGCCTTATGTGCTAAATGGACAGGTAGATGCTCCATACAGTCAAAGAAGCTTAGAGGAAATATCCCTTCTAACTTGCACAAAATTACTAGAATTTTCCTTTCCAAATTTTCCATTTCAGCTAACTTAATTTCAGATAATGTTAAGCTTTTGAAAAACAAACTTAATTATATTATTGCTTCCCAAACCTTATTCGGTAGCAACTTCTGAAATGCAATTGGAATTAGTCTTTGCATAAATACATGACAATTATGACTTTTCATCCCAAATAATTTGTATTTCCGCATGTCCACACACCTTTCCAAGTTTGAAACATAACCATCGAGAAACTTTAGACTTCTCAACCATTCACACAATATTTCCTTCTGCTTTTTGTCCAAACTGTAACATACTTTCGGATATTTACCAGTCCGAAGATCTTTATGTAACTCATTCCTTCTACAAAAAAAGCTTCAAATCAGCTCGTGATTTTGCATTGTCTTTTGTCCTCCCTTCAATGTTCATTATGATATTGAACAAATTGTCAAAAATATTTTTTTCAATATGCATCACATCTAGATTATGACGTATCAAATTAGTTTTCTAATATGGTAAATCCCAAAAGATGCTTCATTTTCTCCAGCCAAAGTTTCTACTAATGCTTGTATTAATTTCATCAGCTTCAAATTCTGTAACTTTCAGCAAGTCTAATTCCTCAATCTCCTACAATATCTCTTCACCAGATTTGTTAGGGGGAGGAGGTGTTTTTACCATCCTATTCTTAATAAAATTTTATTTATTGCACCTAAATGGATGATCTGGGGCAAGAAATTTTCTGTCGTTATCAAACCAACATATTTTGCCCCTGTTTGGAAGATGAAATGGGCTAAACTATGCCGATTGGTCTGAGCAAATTCAATTTCAGTTGGGAATTATGGATAAGGACCTAGCATTAGTTGCTGAGAAGCCTGCAACCATTATTGAGACTAGTATAAAGCCGAAAATACATATTTTGAGGCTTAGGAAAAGTCTAATAGGCTTAGTATAAACTTAAGGCGATTGATAATGGTTTAAATGTTAAGCCATCAATTCCTAGTGCGGACAATGTAAAGTAATCCATGATGAAAATCAAGGAGTATTCATAATCAGAGGTAATTCATGATGAAAATCAAGGAGTACTCATAATCAGACACAACTGATAAGTCTATTGTAGGAAAATTGATGAGTTAATTGACTAATTAGAAGTTTGATTAATCTTAACCTATCTATGATCATGTAACAAGCATGTCATATTTGGCTATAAAGTTGAAATCAATGGACATGGATGTGATTGAATCCTTCCTAGTATAGTTCATTATCAACTTAATTCCTTCTGAATTTGGTCAGTTCCAAGTAAATTATAACACTCTTAAGGAGAAATGGAACTTTTAAGAAATTAAGGCTATGTTGGTGTAGGAGGAAGGGAGATTAAAGAAAATGAAGGAACACTTTATTCATCTTATAGTACACAATGAAGCTAGCAACAAAAAGAGAAAGCCATGAAAGATGAACAATAAGAAGGACAAAGTCCAAATGAAGGTTAATGAGGGCCAAATCCATAAAGAATAACATTGTTTTTCTACAAGAAAGATGGTCACCTCAAGAAAGATTTTTTTAAGAAAAAGGCTTGGTTCAAAAAAAAAGGTAAGTACTATATTTCAGTATGTTTTGAATCTTATTGAGGTACCCAATAATACCTAGTGGTTAGATTTATATGCAACTACTTATGTGTCACATATTATGAAGAGATTCCTTTCAATCCAAACCATAAATAAAACTTAAGAGTTCGTATATGTGGGTAACATAATGAAGCCAGGAATAGAAGGAATTAGGGCATATAGATTGATCTTAGACACTAGTTATAGTCTAGATCTTGAAAAGTTTCTTTATGTTCCTAAATATACAAGAAATTTAGTTTATATTAGTAAGTTGGATAAGATAGGTTTTAATTGCGATATTGGAAATGATGTTTTTTCTTTATAGGTTTTAATTGCAATGTTAGAAACGGTGTTTTTTATATAAACAACAGTACTATTATAATTCTGGTACATTAATGGATGATTTATTTCATTTTAACCTTGATATTAATTATTCTGAATCCTTATTTCATATTGAACATAATATTAGTAATAAACATAGTTCACATAATGAACATTTTGCTTACTCATGGCATCAAAGGTTAGGTCATACATTTAGAGACAAGGTGATAAGGTTAGTGAAAAGCGAAATCTTACCTCAACTAGATTTTACTGATCAAGACGTGTGTGTGGATTGCATTAAAGGCAGGCAAACCAAACACATATCTAAAAGTTCAGCCACAAGAAGTACTTAGTTACTTGAATAAATACACACTGATATATGTGGTCCATTTCATATTCCATCTTAGGGCAGTGAAAAGTATTTTGTCGCATTTATTAATGACTATCATGTTATTGTTATCTTTATTTACTGCATGAAGAGTCTCAATTAGTGGACATTCTTGAGGTGTTCACTAATAAGGATGCAAGGCAGTTAGATAAAAAAGTGAAAGTAATAAAGTTTAATAGAGTTGGTGAATATTATGGTAAATATGATGAGAATAAACAGTGTCCAGGTCCATTTGTAAAACTTCTTGAAAGTTAAGACATTTGTGCATAGTATATAATGTCCGATACACTACATCAGAATGGTGTAGTTGAAAGGTGGAATCATACACTTATGGATATTGTTAGGTGTATGTTATGTTACACTAATATGTCTTTATCTTTATGGATGTATGCATTAAAGACAGTTGCATATTTACTTAATAAGGATCCTGGTAAAAGCAGTTCTTATGATACCTTATGAATTATGGACAAGTAGGAAACCTAGCTTGAGGCATATGCATGTTTAAGGTTGTCTAGCAAAAATAAGGATTTATAATCCTCATGAAAGAAAACTTGATAGAAAAACCATTAGTGGTTACTTCATCGGTTATCTAGAAAAGTCCAAAGGGTACAAATTTTATTGTTCTAACTATAGTATAAGAATAGTTGAGTTTGGTAATACTAAATTCATTGAAAATGGACAAATCAGTAAGAGTAAGGAACCACAAAAGGTGGATATTTAAAAGATTCAGATAGAAAATCCTTCACCCTGTGTCATTCTTAACGCTACAAGAGTTAAGACATTCAGTGACAACTTTTTTGTAACTAATTATCATTTTGTCACAGATGCGAGGTTTTTTATAACAAAACAATTTATTAACACTATTGTTTGGAATAATTGTGATGATTTTTTTGTCACTAATACAATAGTAATTATGAAATTTTAGTATGTTTGACAATTAAATTATTTTAATGGTGTCAAAATTCTTTTATTACTAAGTTTTGTCATTAAAAGCATGTGCAATTTGACAACTATTTCTTGTTAAAATAACATATTAAAATTAACCACTTTAATGGTTAATATTTTCATTATTGTATAGATATTAGGGACTAGAAACTACTTGTCACGATTTTTTGCAAATAAATTTAAATATTTTCTTATAAAATATTCAAACTACATATATTGATAATCCAAAATTAATATTTTACACATCTATAGATATTTGCTAAACATAACTTTGAAAGTTTTTCAAAATAAAATCAAAATTTTATAATGAAAATCTTGTTCCAAAATATTAAGCAAAACTCTTAACCCATTTAAAATTTAAAAACTAAGTTTTTGCCAATGCTCAATCATAGGATACATCCATCAAAATTGTACTTGCCTAGTTAGTTTAGCCTCACTCACAAGATGAATAGTTGAATGCACTATTATGTCAAAAAATAAAGGAGGAAATATATTGAAGATTAATGTATTAATAAGAGATTAACTAAATTAGAAGCTTATGAGAAAAAAATGTACTACATCAACAAAAGAAAATTGGGTATAATATTTAGATCCAATGATAAAAAGAGGCACAATATATTATGTTTTAAAGGTTAAGGCCCAAAAGCCCAAAGAGAAACACAAACCCTAACCCTCACTCAGCTTCACTTTCATAGACTCACCCATTTACAACACAGCGTGCAGATGCACAGGGGGAGAGAGCAACAAGGGTTTCAGGATCTGGGATATGCACGAAATGGGTGGCAGTTGATGCTAGACACCATATGGTAGGCTTCGATCCTTACGAAGGAGTTGTTGAATGGGCAAAAGGTGGTTGTTGTGGGATGTGAAGAGATATGCTTATCTTGTGAATTGGTAAGGCAGAAGATGAAGTATATGAGGTTCTTGCGTAAGCGCATGAACACTAAGCCTTCTCATGGTCGTATCCACTTTTGCGCTCCTATTCGTGGGTAAATCTATTATTTATTTGTACATCGTGGTGTTTTAATGCTTGTAATCGATTTATTATACTGAATTGACAATTGGGTTTCTTTTATAATGACTACTTATGGAAGCCAGCCTTTACAGTTGCTTAAATTTAGGTAATTGAGTTATTGGTATCCTGGAAAAAGTTGTCTTTATATTGAGGTTTGTTGTCTGGGATTGACTGAAAAGGTCGCGTTAATACTGCATTCTGTTTAAAATGGCGAGAAGATGTACCTTTGCTTTTCCAAATGAGTATAGAAGTCATTTTATGTTCATTTCATTGTGGTATGGAATTTTTGCCTATTGGATTTTGGGAAAGAGGATGTACTGGTTGCAGGAGAATGAAGGTTGCTTGTATTTTTTCTAGTCGTCTTTCCTATATGCAATATTTATACTTCAGGTTTCAAATTCTTTTTGAATTGTAGGATGATTCTTCAGAAGACCAAGCGTGGAGAGGCTGCCTTTGCTCGCCCGAAGGTTTATGAGGGTGTGCCTCCCCCTTATGACAAGATAAAGAGGATGGTGATTCCAGATGCCCTCAAGTGAGTTTTTAAATGTTAGTTGCATTTTAATTTTTTTTTTAATGTTTATTAACTGAAACATTAGTCTTTAATTTGGGATAACGGGTTTTGAGGCTACAGGCTGGGCACAGGTACTACTAGGAAAGCTATCATCTGAGGTTAGGTGAAACTACTATGACATAGTTAAGGTATGAACTGTCTAGCCGTTTCCTTCTTTTACATACAGTTTACCCCATGATTGTGTTTATGTGTCACTAAAAGGGATTTGACCTAATATATATATTCTTATGTGGTTCTAGCATTTCTACTTTGCTTGCGGAAGATATATCTTTTGATTTTCTATTTTACTTCTAATTGCAGTTTGCATTTTTCCTACAAATCTTTTAGTGATATAATTTTTCTATATATTAGGTTGAGCTGATAGCACCATTGATTTCAATACGCAAGATTGCAAGTTACTAGTGTTCTCTGATCTACTTTACTACTCTGCTTTTCCGTAGGAGCTCGAGAGGACGAGAAAGGATAGGGTTTAGGTGGCATACGAGAGAGAGAATAAGTTGACAAAACTGGGGGTTCAAGTTGAAAAGATTGCAGAGGAGAAGCTAGATCCCCAGCTAGACATTATCACTCTCATCAAATATTAATGCTACGTAGACTTGTTTTTTCTTTCTTGTGGATGAAAAGTAGACTCCTATCATAAACTAAATACGTATTCTGTTTTTCCTTGTTAAATATTTTTAAATTTAATAATACTATTTGTTATAAACATGAACACATTAGTGATAAATTTGTTGTAACATATAATTTTTATTTAATGATGACATTATTGTAACATATAACTTTCATACTCGTGACGAAATATTTAAGACAATATGGTCACTGATACAAATTTCTTTTACCACTAATGCAATTATATTCTTGAATTGATATCTTTATTTGTGACAATAATAATCACATTAGTGACAATAGCTTTTGTTAGAACAAATTTTCATTTTTGTGATAAAATGATGTCGAAATTTTTTCCTTAAAATATTAGTGACTAAGAAGTAATGGACACTGATAAAAAGAGCACGAGTGACAAATATTGTTACTATTTTTAATTATTTTAATGGCGACGATGTTATTACGATAAAATGAAATATTGCTATGACTTTATTTGTAATTACTTTATATTGTTTCTGTTGACAAATTTGCCATAAATATGTAAAATTATTGTGATCATATAGTTTTGTCACATATTCTATAATTTTTAGTGTCAGTACTTTTGTCACAAAAGTGTTGCATAATTGTGACCAATTTTTTAAATTAGTCATTATTTCATTAGTGATGAAGGTATTTGTGACAGGAGGTGATACTTTAAAAATTGTTTACTATTAATAGTAGTGACTAATATTACTGCTTTTAGTAACAACTTTTGTTTTCACTAAAAATATAATTTCATATAGTGAGTTATTGTTCCTCTTGTTAAATTATTGTCACGCAATATATCCGAGTAATAAGTTAATATTCTAAACCCACAAGAAGAGAATGTCAATAATGAACTCGTAAATAATGTGCAAGTTATAAATGATCAAGTGATACCATAAGAAACAATATTATGTAGGTTTACAAGGGATAAAAGACCAGCTATATCAGATGACTATATGGTGTATTTACTTGAGCACGAGTGTGACTTGAGCATTGATAAGGATCCAGTTTTATTTAAAGAAGCCGTGAAATGTAACAATTCTAAAAAGTGGGTCAATGTTATGAAAGAAGAGTTAAAATCTCTGGACGATAATCAAGTCTAGTAACTAGTTGAGCTACCTGAAGGCTTAATGCAAATGGGTTGCAAATGGCTACAAATCTAGCTTTATTCAAATGCAAAGGTTATACTCAAAAGGATGACATTGACTTTAAAAAGATCTTCTCTCCAGTTTTAAAGAAGGACTCTTTAAGAATTGTTATGACATTGATAACTCAATATGATTTAGAGCTTTAACAAATGATTGTAAAGATCATTTTTTTTAATGGTGACTTAGAAGAAGAAGATTATATGGACCAACCAAAAGGTTTTGTGACTTCAGAAAAGAAAAATATGGTGTGTAAATTAAAAAAGTCAATATATGATTTGAAACAAGCTTACTGAAGGTGGTATCTTAAGTTCAATGATACCATTACCTTGTATAGTTTTGTAGAGAATACTGTTGATAGGTGTATATGTATGAAGGTTAATGGGAACAAGTTCATTATTTTGGTACTTAATGTTGACAATATTCTTTTGGTTGCTAATGATTTGGGCTTGTTATATAATGTAAAGAAATTTCTCTCTAATAACTTTAAAATGAATGATATGAGTGAGGCATCCTATGTGATTGGAATAGAAATATTTCCTGATAGGGTTCAAGGATTATTAGAGTTGTCTCATAAAGGATATATCAGGAAAGTATTAGAGAGATTTAGGATGAGACAAAAGCTCAACATGATTAGTTCTAATTCTGAAAGGGGATAAATTTAGTGAAATGAAATGTCCCAAGAATGATTTGGAATGAAAGGAAATGGAATCATTCCCTATACATCTGTAGTTGGGAGTTTGATGCATATTCATACTTGTACTCAGCAAGATATCAATTTTACTATTGGAATGTTGGGCCGATATCAAAGTAATCACGGAATGGACCACTGGAAACTTGCAAAGGAAGTACTTAGGTATTTACAAGGCACCAAGGATACATGCTTACATACCAACTTAGAAGTGATTAGTTATTTAGATTCAGATTACCCTGGTTGTGTAGACTCAAGGAAATCTACTTTCAGTTATCTATTCCAACTATTAGGAGGGGCAATTTCTTGGAAGAGTGGAAAACAATCTATCATTGCTACTTCCAATATGAAGGCTGAATTTATGACATACTTTGAGATCACTATTCAAGCATTGTGGTTGCAAAACTTTGTCTTACGGTTGGGTATTATCGACAATATAGCTAGACCGCTAAGAATTTATTGTGATAATTTCATGATTATTTTTTTCTCTAAAATGACAATTATTCTAAGGGTGCTAAACACGTAGATTTGAAATACTTTTCAGTCAAAAAATGTAAACAAATAAAGTGTCAATTGAGCATATTGGAATGGTAGTGGATCCACTAACTGAAGAATTATCACCTAAAACATTTACTAATCATGTTATATAGATGGGCATTATAGATAAGTACTAGTTAACATGAGATCATGTTATGTGTTTACATATGTCTAGTTATTTTCTATTATTGTTTTGACACTTATGAATTCAATTAAAGTTATGTTTTTGCTTATTTGTTAGTTATCACATTATGTTGTATACACACATTTTTTAATTGTAATGAAAAATTATGTTTTAAGAAAATATTAAAGTTGAGAATTACAATGTTTCTCGATTACATTTATTTTGAGTTAAGTTGATTGTGTGATATATGGAAGGAATCATGTCTTTAGATGACTTGTGACTGCCATGATCCTATCATTTCAATTCATTCAAGTTTGATAACTTGATAGATTCAATATATAGTATATACTTATATTGTTGGATCATCAAGTCGTCATATGAGTCAAGTGAGAGATTCTTAGATTAATATAATAATCATAAAGGTGTGACCTATATTATATGGGATGATTCTAATATAATATGGGCCCAAGATAGGCCCAAGATAATGGTTATTAGGTTTGAAGAGAATATTAGAGTCACTAGGGTTTTATTATAATTAATGAGAACCCTTCCCTCTCCCTTCATACAAGTTAACAGTTACCAAACAAAAGTTACGTTCTTGCACCATTGGAAAAGAACAAAGAAAAGAGGAGGAGAGTATAGATAAATTCTTTATGTACAGAAGGTGTTTGCATCCAAAAGGATTAAAGATAGACACATGTTAAACATAAACTAAGGTTAGTCTTGATTTCTTTCTTATAGCATGAATCCTAATGAAATGAGTTGAATCAATTATGTTATAGACAATCTTAGACTTGAAATACTGTCCAAAATATTATTCTCTAAATTTACATGTATAGCTTAAGCCATCAGTTCTTTCAAGCTTTTCTGATCTATATAAATTCGAAAATGATGCCACCTTTTTTAATTAGTCCCAATTATAGTATACATGTTGGATTTTATAATAAGAAACCAATTAAAAAATAGATTAGAAAATAAATAATGCAAGAGGCAATTTATTGATAGGTTACACTTTACATTGATGATAAGGGCCTAAATATATAGGCAGTAAAATAATAAACTTAGTTGGTATTTCGGTAAAAATTAACCAAACAAATCAAAACTTTAAATCCTAATAAATAACTTTATCTTAAAAGATAAAATAAATTTATCTTTGAACAAAGACTTTTAACAACTTTGAATCATTCTCCAATAATCCATCTCTCTAGCGTACACGGAGGAGGCTTACATTCGTGGGGATATCTTCTTGCTAAAGAATGTGATCAGGTGTTTGGCTTATGAAAAAGTAGGCATCCGTGGAGGCACCAAAAGAATGGGAAAAATCCGGCAGTCACAATATAGAAGTTAGATTTTTCTTTACTTTATTAAAAACTATCTTTGCTGTATTTGACCATATAAACTCTTAACTATTTTAATAGATCAGTGAGAGAAGCAGCAAGTGTGGCGTATTGTCACAAAAAGCAACGATAAAATCCTTGAGGTTCAGGAACCCACGTAACTATTTAAGAGAGCAAGGCCTTGGCCACTATAAAATCACCTAAATTTTGACACCATCAGCGAAAATAATATGCCCCAAGTAGAAACTCTAAAAACACATTTGTAAAGTTTAGTATAAAATGTGTTATCAGATAATAACAAAAAAACCTACCGAGGGTGAATGTAAGTAGGATCGCAGAAAACCATACATAAACAATTCGCTGAAAATTGAAAGAGTGCATTCATTAAGCTGAAAGGTATGACTAAGAATTCGTAATAGCCATCAAACTTGTCTATCTTTTGGTGCAACCTTGATTTAGTGATACCTTAAGCGTATATTGATTTTTGAAAAAAAAAACTTAGCTCTATATAACTCGTCCAGTAACTTATCAGTAATAAAAATTGGATACTTATTTTTTATAATTAAGGCCCGATAGTCCACACAAAATTGCTAAATTCTATCTTTCTTAACCGGGATGAGTAAGGGCTAGTGTTAGGAGTAATTAACCCTTCTTGAAGCATTTCAGATATCATAAAAGTCATAGCATCCTTGTAGGCATGGGGATATCCTTAATGTTTGACATTTTCAAGGTGAAATAGGAATCCAGTAATCACGAGGGCGTAAAATATTTGCAAATTCAGAAAGTGAAGGTTGTGAATCTATAGGAAAAGTGAAAAAATCTAGAGTAGTGTCCAAATAAAACAGTTTAGGAGTAGAATGGGATCTAGGTTAATGGACACTTCGTGAATGGTCTTTATAAAGTCAATTTCTACTAATCGACAATTTTTTTTTATATTGGAGATTGAAGAGGGTAAAACCTTACAATCACCTGTGAAAGTGCTTAAGGAGTTTTGGTGATAAAATTTCATGGTCAGAATAGATAAATCAGAAATGATAGGACCTAAATATCGCCACCAAAACAATATCAACGCCTTTAATATGTAAAAGATAGAAAGGATGGTGAAATCATGAGTTTGTATAACAATATCTATATCTAAGCAATGTACAAAAGCACCATTGCTTACTATTACTGGAAATCTAGGCTGTGGAATAATGCAAAGGTTAAGAAACAAGGTGTGCCTAGGATGCATACTATTATTGGTGCTTCTGTAATCCACTAGATATGTCACCTTCTGGCCATTAATAAACCATGAAACCTTAAGGTTTTGGGAGATGGGGTTCCATCTAAGGTCGAGTCATATAACTGAAAATGTATTGTATCAGTGTTGGGATCAGGGGATGGTTTAGATGGGGGTTCAATATCGATTAAGGAAAACCTTTTAGAGAGAGACATATTTGAAGGGTCAATATCATTAGGCATAAACAATTTTTTAAAAATATTTTTACAACAAAATTTGTCATCATAATTAAGACATAGGCCATGAGTATGATGGTTTTGCATTTGTAATTGTGTTAGGGACTAAAAGATATTTGGTAGAAGATAAGAGGTTTAGAAAATAAAGGTTGAGAGGGAGTTGGAGGAGTAACACGTTTCTTATATAGAGGAAGAGGTCTGATAAAAGGAGGAAGTGGTGGTTTAGTATATATCATTGAGTTTATTCTCAATAAACTTTGCAAGGTCCTATCCCTTTGAAAGCAGAAATGAGTTTGGGATAAAACAATTAGGAGACTTTTTGGAGACATTCTGTAAACCCGATTAGTAAGTTTCTCAAACTCTGCTTGGTAAATGATCGATTATGAAAAATAGATGAGCAATGATATTGCGAATGAAAACGTTTCATTCATTTCTGTAAAAGGTTATTAGAATACAATGAAGAAAAGATTTATGTACAAAGTTAACTAACTATGAGAATAGTAGGTGAGAATGCAGCTAAGCATTCTGTTATAATAGAACAAACTAACTTCCCTTAACTGTCATTAAATAACTATTTACATTTATACTTCAACAGCCCCCCTTCAAGTTAGAACTTGGTAGAAATCGACCAAACCCAACTTGAACTTAAAATTCTTGAACATTGGTGCATTGAGAGCCTTGGTAAATATATCTGCTATTTGTAGAGAAGAAGAAACATGTATTGGTGCCACTAAACTTGCTTTTGTCTGTCGACGAACCATATGATAATCAATGTCAATGTGCTTAGTTCCCTCATGGAAAATAGGATTAGCAGCTATATGTAAGGCTGCTTTGTTGTCACAATGCAGAGAAACTGGAAGTTGAATTGATACTTCCAAGTCCCTAAGAATATACGAAATCCATGTAATCTCAGTTACAACATCAACCATGCTCCTATATTCTACCTCTGCTGATGATCTTGAAATTGTATCTTGCTTCTTACACTTCCAAGACACAAGGGATTGGCCCAGAAAAACACAATAACCTGTTAATGAACGTCTGCTGTCTACACATGTTGCCCAATCTGCATCACTGAAGATTATAGGTTGAAAACTTGCTGAAACTGGATAAAACAAACCCAATGAAAGACATCCCTTCAAATACTTCAACACATGTATAGCACAATTCCAGTGAATTGTACTAGGAGCATGCATATATTGACTCAATTGGTGCATTGCATAAGTTATATTCGGTCTTGTAAAACCCAGATATAACAATCTTCCTACTACTCTTCTATACTTCTGAGCACCCTCAAGCAAATCTCCTGATTCAGTACTACGTTTCAGCTCCTTTTGTATAGGAGTTGTAACAGGTTTTTCACCCATTAAACCTACTTCAGAAATGAGATCTATAGTGTAATTTCTCTTATTCACATAAGTGCCATTAGAGGACCTTGCAATCTCCAATCCAAGAAAGTATCTAACTGGTCCTGGATTCTTTATAGTAAACTTTCTATCAAAAAAAGATTTCAAAATATTAATCACACGTTCTGAAGTACCAGTCAACAACATATCATCGATATAAACAAGCACTGCCACAAAATCAGTCCTGCCATGATATACAAACAAACAGTTGTCATGAACTGATTGTTTAAAACCAAAATCCAGTAATGCAGTAGTCAATTCAACATTCCATTGTCTTGAGGCATGTTTCAAACCATAAATGGACCTCTTCAACCTACACACTTCCCCTTCCTTTGCCTTGTCATAACCAACAGGAGGCAACATGTATAATTCTTCATCAATAAAACTATGCAAAAAAGCATTATTGATGTCTATTTGATGAAGAATCCATTGTTTTGCTGAAGCCAAGGCTAAAATAATTCTCACGGTTACTGTTTTAACTATTGGAGAAAAACTATCTGTATAATCTTCACCCTCCACTTGATTATAATCCTTTGCCACCAATCTTGCCTTATATTTATCATCTGACCCATCAGGATGCAATTTTTTCTTAAAAACTCACTTTGATCCTATAGCTGACTTCCCTGAAGGTAACTGTACCAGTTCCCATGTTTGATTGTCTTTCTAAGCTCTTAACTCCTATTTCATTGTATTCTCCCATTAAGGTTTTCCTTTAGCTTCAGAATAATACAAAGGATCATCAACTTTATCTACCTTTGCCAGAAAACACTTGTATTCTAAAGAAAAATGTGTAGAATCGATAAAAGGATAACTGCTAGGAGTGTAATTAGTAGGCTGTTTCACAGTAATTTTCCTCAGTTCTGAATGAGTAATAGTGTTTGTTACAAAATCATTTAACCAAGAAGGTGCATTTCTTGGTCTTGAACTTCTTCTGATATCTGTTGATGTCTGCATCAGTTCTGCCTGTTTTGTCAAAATAGTGTCTGAATCTGCAGAACTAAATTCTTCAACTGGTTCAGTTGTATCATGAAATATCAAATCTGCATCATTGGAACTTACATAACACCATTTTGTGGCAACTGTTGTGACCGCTATGAACTTTCTGAAGAAGAAATGGAAGGAAAATTTTATTCATAGAAAATGACATCTTTGGTAGTGACATAACCTTTACTTTCAAGATCATATAACTTGTAGCCTTTCTGTCCTACAGAATTTCCCACGTAGATACATCTTCTGGCTCTAGCTACAAATTTGTCTTTCTATGGCTGCACATCTGTAGCAAAACACAAACAGCCAAAAGATCTAATAACATCATAGTTTGATTCCTTATCTAACAACAATTCATAAGGAGTCTTCCACTTTAGAGATGCAGAAGGCCACCTATTTATCAAATAAGCAACGTGTAAGATACTGTCACCCAAAAATCTCTTTAGCAAACCAAATTGAAACATCAAAGCCCTTACAACTTCAAGAATGTGTTTGTGTTTCCTCTCTCCCATCCCATTCTGTTGAGGAGTATATGGACAACTCCTTTGATGTTAAACACCTCCTTCTTTTAATAGAGTTTGAGTGGCATCACTTAAAAATTCTGTCCCATTATCAGATCTCATAATCTTTATATTGCTAGAAAATTGATTTTTCACTATAGCAAAGAAAACCTTTAGGATATGACTCACTTGCAACTTTGAAGCCATAAGAAACGTCCATGTGATTTTGCTATATCCATCCACAATCGTGAGAAAATAATGTGCTCCAGACAAAGATGCCTGAGCATAAGGACCTTATACATCCACATGTATTAAGTCAAAAATTTTAAAGCATTCAGTATCACTGGTTGGAAAACTGAATCTAGTTTGTTTGGCCATTGGACATATTTCACAGCTCAAGTTTGTAACAGATTTCTGTAAACCATTACAATATGAAAAATGCTGCATTATTGAATTAGATGGATGACTTGGCCTATTATGCAAAGCATCACATTTGACTACTGCTGTCTTATTTACCACACAAGCAATTTCTCCATTGCCTCTATTTATAATGCTTGAATCAGTACAAAACAAGTCACATTCCGCCTTACTTCTGAATGTGTCTCCTTTGATGACATACAAATTGTCCTTAACCTTCTCCAAGAACAATATTGTTGTCAGTCGAGAGGTCCTGTAAATCACAATGAGTGGAATAACATTTAAGCACAACTAGTACAGACTTAACCAGTTTACTTACTGAAATCAAGTTGTAATTGAGACTAGGAATAAACAGCACATTATTCAGCACTAGATTATTGCTCAACACCATATCTCCTTTATACTTGACATCAATAACCACTCTATTTGGTAAATGCACTTTAGTAGGTTTTGTAACTTCAATCAAGTTCTGAAACCATTCTCTCTTAGTGCATATATGTGTAGAAGCACTAGTGTCAATTATCCACTCATCATTCTTAGCATACACAGGCATATTCGTATGTGAATTTACTAGCAGCATACCTACATACTCAATATTGACAAAATTCATGCATTCTGTATCAATAATCTGTTTGCCTTTCAGGATCTTTGAAAGTTCTTGTTAAATAAGCTTTGTGATATCTGCATTATTTTTCTGTTCTGAATTCTCTTCGAGAGGCACTTCTGCCAAGTGAACCTGTTTACCCCTTTTGTCTGCTTGAACTCCCTTCTTTTGCTTCAATTCCTTCCACCAATCCAGATAACCGTGAATTTTGAAATAAGAGTCCCTCGCATGCCCCCCCTCCATATTGTAATGATCACAATGTTTGTCCTCTTTCTTCTTATTATCTTTCCTTTTCAAACCTCCTTTGCCAACATTACTGCCTCGAATGAACATAACGTTGTTTTCTGTAGATTCAATATTCTGTATTTGTATGTGTCTCTGCCTTTCACCCCTTGCAACCATAGAGTACACTTAATCGATACTCAGTAAAGGATCAGATGCTAAGATCTGACTTCTAATATGATCAAAAGATTGATTAAGTCCCATCAAGAATTGCAACACTCTATGCTTCATCTCTATTGCTTCTAGTTTCTTGTTCAGTTCACATTTATAG
Source organism: Erythroxylum longipes (assembly GCA_027563885.1). Classification (NCBI taxonomy): domain Eukaryota; kingdom Viridiplantae; phylum Streptophyta; class Magnoliopsida; order Malpighiales; family Erythroxylaceae; genus Erythroxylum; species Erythroxylum longipes. The sequence continues at coordinate 12,560,371 of JAOQMS010000002.1, forward strand.
CCATCAAACATACTAATTGGCATAGATTCCATCCTAACATTTTGCTATTTTGCTGTAATACACAGCCAGAGAATTATTTCCTTGTTTTGTAACATTGATCTCTCTTTGTATTTGAAAGATCTGAGGACTATTGTTCTTATCCCCAAACCTTTCTTCTATTCTATCCCAAAGAATCTTGGAATTGGTGCTGTAGATAAAAGCATCTGCAAGTTCCTTCTCCATAGAATTTAAAATCCATTGCTTTATCATATAATCAACCTTCCTCCATCTTTTATATTCTACATTGTTCACTTGTGGAGTCAACGAACCATCAATAAACCCTAATTTATCTTTTGCTTCCAACGAATTCATAACTCAAATACTCCAACTCAAGTAATTGGATCCAGTCAATGGTGATGTTACTAGCACCATTCTTAGATGATCTGAATTGTGTAGTCGATAAGGATCTTCCTCTTGAAATTCATTTATTCTTACATATGTTCGTGAATATGCGCTCTCAAGTTGCTCAGTTATAACAAACTGCAATCGACTTTTGATATGCGAACAATTCGCAAAAATCTTCACTGCAACAAACAGATTCAATATCTCTCATCAATCTCAGCCAATTAGCTCTGGTACCATGATCGATTATGAAAACTAGATGAGCGATGATATTGCTAATGAAAACCTTTCATTCATTTCTGTAAAAGGTTATTAGAATACAATGAAGAAAAGATTTATATACAAAGTTAACTAACTACGAGAATAGTAGGTGAGAATGCAGCTAAGCATTCTGTTATAACAGAACAAACTAACTTCCCTTAACTGTCATTAAATAACTATTTACATTTATACTTCAACAGTAAGCTATGACAGTAGTGGTCTAATGGAGCTTTAAAAAACTCAGCGTTATGATTAGCATAATTAGGTGGCCCAAACTGCAGCTTCATCGAGCGAGAAAAAGATTCCCTAGTTAGATAGTTGCTTGTTATGGAACATCCATTTAACCCAGCTTAAAGCTTCTCCTTCCATATAAAAAGAGATGCTGATCTGGTGCAACCTAGTATAATGCAAACAAATATTCCGCATGTGTTCGGCCTAGGAAAACGGTAGAGAGTTTTTCCATAAAGCCAGAAAACATAGCATTAGTAGATTCCTGATTCTTAAGTAGTCTTCAAATCCTCCTGCTGAGTCTGCGTTGCATTAAGTCTGGCAATGAGAGAAGCTATGGCATCCTTCAGAGTTGCGTTGGATTGGGATTGAGCTGGTTTGGGAGGCATGAAGGAAAGAACGAGAGCACCAAAGCGATAATATGATGATTTTGACAGCGTAATATCCCACTTCAAGAGGTGAAATTCTGATTAGATATTCTTCTTAGGGTCCATGATGTTTTCGACCTTATTTTCACTACCCATAGACTCTTGCCTTTTAGACAATTGGAATTTACCTATTTCACTCGTAAGAAAATTCATCATTAAAGAATAGTTTTTATAAATGCCTATAAAAATATATTTTATTCACCTTTTATAGATTTTATTCTCAATCTAACAGACAAAGATGACTCCATCTGAATTTAATCTTGGAAGGTTAGATCAATCTCCAACCTAAATAAAAATCTTCGTTCTTTATTTAATTATTTTAATAACTGATAGTGAAATTATGAAGCAATAATAGATTTGAAGACCATTAATCACAATTAAAATAAGTTAAAATCTTCTTATATGAGAGACCTATTTGTTGTTCCAATTATCTTATTTACTTTCCGCCATATTGAGTCTAAGAAAACATTATCTATCAATAAGTTCGAAAAGATAAGAACTTCCAAAGCCTTCATTAGAACCACGTCCTCTCAGTAACCATTCAAATGAACTAAAAAATGAATCAAGTTTTTAAATTGTATATGAAAATATAAATAGAACTTGAACTTTTAGTAGAATTAATTGACAATTCAGAATTCTTCCTAAATATTCGTAAAGTATGTCTGAGACCTTAATCTTTTTACATATAGAAGTTAATCATCAGTAAATAATAAATTGAAAAGATTCATTTTTCTGCATTTGACGTAAGATGTTAATGATAAGTCAAAAAAATTCAATTTTCTTCTACATTTAGATGAAATCAGAATTCATTGCAGTTGCTTATGATCTTGGAGATGATGACTGTGAGGATCGTCCTTTAGTTGTCATCAACAAGAGTGGTTTATCTTTGGTTGCCGTTGCAAAATCTCTACCAAATTCTTTATTGAATCAACATTACAACATCAACGATAATAACATAAATAATAGCAACAATTCAATAAGAATCTTACTAAGACTTGAGATATGTGGAGGTTCAAAAGTATGCAGCTTTACTCATAATTAACATAAAGGTTATTTCTAATAGACTAACTAATTTTTTTTTCAAAACGGTTAAAAAATTAAATTAAATTACATTACATTACATAAAATAAAATAATGTAATATAAAGATAAAGACAAATATAAAGATAAGCAAACATAAATAAAGATAAATAAAGGAAAAGATAAAAATAAGTAAATAAGTAAATCGGTGAGAAAGAAAACAAATAAGTTAATAAAAAAAACAAGCAATAGAAAGAGAAAAAATGGGGCTAGTGAGACAAAAAAATTAATAGTGCTAATAAAAGCCACAAGAATTGAAAAAAAAAAGGTTCAAAAGGCCTATGACAAGAGAATGACTTCTCTATATAGGCTCTTCTATCCATATTCTAATTTGCTAAAGTTTTTTATTGAGGGTTAAGTCCTCTATAAGCCCTAGTAGGGTATATCATTCATAATCATTTCTTCCCAATTCTTTTTAGGTCTTTCTCTTCTTCTTTTGCAGTCTATAAGTATAATCTTCTTATATCTTCTTATTAGGGTGCAAAGATATCTCCTCTTAATATGTTCAAATCATCTAAGCTTTGTCTTCCTTCATTTACTATCAATATTAGCCACCTCTAATTTGTCTCTTATCAATACATTCTTGACCTTATCTCTTCTTATAAGATAGCACATCCAATGAAGTATCCCCATCTTTGCAACTATTAACTTTTGAATATGCACCTATTTGAAGGGCCAACACTCTATACCATAAAACACGGTCGACCTAATTGTTAAACACTAGAATTTACCTTTTAGCCTATGTGGTATCATTTTGTCATATAAAATTCCTGAATTGCCACTTTATTTAAGCCACCTTGATTTGATACGATGCACTATGTTGTCCTCTACCTCACTACTGCTTTGGATAATAGATTCAAGGTACTTAAAATAATCTTTCTGTAGTAAAACTTCTATTCTAATCTTGATTACCAAATCGAATGCAACCTTATGACCTAAAAAGTTACACTTTAAGAACACAATCTCATTCTTGCTTAATTTAAAGACTTTTGACTCTAACTTATCGCTCCAAAGTTATAGTTTGACATGAACATTCTCATTTATTTCATCTATTAGAATAGTGTCATTAACAACCAACATATATCAAAGCACATCCCTTTGGATATTTTTGGTAAGATCATCTATATATAACTACTTTAAATATGAAATTGCTCAACAAGGACCCTTAGTATAGGCTGATATTTATAGAAAAATGCTTTATACAACTATTATAGTCCTTACATTAGTCTTAACATGTTCATACATATCTCTAATATGTAATAATCCTTATATAGGCGACATGAACTCCTTTGGCTTCTCAATATCAATACATGACTTCCCCATGTACCTAGTGATAAGTCTTTTCTAAATCGATAAAAACCATATGAAAGTACCTTTGTTTGTCTCTATAATATTCCATTAATCATTAAAGGAGATGTATAGCTTCTGTCATAGACCTCCCTGACATAAAATTAAATTGGTTCTTTGAAAAAGGTGCCTTACTCTCTTCTCAATCACTATCTCCTATAACTTCATGGAGTAACTAAGTAGTTTAATTCCTCTATAGTTGATATAATTTTGGATGCTCCCTTTGCTCTTGTAGAAAGGAATTAGTGCTAAGTCTCCACTCATTCGATATTTTGGTAGACTTAAGGATTACATTAAAAGGTTTAGCCAACCAAGTAAAACTCTTTTCTCCTAGGCTCTTCCACACCTCTATGGGTAATAAAGTTTTACTATCCTTCTACTTATCATCTTCCTAAAAACTCCTCTAATTTCTCCTTTTGTAATATTCCAACAATGAGTGAAGTTACGGTAATTCTTAGAAGTGCTAATATCTCCAAAAAAAATGTTATTATCTTTGCCTTTATTAAAAAATCCTATAGAAGTAGCGTTGACATCTCCTCTTAATGTTATTTCCATCCATAAGCACTCATTCTACTTTGGCTCTGTTTGGCAATCAGTTGATTGCATTAGCTATTAGCTGATTATATCAGTTGATTTGATCAGCAGATAACATCAGTTGTTTATTAAATATGTTTGATAAAATTATCTTTTTAGTATTAGCTATTTATGTGTAAAATGACTTAAAAAAATTTATAAGAACATGAATATCTTAGTATTTCATTGAATATTCTTGTAAGATTTTAGATTTTCAATCATAATAGCTAGTAATGCAATTAAGTAAAAAAGTGAACTTATTAATACTAACACAAAATTTTATTTGTTAAGTAATTTAATTAAATTATATAATTTCTAATTATTGCGTACATCTAAAAAACTAAAATAATATACGTTAATATATTTTAGAAATAATGAACATTAAATGCTCAGCTATGATATTTTTTGGTAAGGAGATGTAAGAGATAGTAACTATTACATGATTGGCACATTGTCACCTTCTCTAGGCAGCTTGTCTTTCTTGAAGACACTGCATATTATTGGAATGCAACATATTATGGGTCCAATTCCTGAAAGTTTCTTAAAGTTGGCCCATCTCAAGGCATTGATTTTAAAAGACGATTCTTTTTAAGGTAACATTCTTTCTGGTTTATCAAATCTTTCCAATCTTGTTACCCTCTATTTAGATAGGGCACAATCATCAGGTTAACAAATTTAATTAGCTGGTTGGGTAAAAATGCTCCTTTATGGAGCTTTCAATTTTTAGCTAGTTGGGTTGAATAAGCCAACCCACTAGCTGTTAACCAAACAAAAGGTATTAGTTGTTTGATTTTTCAAACAACTAAGTACCTTCAAAATGTCAATATTGTTAGACCCCGGACTTTTGTTGGAAGTTGGAATCATTAAAATGAGAAATTGATGGCGATTAGGCATAAGTAAAGAAAAAAAGAATTCTTGAATTAGAAATGATAGACAAGATTAAGGTAGTGAATGTAGTAAGTTGATGATGAA
>JAOQMS010000002.1:12574521-12590367 GCA_027563885.1 Erythroxylum longipes
TGGGGCCATCAATGATCTTATTATTCATATTCTTAACACAAAAACACGAGTTTTTTCAAAACTCTCTTTGTACTCTTAAATGGTGTTCTAAGTTCGAACAAACGACAAAATAATGAAGTGTTTCCACTTTACCAACAAGGAGTCCTGGGACGACGACTCCGGTGGTGGCAGCATCATTTCTAGAGTCTTCAGGGTGTCTTGGGCCAGGTCGTTAAGCATTGCATCTGGCAGCACAAATGACACACAGTGCTTCAACTTTGACTCCGATTGCCCCTCATTGCAGGACTTGTCAGAATCGTTAGGGTTCTACGAGTTTTTGAGCCAGCGAACAGGGAATTATCTGCCAGTCTTCACCTTCGTGGAGTTTAAATCGGCAACCAGAGGTTTCAACAGGGGTTTAAAAGAAAGAAAATCAAGAAAGTAATAAAATTAGGGTTAAGGTTAGGGTTAGGGACGAGGAGGAGAGGTTACACCATGCCCAGAGAGCAACAACGCTCCACTTCTTAATCTCGAAACGCTTGGGCTTCTTAGTGGAGGAAGAAGTAGCGGCACTGCTAGAGAAAAGAAGGCAGAGAAGAAGAAATAAGAGAAGAAGAAACCAACAAAATTGTGAGAAATGAAGTGCGTTAATTAAACAAAGGCAAACCCCAACTGCAACGTTTTATTCAAGAAAACGTCGCGACTTCTATTTCGTAACGTTTTATTGATAAAACATCGCAAAAAGTATTACAAATTCGTGACTTTTTATAAAACGTCGTAAAAAATTCAAACTTTTCGTGACGTTTTATCAATAAAACGTTGCAAATTGTGTTATTTTCTTGTAGTGTACAATTATTGACAGTCAACAATTGTTGGCTGGTAGGCACCAAATTCGGTGCCTACCATGCCTAACAAAGCCAAGCCACTCTTACTTATAAAAAGGCAGGAGTAGCATGAAGAGAAGAGAAGCAAGCAGAGCAAAAAAAGAGAGAAAGTGAGGTGAGAGAAAAAAAAGAGAGAGAAAGAGAGATAAAAAAATATTCTGTATATTTTTTGGTCTATTTTTTCTCTGTAATTCTCTTATTTTTTTCTCAGTAGTAAAAGTTTGCTATCCTTGCCCGTGATTTTTACCCTTATTTGAGGGGTTTCCACGTAAATTCTGTGTGTTCATTACTATTCCCCTCAGTCCTATTTAGCTGTGAACCTGCTCTAATTTGGTCAATTTTCACAACAGGCAGGATGGTGTTAGTGATTTCATGCATGAGGTTAAGCGTTACAAGGCTTCCCAGTACAACTAATCCAAAGATCCGATGGACAAGATTGTTGAGTCACATGTAATTTTGTTAAGGATCGTAGAATTCACTTTTGTATTTCAAAAAAATAAAAAACACATGTAATTTGCTTTTGTATTTAGAATACGTGAAATGTTGAATGTTGAATTTTTTAAGTCCTTATGAGCTATATATTATATATAAATGCAGTTTTTTGAACATTTACCTTTGAAAGTATGCACGTTATCTATATATTGCTTTTAATGTATATATAGATGTTGTCTACATAATAACAAGGCTTTGCTTTTATGTTAAATATTAATTATGAAAGAATAAATTGTTGTTTTTATTGTTACAAATTGTTCCTTAAAAAATTCACTTTGTTGCCTTATTTGTTTAACTTTGTTGCTTAAAAAAACTTTAAAAGTGTTGCAATATTTATTTAACATTGTTGCTATAGTTTGAAACTAATGTATTCCCTTAATCAGAATTTAAAGCAACATATTTTATTTTCTTGCCTAATCAAAAAATTTTGTTGCTTTATACTTATTACAGTGCCACTTCTTATAATGATATGAATTATGTTGTCTTAATAAAAAGGCAATGATAATTGTACTTATAGTTACCCTTTTGTCTTTTGTTTAAAGCACTTTTCGTTGTGGTATATCATTTTTCTATCTTTAATTTTCAATATTTCATATGAAAAATCTCAACAAAGTTATTCATCCGATCAATCAAGAAAATAAGACGAAACGAAGAAATCAGAACAAACTATTAAGTGAGCAAGACATTCAATGAAGGCGAGAGTCAATAGTATATATGAGTTGGAGAAAACCTCCTGTACCTTGGTTTGGGTGACCATTCATCGCCTCTGCCATGTTATACTACAAAACTTGGCTACTCTAAGAGAAGAACCCACCAAATACATATTTAGGTATCCATTACTTTCAGGGAGAAAAATGGAAAGGTAATGTGGCTTCTTAAATATTGCTATCGCTGAATATGTTGAGGCTGCCAGATCAGAATCTTTTGACGAAGACAAGGCTATAATCTCTAAAGAGGAAAAGGATACACTAAAACGTGCATATTTGCTGGAGCTAATACATTGCGGCATGAAATTGGGACAACACAACGGGGATTGCAACTCCAGTTTAATTAAAATAATAAGACAGTGGTATTTAACAAGCACAAAAATTAACTAAAAGTAGCATTAAAGATTGCTAATTAACTCTTCAATATAACTTCAAACTAGTAAGAGAAGGAACATTGTAAGCATCTCTAACGCCGAATACTGCAAACACATGACACGAGGATATTTGGAAGCAGCCTTGCACCAAAACTAGGAAATTGTCACGCCTGTTTTTATTGAAAGACGAGGAAACATAGTAGTTGGAACCTATGCAGTGGACTTTTTCTCACTCAGATATTTGCCAACTCCTTCGGCCATTAGCTCCAAATGCTTGGTGGAGATAAGAGAAACTCGCATGGCTCTTTCGTCATCTACCTCGTACTCCACGGTAGATCTAACGATACTTGATTCACCATCTTTTTCAATAATCTCCAAGCGAATACGTATAGCTTCGAAACCCATATCTTTGAATCCTCCTTCAACGGTTTCCGTTACCTTGATGCGCTTTTCGTCGTCCATTATTATGAACTTCTCAGTCAGGTATCCCTTTCCAGGAGTTCCTGATTAGCATTACCATAAGACGTCGTTTGGAATTTCATCATCTTTTAAATTCATGTTATACAGTTTAATAGATATAAACAACGAGAAAACTAAACAAGAAAAGGTCTAATGAAAAAATATTAAGAGTTGCAGATTAGTTCTATATCACCTTGAGGCAAAAGCATTTTCTGTCGAAACAATTGTAGCTAAGAGGCAAAGAACTAAAGCTAAACAATACCTGGAGGAAAAGTGAGTTTCATAATTGTACCAACACCGCCATCACCTTCTACCAGTTCGACCTTGCCAATAACATCACCGAGTACTTCGCTAACAATCTTTCCCAGCTCAAGCCCACGGTAAGCACTCCACACCACGCTTGCCGGAAACCCAACTACGGTGTCCAGCGATTTTTCACCTTTCATTCTTAATGTAGCTACCTTTTACTGTACTATACTTTACTCTGAATTATCTTGTGTGCAATTAGGATGCTTGAGGCTCCATGACCCTATAGAATTTATACTGATGTCTTCATGAAAGATTTGGCCGGCACTCGCTTCCAGTCGGTTGTCGTTTTCCATACTGAAAACAAAGGCATCTCTCAGCATTCTGATCCAGCTCAAGTTTCCTGAAAAAGGTATACATTCAAGTTTGTCGTGTTCCTTATCAAACCTCCCTGTAGCAAATTGGAATATAATTTTTTGCTTTTTGTATTTGTTCCAGTGCAAGCATTAGGCTATATCCTTATTCCATTGTAATTGTTTCATGTCGAGCCAACTTCTTCGATGAGAGAAATGTCGTAGGGTGGTGGGGACGAAGTAGTAGTTTTTTAAAAATCTATATTATTTATTGTCTTATGCACTGTTTTGACTTTTGTCTGGTCACATTAGTAATGTACAATTACCATGTTGAATATGTCAGGTGTTGAATAGCTCGTCAACGTGCTTTAAGAAATTTGAAAGGAAAAAGGATCAAAAAGAGTTAAACATTTACTACAAAATTAAATTAAATTAAATTATATCGTTTTAACTCGTTCAAAAAGAATTATAAGATTTTCCAGAATCAAAACATTTTTATCATTTCAAAGACTTCCAAGTTAACAATTCCATCAACCTCTCTTTACGAAATATATATATATACAAATTATATTAATTTTGTAATCCAATGTGGTAGGGGAAAAAACTAAATTTCTCCGTGCTAGATGACAACGCTGTCATCTTCTATCGTTTACAAATAAGAAAAAAATGTCCGGCCATAGCGTTTGCCATTTAACCAAACGTTGTCGTCTGGCAACTAAGTTAGACAAAAAGAAAAGGACATAAACGACAATGTTTCGCATAGCCCCAAATTCTATGGTCTAAAATTAGGCCTAAGGCTAAGAAAATATTCCTAATTGCTCGTTTTTCTTTGCTTGTGGGTGCTTTTCTTTGCTCGTGGGTGTTTCTGTTAGTTCAAGGTTTATGTTTAACAATTTTGATAATAATTATATAATTTTTTAAAATTCAAAACAGATTTATTTCCTTATATTAACAACGATATAATTCTTAAAAACAAATAAAATCATGGAATAATTATTTTCTTTTTTGCAAGAACTTTCTTTATAAATTTACCTTTTTAGAAATGATTCTATGACATTCGGAAGGATTATACTAATTTGAATAATCAGCTTCGAAAGCGTTCACATAATATTCTTCTTAACGTCTAAATATCAAAGATTTCAGCTGAGATGATTTCGAAGATTAAGCAACGACTAGTTGAAGAAATTGTTTACTAAAGAAGAACCACTGCATTTGCGAACAACACTCGAGACTTACGAAATATCTTAAAGCATTAAATATTCTTAAAAGTTATATCAAATTCTTAGTGCTTTAGAAAGTGATATCTGTTAAATTCTACATACATTTCTTATTGAAAGCTTATAGAGACTAGCAAAATACTACTAATGTAGAAGGTTGAAGAATCTTAAAAAATATACAGTTTGTGATTGTTTCATGTCGAGCCAACTTCTTCGATGAGAGAAATGTAGCAGGGTGGGTGGGGACGAAGTAGTAGTTTTTTTAAATCTGTATTATTTATCGTCTTAACCTTTGTTTAATTGACTTTGGCTGGTCACATTAGTATTAATGTACAATTACAATGTTGAATATCAGGTGTTGTATAGCTCGTCAATGTGATTTAAGAAATTTGAAAGGAAAAAGGATAAAAAAGAGTTAAACATTTACTTCAAAATTAAATTAAATTATATCGTTTTAACTCGTTCTAATAAAATTATAAGATTTTCCATAATCAAAACATGTTTATCATTTAGGGAATTTTCAAAGAATCCCTAGTTAACAATTCAATCAACCTCCCTTTACAAAAATATATATATACACACATTATATTAAATTTGTACATCCAATGCGGTAGGGGGAAAAAACTAAATTTCTCCATGCCAGATGACAGAGTTGTCATCTTCTATCGTTTACAAATGAGAAAAAAATGTCCGGCAATAGTGTTTGCCATTTAACCAAACGACAATGTTTGGCATAAACCCAAATTCCATCGTCTAAAATTAGGCATAAGGTTAAGAGAATATTCCTAATTGCTCGCATTTCTTTGCTTGTGAGTGTTTCTGTTAGCTCAAGGTTTATATTTAATGATTTTGATGATAACTATATAATTTTTTTAAATTTAAGTCGGATTTATTTCCTTATATAAGCAACAATATAATTATTAAAAAGAAAAAAATCATGGAATAATTATTGTCTTTTCTACAAGAACTTTCTTTATAAACTTACCTTTTTAGAAATAATTCCATGACATTTGGAAGGATTATACTAATTCGAATAATGAGCTCCGGAAGCCTTGATATAATGTTCTTCTTAATGTCTAAATATCACAGATTTAGCAGAGATAATTTCAAAGATTAAGCAACGACTAGTTGATGAAATTGTTTAGTTAAAGAAGAGCCATTACATTTGCGATCAACACATGAGACTTGCAAAATATCTTAAAGCATCAAATATTCTTAAAAGTTATATCAAACTCTTTGTGCTTTAAAAAGCGATATCACTCTATTAAGAAAGACTGTTAAATTCTTCATACATTTCATGTTGAGAGCTTATTGAGACCAGCAAAATACTATAATGTAGAAGGTTGAAGAATATTGAAAAATATACACTTGTGAGCATGAAGAGACTCGTCAAATTATTACTTGATTTTTATGGTGAAATACTTAAGTTAGATACTTGGGGACTAGACGTAGGCTTTGTTATAAGTCAAACTTGTTAGGCCCCATTTCCTGAGTCTAACTCGTGAGTTAAACATGAACGTATCACTCTATAGGGTTCTTTTAATGGAATCTCATTAGCCAACATAGGTTCATCGTCATTATCATAACATCCCAAAATTCCATATTTGAATACTTGATATATGACAATTCATTCTTATGTTTATATCCTCAATCGTCCCTTTAACATATCACTCATTTTTATCTATTATTTTCACACCAAACCAAGTACATTTTAATCTCTATTCAAGCCTAAATGTATTATAGGAAAACATCGATAAGTCCATAATATATATGTACATGATTTGGGACAATAGGCATAACTTTCACTATAGATGTCAGATTAAGGTCATTCAAGTACGGTTTCGAAGAGGATTTCGATTTCTACAAATTTCATGAATACCCCGAAGAGAGATTTTTCCATCTAGAGGGGTCAAAATAGCACATTTATGTAACTGTCCCAAGAGTGTCCGATTAGCAGACATGTGTCCCTCCAAATGGACGTGAACTGAGCTGGAACGCTAGAATTCCCGAGAAGGTTTGCCAACGGACATTTACAAGCCAATTTTCAGATTTCCATCTCTTACAAGTTACCTATGACCCATTTTATGCATACCTATCATTTCTAAATTATTTTCCTCATCATTTCCCCTTCATTCTCACTTCCATTTCAACTCAATACCATTTACAACCAAATCATAATCTATGTTTGATCATCAACCCAAAAACATAACATTCAAACTTATACACATTCGTCATAAATTTCTACACATGTTCAACTCCCTTTATCACCTTAATTTCATCTCTAACTTATCACACTACTTCTTCCCATTTCAGGACACCATAGTACTCTTTTTCTATTGGATCAAGTTGGAAAAGGGCTATAAAGTGTCCAGCACGCACCCTGTACAGCATCACTAACTCGTAAAAATCCTATCTTCCAAATCTGATCTCCAAAAATTATATACTTTATATCATTGGAAAGCTAAGAGAATAATCTTCAACTTCTAAGAAGACAACTTTGTCCAAATCAGCCTAGATTAATATAGTTTTTCCCATGAAGTCAGAATATAGATTTTACCTCAGTGAATGCTTGAAAATACAAGGAGAAAGCTTGGAAAGTCATGAGCAAAACATAAATATATTTCATTAACTTCCAAAATAATAGAGTTTTATAAAGCTTTAATGGGCATTTCAAGAAACAAAATACTTTTGGACTCATAATACAAAATATACATGAATGAGTGATAATTGAAATGTGGCTAAAGCCTTGAGTTTACATATACTAACTTAAATACAAAAATATGCATACTTAGATGGTGCCTTAACTCTTTATTGCTCGATCTCTTGCTCGTCACTTGGAGATGGGGAGGAAGGGAGGGGTGAGCTAAAGGCTCGTGGGTAACAAGTTTATAGTAGAGAAATAAGCAAAATCATTGAAAATATTCATGCCGTAGTAAAATGCATTGAAACCATAAAGCATGTATTTCTCAAAATCTCAAACTTGTGAAACAAATCATAAACAACATAAGACATGTATTTCTCAAACTTGTCAAGCATATCATAAACAACATAAGCAAGCATAATGGTTTTGGCAATCCATATAAACATGATGGAGAAGCCTTTAAGCTAAACCATATACATGAGGGAGTTCTTGCGATGCTCCAATAAACATGAGGGAGTCCGTGATGGAGCTCCATGCCACTAGTGGGCAGGCAGGAGAAGCCTTTAAAATGGTCAACGTGCATGTGACATTACATGATGGACACCATAAACCCAAACATAAGCATGAATTTCATGACTTGTAAGCATATTGCACAAAAGGCATAATTCGGAAACATGATTTCCATAAGCATGGTATATTTCAAATACAATTTCCATCATCATTTCATAACCCAAATATGTAGCAAATACTTAAATCATTTAAGAAGCAATAAATGCAACATTTATAAAGCAATTGAAATCATTTAATTCTATTGATTAGGAAAAATACTAATGGATTATTAACTCAAACTATAAGCATGTAACCCACCTGGATTCCTTGCTTAAAAACTTGCATAAAAATGTCCCTCCTCTTGCTCCTTTTGCCTCTCTTGATTCCCTTTAACATTGGCAAAAATCCGATTAAATGGGAATACAAATTGAGAATTCAAATAGCATATTTACTAAAATTTGATTCTAGAATACTTAAACCCATATATTTCTTAAGCTTCATAAATCAAATTTCCTTCTAAATTCCAAAGGATTAAAAATAGGCTTACCTTGAATCTTCACTAAACAAAGAGATGTTTGGCTCAAATGGAAGCTCTTCTCTTCCTCTTTCTTTTTCTCTTCTTGAATAACCTCAAAATCACTATTGAAAACTAAGAAAAGATGAAACCTAATCTTTGTCTTCTTTCTTTTCTCTCATGGACAACAACCTCTCTCCTTTCTTTCTCTTTTTTTTCACTTTATTCTCTCCCTTCATTCACGTTTTTTTTTTCATTTAATGTACAAGATAACATTTTCCTCTTTCAATTTTATCCTTAATGAGTGCAAAAACTCAACTTTACCTTTCCTTTAATGCTTCATGGTTTTTAAACTTAAGTGACATGCCACAATTGCCCTCAATACATTCTTACTGCTTTAATTTAACTAGCCAGTGACATAAATCCTACTAACACTACAATAAATAATTAAACTCTAATAATTATTCTATAATCCATTTAAATCATGCTTGACAATTCTATTTATTCTAAGACAAAAAATCTAATTCGATGAGTATTCTATAACATATCATGCTTAACTCAATGAAAAAAATTCAGAGGCCAACATTTCTCCCCTCTTAAAAGAATTTCATCCCCGAAATTCTTACCTGAGTCATTGAAGAAGTGGAGATACTTCTCCTCAATGGCCTCCAAGGGCTCCCACGTTGCCTCTTTCTTAGAATCGTTTTTCTATAGGACTTTAACCAGTTCAACTGTCTTATTCCTGAGGACCTTTTCCTTATTGTCAAGAATCTCCACTAGAGTCTCCTCATAAGTCAGATCATCTCTCAACTGAACTTTAGTGGTCTGAATGATGTGGGAGGGATATGATCTATACCTCCTTAACATGGAAAGATGAAAGACATCATGTATCTATGAAAATTCTGGTGGCAGCGCTAATCTATAGGCCAGTGGTCCAATCCTCTTAACAATGTCATAGGGACTAACGTATCTTGGGCTCAATTTTCCCTTCTTACTAAACCTCATGACTCCTTTCCAATGAGATGTCTTGAGAGAGACTTTCTCACTAACTTGATACTCCATTTCCTTTCGCTGTGCATCAATATAGCTCTTCATTTTATCTTGAGCTGCTTTAAGCCTTTACTTAATTAGATTGACCTTGTCAACTGTCATCTGGAGTAACTCTGGTCCTATTAATTTCCTTTCTCCGTCTTCATCCCAGTATATAAGAGTTCTACATCTTCTTCCATATAGTGCTTCATAAGGAGCCATCTAAATGCTCGAGTGGTCCGAATTATTGTAAGCAAATTTGATCAATAGTAAGTGCTTGTCCCAAGTACCTTTGAAATCCAGCACACATGCCCTAAGCATTCCTTTAAGGGTTCGAATGGTCCTTTCAGATTGACCATCTGCTTGGGGATGGAAAGTAGTGCTAAAATTTAACTTGATCCCTAGAGCTTCTTGCATGCTTTCCCAAAATCTCGAAGTAAACTGAGGATCTCTGTCAAAAACTATGGAGTCTAGAATCCCATGTAGTCTAACTATCTCATCAATATACTTCTTTGCTAGCACATACAGAGAATCAGTCTGTTTAATTGCTAGAAAATGAGTTGACTTTGTTAAACGGTCAACAATAACCTGTATGGCATCATGCTTCTTACTGGTCTTGGTCAAACCCATCAGAAAATCCATGATTATCCTTTGGCACTTCTACTCAAGAATGGACAATGGCCTTAACTTACCTGATGGTGCTTGGTGTTTAGCCTTGACTTGCTAACACACTAGACACTTTCTTGCATATTCTACTACATCCTTCTTCATGCCTTTCCACCAGAAATGCTTTTTCAAATCTCTGTACATCCTGGTGCTACCTGGGTGTATGGAATAAGGAGCATTGTGCGCCTCATCGAGTATCTCATCCTTTACCTCCTTGACATTCAGAATAAAAAGTCTATTGCCTATAACCATAAGTCCATCATCCCTCACTTCCACTTCAGATTGCTCGCCATTCTTAATTTCTTCTTGGAGGTTGTTCAAATCTGCATCTTGTTCTTGTAACTCCTTAACTTTCTCTCTTAGTATTAGTCTCACTCTAAAATTAGCAATAATGCAATCAGGTTCCCCCTGTTTCAAGTTTATTATAAGCTTAGCCATCTCTTTCAACAATGGTAGATAAATCATCTGAACATGGGCTATAGAGGATTTCCTCCTCAAGGCATCATCCACTACATTTGCCTTGCCTAGATGGTATTCAATTAACAAGTCATAATCTTTAAGCAACTCTGGAAAAGGATTCGTTTATTTGACACAGAAGATTTGGACATTTTAGCATGAACATTCTATCAAAATTGTCTAAAAATGAGTTAGTAAGATAACTACTTACCCTAAAGTGTGAAAGCAATCAAGTTTGCGAGGCTTATTTAAAAGGAAAACAAATCAGAAGGAACTTCTCTCCTAAAAATATTATGTCTACTAAACAACCGCTTGAACTTATGCATATGGATTTATTTGGTCCCACTAGGACTCAAAGTTTTGGTGTTAAACATTACGGTTTGTTTTATTTGATGATTATTCCAAATTTACATGGGTTTACTTCCTATCAAATAAAGATGATGATTTTGAAGTGTTTGAGAAGTTTTGGAGAAAAATTTAGATCAAAAAATGATACTGCATTACTTTAATTAAAAGTGATCATAGAGAAGAATTTGAAAACAGAAAGTTTGAAGATTTCTGTGATAACAATGGTATGACTCACAACTTTTCATGCCCAAGGGCTCCTCAGTAGAATAGTGTCATTAAGAGAAAGAACAAGACCCTAGTTGATATGGCCAGGACAATGCTATATGAAAGTGGCCTACCCTATGGTTATTGGGCAGATTAGTATCAACTGCTTATTATATACTCAAAAGGTGCCTATAAGACCTATTCTGAAAAAGACCTCCTATGAGCTGTGGAAAGGAAGAAAACTGAATGTTGCTTACTTTCAAGCATTGAGTTACAAATGCTTCGTTCTAAATAATGGGAAAGACAACCTTGAAAATTTCAATGCAAGATCAGATGAAGCTATCTTTCTGGGCTACAGTATCACCAATAAAGGATTTAGAGTTGACAATAAAAGAACAAAGAAGATAGAAGAATTAATACAAATTTGATGAAGCATTACCCTCGACAATAACAGTTGATTTAGATGACGAAGAGCATCCCTTGGTTTCTAAAAATACATTGACTGCACCTACAATACCCTCAAAATCACAAAATCAAGAAGGTCCTTATGAAACCAGGATGGAGCAGGCTCCTTCCTCTCAGCAGGAGCCTATACAATGATGAATACCAAGAGAATTGAGAGGTTAAGATATATATCAATACATTCTAGGAGACCCTTCTAAAACTATAAGAACTAGATCTTTCTTTAAGAACAACTATTCTGCCCTCATCTCACAATTAGAACCTAAGATTGTTGAAGAGGCTCTTACTAATGGAAATTAGATTTCAGCTATGAAAGATGAATCGAATCAATTTGAAAAAACACAAAGTTTGGAATGTAATACCTCGTCCTCAAAACAAGTTAGTCATTAGAACTCATTGGATTTTTTGAAACAAACTTGAAGAAAATGGTAAGTTAGTAAGAAACAAAGCTAAGCTTGTAGCTCAAGGTTATAATCAACAGGAAAGTATTGATTTTGAGATGAAACTTATACGCCTGTTGCAAGAATAGAATCAATTAGAATTTTACTTGCCTTTGCATGTTATAGAAACTTCAAATTGTTCCAAATGGATGTCAAAAGTGCTTTCTTAAATGGATATATTAATGAACAAATGTTTGTTAAACAACCTCCAGGCTTTGAATTTGAAAATCATCCTAACTGCGTGATGAAGTTGACTAAAGCTCTGTATGGTCTAAAATAGGCCCCTCGAGTATAGTATAAGAGGTTAAGTAATTTTTTGCTTAAGAATAATTTCAAAAGAGGAAAGGTAGATCAAACCTTATTTATTAAGAAAGAGGAGAATGATTCACTCATAGTGCAAATATATGTTGATGACATAATATTTGGTGCTACTAATTAGTCCTTCTATGAAGAATTCTCAGCATTAATGTAGGGGGAGTTTGAAATGAACATGATGGGAGAACTATTCTTCTTTCTTGGATTACAAATAAGGAAAACAGAAAAAGAAATCTTCAATAACCAAGATAAATACACAAAGGAACTCATCAAAAAGTATCATTTTGAGAATGCCATACCTATGGGTACTCCTATGTATATTGGAACAAAACTTGATAAGGATGAAGAAGGTAAGGCTTAAGATGAGAAAAAGTATAGAGGAATGATTAGGTCACTACTATATCTTACAAGCTCAAGACCAGATATTATGCATAGTGTGTGTCTTTGCGCACATTTTCAATCAAATCAAAAGAAAGTCACCTTCAAGCAGTTAAAAGGATCTTTCGATATCTTCACGAAACTATGGATTTTGTACTATTGTATCTAAAAAATGATTCTTTTAATATAGTTGGCTATTGTGATGCAGATTATACATGTGATAAAGTCGACCGAAAAAGCACAAGTGGTCTCTGTCAATTTCTTAGAGGATATCTAGTTTCTTGGCCTTGCAAGAAACAAAATTGCACAACACTTTCAACAACTGAAGCTGAATATATAGCAGCTGCCAACTATTATGCCCAAATCTTATGGATGAAGAAACAACTCGAGGATTTCTCTTTGAACTTTAATCATATTCCTATATTATGTGATAATACTAGTGCAATAAATCTTTCAAAAAATCATGTGCATCATTCTAGGATTAAAACTAAAAATCATGTAGTTCATATCTTCACTAAGCCACTCTCTAAAGATAGATTTTGCGTGTTAAGTAAAGAGCTTGGTATATGCAAACTATCTGATACTATATTTGTATTAATTTTCTATGCCTCTTATCTCTGTAGACATTAGTAAGGTCCTTCTACTTTAGAAGGCTCCTCTCAGTTTTAAGAATTCCTCGTAGTAAGCTCCTTCTACTTTAGAAAGCACCTCTCGATTTAATAGAGTATTATACACGTGTCTTAAAAAGGAAGTTATTCATGGCGTTGTTTTAGCATTTAAAGAAACGTGTGCACAGTTCTGACTAGTGGCTGTATAGAATTGACAAAAGATATGGAGACGATCCACTTCACAACTATCCATCCTCACATGAAATCAACGTCAAAGAATCGCTTAATATACCAGGGACAGACTTCTCTCTTCTACTCATCGTGTTCTTTTTCAAAAGTGTAGTTGTCTTTCTTTCTAAACCCAACTTTATGCCTTCTCTTTGTTCTTTCCTCTAAAAACTCCTTACCTATAATGGCCAGAACAAAATAAATAAAACAGAAGAAATCCCCAACTTCCACTACTAACCTTGGTGAAGCTCATGTTTCTGATTCCACTCCTACTGAACTTGTCTGGAGTACACTGGATGATCAATCATACTGATTTAGATGAAGAACCGACTCAAGTAATAAGATGTCCACAAACCAGAGGAAGTCTTGCAAAGTAAGCTGAGAAAAATTCTGAATAAAAAGATAACCCTAATGCTGAAAAGAAAGAGGAAGAGTAATCTAGAAAAAGAAAAAGGAAAGAAATAAAGAAAGACAAAGCGCTTGTGACTGAAGATACTATTAAGGACGCCATTGATAAGAATGAAATGTCTTATGAAGAGATGATTCCTAAAGAAAAAAGTGGAGAGAAGATAAAGATAGCCGTGTAAAAAGGAAAGACATCAATATCATGAAAAATGTTTCAATCAAAGGAAGCTAAAGTTCGATATAAAATGCAGTACAAGAAAAGAAAGGTGGTTGTTGGGTGGATCTTGCCTCCCACTATGTTTGATGACATAGGTATACCTATCTCTCTTTATGTTATTGCCACTGGTTAGGAAAATTTTCTAAAATTAGATGAAACTATATGTGATGAGCTAGTCAAGACATTCTACACACATATGGGAAAAGAAGAAATTGATGGAAAGCTAGCCATTGTCTCATGGGTAATGTTACGTATACCGTACCAGATTTGAAATCGGATTGGGTTCTGGTACGGTACTGTATCAGTACCAGTTAATACCGGGTACCGTTTCGGGTAATTTTTTAAATTTATAAAATAGTCCCTGAATTTTTTTAAAAATTACAAAATAGTTCATTGTCATATTGTACAGTTGTAATTTATTTAATTTAGCTTTTTTGTTTATATCATAACCTTTTTGGTTTATATATATCTTTATTATATCCTAATTATTTCCATATATAAGAGTTATCTATATATAATATATATCTATATATAATAATGATCTAAATATAATAATTTATTGTAAAATAATGAAAATAATTCAAAATTTTGAATTTTGAATTATTTTCTATTTTATCAAATTTTGAATTATTTTTTTAGGATTGTTTTTTTTCACATTCCATTTCATTTTACATTTAATTAGACATAATCACAATGTTAATTTAATATATAAAATTAATTTAATAATTAGTAATAAATATATTTAAATTTAAAATATATTTTTAAAATATATAAATTTCAAATAAATTTTGATTTAATAATTAAAAATATAAAATAAATATTAGTTTATAAATAATAATTTTTAAATTATTTATTTTAAAAATGAAAATATTTTTATTAATACTTTATTAATAAATATTATATAAAATATTAAAATTATTTTAAATAAAAATAATTTATTTTTAAGTTTTATTTAATTTATAATTATTATTAGTAATAAAAATAATTATTATTATTTTAAAATTTTTGAAAAAAGGGGGAAGGAGAGGTAGGAGGGACGGAGGGAGAATTTGAAAATTTTGCAAAAAAGTCCCCCAATTTTTAAAATTTTCGATACTGGCCAGTATTTGGCCGGTATTTTGAATACTGGTCAGTACTAACCGGTACATCTGAAACGGGCCGATACCGACCGGTATTCAAACCCTGTAGAACTGACCCTTTATACTGTACCGGTTTTGGTCCGGTATGGTGTACAATCCGGAATTCATATCACTACTCATGGGTATATGAATGTGAAATTTTAATTTCTGAAGAAATTTTAAGAGATATATTGGACTTAACTCCTATAGGGAGAACTAATTTTTCCTGCCATAAGTGGGATGTCTATGATCTAGATTTTGTAGAAGTTGTTAATTTCATATGCCTTTATACTGGAAACACCCAAGATGGGAGACCCTGGAGTAAATAATTAGATTTACTATCTCGATGCCTCACATCCTTACCAGCTACCTCAATCTTTCCAAGAGTAGTTCTGTTGAAAGGTGCAGTTTGTTGGATACTTATGTTGTGTACAATTTGCTAAAAGGGAATAAAATGAATCTTCTAGCAATGATCTTGATAGGTGCAGTTTGTTGGATACTTATGTTGTGTACAATTTGCTAAAAGGGAATAAAATGAATCTTCTAGCAATGATCTT
>JAOQMS010000002.1:12590467-12611271 GCA_027563885.1 Erythroxylum longipes
GATAATGACAAAGGGGGAGAATTAGTGATATACTTTGCACTTGATATATTTTCAATATTTCTTTGACGACGTATTTGTTATTGCTGAAATGTTGTTGAACTTGTGGAGTTTAAATTTATGATAAACAAACAATAAGCTCATTCCTTTAGAAGTCAGGCTCCTTCTAATTATAACTACAAATAAAGCTTACAGGTATCTTTCAAAACTCTTTATTAGTATTTGAATTTTGATAATATATCTGTTATTGTTTGTCATCATAAAAAGGGGTAGATTAGCTCAAGGTTTGTGTTTAATGATTTTGATGATAAGTATATAATTTTTTAAAATTCAAACCAAATTTATTTCCTTATATAAGCAACGATATAATTCTTAAAAAGAAATAAAATCATGGATTAATTGTTTTCTTTTTTGCAGGAACCTTCTTTATAAACTTACCTTTTTAGAAATGATTCCATAACATTTGGAAGGATCATATAATCAGCTCCAGAACCCTTAACAGAATGTTCTTCTTAACGTCTAAATATCAAAGATTTCAGTAGAGATGATTTCGAAGATTAAGCGATGGCTAGTTAAAGAAATTGTTTACTTAAAGAAGAGTCACTACATTTGCGAACAACACATGAGACTTGCAAAATATCTTAGAGCATCATTATTCTTGAAAGTTATATCAAACTCTTTGTACTTTAGAAACTGATATCACTCTATTAAGAGAGACTGTTAAATTCTTCATACATTTCTTGTTGAGAGCTTGTAGAGGCTAGCAAAATACTTCTTGTGTGAAAAGTTGAAGAACCTTGAAAAATATACACTTGTGAGCTTGAAAAAGCTCATCAAATTACTACTTGGTTTTTGTAATTAAATACTCAAGTTGGATACTTAGGGACTGGATGTAAGCTTCGTTATAAGCTAAACCAGTATAGATCTACTGTCATTTTCTCTCTCTTCCTTACTTTTAAATTTTTGCATTATAAGTTTTGAAGGAGCTCCTTCAATTTTTCAATAGGCTTCTTTGTTTTTGACCACTAGAAAGATCATATCGATTAAAAAGGCACCTATTGTTTTAAGCATTAATAAGCTCCTTTCTATTTAAGCATTAATAGGATCTTTTCAAAAAGTTTATAAGACCCTTCTATTTATAAATTTATTTTGTTTAAGTAGGATTTTATTGATTTGAAAGTATCTTGAATTTTGTTTTACACACAATGCACTCCACTTTTGTGGGTGTTTGCTTTATTAATTTCAATCTCTAAACTCATGTTTCTTTGCTTGTGATTATGTGGTGCACTACTCGTGGTCTGCTTCTCTGTGATTTATGGTGTAGTGTGAGATACATCTTCTCCTTGTTTCTCTGTGATTTAAACACTTTTTTTTGTTTGTTTAGCAATGTTGAAGAATATTAAATATATTATTTACAAAATCTATTTATATAGGTATGAAACTAGTGTAATAGGCATGGAAACATTGTCGATTGTGGTAGAGTAAAGGTAATATATATTCCCCTACAACTTATTATTTGTCTATTTATCCCTCTTTATTGGTATGTTTTTGCCTTATATGCCTTATACAATACTGGAGATGGTCCCTTAAGAATGTTATAACACATATTCTTCTTGCGATGTATATCTATGAATGTATACATTATTGTATCTTTTTGACATATTACTATATCTTTTTGTGATGTATACTTTATTAGCTATCACAAAAAAGAAGGCTAACATTCTAAGATTTCCCTCTTTAATCCTTTCACTTTTTAATTCCCATTAAATAACTTTGATGTTCATTACCATTGATATATGTTTTGTAAAGGTTTACTTTAGTATTTGTTGAATAGTTTGGTCATTTTTATAAATTTATTTAATATGAAATACATTTCTTATTAGTAGTCTGGTTTGAAATTTTTATCTTATAAACTATAATTTTATTTCCCTAGTTGATACTATTATGTTATTAATAACTGTAAGTTATTGAATACTAATAAATTTATAATAGAACTTTTATCATTGCCCTAATCGAATAGGGTTCGACTTTATGTGCATCAGGATGTGATGATTTTTGGAGAATAAGAGCATTAATAGATAATAAAGTAGCAAATCTAATGTCCCTTACTCACTAGTCTATTTAGTCATAATAAAATATGAAATGCTAATCAAACTTAAGTAGATACTTGTATTAAAAATATATAAAACTTTATAACTATTTAACATTCCTCTTCTCTTCCAAGTTTTAGTTCCATATTATCCAGTATCTATCAATTATCATCTATTGTTAGCCACCTAAGTGGTGGTAGCCATTGAAAGTTACTACAAAGCAGCAGGATGAATTTTATTATAAAAACCTTACCATTGAAGATTATTTTCATATCCACTAATCTTAAGAAGGATAGGGAACCTGTAGTCCATACATAATAATGGTAGTGATTGTTAATTCTAAGATTAGATGAAGGTGAAGCTAATAAATTATATACAACTACTAGGGATGAAGAGGTTATTTTAAATTTCATTTTTGATAATAAGGGATAAAGATATCCATTATTAAATTGGAGAGTGATATAGTTTTACTATCTTTGCATACGTCGAATTACAGTTATCTTCATCAACATGAACTTAAGTTTTTATCAGATTAAATGGGCTTGATTGAGTTCAAAAGCTCCAAAAAGGATGCCTAGGAATCTCCAAAAATCCTTTCTAATTTCTCTAATTTCTGTTGGATATATATTATGAGAATCCAAAAATTCTTCATGACTATTGTTAGGATAGTCAGCAATAATACAAACTAAATGATAACCAAATAATCTGTATAGGCAACCAAATAAAGAACTATTGGCATAATATAAAGTTGATTACATATGCCAATCATTGTTTTAGAGTGCATGAATAAATGTCCTTAATCTTTTTTACTTTTTTACTTAACAAATTAGTCTAAGTAAACATATCTTATGGAAATAAATGTAAAAGAGCTTTTATATTATTTTATATTATTTTTTTGCTCAATTAACCTTATTCAAATTAGCTTGTATATGGGTATGTATGTGATTATTTATAAATTAATATTTGCTTGTCTTTTATAGGGTTATTTACTTATTATTCGTAGGGGTTATAGACTTAATACAAAACTTTCAAGTTATATTATGGTTGATACTTTAATAAATGTCTCGATTTGAGTTATAAGGGTAGGTTGTCAAGTTATTTTGATTAAGTAAATCTTGATTTTAGTAGCCATAAATAAATTTATGATATGGGGAAGGAACCTAGATACTACAGGTTGACAAGGCATATTAGAGAGTTCTGGGTTTTAGATTCAATGAGTATTTAAGGCTCATTAAATCTAATGAAAGTTGCGTTAAGTTAATCAAGCTTTTATAAATAAATGAGAGAATCGAGTTGTATCTTATACATAAACTTGACGATTCGATTATGGCTATAGAAATTTTGGCTATAATAGGTAATAATGAGGATGTTGTGCATGATGAAGTTAATGTAGATGTCAATGAAGAAGAGTATAGCAATGATGGGGACATGGGCACTTGTGATAATGAAATTAAATATGATAATGAAGTTGAAGGTGTAGACAATACATTTGATGTTTCAATTCTAGATGGACACTTACCAGTGGAGATTGATTCTGGTGATTATGAAAGTTTCATTGTTTTTGTTTGTTTTATTTCTTTTATTTGCATTTTATTACATTGTTTATTTTTCTTTTATTTATTATTTTTTTGTTTTATAGTTAGCAAGGATTGTTATTTTATTACATTTTATGTTACTATTATTTATTGTTTTTCATTTCATTTTAATTTTACCCTTTTATCCCTTTTTGTTTCACTTTTCCAAAGAGATTGTACATAATATCAAATGGAATCTTTGCTGAATTCAGAATTTGTAATTATTATTATTCAGGAAAGTACCAAAATATTCCTTTCACACTTTTTTATGTTTATTTTGATATTATATTTTTATGTGCTTCTATTATGTATATTGGGGACAACATACAATTTTAAGTATAGAGAAAGGGTTAATAGAAATATTGAAGAAATTTTTAAAATTTCCTAAGCTTATTATAATCTTTATAGTTTATTCTTTTTCATTATGATCTTCATTTAGTTAAAATTTGTCTCAAACACTTTAGGTTATTATTGATCATTGAGTTGAATTAGTATGCAAAAGGATGAAAGTTATAATATTCTTACTTTTAGAAGCTATAGTTTTAGTAGTCATTGGGATAGTTAATATAACTGAAAAAATATATTATTTATACATACGAAACCTAATTGTAAGATATTTAATCTCAAGTGCTTCATTGTTATAATTTTATATTCTCTCTAAAGTTCCTCAAAGAAGTTTAAAAGTTAAAAATCATTCATTGTAAACACATTAAAAAAAAGAAAAAAAGGAAAGGAAAGTTATGATATTTGTTAGAGAGTGAGAACAATTATTTTGTGCCAATGAAAGTATTATTTAAAGGACTTATGGTATGAATAACTAAGTTTTATATAATCTTGTTTGTATAAATTTCTTTCAATATTATTACCCTTTTAATTATCCCTTTCATACCTTTAGCTAAGCCTTATTATACCCTATTTAAAATAACTTTTGATTTTTGTTTTTAGTTTACTTACTAGTGGTGGAGATGTGATTTTATTTCTAGTTTACGGTTAAGAATCCTTTTATTTGAAAGTTTGTTATATTTTACACCCTAAATAATTTAAGTTAATTGAGTGAATCCCTTGTGAGAGTGTGAAATTTTTTCTTTTGATTTCAGAAAGATTATCATTGTTATTGTTATCGATAATGGCTTATGAAAGTTAGTTATAGGATAACTTGAGTTTAATTGTATGCTGATTTAATGGATTGATACGATAATTTATGGACAGATTGAAGGTGAAACTGGACAGATCTTTTAGTGTATAATGATTTTGATTATGACTTGCTTGAGGATAAGCAAAGACTTAAGTGTGGGATTGTTTGATAAATGTTTAATAGACTATGTTTTTGTTCCTATATGTACTGTGGTTTGCTTGATTATTTGAGAATTTTTATTGTTTTTCATACTTATTTGTTTCTAGTGTGTTATTAGGTCTCATTTACCTTTATGAATTTAAAGGAGAAGAATTCGGGTGAAATCAGATTAGAAAGTAGAATAATAGAAGCTATTTTAGAGGGACACGCATATGTGATGAAGTATACGCCTGTGTAAGTAACATATATGGTCATATACCTGATCGTGTAAGTCACTGCAAACGTGTACTAATTTGAAGACATTGTTTCAAATATTTGAAGGTGGATACACCTATATAAGCCACATACAAAGCCATGTTTATTGCTCGTGTAAGCTCCTAGGAACATGTATATAGGCTATTTTAAAGAGTTGTTGAGGGGCAAGGTCATACTCTTACACATGACCATGTACCTAACTATGCTATCTCTAGAAACCCTAATTTCAAACTATAAAACCAATTATAAATGTTAATTAAGAGAGAAGAAACTATATTAGACATTAGAGGAGACATTATAGTAGCAGTTAAAGTCAAAATTAAGAAGTGGAGACACGCTTAAAAATCGAGGACAATAGAAACATGAAGATTACTTCATAAATTCAATAGAGAAAAGCTTTCCATCGAAGTTTAAAAGGGATTATATTAGAGAAATATAATTATTCTTCTAAGCTTTGATGTTGGTTTCTTTTCTTATGTTTATAAACTAAATTTGTTTAGTTCTCAGGTATGATGAACCCTAAGTTGCCATGGATCTTGTGATTTTATTTTTTATCTAATGTATTTTGATTGCTGATTCATTGCAATTCAATTATGTGTTTTTATTCTTGAATTAATATAATCGGGATATTAGTTCAATATATGATTTCATAGATTGATATTAAGAACTCTTTTATGTAAATAGATTTACTATAATTGGAAAAACTCTTATACAAACCTAGGGATAGGTCGACATAAATCATTTTGGTAAAGGTCAAAGTTAATACTAAAGTTCAAAAATTGAGTAATGCAATATTAGGGGTTGTAACTAGAAAGAGATTTCAATTAATTAACTAAGGATTAGCTATTAATAGTCTTTAAAAAGATGATATTAACATAGAATAGGAATCTCCATAATCTAATGATCAATAATTGAATTGTATGATAAATGATTAATACTTAAGAAATCTTAGGGGATTTATTACTGAGGTACTAATTATTTAATATTGATTAATCTTAGTGTTGTCTATGTTCTATTTTATTATTGTGTTGAACTTAAATTTAGTTTAGTTTTTAATTAAATCATTATCCTATTTTGTCAATTGGATAATAGAAAAGAGGTTATTAATAGTACTTATCATCCCTGTGGGATTGGCTCTTGATAGTCACTGACACTATACTATAGTTCGATAGGTGCACTTACCTGTGAGATCTATAGAGTAAAGATAAACCCATATCAACCACCAATTGGTTTTTCATCCTCAGTATTCTTAAAGCTTAGGAGTTTCTTGACCAGTTCATCAACTTGATAAGCTAATACATTTAAACGCCTACATATAATATCCTCGTCAATGGCAAATCTTCTAGACATATTAAGATTTCTTTATTGCCATCCACTTATATTTCTTATCCATATAAGATTTTCTAATTAGCAAAACATATTCTTAACTTTCACAAGAAGAGTCCAACGTATCATAACTACCTTTAGTAACTTATATATCTACTAGTGTAATATATACATTTTCCAAGAAACTTAAATAAGAGTATAAAAATATTTGGATGCTTTTTTTTGGATGCTTTTTATGGAATGGTAAAGAAGAGAAATCCTCTAGTGCTGAAGTAAAATGGCCGGGTGGGGTTGATGTTTGTTCCCCTAAGTTAGAAGGTGTTTTGGGCATAAAATTCATCAAAGCTTTTAAAAGGAAAAAAGATTATGGAAGCTACTTGTTTTCAAAGAATATCTTTACTTAAAATGGATCAACTCAACATTCCTCAAAAGTTGGTGCTTGTCGAAAATCAAAACTAAATAAAACATCTGTTAAACTTTAAAACAAATCCTTAATCTAAGACATAAGTGAAGGGATTACTTTAAAACTAAGATTTAGGGTGGCCAACTTTAAATTTTTTGGTATGATGGCATAATTTTAGTCTTCTACGCTTTGTGGAAAACCTTTACAATATGAGGAATAACATTCTTGATAATGCTATAATCAATATTATCATAGAATGGAACAATTGGGTGTAAAGTCTTATTAAGTAAGAGGCTTCTCGACTATCTAAAGCTACGTGCCTACCTATTTGTCAAATCAAGAAGAAGAGAAGACTTACTACTAAGCGAAGCACATCTCAAAATGCTTTATTAACAACTCCTATATATCTCCAGCTCTTGAAACTAGTATGAGATCTTCTGTGCTATTTATGGTGTTTCAATTTTGTACCATTTAATTTTATCTACACATTTATGTGGGATCCACATAAATGTATTAATGAGATTTAATAGAACAGGATATGAACATCATAAATGACACAGAAGGTTTCATATAAATATATAAATAAGATTTAATAGAATATGATAGGAACATGTTTAAGAATCTGTTTCCATTCAAACCCCTCTTAACAACCAGTCCTTTGGAGTTCATTAGTTTGGCACATTAAAAATATTCCCGTGACTTTATTTATAGCTTGGTTAGTTGTCTAGAGGAAATTGATGATCAAGGGCAGGCTTAGTAAAATGAAAAACTTAAGTCCTACATGTGTGGTTTGCGAGTTATAAAATAAATACATTGATGACTTACTCTTCAATTACGTTTATACCCCATTATGATTTAGAGACGAATGTTAAACAGGAATTCTTAGCTATTTCCTCTATATTACTTGCACTATTTATTACATCTGAAGGGAATGTAATCAAAAAATATTTAAAATGAAGAAGCAAAGCAATCATTTTCTAAACCTCAACCTTAGCAATCAGAAAATTATGTTTGCAATCATTTTATAAACCTCAACATTAGCAATTCGATCAGAAAATTATGTTTATTTAGGAACTGATGAAAAGGATCAATAATATTAATTTGGAGAAGGGATTTAAGCTTGGAGTAATCTTGGTTTAAGGGTTTTGAGTAGGTTCCGAGATTAAAAACCTCGTAATACTGCCTAGTGGTTAGCAAAAGATCCTGGTATTTCTTCTTTGGTTATTTCATTGTTTACTAGTTCTTACTTGTAGTACTTAGAACCTCAGTTGTACCGCTTCTCTCTTACTTCTAAAATGAAAAATTTCCATTTCCGATGGAAAAGGAATTGAAAATGAGTGAAAGCATAACCACATAATTGATCCAAATAGTTGTACGAGTCTATTTTCGGTGAGTCAGACATTTGGCAGTTTCTTCGACCATTACCTCCAGCTGTTGGGTGGAGATTAGAGAAGTTTGTCTAGCTTTTTCATCATCTACTTCGTACTCCACGGTAGATCTAATGATACTTGATTCATCATCTTTTTCAATAATCTCCAAGCGAATGCGAACAGCTTCCAAACCCAGATCTTTGAATCCTCCTTCAAGGATTTCCGTTACCTTGATGCGCTTTTCATCGTCCATTATAATGAACTTCTCAGTCAGGTAACCCCTTCCAGGAGTTCCTGACCAACATTTTTCATCATTAATGTAAGAATTCGTAGAAACAACATAATCACGTAAATCATGTTAAAACCAGGATCATTTCATATGCATACAAAAACAAAAAACACATACTTGGTTTATTGTTGTAGTTCCACTAGTTGAAGAACGTTATACTGCAGATCTTTTATGCTTCTCGTTCTTCGTATGAAAAACCATGCATCAGAAGAAAACTCACGCAGAGTATCTTATATGCCTTTTGTTTTTGGTGTTTTACATTCAAAACACATAATTACCTTTGGTAGTTATTGAAAGCATAATTACAACATTACTCCTCATGGGTGTAAAATGATTCAATAATTAACAAGTCCATAAAATTCATATTACAAAGATATGACATAAACAACGAGAAGAGAAAACAAAGTAAAGATTAATTAAAAAGTTCATCAGAAACTTCAAGGTGCAGAATATTTTTGTATCTACATGAGAAAATATGTCTCAATTGCACCTAAAATGCCAAAATAATTTCTGTGTAAACAATATCTTTACGGCTAAAATATAACGAACTAAGGATAATCAAAATGAACCTGGAGAAAACGTGAGTTTCACAACTGTACCAACACCACCTTCACCATCTATCACTTGGACCTTGCCAAGAATATCACTTAGTACTTCGTTAACTATCTTACCCAGCTCAAGCCCACGGTAAGCACTCCACACCACGCTCGCCGGAACCGCAACTACGGTGTCCTGTGATTTTTCGCCTTTCATTCTTAATGTACTGACCTATTTCTGTACGCTTTGCTCTGAATTATCTTGAACAAGATTGGGATACTTGCGGCTCCAATGACCTTCTAGAATTTATACCGATGCCTTCAAATATTTGTCCTGCACTTGCTTTCTATTAATAGGTTGTCATTTTCCATAATGCAAACAAAGGCATCTTCATAGCCAATTTTCCATTTTTTATTATGACACTTTAATTAAGGTTTCATCATAAAAGCTTAATCTATTGTGTGAGGCTAACTTAACTGGTTTTATATGTTCACTAACACAGCCCCTTAAGTGAAAGCTGTTTGGGCTTGCACAAGCTCACTCTACCTTGTGCTAAATTAATTAGATGAGAAATAGGTAGGTGGTAGGATTTAAACTCAAGATTACTTAGTCACAGAGGCTCTGATATCATGTTAAGTGACCGTTTCACAACAAAAGCTTAAGCTATTGTGTGAGGGTAACTTAATTGATTTTTTATGTTCACTAACATGACATCATAAGTTGCCTTTGGTACTACTCTTATTTCGCACACTCCAGGTAAATATTTGAATAAATTCGATATATAATTTCAAATATGATAAATTATGTAATGAATACTCGGAAAACATATTTCAAATATAATTTCAAATATGAGAATTATGTAAGGAACTTTATTGAATTTTTTTTTACATAGAAGTAGAGATAAATTGAATTAAAATCTACAAACTTATGTACTTGCATTAAAGTATATGGTATCAATTTCAAATTTTTATTTGGAATTAAATTTCGGAATTAAATTTTAAAGTACATGAAAACGATGTTTTAAAAAACTAGACTAAAAATTAAATTGATAAGACTTACTATTTAAAGTTTAATTAAATTGTCATGAAACTGAAGATTGGATAAAATTGAAAATTTTGAAATATAATTTTAAAAAATATAATTCTTGCTCATAAAAAAAGTTGAAGTTTAATTAAAACAGAAGCTGTTAAATGAAAACTAACTTTTTTAAATTTATGAAAATTAATTAGTTTATAAAAATTGACCAATTAATTAATAAAATGATTGATTTTTAATAACAAAAGTGATTATAATAAATCGAATTAAAAAATTGATCAGTTCAAAATTTTCATGGTTAAATTGATTCGACCTATATATCTATACGACCATATCAACCTCAGCTATTTCCATAGCATTCAACACATCCTCTGTTCACTTCTTTATATTGAAACTAGTTAAGGTTATAATAACACTGATTTTATTGACTGAAAAGGTGGCTCTTTAGTAACTTTGATTAGATCAGCATAAATGTAGGATAACAATGATACTAAAAGCCATTACACAATATATTTCCTGAAAATCTGATCATATATATTATAAAACACCTTTGGGCTGAATACATAATATATGCAATTAGACTTCCATATAAAAGGCGATCAAAGTACAAGCCATCAACTCTCACAATAGTACCACCTGTGGGTGAATAGATCGTTCAAGCAACAGCTTTCCTCTATCTAATGCCTTTATGATCATCTCAAAACTTTATATAAGGCCAAGACCTTTGAGCAGAATAACCAAACATAAAGTCAGAGACCTCTCCCAACATGTAAAGAGAACAATCTAAAATACTGACTTAAAAGGCCACTTTGGTGACTGCATTCTTATCAACACTCAAAAAGTCCACAAACATAAGGGATATATTTTTATGTTATTCTCACATTCTTTATAAGCATATGGTATGTGACAATGTACCTTCAATAAATTCAAAAACCTGAACGCACAGTCCCACTATCACACACCCGTGCTGAAAACATTCTCCGAAAACTTCATTTGAGACTTTTGTAAAAGAAAAAATCTCAGTGGAGTGACTATTGTGCATTACTTGATACCAAACTAACAGCCCGAGACACAAGAATCTCATATATCTCCCTTATTATAAATTCGTTGCACAAAAATTCACTCAAAACTGGCTTCAGAATGTCGTAATTCCTTTTTCTGATTAACCATCATGCGATCTTAAACACTGACCATAAGACCCAAGATATGAAAACTTGAAGTATCTCCCTTATGTGATGTTCGAAGCATAAAAATTCACTCAAAATCGGATCCGGAATAGCTTAATTCCTTTCTTTGGAGTTAAACTTTAATTTATTACTAATGTAATAAATCTAGAAAAATAGAAAAATTCACTTTATAAATTTTTTGGACTTAGAAACTGACCCAAAACACCTCGGGGCACCTTTATGAGAAATCTAAAATTTTTGTATTTTTTTTATATTATTGTAGCTAAGGTTCCTATGGTTGATGTCAGCCGACGATGTCACGGCCTGCATCAACCAACATGCGTCATCCGCGCCGACGTACGCGTCCCTCGTCAGTGGCCCCATGTGCACGCACCTAACACTGCTGCGTGCTCTTGGCATTGTTCACCGCCGGGTGCGTGACGCACGCGCGCCTTACGGTGACGCATTTCTTGCTGGAAAAAGGTGATTTTCGTCAAGTTTTGGGTCTTATTTCCGACTTCCCGAGCTCGTTTTCAACCTGTTTCTCAAGGCTAAACATATGTACACTGCTTTCATGCAATAAAAAACAAGAAAAATTGAGAAAAAGAAGCTAACTCTCTGAAAACCTTATGGAGTGAAAAACCAAAAAATCTCCGTTTTTAACCATCCGATTACGCCACCACTCTGATGCCACATGTAATACGTAATGTTACTTTAGTTATGTATCCCAGATCGAACGCAAAAGGGAAAAAATAAAGAAATACAGAAATACCTGATTTTCGGTTCTAAAACTTCAAACGAGCTTTTCGAAGCCGAAACGATCCCAAATTTACCGCCGTCTTCACAAGAATTGATCTCCGGGATGCGAGTAAGGTCTTTCTACAGTTTTCTCAAAGTAAGAGCTCTTTTAACGGGTCAGAGATTCCTTATGCTCGCGATTGATATGAGCAACTGCAGGAGACTATAACATATTTATATAGCTTCCATATCGGACTTCCTCATCACAAAACCAATATAGACCAGGACTACCCTAAAAGGAATACATGTTTTACCCGGACTTCGTGACTATTGATTTAGATCATTTATTAGGTCACTTTGTTATCTTTATTTAGATCAAATTACATAACTTAACCGATAATTTATTTAAAAATCAAATTACAATTAATAACTATCCACTGTATGGAAATTTGACAAAATTGCCCTTAGGGGCAAAAATATCTTACAAATTTTCCATTTTTGATTATGACATCATAAGTTACCTTTGGTACTACTCTTATTTCACACAATCCAGGAACTTCCATACCGTTGGCATGATTCGGTTTGAGCGACAGATCCTGACATGATACATATTCGTAATGAAAAAAAGATTCCAGTTTGTCGTGTTCCATCTTTAAATTTCCCATAGTAAATTGGAATTTATTTTCGGCCTTTATGTTGGCAAATACTATTACCATGTTAAATTTCAAAAAAAAAAACTATTACCATGTTACTTTGGGGACCTTGAAATTAAAATTCACCAAATGGTTATTGTAGTGCTGGAACCAAATTCAAATATTTAAATATTTGAATAAATTCGATATATAATTTCAAATATGATAAACTATGTAATGAATAAATCCTAATACTCGGAAAACATATTTCAAAGTAAGGAACTTGATTGATTTTTTCTTTTTGACATAGAAGTAGAGATAAATTTAATTAAAATTTGCAAACTTATGTACTTGTATTAAAGTATATGGTATCAATTTCAATTTTTTTTACTTGGAGTTAAATTTTGAAATTTAAGTTTAAAGTACATGATAACAATTTTTTAAAAATATAATAAAGATTAAATTCATAAGATAAGCTAAGTAAAGTTTAATTAAACTCTCATGAAATCAAACAGAAGATTGAATAAAATTAAAAAATTTGAAATATAATTAAAAAAAGAGATTATTCTTGCTCATAAAAAAGTTGAAGTTTAATTAAAGCAGAAAATATTAAATAAAAACTAACTTTTTTTAAATTATGAAAATCAATTAATTTATAAAAATCGACCAATTAATTAATTAAATGATTAATTTTTAATAACAAAGGTGATTATAATAAACTGAATTAAAAAATTGTTCAGTTTAAAATTTTATGATTAAACCGATTCGAATTTATAATGGTTACATGGTAGTGAAATTGCAAATAAAAGTATACACATCATTCATATTTTTTTTATTCACCAAAACGTAGTAGAAGGCAGATTAATGATATTATTATTTACGAAAATAGGTAGAAGTAGAACATAATAAATTAACTCCAGCTAAGAGACAAATGAATCCATACATTCATGCATCCATACATCTTTCTTAAGGAATATATATATTCTTTTAGAAACAGCTTGACAACGTATGAATGTTATTGGCCAGCACTATTATACATGTAGATATGTTTCTTTTATCATTGAATAGTTATCAGTAGTTTAAACTTCAGAAAAGTCACGTCCTCTATAATTAAAAAAATTCTAATATTTGTTATTTGTTAGAAATTGTTAATATTTCGGTGTCTTGCTTTGGTTTTTTCGTTTTTCAACATATAATTTTCCAAGCTTGTTCTTAGGAAAAGATAAGTTTTTTACTTATTATTTTTACTATAATTTCTTAACTATTTGCTTAGGGAAGAAATTTATA
Organism: Erythroxylum longipes; assembly: GCA_027563885.1. Lineage (NCBI taxonomy): Eukaryota > Viridiplantae > Streptophyta > Magnoliopsida > Malpighiales > Erythroxylaceae > Erythroxylum > Erythroxylum longipes. The sequence goes on from JAOQMS010000002.1 coordinate 12,604,461, forward strand.
GGCAAAAAAGGTATTTTCGACTCTAAATTTTTTAATATTACTAAATATTAGAGTTTAATTTAATTTTAAAAAACTTAAAATTATAGAGAATTAATTTATTCCTATTTCAATTTAATAAAACGTTAGAATTTTGTCTGATTCTCTAAAAATAGTTAACAACTTTTTACTTTAAAAGTATGACCCATATTACCAATTATGTGTTTAGAATTATTTAATTCTAAACAATCAGATAAAGCTAATCTCCTACTTTTTACTCGATTTATTCTTAAAAGAATCTTATTAGGTAAGCTGAAAACTTATGATTATCCATGAACATGAATTACCAGATTATCATATTTAGTAGATATTATAGTGATAAGGATAATTGTGTAATTTCATAGTGTAATAAATAAATTAGTAAATATATATTTACTAGACTTATTTTAAAAGCCATAAAGCACATCTCGCTGAAACCTCGACTTTATCATCATCTTAGTTCAATTCACAATGCCTTAGAGAACTCGAATGAAAAGAACTCAATTATCTCTGACGTTTCTCATTTTATTGTACTTTAGATGCCTATAAAGTAAAATAGTTTTTGTATCAACTTACTGACCGAACAACTTAGTTATAGACATATTAAGAAGACAATGTCTTTCTCCTTTTTCTCTCTCTACAGAGTTTATACATGTCAATATTTTGTGTTTTCAATAGATTTGTTTAGGTATGCATTTAGACACAAGTTTGGAGAAACTAATGGTACCAAATATGACCATATCACCAAATTCAACATATGTAAAAGTAATGAATAACTTGTTGAGTTAGTGTATATCTATAATTTTTTATTTGTGTGTGACTGATTGTTGAAATTTTTGTTTAAAGGCACGAAAGATAAAAAGTTCCTAGGCATGATGAAGCGTCGATAACAGATAATAATAATGAATAAATGGCCTCGAGGCATGAAGAGACTACAATGACAAAGTCAGAAAATAAAAGATGTTCCAAGGCATGAAAAGACGTTGATGATGGAGGGAGATAATTGCAATAATGCAAATGGTCTCCTCTTCCTTCGTACTTTTCCCTAGCCCCTTGACCAAACCACCTTTTAAGGTCCATTTTACCAATAATAGGCAATCTTGGCACCTTTTTTAGACCACTCTATTTAAGCTCCATTTCGCCAGCAATAAGCTATCCTAACACCTTAACTAGATCACTCCATATGGTCCATATTTCGCCAACAATATGCAGTTCTGTTGCCTCAACCAAATTAACCCACTTAAACTCATTTTATTATTAATAGGCAATCTTGATTAGGCATGTCAATGAGCCGGGCTAGGCCGGGTTGAGAGTCATGGTGGCTTGTACACGGCCCGTGGCCTGGCGGGCCGGAATGAGCTGGCCCGCAACCCTAGTTATGGCCCATCGGGCTAGCCTGGCCTGCCATTTATTTTTTAAAAGAAATAAATTTTAAAACGACGTCGTGTCGGAAAAAATAGACGGGTCACAGCAGACCATGGTCCGCAACGAGCCAGGCCATTATTGTCATCTTTAATCTTAAAACGTTAGCTAGATCACCTCATTTAAGTTCCATTTCGTTGACAATAGCATTAGCTTAAGGTTTATTATTAATAATTTTGATGATAACTATATAATATTTGAAAATTCAAATTGAATTTATTTCCTTGTATATATAACGATGTAATTCTTAAAACGAAATGATATCATAGGATAAATGCTTCCTTTCTAGCAGGAACTTTCTTGATGAACTTACTTTATTAGAAATGATTCCACAATATCTGAAAGGATCTTGCTAATCACATAATTCGAAAAATTAGCTTTGATTTTTGTCAAAAATTTTCTCTTAACATTTGAATATTGGAAGATTTCAGCAGAGATGATATCGAAGTTTCGTTAGATACAAAGTCAACTCAAAATAGAAATGAAGCAATAACTAGCTCAAGAAAATATTTACTTAAGGGAGAGCCACTACATCTATGAAGAAGTCAAAATTTTGAAATACTTCAGCTGCATCAATATTCTCGAAGGTAATATCTTTATCAAACTACTTATGTCTTAGAAAGTGAAAATACCATATTGAGAGAGATTGTTATTTCTTGAAACTTACATTGAGCAAACCCTTAATACATTTTTGTTGAAAGCTTATAGAGGTTTATTAAACAATACAAGTGTGAAATGTTGAAGAACCTTGAAAAATATGTACTTATAAACTTGAAGAGGCTCGTCAAAAATTTACTACTTGGAGTTTTTATAGTGAAATACTCAAGTTAGATATTTGGGGATTGGGCATAGACTTCGTTATAAGCCGAACCGATATAAATTGACTGCGTCATTCTCTCTCTCTTTTTAACTTTTTAATTTCTGCATTATAGTGTTTGTGTTTTAAATTTGCAAGAGGCTCCTTCAATTTATAATAAGCTCCTTTTGTTTTAATATTGCAAGAGGTTTTTTTTAACAGACTCCTTTCATTTAAACGTTAATAGGCTCCTTTCAATGTTAATAGGCTCCTTTCATTTTTAAATGTTAACAAGCTCCTTTCATTTTAAACTTTAACAGACTTCTTCTATTTATAGATTTTTTTGTTCAAATTTAGCACGTTCTTATTGTTTACACGAATTAATAGTAACTTGCAAAATTTTTAAGTCACACACAATTCCCCCTCTCTTATGTGTGTTTGCTTTATCATTTGGTATCAGAGCGAGGTTTCACATTTATTGTGTTTTACAACACGTGATAACTCTTGGTAAACAATTTAAGAAGCCTTGAAGGACAATCCGTTTCAAAGCCTCCTTATTTTAATGGAAACAACTATTCCTATTGGAAAGAGAAAATGACCAATTATCTTCAATCTGTAGATATCGAAAATTGGAAAGCTATCAAAGTTGGAACCACACCTCCTACTACTGATAATGTAGAAGTGTGAATTGATGTTGATAGAAGAAATGCACAGTTGAATGCCAAAGCAAGACATCATATGATCTGTGTGCTATCTCCAGAAGAGTATGAAAAGATATCCTACATTTCTACAACAAAGGAAATGTGGGACAAACTTTAAGCCACTTTTAAAGGAACGAATGAGGTAAAGAAACATATAATAAGTCTTTTAGTGCATCAATACGAAACTATTTACATGAAACACAGAGAAACTATAGATGAATTCTTCTGACGTTTCAACAATGTCATCACAACCTTAAAGAACTTTGGCAAGATATATCCCAATGATGAGCTTGTAACAAATATTCTAATATCACTGCCAAAGGAATGGAGACCTGAGATGATAGCTCTAGAAACTACAAAGGATCTTAACACTATCTCACTCGACGGGTTAAGAGAAAATTTGATGATCCATAAAGCAGAGCTTAGGTGAGATGAAGGATCCTTATACAGAAGAGGAATAACACTAAAAGTAGTTGATGAATCAAATCCATCAAACAATGTTGAAAGCGACATTAAGTTGCAAATAGATAAAGATGATGAATTTAATTTCATGGTTAGAAAATATGCCTACTTCTACAAAAAGAAGCTAATAAAGAAAAGAGAAGGAAATAAGAAAACTGGAAACAATAGGTTCCTATTAAAAGGCAGCAGTAGTAACAGTAATACACAAAACAATCAAATCATATGCTATCACTGCAAGAAGGCTAGACAAATAAGACCATAATGTCCTCTTATTCAAAAGGACAAAACAGAGAATAGAAAACCCAAAAAGCAAGCCATAACTGCAACTTGGTCAAATGAGGATTTTGAGAATTTTGAAAAAGAAGATCTTGAAGAAGTAAACAATTTTTGCTTTATGGTTAAATCAGGAGACAATGAGGTATATTATTCTGACTCTGATAATGAGATAGATGAATTAAGAGATGCATATCATGAACTATATGATCAGTATAAAAAAATTAATAGTGCAATATTTCAAAAAGGTTAAGAAGTCCAAAAATAATGATGCATCCTTAACGAATAAGATTAAATAATTAGAATCTGAGAATAAAAATTTGTTGTCTAAAATTATGCATTTTGAAAATGATAATAAACAAAAAGTTTCTAAAAGGGAATTCCTGGAGCAAAAGGTAATCCAACTAGAAAATGCTTCCGTTAAAAAAATTAAAAGAAAAAGTTACTACTCTAGGACTTGAAAAAGAGATTTGGCTAAAAAATCATTTCTTAAAAAAAAAGATCTTGCAAATTTTATTAATGTAAGGAATAATCTTGACGCATTACTTGAGAATGGTAAAGGAGTTTTTGATAAGGCTAGAGAAGAATATAATAAAAATAATAATATTATGCCATATAAAAACTTCTTTGTGAAATCCAACAGTAGCAAAAACCAAAACAGTAGGAACTTGATAAATAGCAAAAACTATAGTAACTCTCATTCATTTGTTTTGTGCTCTTATTGTGGTAGACATGATCATATTAGTCATTCTTGTAACTTTTGGAGAATGAAGAAATGATCTTTTAAATCTCACTAAGCTTACTTACAATGGCACAAACAAAATCCAAGCAACAGAAGAAAACCTTGACCCCCACTGCTAGCCATGGCGAAACTCTCCTTTATGAACAAGAGTCTGAAACTTTTGTTTCTGAGTCTTCCTCTCTGTCGCTAATAGTAGGATCATTAAACACGCCTCCTGAACCTATTTCTATCACCTATAAGCCTAAAGTTTCTGAAGCACCCATTCAGGAGACTCCATATGAGAGAAAGAGAAAGAGAAAGATTTTGGCTATATTGTCTCTAGAATCTAACTCTGATTCATCTTTCGAACACAATGAAACAACAATTAAGCAGTAATATATTCTTGACTCTGATGAAGAAGGTTCTGATGACTCAAACTCTAGCTCATTAAAAAAAGAAGAAGAAAAATCTTCTGATAAAGGGGAGCCAACGAGAAAAGTAAGGTTTCATTCTCCTTCACTATCACTGCACATTCTCTTCGGCCTACTCCCATTATATCTATTATGTGGCCTACTCCCATTATATCTATTCTTTCTTCTAAAACTTATGCACCACCATCTACTACTCCTCAACTTGATTCCATGGGTAAGAAATTGCCTGAAGTACACTAGATTGTTAATGATGATGGTTCATATGAAGAACCAATTCATTTAATAAGACATCCATGAACTAGAGGAAGTCTTGCAAAGGAAGCTGAGAAAGTTGTTGAGAAAGAAAAAAACCCTAACGCTGAACAGAGGGAAGAAAAGAATCTCGAAAGAGGAAAAATGTTGGACCCCGTTTCCGGAGCCTAACTATTCGGAGATAAAACGAAGCCAGTCATAAGTAGACAAAACAAAAGACAGACGAAGTAAGAAGCAGACGAAGCAAGGAACAGATGAAGCACAAAGGCAGACGAATTAAAAAAGCAGACGAATTGAAGAGGGCATACAGAACAATATACAGACGAAACAAAACATAGACGAAGCCCGAGTCAACTTAAGACGAAGTAAAGTCAACTTAAGACGATGCAACGCTTAAGACCCTATGACGTCATCACAGACGATTCGTCTTTACAGACAATACATTTTTACAGAAGATGCATCTTTACAGACGATGCATCCTTAAGTGACATCATCACAGACGATACATTTTTCCAGAAGATGCATCTTTACAGACAATGCATCCTTACAGACGAAATGACGTCATCACAGACGAAGTGACATCATCACAGACGATTCGTCTTTACAGACGATACATTTTTATGGAAGATGCATCTTTACAGACGATGCATCCTTACAGATGAAATGGTGTCATCACAGACGAAGTGACATCATCACAGACGAATCGTCTTTATAGACGATACATTTTTATATTCCTACGCATTTCCCTTTCTAAGGACCATAACTTTCAATCCAAAGGTCCAAAATTTTCATGCTATATACCATTGGAAAGCTAAGAAGATAAACTACAACTTCCAAGAAGACAAATTTGTCTAAATTAGCCTAGATTAATACAGATTTTTCCCTAAAGTCATGATACAAATTTTATCCCTATAGATACTTGAAAATGCAATGCGGAAGCTTGGAAAATCATGAGCAAAACATACATATATTTCATTAATCCTCAAAAGAAAAGATTTTTATAAAGCTTAAACGAGCATTTCAAAACCCAAAATACATTGTTAGTCTCATAATCCAAAATACAATATACTCATAATTGATACTTGAAACGCCGCTAAAGCCTTGAATATTCCTACACTAACTTAAAAAACAAAAACATGCAAATTTGGAGTGATGTTTGACTCTCGATCACTCGATCTCTTGCTCGTCACTTGGAGATGGGGAGGAATGGGAGTGAGCTTAAAAGCTTGTGAGTAACAAGTTTATAATGGAGAAATGAGCAAAACCGTTGAAATTATTCATTTTCATAATAAATTTGCATTAAATCCATAAAACACTTATTTCTCAAATTCTTAACTTGCCAAACAATTCATAATCAACGTGAGTCATGTATTCATCAAACTTGTCAACAAATCATAAACATATAAGCAATCAAAAGTGGTTTGGGTGGTCCATAAATAGAACGAGCTAACACATTCCCTTGAAATAGTCCTGTGTAGTCGTGAACAGAACAAACTAACACAATCCCACATAGTGGTTTTTGTGTAGTCGTAAACATGAGGGAGTCCATGAAGGAGCTCCATGCCACTAGCGGGTAGGCGGGAGAAGCCTCTAACAGAGTCAACGTGCACGTGACAACAAAATGGATACCACAAACTCACACAAACATGAATTTCATATCATGTAACATATTGCCCAAAAAGGCACATTTCGGAAACATGATTTCCATAAACATGGTATTTTTCAAATACAATTTCCA
>JAOQMS010000002.1:12617460-12649610 GCA_027563885.1 Erythroxylum longipes
AAAATAATAAACTTTCTACAATAACCATTTTAATATAAGGGGTATAATAGTCATTTATTATATATTACATTCCATTCCATCCATCATCCAAACAACATTTCATTACATTACATTATAAACCCTTCCATCCCTCCCAAACAATGTATCACTATATTACATTCCATTCCATTATAAACCATTTCCTTCCGTTCCCTTCCGTTCCATTCCGTTCCATTAATTAACATCCAACCAAACAGGCCCTTAAGATCCTAAATTGTAATATTGTGAAGAAAGAAATCATCAAGATTTACAAAGATCAAAACATTTTGATATTAAAGATAATTATTCAGTAATTATGAATGAGTTACCATCACATCTTATATATGGAAACCCAATAATCAAAAGAAAGGCTATATGGTAGTGACAACACATTATATTGATAATGACTGGACTTTATGCAATTGAATCCTGAGGTAAATAATATTCTTTAATTTTGTTATCTTTTGTTTATTGATTATGTTATAATTAATATTTTTATGTTTCGTAAATGATAGATTTATTTATCTTTCATCCCTATATACAAGTGAAAGATTGAAAAATGTACTGGTCGAGTGCTTAATGCCTTGGAACATTGACACCAAGCTCTCAACCATAACTTTAGACGACTGTAACACAAACAATGCTATGATCAAAAGAGTGAAGACCAAATTGTGGGTTGGGAGCATGCTGATGGATAGGAGATTATTCCATATGCATTGTTTCATGCATATTGTGATATTGATAGTGAAGGATGGGTTAGAAGTAATAAAGAAAGGGATGGAGGCAATCTAGAATAGCATACCAATTACACCTAAATGACTTAAAATTTTGAAAAAAATTGTATGACAACTACACATTCTATACACAAAGAAATTAGTTTTGGATTATTCAACCTGATGGAATTCAATATTCAAGATGCTAAAGTCAAAACCAAGCATATTAAAGTGCTCATCAAGTTGAGACACAAAGATTCTCAACATACTTGATTATAGATAAAGAGTAATAGAAGTTGGCTAAAGCAATTTGTGTGAAGTTAGGATATTTCATAATGTTCTTAAGTTGTTCTCAATGATAAAATATCCAACTTGATACATTTGCTTTAGCTACATGTGTAAGATTAAGTTATCATTATTTCGTTAATTTTTTTTATTGTAATATGGTGATTCAATCCGTGTCAAAATAGATGATAAAGGATTCAAAACTTATCGTTCTTGGATAAGGAATAATGTAATAGTAATTTCTATTATGGATTTGAGGTATAAGATTAGGGACATCAATTTTTTATTGATTTTTGTTTGGTAACTAAGTTAAAGGATATATTGATATATTGATATCATTAAACAATTCTAGTATGATTTGTTTAATAATTATCAATTAAGAATGGACACAAAGCAAGATCGTAAGAATGTAGTATCAGCTTTATCTGTTATTGATACATCACCGTCAACCATAATTAGAAGTTTAACTTTTCATTTTAAGGAATTCATCAAGGAAAAAAGGGGTTAAGACTTCTTACAATATGATGGAGTTAGATAAATATTTGGAAGCATATATTGTAACCACAAGTACTGAGCATTTAACATATTATCTTGGTAAAAGTTACATAGAGGTCAATATCTATCATATGAGTAATTATATGAAACATTTTAATAATTCCAGCATCTGCTATTGCTTATAAGTTTATTATGAATACTAACATTCAAATGATGAACCTATATCATAGTCAACTTCGTTGTAAAATTGTGAAAGTTCTAAAGTGTGCGCAAACTTAACTCAATGTTGAAAATGTATAAGATAACATATAAACTTTATGATATATTAATTTCTTTATCTTTATAATTTTAGCATTCATTTATTATTTTATTTTATATTTCTTTTTGCATTGTAATAAGTATGGAGATCATCATCTGACTGAAATTTTCTTCAAATAAATAATGAAAGAATATTTATTCTCTTGTTTATTTAATAAAATTGTTACATAAAATGAATATGATTTACATAATTTTTTTATATATAGACGAAGTTGTCCTAACTATTAATGATTGCGATTATAATAGGATTGAACCACGGGGTCTAAACCCAATCAGGCCTCATACTAAGGCTATATAATAGTCATTGAAATACAAGTCTAGAGGACAAACAATTACTGAAAGAAAAAACAAAAAACATATACAGAGACGAGTAAAAAAATGATCATGTTGGATAATTATTTATCTTTATTTTTAGATAAGTTTGTTAGCTTAGGAGATTATCTTCTAGGAGATAAGTTTATCTTCTAAAAGATAAGATAAGTTTATCCTATTTTCAAATATGATAGTTAGTAGCATTAAATTAGGAAATACTCTTGTATAAATTCCCTTGAATCAAAGGAATAAAGTAAAGTTTTGACCCATTTCTAAAATCCTCTTGTTTAATGGTATCAGAGCTACCACTTTTGGTAGCCTAAAATCTGTTTCCAAACACATCATGGCTGGAGTTCAACCACCCCCAAACCTCCTCCCAAACACCTAGTTTCGTAACCTTTTCAACCCAATCCTCATCTCCTTTTATTGATAATCTTTTGTTGCAAATCACGCAACATAAATTAAATGGAATGAATTTCTGAGAATGGTCTCAGTTAGTCATGCTAGTAATCAAAGGAAGAGACAAGGTTGGATATCTAATTGTGGCAATTCCTCAACCACAGGAAACAGCAGTCACTTATAGTGCTTGGGATGCTAAGAATTCTATTGTTATGGCTTGGCTTATCAATTCAATAGAGCAAAAAATAGGAAGAACTTATCTATTCTGCAAAACTGCAAGAGAAAACATCTTAATGTTTTGAAATCAAATCCAAAATTAGAAATACTCACGAAGGTAACATGTTTCTTACCAAGTATTATAACTTACTCACTAAATTATGGCAGGAGATGGATATGTTTTATGTAATAAATTGGGAGTGTCATGCTGATGCTGAGAAATATGGAAAATTGTTAGAAAAGGAGAGAGTTTTTTATTTCTTACAGGGACTTAATGTTGAACTTGATGAAGTAAGAGGACGACTACTTGGTTTAAAGCAATTACCCTCAATCCGAGGAAAATTTGCTGAGGTTCGTAGGGAAGAGAGTAAAAAAAAGGTCATGCTTACCTCTCCCACTTCTGAATAAATCTCTCACGGTTCAGTATTAGTCGTAAACTCTCGAAAGGGGTCTACTCAACAACCCCGAAAGCAACAAACTAAGAATAAGCAATGGTGTGAACACTATGATAAGCCCTGCCAAACCGGTGAGACCTACTGGCACTTACATGGGAAACCACCAGATTGGAAGCCTAAAAGCCAAAGGGGTCAACAGAAAAGTGGAGCGGCACATATAGCATATTTTGATATCAGCAAATCCACTAAGCTAAATTTGTCTTCCCAATAGATTGAACTGCTTCGCCAACTTTTGAATTAGACAAAGATCACAATTGATTAGATTTTCTAGATTGTAGACACAGGGGCATCAGACCACATAACTAAGTCTTTGAATGTTTTTGAGAAATATGAGCCACATGAACATAAAGTTAATGTCTGGGCGCAGATAGAAATGCGTCACCAACTATTGGTCAAGGGAGGGTTTGTTTGTCAAATCTAACGTTAAATATCATTCTCTACGTGCCTAAGTTAACTTATATTCTATTATATGTCTGTCAATTAACCAAGGACATGGATTGTATTGTGACATTTTTTCCTTCTCATTGTGAATTTTAGGACCAGTGTTCGGGGAAGATGATTTGCAATGCTGAGGAGAAAGATGGACTTTACTACTTCTCAGGAAAGAGTACTCCTATTAAACTTAAATCACCAAATAAGTTTTCCCTTTCAATTATATCAAATTCTAATGTTATGTTATGGCATCAACACCTTGTTCATCAAAATTTCCCATATTTGAAAATCTTCTATCCACAACTTTTCATCAATAAAGATCATATTTCTTTATATTGTGATCAATGTGTTCTTGCAAAGCAAAGCAAAAACAATCATCACGTACACTCATATAGACCATGAAAACCATTCCAATTAATTAATATTAATCTGGGGTCCTGCTAGAGCTGCAAGTATAACAGATACTCGTTGGTTTATCAGTTTCATTGATGATCATACAAGGGTATGTTGGGTATACCTAATGAAAGACAAAGTTAAAGCCTGTAATGTCTTTAAACAGGTTCACAAGCTCATTCAAAATGTATTTCAAACCTCTATTCAGGTAGTATGTATCGACAATGGAAAAGAATATTTCTCATATGATTTTATTCAATATCTTAGTGAAAATGGAATAATCCACGAAAGTCCTCACAACAAAATGAGATAGCGGAAAGAAAGATCGTTATTTGTTAGAGGTAGCCAGATCTATGATGTTTACCAATTTTGCTCCAAATTCCTATTAGGGAGCAGCTATTATAACTGCATCATACTTGATAAATCGTTTTCCTTCGATAACTCTTCAATTCTGAACCCCTCTAAGTGTTCTTTTAGATCAATTTCCTTAATAAAGATTATTAATTCTCTTCTACATAAAGTTTTTGGGTATACTATTTTTGTACACAACAATCAACCCAATAGAAGCAAACTTGAACCACGAGCTATTAAGTGTGTGTTTGTTGGGTACTCTCCTACTCAAAAAGATTATAAATGTTTCTTACCTTTTATGAACAAATTCTTTGTTTCATATGATGTCACCTTTTTTTAAAGTTAATCATTCTTCTTCAATACCTCTTTTTAGAGGGAGATATCCCATGAAGCGACTTATTGGGACCCAAGCATATCACTCCTTATCTCACAAAATTATATCCAGATCTTCCCACAAAACTCGCAAACACCCACTATTGAACCCAAAACTATCCAGTCCGATTCAATGGGAGAACTAGCTCCCGACCAGTCAATCTTGGTGTATTTTCGAAGGCCTAAAGCTTCTCAACAAGGCCAATCATTGGACCAGGAACCGACTACTAAAGAAACTGTAGTAAGTGACTTGAATATGCCAATTGCATTACGAAATGGGATAAGATCATATACCAACTATCCTATTTTAAATTATTTGACTTACTCAAAGTTGTCTTCAAAGTTTAAAGCTTTCCCTACTAAGCTTGAAAGTGTAAGAATTTCAAGAAATGTGCATGATGCATTCTAAGAGTCTAAGTGGAAGGAAACTATACTTGAGGAAATGAAGGCCTTACTTGAAAATAAGACATCGGATATTGTACATCTACCCTAGGGAAAAAAAAAAGGTGGTTGGTAGCAAGTGGGTGTTCACTGTGAAGTATAGGGAAGATGGAGAGATCGAAAGGTATAAGGCTAGATTAGTAACTCAAGGTTTTACACAAATCTATGAAATAGATTATAAGGAGACATTTGCTTTAGTTGCAAAGTTGAACACAATTAGAGTTCTTCTATCATTGGCCACAAATTTAGATTGGAAACCCCATCAGCTTGACATTAAAAATACCTTCTTAAATGATACATTAGATGAGGAAATATATATGAGGATCCCACCTGGTTTTAAATCTAAAGAAGAAAGGGGGAGAGTCTGCAAACTAAAAAAAAAACTTTATATGGCCTCAAACAATCTCCACGAGTATGGTTTAAAAGGTTCAATGACACTCTTTGTAGATTTGGATACAAACAAAGATAAGCTGATCACACCTTGTTCGTGAAGTTTGAAAAAATGGAAAGAAGTCCATCTTAATTGTGTATGTGGATGATATTACAATCACTGATGATGATACTAGTGAGATCAATGATCTTAAAAACAAATTGAGGCTGAAATTTAAAGTAAAAGATTTCAAAGCCTTGAGACACTTTCTTGGAATGGAAATTGCTACAAGTAAAGAAGGTATTTTTATATCTTAACGAAAATACATTCTTTATTTATTGGAGGAAACAGGAAAAAGGGTTGCAAATCCATGGGAACTCTACTGGAAAGAAACTAAAATTTAAGAGAGATGAAGAAGATCCTCCTATTGACAAAGGAAGATACCAAAGGTTGGTAAGAAAACTTATTTATTTGTCATTAACCAGACCAGATATTGATTATTCTGTGAGCATGTCAGCCAGTTTATGCACTCTCCAACTTAATGACATTTAGAAGCAGTCAATCATATTCTGAGGTATCTCAAAGGTAGTCTTAACAGAGGATTAATGTTTCAAAAAAATAAAAAGAGGAGCATAGAAGGTTTTACGGATGCAGATTGGGCTGGTTGTATTAAAGATAATAGATCAACTTTTAGCTATTTTACTAAGTTGCAAGGGAACCTTGTCACATGGAGAAGCACGAAGCAGTCCGTAGTGGCAAGAAGTAGTGCAGAAGCAGAGTTTAGGACAATGGTACGAGAAATTTGCGAAGTTATTTAGCTGGAGAAATTAATGCAGGATCTACATATTACCACTTCTTCTCCCACCAAAATCTTTGGCGATAGAAAATATGCCATTAGCATAATGAAGAATCTAGTTCAACATGATCGAATGAAACATGTTAAAATTGACCCAAGCTTCATCAAACGTGAAATAGGAAGCATTGAATTATGCTATGTTCCTATTCAAGCACGGAAGCAAATATTTTTACAAAGATCATGCCTAAACCTAAATTGGGAATGATAAATATCTATTCCTTAACTTGAGGGAGAGTGTTGGATAATTATTTATATTTATTTTTAAATATGTCAACTTAGGAGACTATCTTCTAGGAGATAAGTTTACCTTCTAAAAGATAAAATAAGTTTATCCTATTTTCAAATCTGATAGTTGGTCACATTAAATTAGGAAATACTCTCGTATAAATTCCCTTGAATCAAAGGAATAAAGCGTTGTTTTGACCCCTTTCTAAAATCCTCTTGTTTCAGATCCCATATCAGCTCGGTTACAATAATAATGAACTAAATACCATAAAAGAACTACAAGCTATCCTAAATCAACTATTCTAGTTAATTACATGTCAACCCTAACTAGGTCAAGGGATGGCACTCGTAAACCACCAGGTCAAACTGAGTTAAAGACGCTTCGCGTGAGCAATCTTTTTACAAGGCAGATCTCCAAGTGTCACAAAATCAAAATTTATGTTCTACACAGGAAAGTTGTTTGAATCACATTGTAGCAGACATAGCACCAGTCAGTTGTATAGATGGCACAAGCAAAGGTTGGTGCTAAATAGAAAGTTTTGCCTCGAAATTTTGTCGCAGGCTGGAAGTTCGGAGCCAAAAGCTCCATCCCACATATGTAACATAAGAAAAATCCCTCGTTCAATTACAATTCCACTTTCTGATTGCCAACGACCCCAAGAACAGTAAGACCTTACACGAGCATGATAGATTCAAATTGTTACTAATCAATAATCATAGCTTCTAAGCCTCCACTAGCATCCTCGGTCCCATTCTTCTGCTCTTCAGTCGCCATTCTCATTTCCTCCATCAAATTCTTCTGGTCTTCCTCTATAGTGTTTTGCAGCTCATCTACCTATACAGAAGTGTGAAAGGCCAAAAAAGAGTGAGTAGAATGCGATATGCATCCACAACTATGTGGTTTAGAATGCTAAACATAACAACGTTTACCACAGGAACCCATTATATCTTTCATTATTTTTACCAATATGTTGAATCTTACAGTTCCTAAGCCATAATCCATGAATATACTGTACATTCAACCTACCAAACTAGTACACCTTTTAGGAATGCATAAGTGTAATTTCCAGAATTTAGTTAAGAAATGATTGAATTCCTGCATAATACACCAACTCAAACACATGCAAAAGAGAAACTATTGCGAGCATCGCTTGAATTCTACAGCTTAACTTTAGGGTTTTAGTGCAAATATCACATCGTTGATGATGATGCTTTCATAACATGTTAAGCACAGGTAAGAATCGATCCAAAATATAAAATCCAAGAATCAGTCTAATGGTCTCATTCAACTTCTATAGCTGGTATCGCATAAGGGTTGAACACTTTTCTGTAGCCAAGCTTTCATATTTTAGTTAGAATTTGAGGTCTAAGGAAACTAGAGTTCCTTCCTTGCGACTGCAATTATACCTAAAGTGATACCTTCAGTCTTTTAATAAATAGACCTACAACAAAATGTCTTGACCTTGAGCATCTCCCGTAAGTTTCAATCAAATGAAAGTGATCACACTCAGTATCAGCACAGATGGGAACTGCAAAGCGCACACAGGATAAATGAAGTGCTACATACCACATGCAACAAAAGGGCAAACTGTTTTTTACGAAGCTCCAGTAATCTTGAGCCAGCTGTGTTCTCAGCCTCCAATGCTGCAATTTCTTTCTCCAATTCAGTTATGATCTTTTGCGTCTCTGACCTCGGTGGCTGCATGGCAATCAGCTTCCTGATTGCCTCACATTCCTCTTTGTGCTGCCTTTCAATTTTACTTTCTTCAAGCTGGTTCTTAAGATCTTCTATGTCAGCCTGTGCCTGCAGAATCTGCCTATCTATCTCATCTTTCAACTCATTGAAGTTCTCTTTTTCCCTGAGGTTTGCATCAATGACTGCTTTGCTTTTGAGGAGAGGGATTTCAAAGGTTGATAACTCCTGCAAGAAAGTTTTGGAAAGTCTGACGCAGTCATTATAGTTACCTTCATCTTTCTCAACCTCAAGAACAAAAGATGTGAATTTCTTTTGAAGTTTCTTTAGTGGGGGTTCACCCCTTGTGGTGGTGGTTCGAGTGAGGAGTCTATGTTTTATGATTATGTCATCTTCAAGTGGGCCGAATGCATAGTTTGCTGCTGTCGTTTCGCCTCTTCCAGACACTTTCTTTTTCCCCAACATCTAAACAGCTTACTAACCTGCAAACATGAGATAAATATCAAGGGACACTCCTTAAACTTCCAAATAGAAATCCTTAACTATACATAAATCACTCACATAAAGCTAAGAATTCCAAAATGGTATCCTAGTTATTGAGGAAAGAATCCAAGATCCAGCCCCAGAAACCAAAAATATAAGTAACTACTCGAAAAACATGAAGCAAGGCAACGTATTGAAATTTAAAGAAAAAAGAAAATTTGCCAAACAAGAACAATGCAATAAGAAGCAACTCTGCATTTGTGTCCAAGCATACCGACTATAGTCTAAGAAAGTGCATGACCCAATGATCTCAAATAATTAAGTAGGTCTTAACAAATGAACAGAAAAATATTAGACTTGGTGGTAGTTCAAAGATCTGATCCCTAGTTATCACGAAAAGTAAAGCATTCTGAGAATAGTTTTAAAAAAGAAAAAAAAGAAAATTAGACCCTTACTTAGCACACCAAGCATTATCTTTCAATTTGATCCATAACCTAATCTTATTGTTTTGAATCTTCCATAATATTGTATTCAGAATGGTTGCAAAAATGTTGTACAAATTTACCTATCAATATCACCAGTGTATATAAAACATGCTAGGTAAGAAGTACTTCGAGTCATACATAAATCAGTGGTCCAAATGAAACTGAAGAATAAAAAAAAAATCAATGATCAGCATCGCCATGAATCTGCAGCTAATGGTTTAACCTCATGTAAACCTCAATGAATTAGTACACACCAACTGAGAACTGAAAAGTATCCAACATGAAACGCACTTCACATCAGATAATTTCTGAAATTAAAGAAGAAAAGAAGAAGGAATTGAAAAACAGTAGTCATAAATGGAAAAAGAAACTTACAGATTACAGCGAGAAGAGATTAGGGAAGAACGAAAAGAGATTGAAAAGGCAGTGAGGATTAGGGAAGAAAAGCACTGAGAAAATGGATTGGGGTCGAAAAGGTGGGGAACTAGAGGAATGAGAGAGGGTTGGGGCGTTCCGAGTTTTAATGTCACTTGACGCAAATACCCTTGTATTTACGCCTTTAACTTGTCAATCGTTCAAATTTCTTAAATCAAACAACTTGATTGCTTTTTTTTTATTAAACCCAATAATAACAACCTAAAAATTGAATCTATGCAATACATGGTTCAAAAACATTGATTTCACTTTTTTCGGAGGGGTTTTAGTTGTTTGTTTTAATTTTTAATAAATTATTCAAATTTTAATAAAATAAAAAGTAGAGATAAAATTAGTGTTTTAAAAAACCAACAACTAATAATAAGAAATTTAAGGTCTAAAAAATTTAACTTGTATTAGACCATCGTCAAATCTACTAAAAATTAAATAAAACTAAAGAATTTGAAATATGATTGAAAGAAATTGTTTTTATCAATGAAAAATTTTAAAATTTAATTGAAAATATTATTAAATAAAAATTAATTTATTTATTTTAGTTTATAAAAACTGATTAATTTATAAAAATTAACTAATTAATTAATAAATGGATCAATTTTTAATAATAAGAATTATTAAAATAAAACTAAATCAAAAAGTTAAAATAAATAATTTTTAATAAGAAGAGTTGTTAAAGAAAAATAAACTAAAAGAATACGGTTGAACTTTTCAATGATTAGAAAAAATTAATGCTATAAATTTATATAATATTTATTAATAAATAATGTACCATTTAAATTTCTCATAAGAGTAAGACAGAAATTAAAATTAGCATATTTGTCCTATTGAATTTTGTAAAGAACAAAAACCTAACAAGTGGGTTTTAGATACAACTGAATAATATCTTCCATCCTTCTTTCACTCAATTTGTTTGTCTCCTAGTCTCCTACTAACACCCGCAGGTCACAGTGCAGCCCACAGGAAGAAACAAAAAAAGAAAAAAGTAAAGACAGGGTAAGGTATTCAGGTATATTGTTTTGCTATACATTACATAGTACTTGCGCGATATGATATTCTTTCTTCTTAAAGGTATATACCGTATACAGCAGTGGCTACATCAGAGTCCAGCAAGTCTTTGTTTTCAAGTCCCATATAGCTGGGACCAAGAATTTCTTGCCCCTTGATCCGTGGGCATTAAAGCCTCCACCGTTTGCCGGATCGATAAGCACTTTTCCAGTGTGTCCCGGGAGGGCTCCGCTTCCGAAGATACCCTTGCAAGCCGTTGCAATCTCAATAGGATTCCTCAAGGCATCCTCGAAAAACCCTGTCTTGAATGGGTTGGTCACTGCTTCTGCAAATGCCTGCGCAAATGAAACAACCATAGAATCTGCTCCAATATTTCCGTTTGGTGGGTTCAATACCATGCCTACTGGTCCACTGTCTGCCTTGTGGAATGGCCAAGCGCAAGTTCCGGGACATTCATTTTCTGGGTTGCCAACCCATATGTACAGCTTGTTGTCTGCATTAGAATTTAATTTTGGAGTGCTCAATGTACTGAAAAAAATGGATTGAATAATCAGAACAAACAGCTTTTATTTGCCAAATTACCAAGAGTAACTCCATGGCCTGAGCAGCTCTGTATGCAGAAGTTATGGAGTGAAACATCCCTAGCAGTGAAAATAACCGGGATGATGTTAGGGTCTCCTCCAGTTGCCTTTTCTATAAGAGGCTTAAAAAAGTCGGCGGTAATAACCTTCCCGATGGAATAACTGGCATCCGTAACTTGTTTCACAACCTTCACATTGATAGGTAATACAGGTTTAGCAGCAGCTTCTTGGTAGCACTCGACAACTTTCCACCATGATGAGACTTGGGGCTGTATGTTTGCTCCGGCGTTATAATTCAAAGATTTAATGAAATTCCTGACGGTATTTTTGGAGACACGACCAAACCGACCGTACCATATAAGAGCTAGGTTTAGATTTCCAGTCAAGATAGGACCTCCGTGGTAAGTTATGCTGGGAGAAGGAGGGTGGTGAGCAAAACTAGAAAAAGGAAGGAGAAGAAGCAGAGATGAGAAAAGAACAAGGGGACTGGTTGGGAGAGAAGACGCCATTGGAGCACTCTTTTTTTTTTTTAATTTGCTATTTCATTTAATAGAGGATCTGTAGGCTTAATGCACTATAATAAGATACGTCTTCACTTATAGATGCAGAAATGCTATTTTTGTAGCATTATGGGAGGTCAACGACACACTTGGAATGCTATTTTGGTGGACGTCAATACATATGACTGGTTTTGTCTTAAAGAGGTTTTTGTGATGCGAGAGACATGATCTAAAAATAGATAGGGGACTAGAAACACTTCTTGTACCTATGTTGGATACCGGTCAATCCAAAACTTCCCTGGTCCCTGCATAATACCATCAATTCTATTTTATTTAACTTTGTAAATACAATATAATGTTTATACATAATTAGGATTTGATAGGTGACATTTCCTTACAAAAGTTATTCATATTTAAAATATTTTTAGAAAATCTGTATGAAATGTGAATGTAATTAAATTAAACTGATATATATATAGGATACCCAAAGTCTCGTGTCAAAATGATAAAAGGGGGACCGTACGTTCAATCTCTTAAGGATTTGGTAAAAGCTTAACTTACATCTTAATATTTTACAATATTGAAAAGGTAAAGGAAAGTTACTTTAAGCCTTAATGTTTTGATTAAAAGTTAAAATACAAATTTCGCTTTGATATTTTGAATCGTGTAAAATAAATACTAACGTAGGCCAAAAATCTAACAAAGTTATTTTTCCATAAACTTTTTGTCATGTTATTGATGATCTAACAAAATTATATTATTTTTTAATGTATTTATGAGACATGACATATACATATTTTAATAAAGCTTCAATTAGTCTTAATGTGATTATACTAATTCCAATTAACTCTAATTAGAATTAATTAATTTAATTTAATCTAATAAATCATTGTCATATTATTCAAGATCTAAACCTTAAATTTATTTCCAAATTCCTTTACTCTATTCATTCTCTTCTTCAGCTTATTCGAATGATCTCTCATCCCTCATCTTTTGTGATAGAAAGTTACAAGTTTAATTATTAAAACATTCTTTTTATAAAAACAAAACAAAAAGAATATTGCATAATTGATGACCCTCTCTCAATCTTTGGAGAGCAAAGAACCTTGTATATATACTAGGCAATCCTTTTTCTTTATCCCTCATCTTAAATTTCAATTATTCAAGGCATGAATGATGATAAATCTCTGATTTGGCCATAATTCATAAGGATCTCGTAGGAGGCTATTATGATGTTGAAGATGCCATCAAATTTAACTTCCTTGTATATTTTGCCGTAACCATGCTAATTGCCATGGTCATGAATATATCTATGTGTGTGTGTTACTCCACTCACATATAACAAATACTATCAAGAAGGCAACAAGTGCACGTAAATCCGTTAATCCTGCCGTATTTGAGAAGTCTTAATGGAAGCTTACTTTTGCTGATATTCTTCAAGCTACAAATGGCTTCCATGTTGACACTGTTATAGGCTCTAAAGGTTTTAGGTTTGTATTCAAGGTCTAACTTAAGGATGAAAGTGTTGTGACAATCAAAAAACTGAAATACATTAGTGGTCAGATTCATTGTAGAAATGGAAACTATTAGGAAAATCAAGCATAGGGATCTTGTTCCTCTTCTAGGCTGCTGCAAGGTAAGAGAAGAAACACTCATGGTATACAAGTACATGAAGTTTTTAAGCTTAGAAGAAGTTCTTTATGATCAAAAGAAAGATGGGATTAAAATAAACTGGAATTTAAGGAGAAAGATCCTGATTGGCGTCGTAAATTGGGATAAGGGAGAAGATGAAGAGGGTATGGCAAATTGAGAATAAAATTAGGGTTTAGATCTTGAATAATATGGGAATTTGGATTTATTAAAGTTTATTAGAATAAATTAATTTAATTAGTTTTAATTAGAATCATTAGAATTAACAAAATCACATTAAAACTAATTAAAATTTTATTAAAATAGATGGTGTATACTAAATGGAACTATAATCCTATAAGTACGCTAAAAAAATAATATATTTCTATCACATCAACAATGATTTGACAGAAAATTAATAAAAACATAATTATATTAGCTTTTTTGACCATTGATGTTTGATTTGAACATTTTATTAATATTAAGTTTTATTTTAAATGCCCCAAAATGTTAAATATAATTTGTATGTTGATGAAAATATTAACATCAAAATTGCCCCTTTTGCCATGTTTTAAAAAGATCATAACATTTGATAAACTATATACTTTAGACCTTATACTAATGTAATATTAGATTTTTATTAGGTCTCATCACTTATGTTAATATTACATTTTTTAACGTTGGGGGCCTAATAAGCTACTTTAGCAGTGGCCTTTGAATGATTAAAGATCCTAGATTCCAAAATTTTAGGATTTCAAATCTTAATACATTTGGTGTTTCCTTCTTTATCACTAATTTTATCTTTTTGTCTCTATCTCTATCTCTCTAATCATCTCTTTGGTTGATTCTATTATGTATGGGTCATATGCACAAAGCATGCATTCTTGGAATTTCAAATAGAAAAGGGATATTATTTGGGAACATTTATAGGTGGAAATGGAGAGGACACGAGTGGGCTAGAGCGTGTCCATTTTTAGAAATCGAAGGCAAAGGCACAAGCTCAAGACAAAAGTGTACTGACGTGGTGGAGGTTTTTTTAAGAAAAATACGATTTCAGACATATTCATGTCATAAACTGTATCTTATGCACTAAGAAGACAATAACATCTATAGCTTCGAACACAATCGTGTGACAAGGTGTGTATTAGTATCCAAAGAAGCACAAGGATCCAAAGTTACATGATCATGCCAAAGACCATGTCATATTCTAGAGAAAAATAGTGAGATCTATAACTTTTAGACGTAGCAATGTATAGGTCCTATTAGAGAGTTATCGTTTGGTGGATCTTAGTACTTTGTTGTATTCACTAATGATTCTTTAAAGAAAGTTTAGGTATAATTTTTAAAGAAAAAATCTAAAGCCTTTACAAGGTTTGAGGCATGAAAGGCTAAGATGGAGAGTCAAACAGGTCAAAAAATCCAATATTTGAGATCAAACAATGGTACCAAGTGCATAGGTTCATAATTCACAAAAATTATGTGAGGAGTATAGAATTCAAAGACACTATAATGTTCAAAAAGTACCATATTATAACATTATTTCATAAAGGGTCAACAAATCCATAATTGAAAGGGATAAATGTTTTTTTTAATCTTATCAACATATCACTACACACATCACTGGATGAGAGAGTTACAGATGAAGTATAGACAAGAAGTAAGCATATTTCTCAAACTTAAAAACTTTTATTGTCTGTCTTATTTGTATATTTCTAGTGATGAGAGGTCTAAACTTGATCTAACTTCAAAAAAGTATATCTTCATTGGCTACCCTAAAAGAATGAAGGGATACAAGTTTTGGGATCTAAATTCAAAGAAAATGGTGATTGGTAGGGATGCAATGTTTGATGTGTCAGAGTAGTGCTCTAAAGACAATCACCTTTAGCACTTTTATATAAACTTTATTTTGATTAATAAAGCGAAAGGCAATTTCATTAATTTCATGTTCAATTATCTATGAATTGATGTCATTCTTAAATTGAATTAATGAAGTCCATGATAAAAAAACATAGCATGATGGAAATCATGATGAGATCATGATAATGAGATTCCTATCATGTGTAATTATGTTAGTACCTAAATTATCCATGGTCATAGTAGTAATGAGACAAGACATTGTTAATCCAGATAGACCAGCACATATTATACTCCTTGATTTAATCAAGCAGTGGATCTTATAAATTGTAAGCATTAGATGTTTAGAGTTAACATGTAGATGCTTACAAAGAGTAGTAAGTACATCAAATGACCCTCTATGAGATTATCATATGGATGATCTATCAAATTTTAGTGATTAATCTCATCATAGCAATGGTGCAGATATCCTTTGACTTGAGGTACTCAAGGATATCTTAGATACTGATCCTATGCTTTGATACCATTCCTTGTTACCTCAAGATGAGGTCGCTCATAGGGTGGTGATTGAGTACAACTATTGGTATTCGAAGGTAATTGGGTAGCCAATAAAGAATTCACCACTCTTGATAAAAGGAGATGATACCCATGGCCTCTTCTCGGTGCCATTAATCAGAAGTCTCTGGCCAGAGTAATTATGTGTCATGAAGAGAGTCTTAAATGACATATAAAGTAATGAGATCCCAAGATAAGAACTAATATTACTAGGATTAGATCTGACATAGTCAGTCTAGTGGGAGTTGACATATAGCCCATAATCTGAACCAAGTAGGGTATAGGATGGTTAAGGGACAAATTGCACAGTAATTGACTATGGAAAGATTCGTAAGTCAGATAATTAACTATCAAATAGTTCGAGTGTTAATCCACTTACATTTTGGAAAATTGGCATCATGAAACCCTTTATGATTTGCTCAAATTAAGAGTTAATTCAAGTAACCAAAATTACTGGGAAGTTAAGGATCATACGCATAAAAGATTAGATGAAAAACAAAGTGTGCATGACTGTCAATTAAGCAAGTCCACGATCGTGACCGACTTAATGATAGATGGTACATAAGTGAGTTCTTCACTTATGTACACACAAATTTTTACCCAAAAACACACTCAATAAAGAGGTTAAGGGTCCAGAAGAGTTCTGGAAGTTGAGAGGAGTGATCTTGAGATTTGTTCATGCAATTTTAAGTAATTGTTGCATGAGATTAATTGCATGTATCTTGGTCTTAATCGAACTCTCACTAGAGCATCTACTTGAACTCATCTTGTTTGATGCTCTAACCACCCTTACACACTGATTTTTCTTCATTACGTGCTCCATTGAGGCTAAGGAAGGTGTTTGGTGTTTTCTACAACCCAAACAAGGTTAAGATTCAAGAAAGGAGGAGTATTTGCAAGATACATATGTTGTAATTTCACATTTTTATAATATGTTTTATACATGCACATGGATTCTGGATTTTCTAGGGATGTCGTGGGGTTAGAATTTTGATTCTGACACTTCCAATACCTTGCCATGTATGTGATGCATGGACTTATAGCTCTCCAACAATGGTATCAGAGCAACTTATCCATGTATAAGATGATCTATTGAACATGTGCAATTTGCTGGGTTGTGACTAACATGCATGTTGATTTCAAAAACTTCGTATAAATTGTAGAAAAATGGTTTTTCTGATTTTCTTTCACATAAATGTTTATAAGATGTTATATATGTTTCTTTCAAAGGAATTTTCAATTGAATGTCATTTGCTATTTTATTGCAAATTAATCTCTAGTATGTTCACATGTTAGTTTCTGGGAATATCTGGAAAACAGAATGTATGTGCTGATTTTGAAATTTTCGTAATAATTATAGAAACTTTTTCTAATTTTCCTTCACATAAATGCTTATAAGGTGTTATATTATGTTTTGTTTAAGGAAAATGCAATTGGATGTTATTTTCTATTTTATTACGATTTTAGTTTAAACCTAATGCATGTATGAAGTTCTGGGAAATTCTGGAAATCTGATGAACATGCATGCTTATAAATTCCAGAATAATTTTATAAGACATTTTTTATGAATTTTCTTCATGACCATGCATATATGATGTTTACACGTGTATAAGATGCATGGCACCCGTTTCTAAAGTGATTGATTATTTATTCTTAATTATACATGCACGCTGGTAGTGTATGACAAGTGTTAGTGGACATATGATGTACTGGCTAATTCCACTTAGTTTTTAAAGAATTCCTAGGAATTAGATTCTGGAATTTTTATTAGGCACATTTAGAATGTGTATATGACTTTGCAATTTTTCCAAAGTTAGTTAAACTTGATTTAATTAATAGATCAAGTCAAAGTCAACACTGGTCAGCTTTTTGAAAGCTGATGGGGCTAACTTGTTTGATAACTTATGTGTACGTGTTTCGGTTATAAGACTTTGAAATTATTTTTATGAGATAAGAAATATATTATTTTGATGATATTAGCATGCTAAGTGCATGTGTTTGAAATTAAGGTTCCAAAAAATTTTCGGATATTGAATCGGTATCTTTAGTGTCTAGTTGGTTAACTCATTTATCCTGATAATTTTAGCCGTCAAGATATTTTTAGCATTTGTCAAAATTTTCTTAAAAAATTTAAGAGACCTGGGATGTTTTAGATGACTAATTGATGTTCAGGAATTTTAAAAGCCCTAAGGATTAGTTTAGAATTAATCCAAGTACAGTATAACATTTCTAGTGTGATTAGAAAAAAGGCATGTGTACTAGAATTAAAGTGCTTAACTTGGACATCAAAACAATTGAATTTTAAGGTTCCTAATCGAATCACATTTATAGTTTGAATTAGCCGAAACTAATACTAGTACCCGATTCTATTCAAAAGTTAAATCGAATCAGAAAATTTAGATGCATAGTCAAGTCACAACCTAAATTAAACCTCCTTTTATGTGTAACATGCATTATTTAAGGGTGGTTATGGACATAGGCCCAATTTAATTGAGTCGTCCATAATCTGAATATATATCATCATCATCATCATCACCCAGTCTAAATTTTCGCAACAAAGCGGGGTCTGGGGAGGTCTGATAGTACACAGCCTTACCCCTATATAGTAGAGAGGCTGTTTCTAGTAAATCCACATGTGGATGTGACAATAAAAAAATTGATGCAGATATGAAAACTGATATGCTAAAAAGAGTAGGGAAATAAAATTAAATAAGTAAATAAATAAACAAAATAAAACAAAACCAAATAAGATATCTGATATGGTGCCCAAAATCGTCGTGAGTTAATACAAGTTTAATAGAAAAGTTATTAATATATATATAATAAGAAAAATATACTTAGAAAAGTCGTAAAATTATGTTCATACCTGCTATGCTACAAACGTCTGCTCACTATTCCTCAAATTGTGTATGTCAACATTATGTAAAGGTTATGCTAATCTGCTTTGTATCTTTCTATTTTTATTATATGGCGCCGAAGGAACATATGATTAGGCAAATGATATACTTAAACTTTGCTAATCACAATGTTGGTATACAATTAGATGCAAAGCAATGGTAAATGCTTATGCACAAAACAAACTAGTAAGGAAAATATGAAATAAAACGTACAGTTACATACAAGTAAAAACACAGCTACTAACTAACAGAAGAACACGAAGAACAAGAAAAAATAAAAAGGAAAGAATACATACAAAAATATCATAGAAAGGAAGCAACAAGGTGAAGCATACCTTCCTGAGTTTGTGGTGTGAAGCCAAAAGAAGCAAGTCTCATACTACAAAGATCAAAACTTTAATCCACACAATCTAGTGACCCACCCACCGACACCCTTCCAAAAAGCTGTTTGCAACAGGAAAGAAGAAACTCATCCAAAAATACCCTTCCAAAAAGCTGTTTACATAGATCTTCCTCTTCCTCTTCACTCAAACACATTTTCATTAAATGTATTGGATAGAAATGATCAATATACAGGCCATAAAAGCAAAAAGGCACCTCAAGGTTCCAGAATCAACTTAAAGCATGAACCAAAATATTTGGACTTACGCCTTATATTGATATGACTAGAACCATAATTCTTTTACTTTTGGGTTGTTGGGTAAACCCAAACCCGCACTACACGAATATGTTCAAACCATGAAAATTAGATTTCTGGATTAATGGGTTAGTCCTAACTGGAAGCGTTGATTTGTTGGGCAAACCCAAGGTTAATGTGAATAGAGGCGAAGTTGTGTAGTATACATGGGATGTATACACATCAAGAGTTGATAACCTAATGAGTGTGCCAAATCAATAGTTGATGGTACAAGTCGATAGTTGCATAACTGAACGCAATTGGTATGAATAATACCTACCGATCGACATAAGGTAGCTTATTGGGCAAACCTAATTTCAGTCCTAGTGATATTAGATATCAACCCATTATGAAAATTATAATTTGTTTGGGTTCGTAGTGAGGGCTATGGATTTGGATAAAATGGTGGGACCCATAGTGCATGTGATTAAAGTCCTTATCAATATGCATTTATATACATTCTAACGCTTTCTCTCATTCTTTTAGGTTATTGAATCGTCATGATGTCTTCATCCAGTGTGAACTTACAGTCTTTACTTGACTCCAACAAACTTACGAGATCAAAATTTTTAGGTTGGCTACGAAATTTGAGAATTATTCTCAAATCTAATAAATTGAAATATGTCCTAGATGAGTCACTTCCTGATCCCCCTGCTGCCAATGCTTCTAATAAGGATCAGAAAGCTTACAAGAAGCTATCGAATGATAGTGAGCTAGCTAGCTGTATTATGCTAGCCTTTATGTCACCAGAATTGGAAAAGCAGCATGAGTGTAATACCATATTAGGGGTTAGAAAATTTAGGAATTTCTAGTACATCATATGCTTTGCATAATTGAGTATTTGCTGATATGTGCATACGAATTTTTACATATACAAATAATTGTACATGCATTCATGACATTTTCTGGGTATAATTGGTTTCTAAATGCGATTAAAATGTGAATTGTGGATTATTTGCATTAAAATTTTATTTGGAGACTATTAGTATTATTTCAGAATTTTTGGTGAATTTTAGGAAATTTCTGAAAATTTGGGGTATTTTTTGGACTAGAAAAAATAAGAGACAAATATAATAATGAAATTGTGACATTGGGCAGCCTTGCATGTTGCCACATGGCCCACATGCAAGGGATACACGTATTTTCTTGGAAAAGAGAAGGAAAATTTTCGGTTGTTCTTCATCGAAAGCATGCAACACTAAACTTTTCTTTCCTTATTCTTTGTTCATCACCGAAAGATCTGCTTTTGGTTCTCACATCAATGATATACCTTGCAAAATAAACATTTCAGCCCAGCTATTGTTTTGTTTCTTTTTATTCTTGCTTTTCCCCATTCACCGAAAGCTCTTATTCACTCTCATTGCTGGAAAATTTTGCTGAGATCAAGCAAGTGAGCTTTCAATTTTCTGGTTATTGTACATGAATTTGGATGACGTTTTAGTATGTAAATGAAGGCATGCATGTGAAGTTATAGCAGTAGAGTTCGGAGAATACATGTCCTAAATGACTCATATGAGGTTTCAAAATGTGGGAAAATGCTAGAAATTTAATGTTGCATGTATGTTAATCAAATTTTAATGCTTAGTGTGAAGCTTGGATTTATAAATTGTGTATATGTACTGATGAGTTAAGAAAATGAGTTAGAGGACTTGTTTGCAAGTATTGAAGTTAATTGAGGTGAGATTGAGTTTCTGAAAAAATTACAGTAGAGAGAGAGAGAGAGAGTTGAAGATGGTAAAATACGTGTATGATCGATTTTGGTGTTTTGAATATAAACTTATATTTTAGTTGTTTTGGGACTAAGTTGAGTTGATATAGACGTGAATAAAAGGGATAAATGTAAGGGTATAAGTTTGTGATGAGGAATTTAATAGAAGAGAGGAAGAAGATGGAGCAGAGTTTCTGCAAAAACATGCAGAATTATGTGTAAAAATCGTGATTCTATGGTAGAAGTTGGTAGTGCAAAAATCAAACTTTATAATACTGAACAGTTCTGACTCCTAAGACTTTTTTCTTTATTTTCATAAAAATTTAGAGCCATCTGAATTGCTTAGAAAGAGATTGATTGACTCAAAGTGAGGGTATGTGCTGGAATGTTATGAACTAGAGATTTTCAAGAACATGATTCAGTATTTTAATTATAGTTTGATATGTAGATTTATAAATGGATTGATTCTTAATTCAGATTAAACTAGAGACATATGTATACAACTTTCTTGAAGAATTCGAATTTTAATTCTATCTCTAAGATTTTCAAAATTGGCATGAAATTGTGTCTTGGCTTAGGCTATAGCACTATAAGGGACAGAAATCATATCTTGTGGTTATTGAATAAACTGTATTGATGTAGGCTGAATTAGGTTGAGATGTCTTCACCAAATTGTAGCTTATTCTCTTAGATTTACATTGGTATAAATTTTGTAGTTTTTTGATATTTTAATTGAGAGTTATGAGGTGTACAACTTGGAGGCATGATCATGCATTAGCCAAAATTTCAATGTCCACAGTCTGTAGTATTTTGAGCATAACTCATTTAATACTAAACCAAATTGGATGAACTTGGTATCATTGAAAACCTAAGACAAAGATGAAAAACTTTATAGAAGGAAGTATTATCTAATTACCTCACCTTCCTGATAAGAATAATTGAGAAAAGTGGACCTGAAGGTGGATTGTGAACTAAATCTGGATTAAGGGATTGAGTATGATTTCACATGATCGATCATGTGATAAGATTTGGGATAAGAAACCCGATTTTTTTTACATGAACATGCATCATACATATTCAGTATATATGAATGTGCATAATTGAATTCATACTTGTGCACAATACTGATATGTGTTTGTATTAAATGTTTTAGAGGAACCCATCGAGCAACTGATTCTAGATATTGCCGGGACATCGAGGAAATAAGCAATAAGGGAGATTTTAGTAAGTAATTTAGAAGGTGAAATTTTGATGGGTATTGTGAAATCGAACCTATG
Source organism: Erythroxylum longipes (assembly GCA_027563885.1). NCBI lineage: Eukaryota > Viridiplantae > Streptophyta > Magnoliopsida > Malpighiales > Erythroxylaceae > Erythroxylum > Erythroxylum longipes. The sequence continues at coordinate 12,639,887 of JAOQMS010000002.1, forward strand.
TCTTTATGGCCACCGTTGAGTAATCTCATTTTATATATTATTTTTGAATTGATTACAAACATTCAGCTTCTTTTAATTTGTTTTGTTTATTATTGAATTAAATTCGATATTGATGAATATGTACTGATTCCAGAAATGAAGGTCCGAGGTATTGATTGATGAATATGATATTGAAGTGCTACTTTCATAGGAATATGATCGACTGCTTGCTTTGCATGAAATGTCTGAAATGACTTTGTTTTGTTTTAAAACTGTTTGAGTCCTAGTTGTGGGTAAATAGGCATGTCTAGAAGGGTTTGCAGCTGCTTCTGTGACACTTCAGTGTCTTCTGTTATTGACACTTTGGTATCTTCTGATATTGACACTTAGGTGTCGAGACTTCGGTCTCTTTTAAGACACTTCGGTGTCGAGACTTCGGTTTCTTCTGTATAAGTCCCGTTACCTGCTTCTGTAAATGGATTTAGGAGTCTTATGATTTTGTACTCTAATATCAGTTTGATTTTGGCATAAGCTAAATTGTATTCTGTTTTTGAAGGGTTTATACCCTATTGTGTTGATCAATTCTGTTATTTATAAACTCTGTTTTGTTCTGAATTTCTGTATTTGTTGTTGGCTTATAGTTTAGTTATTACTCACTAAGCTATATGCTTAGCATGGTGGATTTACCCCGTGTTGGTTCTGAAAGAGAGACGTAGGAATTAGGACAAGACAACCCCGATGGCCAAAGGAGTTTGGTTTTTGTTTTGTTCATATGTATTTTGATTTTTTTATTTTGACAAATTGTAATAACCCTAGTTCAGACTACTTTCCAAAATTTTGATATGCGATGTAAGCTTGTTGAGATTCTGATAATGCATGTATAAAGTGTTTTGTATGTTTCGAAATGCTTCATGTTTAGAGTGTTCTGTGTGTATATGGCACTCACAATATCCTCCTAGGGGGTATTTGGGCATCACAATGAGACTATGAATGCTCATACCATAGTCTACCATCTAAGGGAACTATTTGATGAGCAAGCTCTGTTTGAAAGGTTCGAGACCTTGAGGTTGCTCTTCCGCTCTAAAATGGCTGAGGGATTGTCTCCAGTGCAGTATGCACTGAAGATAAATGGATACAATGAGAGGTTAGCCAGTTTGGGTTTTATAATGGATCATGAATTAAGTATAGACTTAATTCTGACTAGTTTGACTGATAGTTATTCACAGTTTGTGTTTAACTATCCGATGAACTAGATATCCACTTCGATACCTGAGCTGATTAATCTACTCAAATAGCTGAGCAAACTGTCAGAAAGGATAGTAAGGCTATGATGCTGATGGACTTTTCTTCTGGTTCTCGAAATAGGAACCAAAAGAAGAAGAAGAAGTCCAAGAAGCTAGTGGGAGGTTTAGCCAAGAAGAAGACAAAGGATAATACAACAAAGGGAATATGCTTTCATTGCAACAAGGAAGGGCATTGGAAGGGGAACTGTAAAGCCTATCGAAGTCACTGAAGCAGAAGAAAGCATCAGATGCTCCACCGTCTACTTCAGGTATGTTATTTGTCATTGAGGTTAATACTATTTTTATCATAATATTTGGGTATTAAATACTGGATGTGGCTCACACATATGTGTTGATATGCAGGGCCTAAAGGATAGTAAATTGCTCAAGAAGGGAGAGATGGACCTACGTGTGGGAAATGGAGCAAGAGTTGCTACATTTGCCGTAGGAACCTATATTTTGTATCTTCCTAGTGGGCTAGAGTTAATTTTGGATAATTGCTATTATGTACATGTTGTGATAAAGAACATTGTATCTGTTTCATGTCTTAATAAAATGGGATTTTATTTAACTTTTTCAAGCAATGTTTGTTCAATTATGTTGAATGAACTACTGTATGGTACTACTACATTGTGTAATGGTATTTACATATTTGATATGTGCAATCCAATTTTAAATATCAATGACAATAAAAGAGAAAAACGAGATAACTTAAAATCATCTTACTTATGCCATAGTTGACTTGGCCATATGAGTGAGAGACGTATTCCTAAGCTATACAGGAGTGGTAGCTTCGAGTCATTTGATTATAAATCATATGACACATGTGAATCTTGCTTGTTAGGCAAGATGACTAAATTACCTTTTAAAGGAAAGGGTGAACAAGCAAATGGGTTATTAGACCTAATACATTATAATGTATGTGGTTCGATGTCCATTTACGCCAGAGGTGGTTTTATGTACTTCATTACCTTTATCGATGATTATTCACGATATGGGTATATGTATCTAATGAGATACAAGTCTGAAGCATTTAAAATGTTTAAACAATTTAGACATAAAGTAGAGAAACAATTTGGTAAAAGTGTTAAGATGCTTCGATCATATCGAGGTGGTGAATACTTGAACGAGGAGTTTTTGAGTTATCTAAGGGATAATGGGATTGTATCCCAACAGCTTTCAAGTGCGACTAACATCTTTTACGCATTTTTATAAAGAAAGGGATTCGTCCATACCATCGGTATAATTTATACGACCACAATTGATCCTGAAAAGAATGAATGGAAAAAACAGCATGTCGTATCAATCGAGATTTCTGGGAATATTTCATTTTTAGTGGATCGGTCCCTAACCTTGGTTGACAAAAAATAACATCGATGAAGACGTGTTGGTGAACTATTTTGCGGTGGGGATTGTAACTTTCCATGAATTTTTCATTTCTCACTCAGTGACGGAACTTTGCTTATTTCTTTTTTTGAGGATCGACAAATCAAAAGATGTTTTTGTTCCAATTTTTGCCTCTTCCTCTCCCACTAAATCAAACCTTTTCTTGCCATAAGATTTCACTTCCTATTATATTAGCTACACCTTACACACCGCAACATAATGATGTGGCTGAAAGGAGAAACCGAACCTTGTTGGATATGGTAAGGTTAATGATGGGCTTAGCAGATCTACCAAAATTCTTTTGGAGTTATGTGCTCGAGACTGCTATTTATGTGATAAACAGAGTCCCTTCAAAAGCAGTTGATGCTACTCCATACGAGATATGGACTAACAAAAAATCCTATCTTTCTCATATGAAAGTTTGAGATTGTTCGGCTTACGTGAAGCAGATTCAATCAGACAAGCTTGAAGCAAAATTTGATAAATGTCTGTTTGTAAGATATCCTAAGGAAACAATTAGGTATCTGTTCTACAATGCTTTAAAGCAAAAGGTGTTTGTCTCAAAGCAAGTGTCTTTTTAGAGAAAGAGTTTCTTCTAAGAGAAGACAGTGGGAGTAAAGTTGAACTTGTTGCAGTTCATGATGCTCAAACAGACGCAGATCAACTGCCTAAACCCGAGATTGTTGTTCATAGAGATGAGACAACAATTAAACCTTCTAACACACAAAATATTCATAAGTCAAGTAGGATACATAATGTTCCAGAAAGATATGGATTTCTCATAAGTCAACATAATGGCGTATTGTTTATAGAGGACGATGAGCCAACAACTTATGAAGAGGCTTTGAAGAGCTCAGAATCTAAAAAACAGCTTCAATCTATAAAGTTCGAATTAGATTCCATGTTTGAAAATCAAGTTTGGACTTTGGTTAACCTACCTGAATGGCTAAAACCCATAGGGTGCAAGTGGGTTTTCAAAAAGAAAATCGACATGGATGGTAATATGATTACCTATAAAGCGAGACTAGTCGCTAAAGGTTATCGTCAAAGACAAGGCACTGACTAACGAGACTTTTAGCCCCGTACCCATGCTTATATCCATTAGAATACTCCTAGCCATTGCTGCTTATTATGATTATGAGATATGGCAAATGGATGTTTTTCTAAATGGAAACCTAGCTGAGGATTTGTATATAATACAACCTGAGGGCTTCATATCCAAAGATGAAAAAAAAAGGTATGCAAGCTTCAGAAATTTATTTATGGATTGCAGCAACCATCTGGGAGTTGGAATATCTGATTTGATGCGATAATCAAAGAGTTTGGTTTCTCACAAAATCCAAATGAACCTTATGTGTATAAGATAGTTAGTGGGAGTGCTATCATATTCCTTGTGTTATATGTGGATGACATATTACTAATAGGAAATGATGTGTCAAGTTTGCAATCTGTCAAAATTTGGTTGTCCTGGAATTTCTCCATGAAAGACTTTAGAGAAGCAACTTATATATTGGGAATAAAGATCTATAGAGGTAAATCAAGGAGGTTGCTAGGTCTTTCACAATCTATACATATAGATAAAGTGCTAAAGTGGTTTAGCATAGAGCAGTCCAAGAGAGGGTTTCTTCTCATGACTCATGGGATAAAACTCTCAAAATCTATATGTCCTAAGACGAAGGATGAGAAGACTCGCATGAGTTTGATCCTGTATGCTTCGGAAATAGGATCAATCATATATGTTATGTTATGTAAAAGACCTGAGATATCATATGCCCTAAGTGTTACGAGCAGATATCAATCAGATCCTGGTGAGTGTCAATGGGTGGCTGTCAATGGGTGGCTGTCAAGAATATCCTAAAGTACTTGAGAATGACTAAAGACGTATTCTTGGTATATCGAGATGGAGATCTCGTAGTGAGCGGGCATACAGATTCCAGTTTCAATCTAACCAAGATGACTCTAAATCCCAGTTAGGTTACATTTTCACACTAAATGGTGGAGCAGTTAGTTGGAAGAGTTCCAAACAAGAGACGACTGCAGATTCAATGACTGAGTCAGAGTAAATTGCAGCTACGGAAGCGGCAAAAGAAGTTGTTTAGATCAAGAAGTTCGTTATTGAACTTGGTGTGGTTCCAAGCATTACAGACCCGATACTGTTGTATTGTGACAACAATGGGGCTATTGCTCAAGCCAAGGAACTAAGGTTTCATCAGAGTCCAAACACGTACTCAGGAGATATCACCTTATCAGGGATATCATTGATAGAGGTGATGTGAAGATAGAGAGAGTACCCACAGACCAAAACATCGTTGATCCTTTGACTAAGCCACTTTCTCAAATGAGATTTGATTCTCGTGTACTCACCTATGGTATTAGATACAAAGGCGATTGGCTTTAGTGCAAGTGGGAGATTGTTAGAGTAGTGCTCTAGAGGCAATCACCTTTAGCACTTTTATACAAACTTTATTTTGATTAATAAAGTGAAAGGCAATTTTCATTAATTTGATGTTCATATATTTATGAATTGATTTCATTGTTAAATCGAATTAATGAAGTCCATGATACAAAACATAGCATAAAGGAAATCATGATGAGTTCATGATAACGAGATTCCTATTATGTGCAATTATGTTAGTATCTAAATTATTCCCAGTCATAGGATTAATGCAACAGGACATTGTTAATTTCAATAGACTGGCACATGTTATACTGCTTGATTTGATCAAGCGGTGGATCTCATAAACTATAAGCATGAAATGTTTAGAGTTAACATGTGGACGCTTACTAAGAGTAGTAAGTACATTACATAACCCGCTATGAGATTATCATATGGATGATCTATCAAATGTTAGTGATTAATCTCATCATATCAATGGTGCAAATATCTTTAGACTTGAGGTACTCAAGGATATCTTGGATACTAATTATGAGCTTTGACACCATTCCTTGTTGCCTCAAGATGAGGTCCCTTATAAGGTGGTCATTGGGTACAACTATTGGTATTCGAAGGTAATTGGGTAGCCAATAAATAATTCACCACTCTTGATAGAAGGAGATGATACCCATGGCCTCTTGTCGGGGCCATTACTTGGGAGTCTCTAGCCAGAGCAATTATGTTTCATGAAGAGAGTCTTCAATGACACATAAAGTGATGAGATCCCCATGACAAGAATTAACATTACTTAGACTAGATCTAACATAGCTAGCCTAGTGGGAGTTGATACATAGCCTATACTCTAAACCAAGTGGGGTATAGGATGGTGAAGGGGCAAATTGCACAGTAATTGACTATAGAAAGGTTCATAAGTCAGATAATTAACTATCGAAGAGTTCGAGTGTTAATCCACTTACATTCCGGTAAAATGGCATCATGAAATCCTTCATAATTTACTCACATTAAGAGTTAATTCAAATGACCAAAATTACTAGGAACCTAAGGGTTACACGTATAAAGGATTGGATGAAAAAACAAAGTGTGCATGACTGTCAATTAAACAAGCCAAGATCATGACTTAATGACAGATGGTACATAAGTGAGTTCTTCACTTCTGTACACGCAAATTTTTACCAAAACACACTCAATGGAGAGGTTAAGGGTCTAAAAGAGTTCTAGAAGTTGAGAGGAGTGATCTTCAAATTTATTCATATATTTTTAAGCAATTATTGCATGAGATTAATTGCATGTAACTTAGTCTGGATCTAACTCTCACTAGAGCATCTACTTGAACTCATCTTGTTTGGTGCTCTAACCACCCTTACACACTGATTTTTCTTCATCTTTGCGTTCTCTCTTGAGGCCAAGGAAGGTGTTTGGTGTTTACTACAACCCAAGCAAGGAGTATTTGCAAGATATGTAAGCTATAATTTCTTGTTCTTATAATCTGTTTTATATATGCACATAGATTCTGGATTTTCTGGGGATGTCGTGGGGTTGGGATTTTAATTCTGACGCTTTTGCTACCTTGCCATGTGTGTGATGCATGAAACCATGACTCTCTAACATGATGAATAACATATGCTAAAATAAACATGTGGAGAGTGATCACAAGGTTACATACGCTAAGTTTTAATATTTATTAACTTGGTAAATTATACAAAGTGCACGGGTCGTTCGTATCGATCCCATGAGGAGGACTAAGCTAGTCCTAAAATCTAAGGTCATACTAAACTACAATAATTCAAAATAAATAAATAATGCAGAAAATAAATCAATCAAATAGTTAATTTTAAATTTTGAATTGCAGAAATCTAAACAAGATAACAAGTCACACAAAACAATCCCAAAACCAACCTAGAAACTATTAAGTGAGAGAAAGGAGATTTTAATCTGAAATTAACGAAAACCTAATCAGTTATGCAATTATCGAATTAATGGGTTTAGACTGTCCTAGGGTGAATTACTCTCTCTCGACTTATAATTCTTAACCCTAATTGATAATTCCTAATTTAAATTATGGAATTGTGATCTATCGATTCACAATTGACCCAAAACCTAAATTAGTTCTAAATTGTCTAATAACTTACTAGGAACCTATGCTCGATCCTCATTACATGATTCTACCAGTTTGATTCAATTCTTTACCTATCAAATCACCTAACTCTCGTTAGCCCAATTTGATTATTTTCACTCGGCTCACCTTCTCAATCTATTACCAAGCTATTAAGAGCATAATTAAATCACAATTAAATCAATAAAAAAACACAATCAATCAAACTTTATTAATCTCAAAAATCAAATCCCAAAGGTGAGTATAAACAAAAACTCAACATTCAACACAACCTATTATCAACACCTATTTCAATTCTATATATGAATAAAATTGAAATAACCGAAAAATATGTCAAGAACGGAATTGCGGAGGCAGCAACAGTGGGAAACCACCTGTTCCGAAAAGTAAGTCGCGTCAAGCTTCTTCTTCGTGTTTCTCTTTGTTTGTCTCCTTCCTCAATCTCTTGATTTCTCTTTAGGTTTTTCCAGAATTGGCTGACGTGAAGACTCTCCTTTTTAGACTCTCCAAAATTGCTGCATCTATCTCATAATAATGTATTTTTACTTTGGACCCTTTAGGTTAAATTCGGGGTTGAAATGGTCTGAAAAATCTTGCGAAATTAAAGTTTTTGCTTCAACTCGACGTAGGCCACGATCGTGGCCAGCGACTAAACCTTTCTGTCATGATCATGGCCCAAAGTTCACGATCGTGGTTAGGGTCCTTTCAGTTCGCCTCTTTCTGTCACGATCGTGGCCTGTTGTGCCATGATTGTGGGCCGTGTTTTTGGCCCGAAACTCTTCGAAACTTCTCTGTTCTTTGTCGTTTTCCCTAAAACATTAACAAACCTATCAAGATACCTCAAAAATATAACATTTAAGCTCAAAGACTCAATACTAACCCATAAAAATAATTAAACACATAAATTAACACAATTGAAACTTAAATACACACTAAACACTCATATTAACACTAAATACCTAACAAATTGAACCCTAAAATATCATGCAAATCACAACTATCAACATCCCCACACTTAAACGTTTGCTTATCCTCAAACAAACAAAACAACAACACACAATACATAACACACAACACACAATATAATAATGAAGCAATGGCTTTGACTTCATGAAATAAATTTAATCTTAAACACAATCCTATAAGTTATATCTAATCATTAACAAGCAAAATTTATGTCTAGGAGCTTTGAACTAAATATACAATTTAATCTAGATCTAAGTGAAAATTTATTTACCCTTTTAAATTGTACGCACACATTAATAATTCTTTGGCCTTTTCGACTCCGTAACTGTTCCTAAGTATCTTTTCATGAAAAGTCGAGCTTACTACAAGTTTGATAGGTTTTTATTAAGCAATAACACACTTTTTTTTGGTGAACATAGACTTAATCTTTTTATGCAGAGGCAAACATTGGTAATGAATGTCGATTTGGTTACTCAACTAAGTCATGTTTTTATTAAACAGCTTGGTTGAAATGTCATTATACGTTTTTGACAAGAAGACACACATTTGTGATATGTGTCGATCCGATTACTCAGCTATATCACGTTTTCAACTGGCTACTAGCTTTATTCATAACCCGAAGGCCAGGAAAACAGTGATTTATTTAACAAAAAATATTTTTTTCATTTATTACCTACCTTGTTTACACTACTCATTTCTATAAAAAATACTAATTAAGCTACTTTAAGTTAAAAGGCCTCAAATTATGAATGAATGTGACAACCTATAGGGTGCTAAATTTACACTAAATCCTAATTACACTGTATATTTATCCAAAGACTCCTATTTCACTAATTTTGCGAGCTAATGATTATTTACAACCTAATAGACTATGTTGAAAATTAAATAAATATCACTTCATTTTCATGAAAAATACTAGTTAAGCTACTTAAGTTAAAATACCTTGTTGTTTAAACTACTCATTTCTATGAAAAATACTAGTTAAGCTACTTAAGTTAAAAGGACTCAAATTATGAATGAAGGTGACAACCTATAGGGTGCTAAATTTACGCTAAATCCTAATTACGCTGTATATTTATCCAAAGACTCCTGTTTCACTAATTTTGTAGACTATGTTCAAAATTAAATAAATTTCACTTCATCTAAGCCATTGACACTTTCATACAGTTCACAAAATGCAACCTAATAATTATCATAAAATATATAAAATTCACATAAAAAGTAAAACACATAACCCCTCCCCATACTTGAACAACACATTGTCCTCATGTGTGAAGGGAACACACAAGCGCAAATTCACATTCAAAAGAAAAACACACAACCCTCCCCACACTTGGACAACACATTATACTCAATGTGAAAAGGGTACACAAACACACTAGGGGAAATAAAACACAACATATAAAAAAACATAAGAATAAAATACTAACAAAAATGAAAAGAAAAGGGTTAGAGAGTGTTCCCTATTTTATAAGTGATTCAAAAGAGCAAAAGAATTAGCAATCCAAACCGTTCCAAATTATTCAAACTTATTTAAGAATTTAAAACAAACCTAACTACACAACAATTTAAATCTAACTACTAAACGTGCTAATTTATGGT
>JAOQMS010000002.1:12649710-12675981 GCA_027563885.1 Erythroxylum longipes
CATCATCATCAATCCAAAGGGTAGGGTTCTTTGCATGGACATCTATCCTAGATTTTTCGATGTTCAAACGTGGTGTACTAAGATATAGCAGATGGTATAAGGGATTTCCATCCTTTCCTTCATCCTGTTTCTTAAGTTCTTAGTCTTCTATAAGGTCAGGATTAGCTTAATTTCTCGTTGGTTTTTCTAGCTCTACCTCATTCCTAAGTGTGATAGCCTGATATAGCTCTATTGAATTTACTTTCACGCTGCACAGATAGTTTTTCTCACTTTGCTTACAAATATACTGGAAAGCTAGCCTATTCGAACTTCTAGATTGTGAACAGAAGATGCATGATCTTCTGTTATTTGTTAAAACTTCTTTTCTAATCTCTTTTAGCTCTCTTCCATATCCATGAGCTTATCCATGATTTTGTCCAACTTGGAATCCCATGAACTGGATTCATCATATTGAAATTCAACTAGGTCTTGATGTCCTAAATGATTCCCTACATTATTGAACCAATAAAATTCGGGGTGGTTCTGCCACCCCAAAGTGTACGGGTTCATATAAGGATGATAATTTCCCCAACCAAATTGAGGTTCATTGAATTCCACAAACATCCCCTGCTCCTTATAATATACATCCTCCATGGTCGTTCTTTTTTTTTATCTTTTCTTAGTATTCAACTCTACAGATATCTCATTCTCACTCTAAGAAGTCTTGATGTGTCTCTACCTTACGCCTAAAAAAAAATTCTTTTAAAAACAAAAGACCTTAGACTAAGGAACTAAACTAAACGTCTCCCTAGCAACGGCTTCAAAATTTTGATCCCAAGATTACACATGCTAAGTTTTAATATTTATTAACCATGGTAAATTTCACAGTGTATGGGTCGTTCACATAGTACCTAAGGTATCGATACCACGAGAAGGGCTAAGCTAGTCCTAAAATCTAAGGTCGAACTAAACTACAATAATTCAAAATAAATCAATAATGCAGAAAATAAATCAATCAAATAATTAATTTTAATAAGTGAATTGCATAAATCTAAACAAGAAAATAAGTCACACAAACCAATCCCAAAACTAACCTAGAAACTATCAAATGAGAGAAAGGAGATTTTAATCCGAAATTAACGAAAACCTAATCAGTTGTGCAATTATCGAATTAATGGGTCTAGGCAGTCCTATGGTGAATTACTCTCTCTCGAGTTATAATTCTTAACCCTAATTGATAAATTATGGAATTGTGATCTTTCGAATCACAATTGACCAAAACCTAAATTAGTTCTAAATTACCTAATAACCTACTGGGAACCTATGCTTGATCTCTCGTTACACGATTATACTGGTTTGATTCAATTCTTTACCTATCAAATCACCTAACTCTCGTTAGCCCAATTTGATTATTTTCACTCAGCTCACCTTCTCAGTTTATTGCCAAGTTATTAAGAACAAAATTAAATCACAATTAAATCAATAAAAAAACACAATCAATCAAACTTTATTAATCTCAAAAATCAAAATCTCAAAGGCGAGTATAAACAAAAACTCAACATTCAACACAACCTATCCTCAACACTTATTTCAATTCTATACATGAACAAAATTGAAATAACCGAAAAATACGTCGGGAACGGAATTGCGGAGGCAGCGACAATAGGAAACCGCCTGTTCCGGGAAGTACGTCGCATCAAGCTTCTTCTCCATATTTCTCTTCCTTTGTCTCCTTCCTTAACCTCTCGATTTCTCTCCAGGTTTTTCAGAATTAGCTTATATGAAAGCTCTCCTTTTCAAACTCTCCAAAACTACTGCATCTATCTTATAATGATGTATTTATACTTTGGACACTCTAAGTTAAATTCGGGGTCGAAATGGTCCATAAAATCTTGCAAAATTCTAGTTTTTGCTTCAGCCTGACTCAGGCCACGATCATGGCCAACGCCTAAACCTTTCTATCACAGTCGTGGCCCAAAGTGCACGATCGTAGCCAGGGTCCTTTCAACTTGCCTCTTTCTGCCACGATCATGTTTTGACCCGAAACTCTTCGAAACTTCTCCGTTCTTTGTCGTTTATCCTGAAACACTAACAAACCCATCAAGGTATCTCAAAAATATAGCATTTAAGCTCAAAGACTCATACTAACTCATAAAAATAATTAAACACATAAATTAACACAATTGAAACCTAAATACACACTAAACACTCAGATTAAAACTAAATACCTAACAAATTGGACCCTAAAATATCAAGCAAATCACAACTATCAGAGAGGATGTGTTGGGATCAATAGGGGGCACTATGAAAGAGGTATAATTAAAACTAGGGTGACTTAGAGTAGTCTTAAAAGAGATACGAAATTTTAGTTTGAAAGTTAGAATAATGTCAGAAAAAAACATCATCATAATATAAGCCACGTATAAAGTGAGACGTATCATTTTGGCAACAAAATAGATTTGGTCAAAAAAAAACTTAATATCATCTACACTCATCATAAGAAATAGGGATCTAATCAATTTTTAAGAGAATATGAACATTCAAGAGAAGGATAGAGAGAAGGGAGTTATGATGGTGGAAGTAGAATCTTTGGGGGAAAAAATTAGACATAGGAGTTAATGCATCTTCTTATAAGGAAGTGGCTTATAGATGCAAATAGGTATGTAAGAGGAGTACCAGAAAAATAAGGAAAAAAATTCCAAAGCTTTAGTAGTAACTAAAGGGTATGCATAACAAAAAGTGATAGATTATGATGAAATATTTTCTCTAATGATTGGTCATACTTCTATCAGGACTTTATTGACATCAATAGCTAATTAGGATATGAATTTCGAGTAGATGGATGGAAAAAGTCTCGATAGTTTTTTGGAAATGAAGATAACCTTTCTTATGGTAACTTGAAGAAGCAAATTTACATAAAGCAACTCAAAGGGTTTAGTTAACATAGAAAAGATCATATGGTGTGTAAATTGAAGTATCACTTTATATACTAAAACAATATCCTCAGAAATGATATAAAAGGTTTAACTCCTATACAATCTAAATTAGTTATAAAAAAAGTGAGTATAATTGTTACATATATGCTAAGAGCCTTAATGATAGATCCTTTGTTTTCCTAGTTCTATATATGGATAATATAATGACTACTACAAAGAGCATACATGATGAAAATGAACTGAATACCTTATTACGAAAGAAATTTGAGGTAAAGGATTTGGAATTGCCAATAAAATACTAGAAATGGAGATTTGGAATGATAAAAGCTCTTTAAAATGTGGTTATCTTAATATATTTATATTAATAAGGTACTAAACATATTTAGAATGAGTAAGGCTAAACTTATCGGCACTCCATTGGGAATCACTTTAGGCTTTCCCTAAATTAGTTCCCAAAAACAAATGTAGAGATCAATGAAATGTCTAGAGTACCATACACTAATGTTGCCAGATGTTTAATATGTGTAGTAATTAGTACGATGTTAGATTTGACCCATTTTGTTAGTGATGTTAGGTAAGTATACGTCAAAACTTAAAAAATAACATTGGGAAGCAATAAATGGATATTTAAGTGCTTAAATGATACGATAAACTATGAGATTGTGTTTAGTAATTAACAAGGTGAGCTTTTTGTTATGGGATGTGTAGATTCAGATCATACAGGAGATTTGGATAATAAGAAGTCTACTACAGGTTATGTCTTTACTTTTGTAAGAGGGCCTATTTGTTGGAAATTAATGTTACAGTCTATGATTATCTATGATTGAAGTAAAGTACATGATGGTGATGATGTTAAGGAAGCATCTTGGATTATAGGGTTAGTGAAAGAGGTGAAAAATGATCAATTTGGAGTTCAAATATAGTGTGATAGTTAAATTGTCATTTATTTGGCAAAAAATCAAGTATATCGTGCTAGGGCTAAATACATAAATATGAGGTTTCATAACTTCAAAAAGTTGATTGCATTTGAGCATATATTACTAGAAAAAGTTCACGCTTTGAAAAAATCGGTTACTATAGAAAAGTTCAAGAATTGCTTGGACTTGATTAAAATTTTAAGTTATATGGATATAACATACCTACAAAGAGTATATTTTTTGAAGTGAAGATTATTATGTATGACTCACATATGCAATCATGAAATCTTAGAATTTTAGGAAAGAAATATATATCTTTTAAAAGCTTTTTTGGTGGACACGTAATGGGACACGAGCATGACCCAGGTTGCGTGTTGGTTTGATGGCAGTATTTTAATAGTATACACGATTTATAATACGATCGTGTCATAAATTGTTTTATGCATAGAGTAGATTCTATGATACAATCGTGGCTTAGGTTATATTGTAATGCGCATAGAAGTAGGAGGATCCACGATCGAAGGCAATGACTATGCTAGATATCGTGTCATATTCTGGAGAAAGACAATGAATACTGAAGATACAACAATGTCCTAGAACGTGGCCATAACAGTTAGTTTTATCATAAAACACATTTTTTAGCAAATTTAAAGTTCTTGAAATCTAAACCTACTAAAATCATGATTAAATTATGTTAGACTTAGTAAAGTAAAAATATTTTAATTAGAAATTAGATATAAATATATTATTTTAAATATCTCCAGATCTCATATTTCAACAAAATTTTTATAGCGATGTTTTATATAAATATATTGTTCTAAATTTAAATTGATGTAACTTTCATCATAATTATTCAACAGTAAATTAATCAATTGTGACTCTGGAAAATATAGACATGCCTATTTAATCAAACTTTGCTAATGAAATTTATGTTCTTATATTCTTCCTTGTATTTTTTTTCACTAGATATTTTCTCAACAAATGCTAATGAATGTAACGAGTAAGACACAGGATACCAAGAGAAAAATGACTGACAACATTTACAATGAAGTGACACATTTTTCAAGAAAGAAAAGTTCAAATTCAAGCGTTTTATCTATGCATAGGAACTCTTTCTTTCTTATTAGACACCAGCTTGAGGGCAAGAATTATGCCATCTACTTCTGTGTTGTGACTACGACGACTGTTGGTTATGAAGCCCAGGTGCCACACAGTACATGGGCAAAGCTGCTTCCTTGAGCTTGTGTCTTTTCAGGCATGGCTCTTTGTGGGATAATTCCAAGTAAGACATAATATTATATTGTAGAAATGCAAGAGATCCTTTTTGTTATAGCCTTACACAAGCATGAAAAGATTGGTATAAGCTGACATCCCAAGGAGGCTGAAACCTCTAAAGTCAAGTTCAAGCTTCTTTTTGTCAAAGCCGTTCTTGTGGTGCTTGTAGTTCTAGGAACTTTGTCCTTTCCTGGTTAAAAATCTGGAACCTCATATGCTTTTTATTGTGTTCGTTCCACCATCACTACACTTGGCTATGGAGATCCGAATTTCTCAAACACAGATAAAATCAGCAACGAAAAGACAGAGAAATCCCAGAAATGTTGAAACCCTAAATCCTCTGGAAAGACAGAAATCCCAGATAGGTTGAAATTTTCAAATCCTTCAACAGTCACGTAAGCTGTTAACGTTGAGAAATCACATTTTGCTTGACCACTATAAACTAGTAAGATCTACTTTACATTTTAGTTAAAATTTTTAGAGTTAAAAACGTGCTAAGACTAGTTCACAATTCCATAGAAGGAAACAGCATCTGGTAAATGAATCCCCATTCAAAAAATAAATTTTACTCGAACTTTCAATCAATTACAAGGGACGTCAATCAAAGTCACCCATAACTTACATGAATGTCACCTCTCAAACCAACCCATGAAGTTTACATAAAAGCTACAGAATGTGTGGAAGATTACACGTATTACTAATACCTAGTCTGAGTTTTTATTTCTCATCTTTTAACACCAGGCAACAGCGATGAATGACACACTACACGCATTCATAACCAGTACAATCAGTTGAAAGGTTTCTTTTTCTTTGCATTGATATAAGAGAGTGAGCTTCTTTACATTTTGGCCACTTTGGCAACCTCTCTTCGTTCATCCTTAGCCTAGCAGCTACTGACTTCAGACCACTCCTCATGTAAGTTACTAAAGAAGTGACCAACTCCCTGCAAAAGAACCAGACCACATTGGTTTCAGCAAATTAATTCATGATAAATAGTCTAAACTTGACAATTTAAGCAAATAAAAAAGTAGGGGTTATTTGTTTTCTGAAATACAAGATACAACCCAGTTACTGTAATCTAAACATTCTGTTTATAGAGAGAGGACAAAAGTTGCAGCAGAAGGCATGCAATCCAGTCGTTACAAAAACATACAAGAGACACGACCTCATAAATGTGGTAAATTTAGTTTTATCTTCAAACGACACATGTTGAAAGAGGAACAACCTCAACAGTTACACCAAACAAAAGACAACCATAATTCTAAATGTATGGCATTTTACTCAAATGATAACCTTGCTTGATCCAAAATCTATGATGACTTGCGATGATATTGCACCATGTCAAGTCCTACTTTCTCAACCAGACTTCAATATCTCCCTTTCACCACACACCATTTCTTTTAGAACTCCAGAAACTCAGACCACATATCATACCCTTAAGAAGCATATGAATCCACTTTGCCATCAAGTCCTCAAAAAAAATAACCTTAAATTCATCAAGACTCCAACTAAAGCCCAAATAGGCAGTTTCTGAAACAAAAAAAATGAAAATGCTCTCGCTCCATTATTTCCAAGCTGTACAAGTTTTTGAAAAAAGGAATGGCAGCATTGCTATGAAGGAGGTGTAACTCTTTGCTTAACATTACACAGCAAATACAGGGATACAGATAGTGGATTCTCATACTTGGAGCATATTCAAGTTAAATGCTCTACTATGAACTAATCCCAACCCAAACTCCAGCTTCCTAACTAATTGAACAATATAAGACTTTGCACAATAAGACTGTATCCAAGAATGAGTACTCTTTAACATTTAAATGAAAGGTCAAGTAAATCATTTTCATTTCAAATAGTGGGAGGGAGATTTGAGCATGCATAATCATTGTGAAAAGAATTAAATAAACCGATCTCAACCAATTTCATAATTTTGAAAACTTGAGATACCAATAAAAAAAGAAAAGCTTAAAACAGATTAGAATTTAAGACTCGTATAAATGATTAACAACCTACTAGCATAGAAATAGTCAATAATAACCTACCAACATTGAAGCTTAACTTGTATAGAAAAGCTACTTCTATCTCCTAAACTAATTATACAAGTAAAAAGAAAGAGACTAAAACCCACTAATTCACATAAGACTAACAAACTTTCAATTTCTAATACAACTGCAAGCTTCTTCTATTAAATGTCTACTAGAATCAAAATGGTCCCTTATCACCAGTCCAATAGGTTAAACTTATTTGCAAGGAGACGGTGCTTTCCGCTCTCCCACATGTCAGATTGTTTTTTGAACATCTTGGCATTAGAGAATAAGACTCCAAAGCTTCAGCATGAGGCGATTATGTTAAAAGAAGATTCCAAAATTACAGTGTTTGTGAATGATGTTCAGAAAAGGTCGAAAGTACGAAGGCTCGACAAATCAATAATTAATGATCCACCATAAAGATGGACCAACAAGTCACATTTGGTTCAACATCAAGCACACTGATAAATAAAGAGAAACAAAAAGAAAGCAGACAACAAAAAGCAATGAAAAAAAGTGTCAAGTAAGTTGGCTTTAAACAAAATACTCAGTCAAACTATCAAAGGATAGCACATTGCTTTAATGTATATTTTTTACTTCTTTGGCAGGTTTGGCACTACAATTGAATGTTAAGAAGCAGAACTATGATTGTGTTCAAAGATCAACCAAACAAAGAAAGAAAGATTCTAACTTACAATGGAGAGCAAGGAGAACGGCCACCATTTACGTAGAAAACGAACAAGTATGAATCGTAATGCTGACCATTGATGAGATAGAAACCTTGCAGTCTTCTTACACACTTGAATGACATTTTCTTGTATAAATGTATGGCGGTTATATTGTAGGAAATGACATGCAAGTAAACTGCACGGCAAGTCGGTATAGTTGTAGCATATTTGATGACCTCACGGATAAGAGCACTTGCTGGAAGTCAAACAACCAATGAGTAATTAAATAGAAAACCATGAGAAACTTCTTCCACATTTAATTCTTTTAGATGTGCAACCACATAAACATATGAACGAACTGTACACATCCATAGAAAGACAGGGAAAGGCAGGGGCATCCCACCTATGCCAAGGTTTCTGTAAGTTTCTACTACTCCAAGCGTCAAAATGTAGACTAGTGTTTCATCAGCTTTTGAGGGGTCATATCTGAGCAAATCCCCTATCTGCAAGGCAACCATTCACCAACGAGAATAAGAAGAATCCACAAAATGCAATTTATGTGTTACATATAAAAGTTACTAGTGAGTATAAAAATCCCTACATTTCATAAACACGAAATATGAATTAAACATTTTACTATCTTTCTCTCTTGTCTAAGTTTCTCTCTCTTCTCTCTCCGTATTCTTCTGGAATCTTCTCTCTCAGTTCTTCATTTCTTCTTTAACAAAAAAAAATCATATCAAATGGTATCAGACTTTTATGATTCTCGAATAGGAAATTCCATAAACATGACAGAAGATGATTGGAACCATGAGTTCAAGAAGCTTGAAGAAGGTATCCAAGAACTCAAGGAGTCTTAGATAGATAAAAAAGATAAGGGCAATGTTAAACTAATTTATGCAATCACAAAGAATGGCTGCTTCAGAGAGTACAAAGCTTGCTCTAGATATAGCAACAGTCAACATACAAAATCAAAAGTTTTATGATGGTGATAATGGAAGAAAAATGGATAATGATTTTGAAAAAAAGAGCCTTGCGAGCAACTTGAATTTCAATATGAGGATTGTGGTGACTATAAAACAGGACAATGCTAAGTAATACATACGGAAGTCTTAATCTAGTGATTTGTCCACCATTATAACTGATGTTAATGGAGAACAATTTGACAGAGAAATTAATATAGCTCTATGTTTTCATGAACACCAACTTAAATACTTGGAGGAGAATAACAATCAACGTATTATTGGATAATTGCAGAAATGTGATGAAACGAAGCTTATTCTTGTCAAGAAGAAGAAGGGGTGGTTGTTTCCTTTTTATGCCTTCTTCATACCTCCATCAGTTTAACAATTTTTGTCAAACCTTGAGGACAAAGTTTTCTAAGTTAAAGGGAATGGTTACATATAAAAATTACTAGCGAGTATAAAAACCCTGTAACCATTTCATAAACAAGAAATATGAATTAAGCATTTTACTCTCTCTCTTCGCTCTCCTGCTTCTGGACTCTCCTCTCCTGTCCTCTCCTCTGTTCTTCATTTCTTCTTTAACAAAAAATAATCACAACATTATGTCATTAAACTTTCAGCTTAAAATCTAAAAACAGTAAAACAACTTAAAAGTAGAAGATCAAAAGAAAGTCCAACACTTTATACAATTCAATTCCAGTAGGATCAAGTATCACATTAGCATGAATGTTTAAATCAAGGAAATACTTCTAAATGAGTTAAAGTCAGAGTATCTGGTCAAAGAAGGCCAAAACCTCCTTGGTAAAAATAATTTGTGTTCATCATGTGACATCAGCCAAGCCTCCAACAACTTTTGTACGGAACCACTTTATTCAAACATCTGGCAGAGGTGGAATCATAACCCAAAAACACGGAACACCCAACTCACCTCACTCTCTTTTGCAAGCACTCGTCTTGCAGTAACAAATCCAATCAGTTCATCACTTTGACCATTAGGCCGACTACGATCAACAGCTGCCCAGGAAACAATACCTTGTTGGTTGACAACATTCTGGAAAAACTCCGACTCATACCTGAAAGATCATGCATTTTGGGAAAGGCACACCATAAGAGCCTCCGAGATCAATGTTATAAAAAAAAAAAATCAGACTAGGCATCCACCTTATAGGAAACACATCAGAATGGATTCGCTCTAAGATATCCAGATCAGAAGGGTGTATGGGTCTGTAGCATATAGTTGGACGGTGAGAAGCTTTATGGTTTATCATTGACGAATTTGCTATTAATCCCCATGAAAGATATTGTACATGGGAAGAAATTCAACAAAGGGCTGCCTCCATAGATACCACATCAGTTGGAATTTCCATGAGTGTAGTGATGGTCTTAATAGAAGAAGGAATGGGGCAGATGATGGCGAAGAGAAAGCGGGTGACGGGCGTGAAATTGATGTGAAGAAACAGAGAGACCGACCAAGACCGAACGCCAGGAAGATTAAAATCGAGTGAAGAAGAACAAGCAAGCAAGGAGCCAACCAAGACACGCTTCTTTTTTCATTTTAATTACTTTTGTCTTCATCTAATGAAATTGATTTGATAAAATACAATTTTGGAATAATTAAGTGGGAGTTTGGTTTGAGGGTTTGGGAATGAAGGAATGGAATAATACTAAAATATAGTGTTTGCTTTGGAATTTTCAATTCTAGGAGAATAGATTTATTCCATTAAATTTGAGAATCTACTAAACCCACCAAAGGAAGTAGGTATCGAATTTTCATTCCAATCTAAATTTTTATCACGTTTATTTTTTTACTCTTTTATCCCCAGCCTTTGCCTTACTATCCTTTTTACTTCCTTATCGCCTCTCAATTTCTTACGATTTCCTATCGTGCCTTATCGCATCTCATCAACAAAGAAAATTGCGATAAAATTTCTTGACAAAACTGATTAATTTTTTTATTGTAAGTTAAACATATAGAGATAGCTCCAATAAATATATGAAGGGCAAATTATTTTCAGTTTTATTGAGGGTAAAAATAGTATTATGTTATCTTTCATTCCCATTAATGCAACAAACCAAACAATATTATTGGTATTAATACAGAAACCCAAGTTACAAACCAAATATCATTTTTTTATTTTTCATACTCATTCTCATCCCCTTCTACTATTATACTCATATCCATAGCCAACCTCACCCTCAAACCAAACGCCCCGTAAGTTTGGGAATTGGGACCGATTGGATTTTTAATATTATTTTTAATAATTACAAGAGGAGTTTATTTCTGAACAATTTTTAACGAGTACAGATTACAGGTATTGTATCATATCGGCCACTACCGGTTGATATCTATCATGCCAATCAAAAAATAGTACACTGCCGAGCTATCTCATACCAAAATTTGGTACTTCCTGGTATTGAAATACTAGTCAGTTATCAGATTTAATTATAATTTTTTTAAAAATTAAGACTAAATTGAAATTTTGAAAAAAATTAACCATAGACCTACCATCTTCAACTTTGATGGCGTCAAAATAACATAGTTTTTTAGTGTTGCTGCAGCAACGTGAAGCTCATATTTTGTTTTTCTCTTATATTTCTATTTTGTTTAGGACTTCTTTGTTGGTATAATAGCTATTTTATTTCTTAATTTTTATGACATATTTAGGATTATAAATACTTGGTTTTGGAAAACTTGACTCTCTCAACTAGTTTCTACAATTCTAAATTTTAGAATTGTGTTGTTTATTTTACTTTTGTACTACATCAGGCAGTATCAGAGCCTTGAATCTCACAAAGCTTGTTCAATTTAATAATAGCCAATAATCCTAGTGACGATGATCAGGGATTACCCGCTGTTTAGAGAAAGCTCGAAGAACTCGGGATATCTATTCGCAAAATCGAACAGCAATTGACTATAATCAGTGGGCAGTTGCAAACTTTGTTACAAGGTGACAATAATCAAAGAAATGGGGATCAAGTTGCCAAGAAAGTTGCCCCTGCACAACAACCTCGAAATCCAGCGCCTACCATGAGAATTGACGACTCGAGTGATGATAAAGAAATTATACAAAGAGAGGACCGTCATCGGTAAAGAGGAGGTGACCTTGAATACAAATTGAAGGTAGATATTCCATCCTTTGGTGGTGACCTTGATATAGAGCGCTTCCTAGATTGGTTAGAACAAGTAAATGGGTTCTTTGTTTACATAGAAATTCCAAAAGAGAGGAAGGTAAATTTGGTTTCTTATAGGCTAAAGGGAGGAGCTTCAGTATGGTGGACTTAATTGAAAGACAATAGGAGAAGATAAGGGCGAGCCCTGTGTCTTCTTGGGAAATGATGAAACAACTACTAAGAAAAAGATTCTTACCTTCATATTATAAGCGGTATTTGTTCGATGCTTATCAAAACTGCGTACAGGGAAGAAAGAGAATCAATGAATATACAACTTAATTTTTTAGATTGGCAGCTCGCAATAATTTGGCAGAAAGCAAACCACAACAGGCTACTAGATACTTGAGAGGCTTGGAACCAACAATTAGAGAAAAGATTGGTATTCAGATTGCTTTGAATGTTCATGATGGAAGGAATTTTAGCTATGAGAGCTAAGATGTTGATTAACCAAAAATCAAGAGAGAATAGAAAAACATGGAACAATGAAAGCCCGGCTAGTGAAAAGGGAAAGGAAGTGATAAGCTCCACTTATATGCGAGGTACTGGTATAAAGGGAAGTAATTATAGTAGTGGAAATTCAAGCAAGCAAACCACCTCGATTCCTAAAAGTAAAAACCCTTACGCGAAACTTGCTCCTTTCAAGTGTTTTAAATGTGGAGAACCCGATCATCGTTCTAATGAGTATTTAAGAAGAAAACTTGTTAATACAGTAGAGCAAACTGAAGAACCAAATGAGGAAGAGTAATGCGAACCTGATGAAGATGAAAATGATAACTTGTATAAAGAAGATGTTTTTGTGGGTGTCATTGGGAGGTTGATGATTTCCATGAAAGAACATGAAAATTTACAAAGACATAAATTGTTTCGCACTAGATGCATGGTAGAAGGTCATCTTTGTGAACTGATTATTGAGGGAGGAAGTCAAGAGAACATCATCAACAAATCAACAGTACATAAATTGAAGCTACCAACCAAACCCCATCCGGACCCTTATAGTATTGCATGGATCACAAATGTGGGTGATATTCGCATCACAGAAAGATGTAAGGTACTATTCTCTATCGGTAAATACTCAGATGAACATTATTGTGATATTGTAGATATGGCTGCATGCCAAATTTTATTAAGAAGACTATGGCAATATGATGTTGATGCATCTCAGTCTGGTAGGGAGAATATGTATTGATTTTGAAAGATGGAGTAAGGTATAAATTGGTACATATAGGTGGAAAAAAGACATCAAAGCCAAATGAGGGAAAGAAGCCATTATTAGAATTAGAGAATAACAGGGGAAGCTTTGTGAATGAACTGAAAGAAACAAGGGAGGTACACTTATTGATAGTAAAAGGGAAAGAAGTGATTGAGAAGGAAGAAAGCAAAATTCCCTTAAAGGTACAACCCATTATAGAGGAATTTGCAGAGGTAGTGCCTGATGAATTACCCAATGAATTACCTCCCATGAGAGATATCCAACCCCAAATTGGCTTAGCTCCTGGGTTAATTTACCTAACCTACCTCATTACCGAATGAGTCTAAAGGAGAATGAGATTTTGAGGGAGAAAGTGGAGGAGTTGATTAGAAAGGGGTATATTAAAGAGAGCCTGAGTCCATGTTTTGTTCCTGGTTTACTAACGCCCAAGAAAGATGGTAGTTGGAGGATGTGTGCGGATGGTCTAGTGATCAATAAAATTACTATTGAATATAAGTTTCCTATACTGAGGTTGGATGATATGTTGGATCAGTTTAATGGGGTGGTAATTTTTTCTAAAACTGATCTTAGAAGTGGCTATCACCAAATTCAAATTAGGCTAGGAGATGAGTGGAAGACTGCTTTCAAAACTAGAGATGGATTATTTGAGTGGTTGGTGATGCCTTTTGGGCTAACCAATGCCCCTAGCACTTTCATGAGGTTAATGAATCAAGTTATCAGGCCTTTTACAGGTAAGTTTGTGGTAATATATTTTAATGACACCCTTATTTACAGCAGGTCAAAAGAAGAGCACTTTCATCACTTAAGAAGTGTGCTTGAAGTATTGAGGGAAAATAAATTATATGCCAACTTAAAGAAGTGTATTTTCATGGCTGAAAGTTTGTTGCTCCTCAGTTTTGTCGTAGGGAAGGATGGCGTGAAAGTTGATGATGAGAAGGTAAGGGCTATTAGGAAATGGCCTGTACCTAAGCATGTTGGGGATGTAAGAAGCTTCCATAGACTTGCAACATTTTACAGGCGTTTTATCAAAAATTTCAGCAGTATTATGGCTCCTATTATTGAGTACTTAAAGAAGGGAAGGTTCAAATAGGGAGACTAAAGTTTTGTACTTATCAAAAAGAAGTTGTACACAACACATATTTTAGCTCTGCCCAATTTTGATAAATTATTTAAAGTGGAATGTGATGCTAATGGAGTTAGGATAAGAGCCGTATTATCTCAAAAAAAGAGGCCAATTGCTTTCTTTAGTGTAAAGTTGTGTGATGCAAGACAAAAATGGGCTACATATGTGGTAATGTTGTCGCCTGCAATCAAATTAATACCAATTCTAGTAATAAAAGAAAATGTAATTAGTGAAGAGTTGAGATCGTCCTACGAGGAATTCTAACAGCAATTGTTATACGAGTTGAAACTAAAACAAAGGGGGGGGGTTGAATTAACGTAAATTTAAGAAATTACAAATAGTAGAAATTAAAAATTAACGAAAAGAATCAGATCTGGAAATTCAGTAAACAAACCTTAGTTTCGGGTCACTTACGTTATCAAACTAATATGGATCCTCGATATAAAACTCAATCCATTAACAAACATTCATTGAGTAATGTTTTCTCTTAAGATTAAATGAATAGAAACATGTATTCTAAACATTCTTATTAGTCAACAACTTAGATACAATCTTAAGTTTAATTGATTAATAGCTTTAAAAACTAAGAAACCAATGAATAAGACAACACACGTACGACATGCATTTAATCAAGTTAAGCGTCTTCTTAGAATTTCCAAAATCTAACGTAAAGATGGTAATAATAATTTCCACTTTAGATTAACAAGACTGAACGTCAAATCCTACTAATCTGGCTATAAATTAAACAAATCAATTCCTAGTTGTGCACCCTAGAAATTAATCAATTCAATTATGAAAAGCAATTCGGAAGACATTAATATTCATCAATGAAATAAACTTTATTTAGAAATTTCACACATAATAGATGATAACGCGGTTCCCTTCAACCGAGAAGAAGAATTTAGCTATTCATAACAAAAGTAAAAACCAACAGAAGAATAGCAAAAACAAAGTCTCCATCCCTAGTCTTTTTCCAGAAAAATACAAAAAATCCTAGAAAAAAACCAGAAGAATTATTGCAGTAAACATAAAGAACTAAGAACTTATACTCCAACGTGAACAGTGAATATATTTAATGATTTTCAATCTCCTCCCTCTTCCCTCCTATCGTAATCTTCAGCAAATACACTCCCTACATATTCAGGTCGAAGATCCCCATCAGTACGGCAACAACTTAATTCCCAAAATGATGAAGATCTTAGGTGGATCGAATCTGATTTCAAATAAGATTCTGCAGATAATCTTTTTCGTTGCATGTGCCCACGCTCAGTCAATTATTTTTCTGCTAGCTGTGAATTTGAATTGTCTTTACTTTCCTTGCATCTTTTTGATCTAATTTTATCTTTCATTTGTTGAAAATCATTTGAGAACAATTAAGAAACAAGTCCATTAATTTTGAATAATAATTTCAACACATTAAAGAGATTTATCCCCAAAATTAGCATAAAAATGATAGCTTAACAATATGATAAGAATTTAATGTTATTGTGAGATCTTTGAAGATTTGGGAACATTATTTGATTGGGAAAGAATTTATTTTATACATAGACCATCAAGCCTTGAAGTATTTAGGAAGTCAGAAGCAATTGAGAACGAAGAACATGTTAGGTAGTCAACTTTTGTTGATAAATTTCCATACAAACTGGTTCATAAATCTAGAAATAAAAATATTGTGGCTGATGCGCTAAGTAGAAGAGTTGCCATAATTAAAACCTTGAGTATAGAAGTGGATGGTCTTGAATATTTAAAAGAATTGTACATGGATGATGGAGACTTTAAGGAAATATGGAATATGTGCTTAGAAAAAAAACCTACGATGATTTTTATGTGCAGGATGGATTTTTTATAAAAGGAAACCAACTTTGTCTTCCAAGGACGTCACTTAAAGAGAAGGTGATTAGAGAATTACATGGTGGAGGCTTAGCTGGTCATCTTGCAAAGACAAAACTCTTGAAGAAGTAAAGAAGAGGTACTATTGGCCAAAGATGAGAAGGGATATTGTTTCCATTGTAAAAAGGTGTATAACTTGCCAAACTTAAAAAGGACATGCTTCTAATGTTGGTTTGTACATGCCATTGCCGATTCCTGATGCTATTTGGGAAGATTTGTCTATGGACTTTGTGTTATGATTGCTAAGAACACAAAGAGGTATGGATTCTAACTTTGTAGTAGTTGATCGATTTCCAAAAATGGCACATTTTCTACTTTGTAAAAAGACAGCGGATGCTACTGCAATTGCAAAGCTCTTTTTTAGAGAAGTGGTGAGACTTTATGGTATTCCTAAATCAATTACTTCTGATCATGACATTAAATTTTTGAGTCACTTTTAGAGGACTTTGTGGGGATATTTGATTATACTCTTAAAAACACAACCACCTACAAACCGATGGCTAGACATAGGTTGTAAATCAAACTTTGGGAAATTTGGTAAGATGTATATGTCATGACAAGCCAAAGAGTTAGGATTTTTTGATTTCATAAGCTAAATTTGCCTACAACAATGTTGCTCATAGTGGCCTTGGTCGTTCTCCATTTTCAGTTGCTTATATCAAGGTACCGAATCATGCTCTTGATCTTCTGAAATTGCCAAAATATTCTTCTTTTTTTTGTTTATGAGAAGTTAGCTAAAGAGGCTCAAGAAATTCAAGTTGAGGAGAAGGAACATTTTGAGAAAGCAAATGCAAGGTACAAAGCCTATGTTGATCCACTAAGGAGAGTGCAATTGTTTGATGTTAGAGATGAAGTCAGGTGTTCTTGAGTAAGAATATAATTATTAGGGGCAATCATAAGCTTTAGCAGAAGAAATATGGTCCATTCAAGATTAAAAAGAAAATTAATGACAATGCCTATGTTGTTGAGCTACCATCATGGATGGGTAATATTTCTTCTACATTTAATGTTGCGGATCTTTCACCATATTTACATGATTGTGAGTTAGGTTATGCCAATAAGAACTTAAGTCGACTTATTTGCAAGTGGAGGTGGATGATGGGGCATCAAAATAGCATAGTTCTTTGCCAACGATGCTGCAGTAACGTGAAGCCCATATTTTGTTTTTGTCTCAGATTTCTATTTGTTTAGGACTTCTAAGTTGATAGAATAGCTATTTTATTTCCTGATTTTTAGGACATGTTTAGGACTATAAATACTTGATTTTGGTGATGTTTATAGGGGACTTATATTGGATATTTTTCATTCTATAAAACTTGACTCTCTCGATCAGTTTCTGCAATTCTGGGTTTTAGAATTGTGTTGTTTATTTCATTTCTATGTTGTGTCAAACTTTGCAGCTATGCTTGCCACACCGCATATTGAATTTGGTAGTTCTGTCGCAACTCGTTGCCTAATGCACCATATGTAGAAGTGTTGGCCATCGCACCTACACTAATCACCAATATCAGTCACCTGCAAACTGCCCACTCCCGCACTACATTTGCACCACACACACACCAATCTCGCACTGCACCTATAGCACACTTGCACCACACCCACACGCAGACCTGTCGTCACACCCGCGACTGACCTACACCATTACCCCCATAGTCTACAAGTAGACTTGTAGACCCGACTTGCACCAATCGACTACACTACCTCAATTGCACCGTTATAGTTTACAAAATACAAGCAATCTAGATAGACACTCAGTGTCTCAAAGATAGAGATTTAGTGAAGTTGCAAAAAATTATAACAAATTTTATAGAATTGCATATTATGGAATTATGGAATATGAATATTGAAATATTGAGTTATGTTAGCTATTGAATTGTATATTTATGTTCTGCAGAGTACTTAATACAGATAAATTAATATTGAATAGTAAATTTATAATGGATTGTGTATTTGTGTCTTATGATTTTGTGTGATATAGTAATTGTGTATGATGAATTGTTAATTCTTGGTGAATTGTGTTGGATGAAATTCAATTGTGTAGTGTATGTTAAATTTTAAGTATGGAGTTAAATTGAGTAAGAAATTAAGAATGTTGATTAAATTTGGTGAATGAAATATTGATAAACTAAAGCTGGAAATTAGGATTTTAGTAACAATATTGATTAAAATTAGTTAAGAAAATAAAATAATGATAAGTACTACAAATTGAATTGTATAAGCAAACATAATAAATTAGTTTATAGTTGAATTATGTGATTACGTAAAATAGGTTGTAAACTTTTATTTATGAGTTATGGTTAAATAGGCTGTTGTTATGAGTGTATGTCTTTATGGTTGAATTATATAATCATATAAAATGAGTTATATAAGATGTAAGTGCTTTTGTGTTAGTTTCAAGTTAAACAATACATATTTTGTGATAGTAGTTGGTAATGAAATTAAGTGTTCTTTTTTTATAATTTTCACACATTTTTATTTATTTTACAGGTAAATAGAGCAAAATTCAAGTACTTCTAGTAATTCAGTCACTTCAAGTATAGAAAGATTCGATGATCCAACTTAGGGTCATGCTAGATTGGTTCTTAAAATGAAGAACCATACTATTTGTTTATATTGTAATATGCATTTGAAAGGTAAAGGGATTACCATATTAAAGAAGCATTGAACTGAAATCAAAGGTGAAGTAGAGTCTTGTAAGAAAGTGAGTCATAATATGAAATGACTGAAATGACAAATGAAGACTTTATTTGAAGAGTATCAGCATGAAAAATATAGAAAGAAAAGATTGAATTACTAAATTGGTAGTAAAAGTTCTTTTGTTGGTAGAAGGATGATAATGGGATTGTTGAAGATGATAGTATTCCTATCTAATAAGAAGGAAATGCTGCACCTGATTTTAGGAAAAGAAGGGACATATATACAATTCTTTTGCACCGTAAATAATTTTTAGAGTTCAGCCTTCAATTTGTAGTGCTTTACAAGCTAAAGAAGTGGTTCATAATATAAACATGACAATGACTAGATAGTGGTATGATTCAGTTATAACATTCGATATTACCTAATATTATTATTATCGGCCTATGTTGGATGTTATTGCCTCTTATAGTTCATGATACAAAGTTCCTTCAATTGATGACTACAGAGATAAACTTCTGAGCATTTTTATTTATGAAATAAAAACTTATTTGGATGAAAGAAGAATGACTTAGGTTACTTATAGGTGTTTAATCATGTGTGATAGTTAGACAAATAGAAGACATGAGTCAAACATTCCAATACCATAAGGTACATACCCAAACTTTCAGGAACATAACCTATGATAATGGTATGTTAGAGCAAAATAATTCCAACTTACAATATGGCATCAACTAACATCATTTAAAAGTCAGCAAATTTTAAAAAACCATTCATTGCATTAATCCACAAAATTTACACTATTTCCTGTAGACAAATATTTACATAACCTCATACAGGTTCTAACAAAAACAACAAAATACAAGACACAACACTCTTAGAGCCAGCTGATAGACCTCTGAGCTATAACAAAAATCCAAAGGGTTCTTTAGTCCTGTCTAAAGAACTAGGTCTCCTGTCTTGTACCTAAAAAACCACATTGCAATTTTTATGAGTTTTGCGAACTCAATAAGTGAACCATCATTGATGATTTCACTAGATCACATACACATAATACATATTTTACAGACACTCATTCAGATCATAAACACATTCTAGATGTTCACATAACATGTTATATCATAGGGTCACACAGTGCACATTGCTAAGCATAGCAAACAAATCACATCAATGTATCACTCATTCAACTTGCAAATCATTCAATAAATTTCCATATTATAATGTTATATACATGAGACTCACATTCTTTCTTATTGTTGTAACCGAGTGCCTATCACAAACTTATGTAAATATCAGCCCATAGGGCTCAATCAAACAAAATCACGGAGTATAGCTCTACGTGCAAAATCAGAAATCATGGAACAAAGCTCTACGTAAAAGCGATTCATATTGGCAACTCAAGTCGCAACGCCTTTATCTGAGCATGCATTTTATGAAATGCAACAATTTCTGAATATCTCATATATCACAATCTTTTACAAATGCTCAGACAAAGTTTTTCACAGTCATCGGACCTAAGTCCGGCATTCAACTTTTGTTGAGAATCAAATGTCATTCAGTAATTCATATCAAATCAGAACACTTTCAATACATGCCCAACTATTAAACTCCTCAGACCTTAGGTCCGGAATCTAGAAACAACTCACAAACAGTTCAATAATATTGAAAGTTTAACAAGTCAAATTAAATTCAAATCAAATCAATCCTAGGAAATCATCTAGGTTGACTCACAGTACGTTCCAAGAAGCTATTACCTGGATAGTCTAGCAATGTCTAACTGGCGTCCGATGTTCTCCTCTAAAACATACACGACTCATTCACAAATATCACATTTTTTTCAATGTATAGAAAGTATGCACAATGCATGTTCAATGACAAATCTGGGTATCTTATTGTAATTATCATCACCAAATCGATCAGATATCAAAGCCTTCATTAAAATCATTTGGTATTTAATAATTTGGACTAAAATAAAACAATGTGAAATCAGTATCATAACCTAATTGACTACTTCAGATTTTCTACCCATATGATTTTGGGTCAACTTTGCACAATTAATCTGATAGGGTAAATGAAACAATTAGGCCAAACGTCCTTCTGGAAAGTTGTTCTAAAGTGTCTTAAGTTTCTAATGACTCTAAGATCCTCCAATTTCATTCAGTATTCAATGAGTTATGCACAAAATACCATAGGTTGTGCACATTTGAACTTTTGGCTAGTACATGATCATACCCTCTAATTGTACAGCTTATATCTTTCAGATCAGATATATAAAAATTACAAACTTTATACCAATTTAAATCTAAGAGAATAAGCTACAACTTTGGTGAAGACACATCAGTTTAATTCGGCCTACATCAATACAGTTTATTCTATAACTACAGGATACGATTTCTATCCCTAGTAGTGCTTCAGCTTAAGCTATGACTCAATTACATGCCAATTTTTTAAATATTAGAGATAAAATCAAAATTTGATTTTTTCAAGAAAGTTGTAGACTTATGTCTCTAGTTTAATATGAATTAATAATCAACTCATTCAGAAATCTACAGCTGAAGTTATAAGTAGAATACCGAAGCATGTTCATGAAAAATTACCAGTTCATAACATTCCAGCATACATCCTCATCAACAACTTATACAATCTTTCCTAATTCAATCATCATAAACACATGCCTTGAAGATCAGATTTCTACTTACTTGTTAAGCTCAACATCTCCTTCAAAACCTCAAGCTAAATCTAGCCCTCCAAGCTTGCAAGATTGTCACAAAGTAAAGGTAAAAACAGGAACAGCAAAAATCTGGTGCTTTGACTATCTTGTAAAGGTTAAACATATGACGTTGATCTGGTCATTTAGCAAAGATGAACCCAAATTACAGAGTTGTATGTTAGCAGCAACATTCGGTGGATAAAGTAGAAGAAGATGGTAGATTTTTACAGCAGCAACTTAGCTTAATTAAACTAGGTGCAAGGTGTCTCCAAACTACCTTAACATGTGTCATTTGGCATGTAAGTCATTTATCACCTCCTTAAGCTGCCACATGTCTCCTAATTACTAGTTCATTTGGCATTCACTCATGCTACCATTTGTCAACTAATTAAACAGCTTACATGTCACAAAATAATTGGTCCATATTTTTACTTTTTTTAATCCAAAAATACTCCAATTTTTTTTCAGAATTTTTTAAAATTCACCAAAAATTTTGAAATACACCCAAAATGACCAAAACACAATTTAATCACATTTAACAACTCAAATGTACCTGGAAAATGTCAATGAATGCATGTACAATCATATGAATGTGCAAAAATGTGCATGTCACAAATAACTTATGCATGAGGTGCAATTTTCTAATTTCATAGAAATTTCTCATAATTTACTATTCTAGCCTTAACATGGGTAACAGGATATTACAATTCTCCCCTCCTAAAAAAATTTTGTCCTCAAAATTCTTACCTAAATGATCAAAGAGGTAGGGGTACTGAGTCCTCATGTGCTTCTCTGTTTCCCATGTAGCTTCATCACTCGAATGGTTCTTCCAAAAGATTTTCACCATTGGGATCACTCGATTCCTCAGTTGTTTATTCTGATAGCTAATTATCTTCACAGGTTCTTCAACATAGCTCAGATTACTAAAGACTTCAATCTCCTAAGTCGGTATTACATGAGTTGGATCCGACCGATACTTACATGAAACACATTATGTATCTGAGCCATTTCTGAAGGTAAGGCTAACTTATAAGCCAATAGTCCAATTCTATCAATGATCTTATATGGACCACTATACCTCGGATTTAACTTACCCTTCTTGCTAAATCTCAGTACACCTCACCAGGGTGATACTCTCAGGAATACTCTATCACCAACCTGATACTCTATATCTCTCCTGTGCTGATCCACATAGATTTTTTGTCTATCTTGTGCCATTTTAATTATGCTACAGATCAATTTTACCTTATCAATAGTGTCCTGAATCAACTCTGGGCCTTCGACAATTCTTAGACCCTCTTCATCCTAGTATAAAGGCAAACGACACTTCCTACCGTACAACGCCTCATATGGAGCCATACTGATACTACTGTGATACTGATTATTGTAAGCAAATTCAATCAAAGCTATATATTTATCCCATGCTCCGTGAAACTCCAAAACACAAGCTCTGAGCTTATCCTCGACAGTCTTGATCGTTCTCTCACTCTGACCATTTGTCTGAGGATGAAAGGCCGTACTTAAATTCAGTTTGGTACCCAAAGCTGTCTATAAACTACCCCAAAATCTCGAGGTAAATCTAGGATCCCTGTCTGGAACTATAGACACTGGAACTCCATATAACCTCACAACCTCATTCACATATCTCTGAGTTAACTGATCTAGTGAAAGATTTTCTCTCACTGGAAAGAAATGAGTCGATTTGGTCAGTCTATCCACAATGACCTAAATGGCATCATGTTGCCTCGGAGTCCTAGGAAAAACCACAATGAAATCCATCATGATTCGTTCCCATTTCCACTCCAGAATAGGTAACGAATGTAATTTCCCAGCTGGAGCCTGATGCTCAGCCTTAACCTGTTGGCAAGTTATACACTTAGAAACAAACTCCGCTACTTGCTTTTTTATTCCAGGCCACCAGAAATGTTGTTTCAATGTGTTATACATCTTGGTAGTACCAAGATGCATAGCATAAGTGGCCATATGAGCTTCTTCTAAGATTTCCTTCCTCAGATCATCAACTTTAGGCACACATAGTCTCTGCTTTAACCACAATGTATCATCTCTAAATTCAAACTCAGAATCTATATTCTTCTTAACTTTCTCAATCAATTTCACCATTTCAGGATCTTTACTCTGTACTCTTCTGATCCGATCATGCAACATTGGCCTTAGTTTCAATGTAGCTGTCAGTGCTTCACTTTGTTCTAAATTCAACTCCACATTCAAAGCTCTCAACTGTATCAGGCTTGGTAACCTCAATAACTGGATCTGAGCTACACTGGTATTCGACTTTCTGCTCAAAGCATCAGCCACTACATTAGCCTTCCCCGGATGATACTCAATTGTGCAATTATAGTCTTTCGGTAACTCTATCCATCTTCTCTGTCTCATCTTCAGCTCTTTCTGGCTTAACAAATACTTCAAGCTTTTATGATCAGTGTATATCTGAAATGTCTCGCCATATAAGTAATGTCTCCATATCTTTAGAGCAAAAACTACTGCTATAAGCTCTAAATCATGTACCGGATAATTTATCTCGTGAGACCTTAATTATCTCGATGCATAGGCTACCACCTTACCATACTGCATCAATACACATCCAAGTCCCTGATGCGACGCATCACTGTATACCACATATCCACCGGATCCTTATAGAATAGTCAACACTGGCGCTGTAGTCAACCAATATTTCAACTCTTCAAAACTTCTCTGGCACTAGTCATTTCATCTAAAAGGCACATTCTTTCTCAGAAGTTTTGTCAAAGAGGCCGAAATCAATGAAAACCCCTCGAAAAACCTTCTATAATACCCAGCTAATCTAAGGAAACTCTGGATCTCAGACACATTCTTCGGAGCCTCCCATTTCATTACAACTTTTATTTTCTTTTGGTCCACCTGAATGCCCTGTCTAAACACGATGTGACCCAAAAATACTACTTGATCAAGCCAAAATTTGCACTTGCTCAACTTGGCATATAACTGTTTCTCCCTCATTGTCTGAAGAACCATTCTCAGATGTGCCACATGATCTTCTCTACACTTCGAGTACACCAAAATGTCATCAATAAAGATAATTACAAATTGATCTAAATAAGGTTGAAATACCTTATTCATCAATGCCATAAAAGCTATCAGAGCATTAGTCAATCCAAATAGCATTACCAAAAACTCAAAGTGCCCATATCTGGTTATAAATGCACTCTTGGGAACATCCGTCTTAGCTATCTTCAGCTGGTAATAACCTGATCTCAAGTCTAACTTTGTGAACACCTGAGCTTCCTGTAACTAATTAAACAAATCATCAATCCTCGGCAATGGGTATTTATTTTTAACCGTTATCCAATTCAACTGTCGGTAATC
This sequence comes from Erythroxylum longipes, assembly GCA_027563885.1. NCBI lineage: Eukaryota > Viridiplantae > Streptophyta > Magnoliopsida > Malpighiales > Erythroxylaceae > Erythroxylum > Erythroxylum longipes. The sequence goes on from JAOQMS010000002.1 coordinate 12,674,576, forward strand.
AATACACAATCTCAGGGTGCCATCATTCTTCTTTACAAACAATACCGGAGCTCCCTAAGGTGACACACTAGGCCTGATGAAACCCTTATCTAACAATTCCTGCAACTGGTTTTTCAGTTCCTTCAGTTCGACAGGCGCCATCCTATATGGAGGAATTGATGTAGGAGTGGCACCTAGGACAATATCAATAGTGAACTCCGTCTTCCTATCTGGAGGTAATCCCAATAGTTCAGCCGGAAACTCATCCAGAAATTTCCTAACAATTAGAATGTCTTGAATGGTTTGTTCATTTCGAGTATCCACCACGTAGGCCAGATAAGCCTCACATCCATCTCGGATCAATATCAAAGCACTCAGAAATGAAATTAGTCAGGCTGGCACTGCCTGACTAACTCCTCGAAACACTACTCTCGGTTGATTAGAGGATTCAAGCACTACTTCCTTAGTATAACAATTCATCACCGCCCTAGAAGCAGTGAGCCAGTCCATGCCTAAGATGAGGTCTATCTCTCTCAGTTGCAATATAATCAAATCAGCTTCTAATTCTTCCTTATCAATCCAAACTATACACCTCTTACATACCTCACCAATCACTGTAGTGCTACCCACTAGAGTACTCACTACTAGTCCACATTTCAGTGTCTCACGCTCACAATGCAATCTAGATGCCAAATGCAGGGTGATGAATGAATGTGTAGATCCTAGATCTACTAGTGCATATGCTTCAAAATTAAAAACATCCAACACACCTGTTACCACATCTGGGGAGTCCTGTGCTTCCTGTCTGGTAATGGCGTAGACCCTGGCCTGAGATTGCGGCTGGTTGCTCCACACCTCAGTCCTGACACTGGGCCTTGCTGACTGAGTCCTACCTCTACCTCTGCCTCTCTGTGCAGGTCTGCCAGCTCTACTCTACTGAACTGTAGTCTCAGTCATAGTTACTCTTCTAGCTCCAAACTGTGTTTCCAACATCTGAGGGCAATCTTTAATCTATTGCTCATATGAGCCACTTCGAAAACATGCTTCCGATATCCGCCAACACTCACCGCCATGCTTTTTACCACAATGCTCACATTTAGGCAATTGGTGAGACTGACTGGCAGGCATCTATCCTCTACCTCCCCTAGACTGAACAAATCTACCTTTTCCTCGAGATCCAGATTGTCTCGATTTAGACTGGAATCGAGATAATTTGTTCTGACGCTTTCTGAAGCTTGTGCCAAAATCAGCCCGAGACTCTTCCTGCCTCTTACCTCTAACCTCCTGTTTGTTTTCTACCTGACTATCTTTCAACAATTGTTCAATTCTGATCGAGGTTGCTCGGAATTTTGTAAAACTGTTCAAGTTAGAAATGTTTAGTCTTGTTCTGATCTCCATGTTCAAACCATCCTCAAATCGTCTACATT
>JAOQMS010000002.1:12676081-12687494 GCA_027563885.1 Erythroxylum longipes
GTGACCTATAACAAACAAAAGTTGTGATCACTATCGGAATATCTCACTAATTATCATATCTCAACTCATATTCGTCCATAAAGATGCCAAACCATACTCTGATACCAAAAATGCAACATCCCAATACCATAGGGTACATACCCAAACTTTCAAGAACACAACCTATGATAATGGTATGTTAGAGCAAAACAATTCCAACTTACGCATGACATCAACTAACATCATTTAAAAGTCAGCAAATTTTAAAAAACTATTCATTGCATTAATCCACAAAATTTACACTATTTCCTTTAGACAAATATTTACATAACCTCATATAAGTTCTAACAAAAACAACAAAATACAAGACACAACACTCCTGGAGCCAGCTGACAGACCTCTGAGCCATAACAAAAATCCAAAGGGTTCTTTAGTCCTATTTAAAGAACTAGGTCTCCTATCTTATGCCTGAAAAACCACATTGCAACTTTTATGAGTTTTGTGAACTCAATGAGTGAACCATCATTAATGATTTCACCAAATCACATACACATAATACATATTTTACAGACACTCATTCAGATTATAAACACATTCCAGATGTTCACACAACATGTTATATCATAGGGTCACACAGTTCACATTGCTAAGTATAGCAAATAAATCACATCAATGTATCACTCATTCAACTTGCAAATCATTCAATAAATTTCTGTCTTATAATGTTATATGCATGAGACTCACATTTTTTCTTATTGTTGTGACCGAGTGCCTATCACAAACTTATGCAAATGTCGACCCATCTCAGTCAAACAGAATCGCAGAGCATAGCTCTACGTGCAAAATCAGAAATTACGGAGCAAAGCTCTACGTGGAAACGCTTCATACTGGCAACTCAAGTCACAACGCCTTTATCTGAGCATGCATTTTATGAAATGTAACAATTTCTGAATATTTTATATATCACAATCTTTTACAAATGCTTAGATAAAATTTTTCACAGTCATCGAACTAAGTCTGGCATTCAACTTTTGTTGAGAATCAAATGTCATTCAGTAATTCATATCAAATCAAAACACTTCCAATACATGCCTAACTATTAAACTCCTCGGACCTAAGGTTCGGAATCCAGAAACAACTCACAAACAGTTCAATAATATTGGAAGTTTAACAAGTCAAATTAAATTCAAATCAAATCAATCCTAGGAAATCATCTAGGTTGACTCACAGTACGCTCCAAGAAGCTATTGCCTGGATGGTCCGGCAATGTCCGACTTACATCCGATGTGCTCCTCTAAAACATACATAACACATTCACAAATATCACATTTTTTTCAATGTATAGAAAGTATGCACAATGCATGTTTAATGACAAATCCGGGTATCTTATTGTAATTATCATCACCAAATCGATTAGATATCAAAGACCTCATTAAAATCAGTTGTTACTTAATAATTTGGACCAAAATAAAACAATGTGAAATCAATGTCATAACCTAATTGACTACTTCAGATTTTTTACCTGTATAATTTCGGGTCAACTTTGTATAATTAGTGTGATAGGATAAATGATAAAATTAGGCAAAACTTCCTTCTGTATAGTTGTTCTACAGTGTCTTAAGTTTCTAATGATTTCAATATCATCCAATTTGATTCAGTATTCAATGAGTTATTCATAAAATACCACAGACTGTGCACTTTTGAACTTTTGGCTAGTACATGATCATACCCTCTAATTGTACAACTCATATCTTTCAGATCAGATATCTAAAAATTACAAAATTTATACCAATTTAAAGATAAGAGAATAAGATACAACTTTGGTGAAGACATCTCAGTCTAATTCGGCCTACATCAATACAATTTATTCAATAACTACAAGATATGATTTATGTCCCTAGTAGTGCTTTAGCTTAAGCTACGACTCAATTACATGCCAAATTTTCAAATATTAGAGACAGAATCAAAATTCAATTTCTTCAAAAATGTTGTATACTTATGTCTCTAGTTTAATATGAATTAAGAATCAACTCATTCAGAAATCTACAACTCAAGTTATAAGTAGAATACCGAAGCATGTTCATGAAAATTTACCAGTTCATAACATTCCAGCACACATCCTCATCAACAACTTATACAATCTTTCCTAATTCAATCATCATAAACACATGCCTTGAAGATCAGATTTCTACTTACTTGTTAAGCTCAACATCTCCTTCAAAACCTCAAGCTAAATCTAGCCCTCCAAGCTTGCAAGATTGTCACAAAGTAAAGGTAAAAACAGGAACAACAAAAATCTGGTGCTTTGACTATCTCGTAAAGGTTAAACACATGACATTGATCTGGTCATTTAGCAAGGTTGAACCCAAACTACAGAGTTGTATGTTAGCAGTAACATTCGGTGGAGAAAGGAGAAGAAGATGGCGGATTTCTCCAGCAGCAACTTAACTTAATTCAATTAGGTGTAAGGTGTCTCCAAACTACCTTAACATTTGTCATTTGGCATGTAAGCCATTTATCACCTCCTTAAGCTGCCACATGTCTCCTAATTACTAGTTCATTTGGCATTCACTTATGCTGCCATTTGTCAACTAATTAAGCAGCCTACATGTCACAAAATAATTGGTCCATATTTCTACTTTTTTTAATCAAACTCCAATTTTTTTCAGAAATTTCCAAAATTCTCCAAAAATTTCGAAATACACCCAAAATGACCAAAACACAATTTAATCACATTAAACAACCCAATTGTACCCGAAAAATGTCAATGAATGCATGCACAATCATATGAATGTGCAAAAATCACAAATAACTTATGCATGAGGTGCATTTTCCTAATTTCATAGAAATTTCTCATAATTTACTATTCTAGTCTTAACATGGGTAACGGGATGTTACAATGAGTCTGTTATTAATTTTTTAGTTTATTCTACAAAGAGGATAATGTTTTTAAAGTCTATTGATGCATCTAGCCTTATTAGGAATGATGATACTTTGTTTCAGATATTTGATGAAGTTGTGAATGAAATTGGTCTAGAAAATATTGTTCAGTTTATTACTGATAATGAATTTGCTTAAAAAGCAATTGGAAGAAGATTGCAAAGTAAGTATGATTCTTTTTATTAGACCTTTAATGTTGCACATTGCATTGACCTAATATTGGAAAATTTAGGAGATGCAAGATATTTTTCAATTATTAATGAGACTGTGCAAAAAGAAAAAAGGCAACAAAATTTATCTACAGTTGTGTAAGTGTCTTAAGTTTAATGAGAAAGGATTTCCCAATTATAGGAATTTTTGTGTTGTCCTGCTATTATAAGATTTGCAATTAATTTCTTATCACTTCAGTATTTTATTCTGATGAAGAATGACTTAAGATAAATGTTTACAAGTAATAAGTGAGTTGCATCTTAGCATGCTAGGTTTAATGCTAGAGTGAAGGTTTTTAAAATTATACTTGAATATCATGAATTTTAGTCACAATGTCAATTTGTTGTATAAGCTTGTGAGTCTTTAGTGAGGGTACTTTGTATAGTTGATAGTGATAAGAAAGCAACAATGAGTTATTTTATGATGTCATATAAAATGTGAAGGAAGCAATCAAAACCAATATGAAAAATATGTCTTTTTTGTACACACCTTATCTTGCAATCATCGATCAGAAAGACAACTTTACTCTCTGTTGTTTGCAACTGGGGCATTTTTGAATCCTAGTGTCTATTTCAAATAAAGTTTTATAAAAATTGAAATTAATAAGAGAATGCTATTAACTATTATAATAATTGTTGCCTACAAAATGATACAAGATCTCTTAAGCTTGTAAATGGAGATTTATAAGGATAATTATGGTGATTTTGGGATGCTAATTGCTCTTCATCAAAGAAACAAACTTAACCCAAGTATATATATATTTCACTTTTGTTACTTATTGAAAATTAATCATTACTTTATTTTGTTTATAATGCTATTTTTATTGTTTTACAATTACTTGGTGGGACCAATTCAGAAGTGATGTTCTAAAATTACAAAAGTTTGTAATTTGAATTATAAGTCAATGTGTTAAGTGCAATAGGGAATGAAAAGAATTCAAGCACATTTAAATTCATTAATTATAAAAAGGAATATATTGGAGCATAAAGACTTAAATAACTTGGTTTAATACAATTTAAAGCTTTAGAAAATGCATGTTATTATCACTATTAAGTTGGATATAATTTTTTCTAATTTCTTAATAATTTAATTTTACTTGTTTACTGTGACTCTTAATGGAACAAGTAGTTTTGTAGATTAAATTTACCTTGATCATAAGTTTTCTGATGAACCAAGTTTAATAGATGAGAGTGACCTCGAAGATAATTTGGATGGAAAAGCATGATATGTCATTTGATACAATGAATTTAAATGATGGTGATGACGACGCTCGTTTGAATGATGATGATTTTGTACTAAATGAAAATTGAGGTCAATGCGAACTGAATAGGTACTTGATTGAATGAAGTTATAGATTTTCATTTCTCTTTAATTTCATTTATATTTAATGTATATGTTAAATTATATATATATATATAATTGTAAATATTTTTATTTTATTTTTCACTCCTAGTTGGGTGTTTTCTAGACACCAACTTTTGTTGTAAATTGTAATAGTTAGAGAGTTAATGATTTTTATTATTCTTTTTATTTGATGTTTTGATACAATTATTATTTATTTTATGAAGGAATTGTAATATTTTAAATACTTTTTATTGTTTTTAATTTTATATTTGTATGATGATTAAATGATTTTTTATATTAATTATGATTATTATTTATATGTGAAATATGTGAAAAGTAGTATTAATAAAAATAAATAGATTGTTGTTATTTCAAATTTCTATTATTATAATTTTTGGAGATAAAGTTAATATAATTATGAATTATAAAGTACAATATATTGAAGGATTATTTTATAATTTTAAAAAATTCAGGAATTATAAATTTAAAAATTACTTTAAAATAATATCTAATTTTGATCAATTCGATACAGTACTGTATCAAAACTAAATTCAATAAATGATACGCTATTCATAATAATTTTACTTTGTAATAAGTGTTGTAAACGAAATAAAAAATAATAAGATGAAATAACACTTTTAAATTAAAAAATATATAATGAATATTGAAAATTATTATAATTTAGAAAATTAGCTAATATTTAATAATATGAACTTAACAATAAGGATGTCAATAGATCGAGTCGGATCGGACTACTTCTTTAAATAGCTCATGGGTCAGCCCTTAGCTTAACTTGGGCCATCCATACCTTTTTTATAAAAAATTTATAAAACGATGTTGTTTTTATTGCTTTGATGAATTCACAAGTTGGCTATGCTTGACCCGACTTTGACACATAACCCGATCGGGCTTAACTTGTGATCCCGTGATCCGGTAAACCTAGCCAAATCGTACTTGGCCAACATTGCCAAGCTTACCTAACAAGTTACATAAGGCTATACAACTTGGTAGGGTGATCTTGACTCTAGAAGTAAAGATAAGTGAAACATGGCCGTAGGGAAATCTCGACTTTCTCTGGGTTGTTGGGTTTAGGTCTGGTTGATTGATGTCTTCTGGCTCTGGGTGTTGTTTTCTAACGGCAAAAAGGGAGGCAATAAGAAGGCGTGAGTCTATCTATCTTACCTGAGGCCCCTTTTTCCTATTTATGTGAATGTTCTCGATACTTAAGAGACGACGACGATTGATTATCTGGTCTTTGTTGGTTGGTGTTTCTCTTGGTTTTGCAAATGAAACAGAGCAGACTCATTTGCGAAGAAGGATTGGTAGGCGTCTTCTGTTTTCTCAGTAAATGCATTGGGAAAACCTTAAACCCCTTGTCAGTTGTCAGCAGGACCCAAGGAAACAAGTTCCATACCTCCCTCGCTCTCTTTATAAATATTTACATGTGTTCTACGTAATTCACTAGAAGAATGTTTTTGTATTCTGATCGCTTGTTTGTCAGAATTCAGAACCTGGAAATCTTCGCGCATGCATATTTTATTTTCAACTTTAAGGTTATTTCCGATTCTTGTTAACAGATTGCTTCTGAGGGACTGAAACAAAGGATTTTTGAAGTGTCTGCAAAGTGACGAGGATCATGCTTACCGGAAGATTCGCTTCGGAGCAGAAGATGTCTAATGGAGAAATGTGCTGACGAATTTCTGGGTAGGTAATACTATGAAGGAATTGTAATATTTTAAATACTTGTCTGCACTGCTTTCGCTAAGAGACGTGCAAACCAGGTCAAGAGGACCTGCTATGCTCAGCCCAGTCAGATCCGCCAGGTTTATATTATGCTTCCTTGATTAGTTTGGATTGATCTTGCATTAGTTACCCTTACCAAATGTAGATTGGTTCTTGTGCTTTCTGCAATTTCTGATCTGCCAGAAGATGAGAGAAATCATGATTAATCAGGCTACGTCAAGTGATTTGAGAGATCTGGTGCAGAAGTTAATCCCTGCAAGCATTGGGAGAGAGATTGAGACGGCCACATCAAGCATGTTCCCACTGTAAAAATGTATACATTAAAAAGGTTAAGATTTTGAAGGCTCCAAAATTTAATCTTAGCAAGTTGAAGGCGATATGATCCAAACACTTCGTTTTTGGTGAATAGATATTGTATTAAAGGTATAAAGTGCAATGTAGGGATATGTCCTACATTACTGGCTTAGTTTTATGTTGTTGCTTATTCAAACATTTTGTTGATGCCTTAAGGCGTCCCAAATAGACTTGGTAATTGGGTCTGGATTCATTTTGGCTCGACCTGAAATCAAGAGATCAGATCGGTTAATGACAAAATGACATTATTTTGAACTTTTCTTTACATTAAAAAATAAGTCACCAGCCTAGGGCCCGGCTGCTTATCCTTCTTGTTTGCAATGAATGACATATTGCACCGTTGTCCTATTTCTAGGAGTTTAAATTATACATCCCTAAAAAGGTGTCCGCACATTTTTAACCATTATTAGCTCAACTATAAACAAAATTTGCTAATAGGGTATAACTCCCTCTAAGATGTAATAAGATGTGATGCGTTAAAGAACTTGTAATAAGTTCAGGACATCACACTCACACCAAATGTAAATCAAGCTGTTCTTTGGAACGGAAAAAGAAAGTAAGAAATTTCCTACATATTTATGCCTAATCTGTAACAAGCAAGCTATTGCAGCTCTCTCACAAGAGAATCCGGAACACAAAGAAAACAAATAGATTATTGCCGAGTTTTCCCTATAATATAGTTCATAGCGAATAAGTGGATAACTCAACGAACAGCAACAGTTATGAACGGATGGTTTAGTATAGCTTCTGCAGTTGGTCTCTTACGGAAGTCAGGATTTAGCATTGCCTGCAACACAGAAGTATCAACTTATTACAAAATAAAGTGACTACTGGACAAAAGTAACCATCTGGATGCATAACAAATGCTAAGCCCTTGATTAGCCAAAAGGAAAAGAAATAAAGTTGGTAAGAATTAACTGGCTAAAAAGATGTTCGAAAGTGTTTCACCCAAATATTAAAGCAATAGTGCACAGGGGACATGTTCAACTAGGAAAAGGAATTTCCTAGGACAAAATTCATACACTCACTACTGGTTCCCATCAGTTCTAAGTATGTGATATCAACTACGTTTTAATCATATAACTATTTGCATCGAATCCAAACAACAGAATTTTCACTACTAGGCTCGATTTTCTAATTAACAATAGGGATTGATTCGGGAAAAACTTGAAACTACAGGGACTCCAACATTAACTAAAACATGACAAGAGTTTCTGTGAAAAATGACTCTAGAACAAGGAATGCCCAAGAATTTAACAAGTTCATACAAGCAACAGCTGATGATGTTAGAGCAAGAAGGTGTATAATATCTGTGCTGCTATTCCAATCCAGTCATAGTTTAGATTGCGGCAATGCAAAGTGAACTGAGAAAAGAATAATAATCACTGCGTTTGAAAAATCAATTCAACCTGCAGTAGTTGCCAACCAGCCTTATCACCAAGGTCAAGAAACTTCACAGCTTCTTCCAGGCGATCATCAGCTAAACAATACCTGCTCAAAATTAAGAAAATTACACAAGGATGTCTACAGACCAAATAACATGCAAGCAAGATTACTTTTTATGAAGTTAAAAAATTATCCTGGAAAGAAACTTATCTTTTCTAGTCCACAAAATTACCAGAGCCGTATCAAGTTTCTGTTTTATCAATGAACATCAAGTCCTTACATGATACCGAAGAGCTAAATAAACACCTGCTGTTTTATTGACCAAAGCAAAACTGAAAATTTATTTGCTGAACATTAACAGATTACTCCGACAAGACAGAATTTTTTATAACTTCTATTTCATGCTCAGCACCCTATAAATATTGATGGCATGTAGCCGTCTTTGATAAATGAGAATTCACAGGCTGAACTTGGCCACCGAAGATCTCATGGACTTGAACCACATCAAATGAGCCTGTAACTTCTAGAGTATGTACAACAGGGCACACTAAATTCATCTAAAAGATGCCCATCCTTGCCATATATGTACTAAGTATGTCCTGAGTTTAATCCAAATTATGGAGTCTGATCTTATACACATCCAATAAATCTTATGCATGAAAAATTATAGACATTGCACAAGCCTCTTACTCTCTTGTAGCTTCAAGATCAAGTCGGAAAGTACTTTCCAAAAGCCTCTGCAATCAGACAAAAACTGATTACCATCTCTAAGCACTGACTTATATAGCAAACATTTTCTTATATCAGTATTTATCCCTTTATGCCTAAGCTCATAAATTACTGCTGTTACATACATGAAATGAGAGGGATCAGTACATCAAAACAGAAAAAGTTAACGGATGGATGCTTCACATTGTTGCTTACTTGCAAAGAAAGACTATCCATGATGCCTGCCTCACAAAATGGGACAAAAGCTAAGTATGCAAAAAGAAGACCTGCTTCATATCTGTTGAAAGCAATGAAAGTTTAGTGACGCAAGCAGTACTAAACTAGGTAGCCTCATGATGAAACAAATTCAGGTTCTAAGAAATTACATGTCATCTGCAATACCAAATGATCTTTTCTCCATAGATGAGAGGGCGCCAGCAGCTGTTGCCCTTCTCCAAAGCCCTTCAGAAAGTGTTCCACGATCTTCTTCAAACTGAGAAATCCTAAGCAGCACGTCCATTGCAGACACAAGTATATTAAGTACTCAAGTTGAACAAAATAATTGTAGGAGAAAAAAGAAGCAATAAGATACCTTATTAAAACTATGTTTCACCCATCTATTTATAATAACAAGACACTACTACAAAGTAGTCAGATATCTAAACTATTACAATATATGCACAATATCACTAGGTAAATAGAAAGAATAAATTTCTCAAGCATCCTCATCAAGTTTGGCCATAGATCTTTCAACTTATCTTATATCCGTATAGAAATTCGTGAGTTAAATCTCAAGCTTGTTTCAACTTTCCTTATAATTTGATTTCTTTGAACAAATTGATACCCTCAAAAATAAAATTCCACCAGTAAACTTTTAACACCTTTTGAATCAATATCAAAATGAAATTCCCTTGCAAAGTTATGAAAACAGTATCCATCAGACTAAAAGACCTAAAAGAAGACAACCCATCTGCAATTGGAACCACTAGACTCTTATCTCTTATAAAGAATTTTCTTGAGAAACACTCAAGTTCTCGAACCTTCACAAGCAGATCAAAACAAACCTTCAAAAATCAAGAGTATTCAAGACAAACAAAAAATATCAATAGCAAAACAAACAAAATCTTTAAGATGAAATGAAACAAAAACCTTCTAGAAAGAAAAGTATTGTTAGAAAAAACAAAAGGCCATTGCTGTATTGACCATTGTGTTATTCATCACGAACATTGTTATAGATCTCTGAAATTACTTTTCCCTGTCTCCAAAATTTGCCTTGTTCATGAAATCTTATACAATCTTGTTCCAAATCCCTGGGACCAAATTATTGGGAATTGACCTATCAAATATAGGCTCTTCTGTGTGTGTATTAGCAGTAGATAAGAAAGAGAAAACAATTCTTTCTTTATGGTTTCAGGCTCTTCCTTTACCAGTCTTCATTACCAATCAAAATTTCTTAATGTTTCACAGTAGAACTGCCCCAAATTTGACCTCAAATAGTTAAAAATGTCTATTTCAAAAAATGTAAGAAAATTTCTTAGATCATGCCATTAAATTCACTAGGAACCACGTTTTTGTAAGGACAGAATGTGCTCAGCACAGAACTTAATAGAATGCATACTGCCTATTGTTTACAGTAGCAGATTGAGAAGATATTCCTTACAGGAAAGGGAAAGATCAACCAACTGAATGCAACAGGATCAGATGCTAGTGATCCAAAGTCAAATGCCTGAGATGAAGAGGATTTAATGATTATGTCTTGGCTCTGGTACTGAAACCTAAGGTCAGTAAGAATTATATGTTTCTACCTACTATTAAGACAAACATAGTGTACCTATTCGATGGAGTGAGAAGCGGCTCTTATTTACGAGATCAAGATAAGGATATCAACTAGAAAGCAAGTTTCACTCTCAATGGCTAATCCTATAATCCAATGAATGGTTATTCACTTCACATTGACCATTATCAGGGAATGAAGATAAAGTGCAGTGATCAAGCTAAGACACTCCAGGAAATCTGTGGGGGGAGAATATTTAGCTTCCTAGCTGAATTTGATCAAGTTGGGGGACAGGTTCTCAGAAAAGAGAAATTGCCATCGGTTCATGAAGTTTTTGCTGCAATTTGGGCCAAGGAAAGTATGCCAGTTATGTTTGATAAACAGAAAGCTGAAGATTCAGCTATCATTTCAACAAGGATCACAGCCAGGGTTGAACCCGGAGACAACAGTTAGTAGGGGAAAATTTTTAAACATGAATTTTAGTAGGGAAAAAAATTCATATATCTATATTAAAATTAAAAACTTACACTAAATTTACACAAAATATTAAATCCTCTTTCTTTTGACCTCCACTGGAGCATATATACCTCCACCCCCAAAAACAGCAGATGGAATTAAGAATGACGAAAAGGAGAAAGAAAGGGAATAATTGATCCAGTCGATCAATTGAGGGAGAATTCGTACATTTACTGCCAAATATCCTGTCACACAAGAGAGAATGGATAAAAGGGCAGAATCCACCAATTGTCCTAGTCAAGACGGACTTTAGTGCACTTGCTTGAAAAGAATCCCATCGCACAAGGTAGAATAGTTTCAGGTTCACAGAGGAAAGCACAAGTCCTAAGGGCCTGTTTGGTTGGATGTTAATTAATAGAACGGAAGGGAACGGAATGGAACAGAAGGGAATGGTTTATAATGGAATGGAATGTAATATAGTGATACGTTGTTTGGGAAGGATGGAAGGGTTCATAATGT
>JAOQMS010000002.1:12687594-12703509 GCA_027563885.1 Erythroxylum longipes
CCTTCAATCAAACGATGGAAGCGTGTTACGTTCCATCCCCTTCCGTCCTCAACCCCTCAACCAAACATAGCCTAAGTCAACATGGCGTATTTAAGGGACAATAGTAAATCAAGTGTATTATACATTAATTCCACAGACAGAAACTATAAGTACCTTATGTCAACAGAAAAGGCTAGATCTCGAAGCCGAGGAACTAAGTAAGCAGCATCTCTCTCTACTACAGTACTGCCATTTATGAAATGGAATTACATCAGACATAAGTGAATATATAAAAAATCCTATATGCACAAGAGCAAGAGGGAAGCTAGAATAAACATTTCCATCATACTTGAGAATAACAGAAGAAGGGCCAAGACTCTGGTGTAATCTGTCATGAGCATGCATGAAAGCTAGACCACTAATAGTGCCACGGAGCAACTTAATAACAAAATATCTCCTCCGTTCCATTGTTTGCTGTAGTTCAAAATGATTCCATGAACTTTCTGAGACACTATTTCTTGAAATCTTTTGACTTGTGATTTTTGCATAGTCTGCAGCACTATATTTCCCATCATCACGGAAAGCCAGCCACTGTACATTTTGAATTTCCATTAATTTGTGGACAGGGCCAAGATGACAAGAAGCAATCTAATTCCTTCTGGTTTTCAATAAGTACTATATTTCATTCTTGAATCCCAGATTAACAAAAGAAATTGTAGTCAGTTTATGATTTCATGCCTTTTTTTGAGTTTCAAACTTGTTTGTATTGATCATAATTTTAATATTTAATGATCTTTCATTTCTTGTGGAATCTAACTCGTGGATGAACTAAATAGTCCCTAAAGAAACTACCAAAAACTTCAACAGTCATGATTTATAACTGACATTATAAGACAAACCTGTTCCCCTGTTTTCGTCTCAAAACCTCCAACAAGCATCAAGAGATTCTGACAGATTGGTTTTGAACTACTCTGCAAAAGAGGTACAAAAATACAATCAGTCAGTTATGTGTTAGGTCCCTCAATAGAACAGTAGAATAAGAACAAGAAGAAGTAGGACTTAAGAGAAAGAGACAGGGGAAAAGAAGAAAAGGAATAGGAAGGGTCTGCTTCTAGTAGAGCAGATCTTTCATTAGAGCTGAAAATTGATAAGAAGGGAAATCACAGGCAACATTCGAGAGGTGCCACTCTCCTCACACACATTCTACTTAGTATATTATGCCTGGCTCACCCACTCCCCTCTGCCAAACAAATATACCCTGACCTGACATCCTGCCCTAAAAACCATGCCACCTCAGCCTTCTAGAATCCCACCAGCAATAAAACAAACTAATAAAGTAGAGATAACAAACCATGGATAGCAGCCCTTCAATATCAATCCTAGGAAATGATGGGCTTTTCCTCTAATTTCCAGCCTTGTTGTTTTCACGTAAATTGTTTAGCCACTTTTTTTCTTCCTTCTTGAGTAGAAAAGCTTAACTGGAGGCCTATCAATACCTCCCTCGATGAGTTTCACCTTGTCCTCAAGGTGGAAAGCTGGAAATTGTTGTTGGATGGTGTCATAGGATCCCATGATGCTTCAAAGTCTGGCAAATCTTTCCATTTGACCAGTACTTTACTGGGGTTATTAAAGTCACGAACCCCCCAAAATAGCTTCAGGCTCAACTTTTCACTCCAAATCAGCTTGGAGCACTGGAGGAATCTCTAAGCTGGGAGTATTAGTACCAATAGCAGCCTTAAGCTATGACACATGAAAGACTAGATGGACGATACTTGAGTTTGACAGTCCCATTCCATTGGCAACCGGACCAATTTCTGAACAATTGGGTAGGGGATAACCTCTCATTCAACCTCCTGGTTAGAGACCTGCCACATTAAGGGCGGATTTTCCAGTAAACCAGATCACCAAATTGGACATGGACATCCCTTCTATGTTGGTCTACCTACTTCATTCGTTCTTGTGCCACAGTTAGTTGCTCCTTGATCTCTTTAAGCATCAAGTTCCATTCTCTCTACTGGTCTTCTACACTTGAGTTACATATGCCCCGATTTGTGTATCATAGTAAAAGAGGTGATCCATTCCATACACAATTTTAAAAGGAGCAAGCTTAATGGCTGTGTGAAACCAGTGTTATACCAATTATCGCACCATGGCAACTGCCTACTCCAGGTATGAGGTTGTGTTTGTACAGAACAGCACAGATAAGTTTTGAGGCAACAATTAACCACCTCAGTTTGGCCATCGGTTTGGGAGTGGTAGGCAATACTACGTCATAGCTGCATTTGCTGCAAGCAAAATAGTTCCTTCCAAAAGTTACTTACAAAAACCTTATCTCTGTGCAACACAATAAATCTTGGGAAGTCATAAAGCTTGAAAATGTGATGGACAAATAATTCAGCAACAAGGGAACCAATGAAGGGGTGTTTAAGAGCAACATGGGCATACTTACTGAATTTGTCCACTACTAACATAATTGCACTCAACCCTGTTGATTTCGGTAGCCCTTTCACTACTACCATAATTGCACTCAACCCTATGGCCATGAGCTCCCTTTCGTAAACTGAATTCAGAAGAGCACGCCCCTTTGAGGCTTGACTGAAAAAAGCTATAGGTCGATTCTGCTGCATCAATACTACCCCCACTACTACCATAATTGCACTCAACCCTGTTGATTTCGGTAGCCCTTTCACTACTACCATAATTGCACTCAACCCTATGGCCATGAGCTCCCTTTCGTAAACTGAATTCAGAAGAGCACGCCCCTTTAAGGCTTGACTGAAAAAAGCTATAGGTCGATTTTGCTGCATCAATACTACCCCCACTCCTAAGCCTGATGCTTCTATCTCAATAACAAATTGTTCATCAAAATTAGGAAGAACCAATACCGGTAGTCGCACCATAGCCTTCTTTAGATTTTGTACTGCCATTGTTGCTTCCACTCCACTTGAATGCATCCTTCTTTAGTAGGTTTGTTAATGGGGCTACTATCTTACCATAGTCTTTGACAAACCGTTGGTAGTAGCCGGTTAATCCAAGGAAGCCTCATAATTCTTTCAAAATTTTCGGCATAGACTACTGCTCCATTACCTTCACCTTTTCAGGACAAAACAATCTCCCCTTAGTTATAACATGAACCAAGTATTCAATTCTTTTTCTGTAGAAATAGCATTTTTTAAAATTAGAAAACAAGCGATGAGTCTTTAAGGATGGTTAAAACTTCCCTCAAATGTTGCAAGTAGGCTTCCATGGCACTGTAGTAGATTAGTATGTCTTCAAAAAAAAAAAACTAATACCCCTTTCTGCAACATTAGCGTGAAAATAGCGTTCATAACATATTGAAATGTTGCTGGAGGATTGGTTAAGCCGAAAGGCCTGACTAAAAGCTTGTGGTGACCCTCATGAGTATGAAAGGCAATTTTTGGGACATCCTCAGTCTTCAACCAGATCTGATTGTACCTTAACTTTAACATCTCCTTCTGATACTGCACCACCGTGAATGTCTTCCGCAATGACAGGAGATGATGTTAATGAGTCCCCTTGCGTTTTGGCAAGTTCCTTCTCAAAAGTTGGGTCTTTAACTCATACTATGTCAGTATGGGTTGATTCTCCTCCCTTTCCAACCGTGCCAAGGCGATGCCCTGAAGGTAAACCCTTGCCACCTCCAACTTTTCTGCCTCGCTCAATTTATTCACGACAAATTACCTGTCAACTGAAAGACCCATGAGGTCAGGTCACCCTCCCCATCATGCGTGGGCATCTGTCATTTTCAATCGTACCTATTGTGGCAGACAGGAACATGAGTACTAGATCCCTTTGTTCCATGAGTCGTATCCATCATCGGACTTGCAGTTAGGTTGGACGTTCTACACCCTTGACTCTGCTGTGCTTTCCCCCGCAGAAATGGTGCTCTTGTGAAAGGCGTTCAAGACCTTGTCCAGCATTTGACTTAAAGAAGAAACTGAACTGAGAAGTCAAGGTGAGACAAATGACTCTCAATCACTATTAGCTTCTCTTACATATTTTCTACTTTTGTTTCCATCCTTGTCACTGGCATTCCCCAAGTTCTGGAACCGACTATGATACCAGATTTATTAGCTTCCTCAATAGAACAGTAGAATAAGAACAAGAAGAATTAGGATTTAAGAGAAAGAAATAGAGGAAAAGAAGAAAGGAATAGAAATGTTCCACTACTAGTAGAGCAGATCATTCATTAGAGATTAAAATTGATATGAATGGTAATCATAGGCAACATTCGACAGGTGCCACTCTCCTTACACACATATTCTACTAGTATATGATGCTTGCCTCACCCACTACCCTCTTCCAACCAAATATACCCTGACTTGACATCCTACCCTAAAAACCATGCCAACTCAGGCTTCTAGAATCCTACTAGTAGCAAAATAGACAACTAATAAAGCAGAAATAACAAACCATGGATAGCAGCCCTTCAATATCAATCCTAGGAATGATGGGCTTTTCCTCTAATTTCCAGCCTTGTTGCTTTCATCTAAATTGTTTCCCTTTTCTCTTCCTTCTTGAGTTGAAAAGCTTAATTGGAGGCCTATCATTATGTTCTTCTCTTAATGTTAACAAATGCTATATATTAAGGGAATAGAAAGAATTTGCAAATAACAATGGTAGTATACAGTTACTTTCACATTAATCAACACAATTGCTACTGTACCTGGAGTAAAGCATGAGTATTGAGCTCATTGGCAGCCATCATATCAGCCTCAATGCCGCCAGCTCGTTGTCCTGGATATACCTTTATAACCAACAATATGAACTAACTTAGAAGTTTTGAGTAAAATCTGGAAAACAGGAATGTGTTTTAAGGAAAAATTAGAAAAATTCAAAGTTTAGAAATGAAATAGATCACATATTTTCTATGCTTCAATAAACTAGGAGACAAGTCATTCAAAAGGTTACAATTTCCCAAAGTATGAAAAAGGGTATGGCCAACTGATAGGGTCTGCACAAAATAGTGAACAATTTATGTATGGACCCATAGACATCACATGTTGCACAATAGCATATAACAAACTAAACAAAGATACAGATAAAAGAGATCCATTATTAAAATATTTTCAATGTCTGTATCTTTTATAATCCAACTATGGAACTAATATAATGGAAAAGTGGCTATTTAGCAGACAAATAAGCTTCAACTGACTTCATTAAAGGAAAAGTTGAGAAATAGCCATGTAAGAGGGGAATGATAAGAAATTGACAATAAATTATCTTATAGTTGGGATCATCCAGAGTTCAAAAAAATTCAGCATTATGATTTAAAACAACACGTGGAAAAAAATAACAAAAATTTTTAGACAAACAAATCCTGCTGAGATGACTCCAATGAAGGCTTAGTAACTGAACAATATAGAGATAATAAGTTTGATATAAGTTATT
This sequence comes from Erythroxylum longipes, assembly GCA_027563885.1. Classification (NCBI taxonomy): domain Eukaryota; kingdom Viridiplantae; phylum Streptophyta; class Magnoliopsida; order Malpighiales; family Erythroxylaceae; genus Erythroxylum; species Erythroxylum longipes. The sequence continues at coordinate 12,692,986 of JAOQMS010000002.1, forward strand.
ATTTTTGTTTAGCTTCAGTTACTACCAGCTGGCAATGGTTTGTTGTTAATTTGTTAGCTTGTTACAAAACAAAAGGTTTTCTTAGTTTTCTTGCAGCTACTGTATATATAGATGTTTTCTTCTTTTGACTAATAAGAACAATTCACTCTCCTCTGGTTCTTGAAAACCTAGGTATCATAGCAGTTTTTGATCCACAAAGAATTTTAATTCTAGATCAAAGATCGTGATTGATTCTGCGATTGTAGTTCATGGCTACTAAATGAGAGAGAGATAGGAGTTGATGGATTGAGGATGAACAACAATGACTCTCTGATGTTACAAGGATATTATCACTTTGGTATGGTGCCAGTAACAAATCCACTGACAGGTAATAACTACCTCTCATGGAGTAGAGCTATGAATTGGGTAGAGCTATGAATTGGCACTCAAGGCGAAGATAAAGTTAGGTTTCATAGAGTTTAATTCTCTAGATTATGATTCATGGGGTAGAGTGAGAGCATAGTTACTTCTTGGATCTTAAATTCAATGTCTAAGGAGCGGGTGGACACCTTTCTGTATGCTACAAGTGCTTATGAGCTTTGGAAGGAACTTGAAGAACACTCTGGTGAGTGTAATGGTCCTCCTTTATCAATTATAGAGGGAGATCAGCACAATGATTCAAGGTAACACACCTGTTGCAATATTTGACTTATCTTAAAAGACTGCGGAATGAATTTGGATGTTTAAAGTCTATTCCTAGATGTAACTGTGGAGTTGAACTAAGATAGCAAGTTGACGCAATTTCTGATGGGGTTAAATGAGAGTTATCGACATGTTAAAAATCAGATATTGATGATGGATCCTCTCCATGCACATAAACTTCTCTGAAAATGTAGAAAGTGCAGCTATGGTGATGAAAGACGTGAATAACAAACAACAGCTTCAATCTAAAAGTAATAATAAAAGAGGAGATGCAAACAAGAAAGTTAACAAGCAACTATTGACATGTGACCGATGCGATATGAAGGGAGATCTGAAAGAATCTTGCTTCAAGTTTGATTTTAGACATCATTTGATGATGCAGTTGAACAGAACAATAAAGAGACCGATAATTGGAATTCAACTCTTGCAAGCATGACAGTGGCAAAATTCTTAAACAGAAAAGCAGCTCCAGTGAGTAGTCATGTCAATTTTGATCATCTACAGGACTAAGTAGGTACAAAACTTGATTCTCCTTGGATTAGTACACTTGATTTATTGGATAAAGAATCTTGGACAATTGATACAAGGGCTTCAAATCATATGTGCACTTCAACTTTTAACTCATATAAAGCCTATCAAACAGATCAGATGAAACCTTAAACTAACATTGACAGATGCTTTACACGTCCCTAATTTTAGATTTAATCTCTTATCTTATCAATATTATCTATCAATAAACTTGTAGAAACAGCAAAGATGAAATTCACTTTCTTTTGTACCCATAGTGAAATGCAAGACCTACAGGCTGAGGAAGTACTAACAGTTGGATATTTGATAGGAAGATTATATGTTCCAGACAAATCCTGTTTTGATACTCAGATGTACCTTAACAATAAACTGAACTGTATTGCTTTTGAATCATGTAATACTTTTGTTAGGTAACAATTCAACTTAATGTACCCATGTCTTAAATAACATTGGGTAGAGAGCAATAGCTCAGTATTATTTTGAAACAAGAAGGAAGAACCTTCTTCACAAGGGAAAACCCCCTTACAATATTAGGAAATCTTCCGAGAATTATTTCCAATCTAAAAGCCTACCCCACTTCCCCCATAGACTATTATTTTATATACTTATCCTAACAAACTTCTAAGGAATAGATATCTCCTGCTAACAACCTGAATCACTAAAATACATCGATATCTAACTATCTCACTACTGCTTACAGCCTGTTTTCTTCTTCGTTGTATAAACTAACCACTCTCCTCCTTTGTAACCATTATTCCTAACAATACAGCGCGCTGATGAAATAACCTTGTCCCCAAGATAAGCTCCGAAAATTGGCCACAGATAAGCTCTTGGTCCTCTTATGTAGCTTCCTCAAACGGTTTGCCTTGCCAATGAATCAACCATTGGTCACGGGCAGCTCCTCAATTATGAAGTGTCCTGCTACCTAAGACCGCAGCTGGTGTACACAAGTCAGGAGTATAGACCAACTCTAGGGGTAAATCTTCCTGAACATGGTAGTGCTTGATAGCCTTTTTCAACTGGGACATGTGAAAAACTGGATATATACGGGCCTGAGGAGGAAGTTGCAGTTGAAATGCAACGGATCCAACCTATTAGTCCACCAAATATGGTCCATAGTATCGTGCTGACAATTTCAGATGTAGCCGCTTAGGCATGGACCCTTGCCGATGTGGACGAATCTTTAAATACACCCAATCTCCTACCTTAAGGTCATCAAGACGCCTTCGGGCATCAGCAAAACGTGTCATGCGATCGCAAGCGCATTCCAAATGACGTTTCAACTGTGTTAGAGCTTCGTCATGACTCATAAAATCCTGCGCCATAACTTCCACCAATGTTTCTCTAAGAATAAAACGTGTAATTGAGGAAGGAGGCTGCCATGTACTACCTCGAAAGGAGAACATTTATCTGCTGAATGAAAGCTGGTATTATATCAATACTCTGCCCATGGTAAATAATCTAACCAAACCTTGGGTTGTTTCGAGCTAAAACGGTGAAGATATATCTCGATAGTGCGATTAACCACCTCAGTTTGGCCATCCGATTCTGGGTGATAGGCAGTACTCAATTTCAATTGATTTCCCTGGAGTGTAAACAATTCTTGCCAAGAGTACTTAAGAACGTCGGATCGCGGTCACTTACAATGGAAAGCAGAATTCCATGTGATCTGACAACCTCCTTGGCAAAAATTTCAGCAATAGAACGGGTTGAGTAAGGATGTTTGACAGGAATGAAATGCCCATATTTGCTCAACCTATCCACTATGACCAATAAGGTATCATAGCCTTTCGATTTGAGTAGTCCCACAATGAAATCCATGCTCAGCTCTTCCCACATGGCATTGAGAATAGGTAACGGTTGGAGTAAACCTGCTGGAGACGTAGCTTGATACTTGTTATGCTGACAAGTGTGACAAGCTGCTACAAAATCAGATAAAACCCTTTTCGTACCTTTCCAAAAAATGGATTGAGCTATCCTCTTATAAGTCTTGTAAATTCCCAAATGTCCTCCTATAAAGGTCGTATGAAACTCTTGTAAAAGATTGGGAATCCATTACGAAGATGCTGATACAACCAGGCTCCCTTTATAATATAATCTCCCATTCTCCAAGTTATAAGAAGGATGAGAATCCGGTTCCCTCTTAATTTCTTCTATTATACTGCTCAACTATGGATCTGCCTTTATCTCCTTATTAATTTGCTCTGGATCTTGCCAAAATGGCCTAGAAATGCAACTCCATGTCCCCGCATACCCTAGAGAGTGCATCTGCTGCACTGTTGGAAACCGCCTTGTAGACAATATCAAAATCATATCCCAGCAATTTTGCCAACCAATTCTGTTGATTTTGAGTTATAATTCTCTGCTCCAGCAAATGTCTGAGGTTTTCTGATCTGTATAGACTGTAAATCTTCTCCCCACCAGATACGATCTCCAATGTTGAATGGCTAACACTAGCACCATAAGTTCCTTCTCATATATGGATTTATTCAGCGATGATTCAGCTAATGCTTTGCTTAAAAAAGCCACTGGTTTCTTTCCCTGTATTAAAAATGCTCCCACACCTTTACCCGATGCATCACACTCCACCGAAAAACGGGTATTGAAGTCTGGTAGCGTCAAAATCAAAGCACTGATCAGAGCATTCTGAAGTCTCTTAAACGCTGTTTCTGCAAGAATATCCCATTTAAAATTCCCTTTCTTCAATAGATTGGTAAGAGGTTGTGCTATCTTCCCATAATCCTTCACAAACCTTCGGTAATACCAAGTCAGACCCAAGAACCCTCTCAAAGCTCTGAGAGATTTAGGAATAGGCCATTATTAAATACCTTCAATTTTCCATTGTAAAATAGCTTCAATTTTCTTGGGATCCATAGCAACGCTGTCTTTGGAAATGATGTGACCAAGTACTCAATTCTTAACTTCCCAAAGGTGCATTTTTTTGTATTAGCATAGAAACGATGTTGCTGCAACGTTATGTAATACCTTCCTTAAGGGAGTGATGTGGCTGTCCCAATCGGTGCTATAGACCAAAATGTCATCAAGAAAAACTAACACAAACTTCATGAGGTAGGGCTGAAAGATCGAATTCATAGCATATTGGAACTTGGCTGGTGCATTGGTGAGACCAAACGACATGACGAGTGATTCGTAGTGGCCCTGATGTGTCCGAAAAGTCGTCTTGGAAATGTCATCTTCATTCATGCATATTTGATGGTACCATGTCCGTGGATCGATTTTAGAGAAATAAGTGGCTCCGAACAATTCATCCAAGAGTTCTTCAATCAATGGTATGGGAAATTTATCCAGTATTATGGCTTTATTCAAAGCTTGATAATTCACGCAAAATCGCCAACTGCCGTCTTTCTTCTTCACAAGAATCATCGGACTTGAATACGGGTTGTTGCTAAGTCTGATAACCCCAGAAGCTAGCATTTCCGAAACCTGTTTCTCAATCTCATTTTTTTGTATAAGAGGATAACGATAAGGTCTCACATTTATCGGATCAACCACAACCTTAATTGGGATTTTATGATCGACTGGACTGCTGGAAGGAAGCCTTATTAGGTGTGAAAAAACTGGCTGAAATGCTGCCAACACCTGTTGTAATTGATGCTGCTGTGATGGTCGAGTTTTTCTCCTATTTTGCTAGACCAATTGTCATCCTTCTCTTGTTTCTCTTAACCAAAAAATACCATAACCGCAACCTCAATTTCAGGAGTCTTCCTTAATGCCTTGGTGGAAATTAAAGATCTCGAACGATTAAAATCCCCTTTAACAGTGACTGTTGAACCCAAGTGCAAAAAATTTAAGGAAAGATTTTTCCAATTGTGTTGCACCTCACCTAACGAAACCAACCAAGTCATCCCCAAAATAATATCCACGCCTCCTAACCCAAAGAGAAAAAAATCTCCTGAATAAACATAACCTTGCATTTCAAGATTTAAACCTTTGCAGCAACCTTGAGAGTCTAGTTTCTGACCGTTTCCCATCCTCACTTCGAAGCTTGCAGTGGTCTACACTTTCCAACCTTGTTTCAAGGCCACCTCTTTGGATACGAGGTTGTGACTTGCCCCACTGTCAATCAACACCAAAACAGGTGTTCCATCAATCTTCCCCCAAAGTTTCATGGTATTGGGTTGTGTCCATCCTTTGGCAGAAAATTGAGAAAGTTCCATCCAATCGCACTGAGCTTCTTTAGCAACCTCCCTTGGCATTTCGTGTGTGTCGAGACCTTCTTCTTCCTCTGACACCACATCTTCATCTTCTCCTAACATGGTCACTCTTAAACTTTTCTCCGAACATTTATGTCCCAAACCAAAAGGCAATCCACAACGAAAACACCTCCCTTCCTCCTTCCTCTTTAATAATTCTGGGTAGGGGAGTTGCCTAGTCCCGCGGTTGTTGTGTGACCCTTTGTTCCCGTAAGTCCCATTCTGAGAATTAAACCCCACAAATGACCCACTACAGTTAGGGTTGTGGGTTTTCTACTCCATTCCTCCAGTGACCTTGCGCGAATCATTTCTTGCTATCCCGCTAACATACCCTCCAATGGTCGTTATTTCTTGAACTTTGGAAACTATACTACCGCGTGTCTGTACACGATTCGTAAAATTGCCAGTAATGGAAGAATTTCCTCTATAGATCATCTGCAGTTCATCCTCAATATTGCGAGCAATTTCCCTTGCTTGTAAGACTATAACGGGTCGCATTGTTCGTACCTGACACCTCACTTCTGGTTTGAGGCCACCCAAAAAATATCCTAACAATTGCTCCTCCAAAGCCTCGGGTATTTGTGCCACCAACATTTTAAACGCCCGCAAATTTTGCTCCACCGAACCAACTTGTTGCATGGAAGTTAGTCTTTCATAAACGTTTCCTTGACTGCCTTCTCCGAAACGTTGCAGCAGAGTGGGAATCAGCATGTTCCATGTTAACATCAGAATCTTCTTGCGCAGGAAGTGAAACCAATGCACCGCAGCCCCCTCCATGCTGATGAAGGTTAGTCACATCTTTCCTTCCTTGACGCGGTGGACCTCAAAAAATTTATCCGCTCGAGCCACCCAACCCAATGGATCTGTTCTATGGAGGATGGGCAATTCGACTTTCTTGACCCACGAGCGACTCTCGTGGTCCTTCTCACCTTCAACGTCCTCCTCTTCGCTGGCCTCCGAGGATGCTTTGTTGCTCGACACTTGTCGTTGCATCAAGTGAGTCAAGATGGCTTCCAAACGACTTATGCCACTCTTGACTTCCGTCAAGTCTGCGACTTGCTCCCCATGGTTCTCTCGATTCTGGAAACAAAGTCTTCCAACTTTCCTACACTTGCCTCCATCAATCCAGCAAGTCAGACCAAATTGTTATGTAACAATTCAACTTAATGTACCCGTGTGTTAAATAACACTAGGTAGAGAGCAATAGCTCAGTATTATTTCGAAACAAGAAGGAAGAACCTTCTTCACAAGGGAAAACCCCCTTACAATCTTAGAAAATCTTCCGAGAATTATTTCCAATCGAAAAGCCTACCCCACTTCCCCTATAGACTATTATTTTATATCTCCTTATCCTAACAAACTTCTAAGGAATAGATATCTCCTACTAACAACCTGAATCACTAAAATATATCGATATCTAGCTATCTAACTACTGCTTACAGCCTGTCTTCTTCTTCCTTGTATAAACTAACCACTCTCCTCCTTCGTGACCATTATTCCTAACAACTTTGCAGTTTACATATAAAATTTATGAAAATTTTGCTTCAATTTGGCATCAAAGATTAGGTCGTGCATCATATAAAGTTTTGAACCGTTTGCATTTCATTAACAAAGATAGTTTTTCTAAACTAAAAGCCTATGACATTTGTCCACTTTCAAAACAACACAGAATTATGTTTAATCAAAGTAATTCATGTACAGAAAATGCTTTTGAACTCACTCACTTAGATCTCTGGGGTCCTTATCACAAAACATCTTTGTTTGGTGCATATTATTAGATCTCTGGTCACAAACCATCTTTGTCTGGTGTATATTAGACATTTACTGCTATTTATGATCACACTAGAGCTACATAGGCGCTTTTGTTTGCCCATAAAACTCAGACTGCTCAAATTCTTAAACCTCTTAGCCAACTAATACCAAAACTCTGTCAAGATAATCAGATCTAAAAATGGTACATGTTACATGTTGAGCATTAATGTCATTGATTCTAGTCTTTATTACAGGGATTATAATCCCTGGATCATAAGGATTACATTCCCTAAATTAATCTTGTAAATATGTATATATAGCCTTACTTTTGTACAATGAAAAGATCAAGAAATACAAACCTCTTTCTATCTTACACGGTATCTGAGCTGGGTTTAGGTTTTTTTAAGTTTTCTGCCCCAATGAGCAGAAGTCGATCTTAGTTCTGCCTAAGGAGCATAGCATCATTTTTTCTGGCTTCCGTTTTTTGGTGACCTCTTGTTCTCACCACCGGCACCAACAGAGGCATCCCTCGCTAACAAGCCAACCCCAAAAATTTGACTACCGAAAGGGTTGCGCGTGAGTCACACGCGCTAGTCACCACTCTCGATCACAATCCCACTAGAAAGTGCATCCAGGCATGTCCCATAGCACCGTTGCCTCTTATCACCACCTGTAACGTCAACTCCTACCGACCAACGTTTTTGACAGTATGATGGCATGTTTTCGCCACCATCTTGCCACTGCTCCTCTCGTTCCTTGGTGTTTTCAGCAGGGATTTCACCTAGGCTTGTCATAGCATCTCTCTTGGATCTTTGTGTTAGGTCTATTGCTAAGTTTTTCTACGGCTTGCTTTGTTTTGGAGAGCTTTGTTTGCCATCTGACTCCCTCGTATTGGTTTTGACTATTATTGTTACAGCCAACGATAACGAAAGTCTCATTGTCATGGATATCATTCTTGTGATATCAAAAATCACAGAACATAAGTTAACTGGATTTAACTATTTTGATTGGTGTAAGACAATTTGAATTTATTTACGGAGCATTTCTAAAGATCATCACCTTACCGATGATCCTTCAATGGATCATACATGCAAGAAGTGGCTATGCGATAATGTCGCTTGTTCTCATAGATTCAAAATTCTATTGAAAACGAAGTCATCATCCTCGTTAATCACTGTGAGTATGTTAAAGAGTTAATTTCTCGAATTTATGAGGCGTGTAAAGAATTCTATTGGGTTGAACAAAATGACCAATTCCTTTAAGCTTATTTTATGAAAATTAAAAAGATTTATAAAGAGTTAAATGTTTTGTTATCATTTAACCCTAATATTAAAATTCCAACAAACCCAAAGAGGACAAATGGCCATCATGAGTTTCTTAGCCAAACTTAGGTCATAGTTTGAGATTGCTAAGTCTCAAATTCTTTCCAGCGTTGAAATCTCCTCCCTATATGAGGTCTTTACTAGGATACTTTGTACAAACAGTAGCACCTTGGTTGTTCCCACTGCTCAGACCTCTAGTGCTCTTGCTAGTTAAAATACTAGTCATGGAAAATCATCCCAGAGGAATACTAACAAAGGAGGAACATGATATTGGAATCAATGTATGGGAGGAATCATTTGTCGATATTGTAATGAATCGGGTCACACCAAACATACTTGTAGAAAACTACAAAATAAAAATAAAGAAACTCACGCCACTCATGTAGCAGCAGCGATGATCATTATAGTTTTTGCACATGAATTTGCCAAATTCACCCAATACCAAAAAACATTGAAAGATTCATCTCACTCTATTTCTGCTATTACTAATTCAGGTAACACCCCTACCTGTCTTCTTTCCTCTTCCTCCCAATAGGTCATTGATTTTGGTGCCTCGAATCTTATGGCAAGTAATCTCAATCTCTTTTCTACTTTCCAGAAACACTCATCTCCTTCCTATATTTCCTTAGTAGATGGATCCCCTTCCTTTGTTATTGGTTCTAGCACTATTAACCTTACTACATTATTGTCATTATCCTCTGCTTTACACCCACTTGGATTCTCATTTAATATACTATCTGAGTAAACTCACTCATAACTTAACTTGTTGTATTTCATTCTTTCCTGATCATTGTCTTTTTCAAGATCTTATGACAAAGAAGATTATTGGTAAAGGACGAGCATGGGGAGGTCTCTACATTTTGGAAAATCAGATGTCTCGACCTATCGCCTGTTCCAGTGTCTCAACACCTTTCGAAGCTTACTGTCAGTTAGGACACCCCTCTTTATCGTTACCGAAGAAGATATGTCCTTAATTTCGAAATGTTTCTAGTCTTATAAATTTGTTAAACACCAACATGAGTCTTCCCTTTCACAAGTTAATAAACGATCTAGTTTTCCTTTTGAATTAGTAAACTCTAATGTTTAGGGTCCTTGTCTCATGGTATCCATAACTAGTTTTCAATATTTTGTTACATTTGTTGACGATTTTTCTCATGTGACTTGGCTTTATTTAATGAAAAATCATTCTGAAGTATTCACCCATTTTACTACCTTTTGTGCTGAAATCAAAAAACATTTTAATCTTTCTATCCATACTCTAAGTAGTGACAAAGCCAAAGAATACTTTTTCATCTCGATTCAACACTACATGCTTCGAAATGGTATTCTTCATCAATAGTCATGTGTCAACACATCATCTCAAAATGGTGTAGCTAAAAGAAAAATCGTCATTTACTTGAAACTGTCAGAGTACTCTTATTCCAAATGAGTGCCCACAAATCATTTTGGGCTGATGCAATCTCCACAACTTGTTTTCTAATCAATCGTATGTCATCATTCGTTCTTCAGGGTGAGATTCCTTATAGTGTTCTTTTTCCTACTATGTTCTCCCTTACACTATGAATTTTAGGCAATAATTGTTTTGTTCGAGATGCTCGCCCTCAAGTCACCAAATTAGATCCTAAATCTCTAAAATGTGTATTTTTTGGGCTACTCTTGTCTACAAAAGGCTATTAGTGTTATTGTCCAACTATCAACAAATATCTTATGTCTGTCAATGTCACCTTTTTCGAACATATGTCCTTTCCGACTCCTTCAATACCTATAAAGATGGATGATGATCCGTTAGTTTATGAGGTCACCTATCAAATCAATAACGTTACCACTAAACAACCACAACCACCAGCCATTCATCTAGTCTATTCCAGAAGATGAAATCATCCTAATATAAGCTCCATTCTTATGTCTTCTTTGGCATCAAATCTGACTTCAGATGATCTCCCCATTGCTCTTCGCAAAGGTAAAAGCCAATGCACCTTTCCTATTTCCTCTTTTGCGTCTTATGATCATTTACACACGCCCACTCT
>JAOQMS010000002.1:12711109-12743435 GCA_027563885.1 Erythroxylum longipes
ATACCGGGAAAATGTCATGAATGCATGTACAGTCATTTACATGTGCAAAAATTCACTATTCACTATTCATGTGTATATATGAATGCATGAACATAGCAATGCAATGTTAAACACTGCTAACCCGTTCCAAATTACTAAATTACCCTTCCCATAGGTGAGGGGATGTTACACCTTTTGAATGGATTCAATCACGAAATAGATGCTTCCGGCGTAGAAAATTATGGGTCTGAGATAGAGAAGGTATATTCTATCAATAACAAAAATTTGGTGGATCAAGAGATTGTGAAATAGGAAGTGGAGAAAGTGGAAGGTGAGACAACAAAGAACGAGGTGCAAAAGCTATCTGAGGAGCTAATGTCGTATGAGGATCACATGAAGTCCTATCAAATTCCTTATCTTGATAGGCAATCGACAACACCAAATACCTCTCCGGAAAGTGTTGTTGGCAATTTTTTGGAACTTTGATGACAACGACAGTGTAAAAAATCTTTGGAGGTGGAGAAGAACAGAGTGGGCACAATTGCCATTATCAAAAAGCTAAAGGCAAAACGCTGCTATTCTGGAGATTTTTAAAAATCAACTGGTTGGGTTGAATAAGCCAACCTACTGGCTGATAAAGAAACAAATATATTAATTGTTACCCTCTAAAATGTTGAAATTTGATTGAAAAGCCATTAACCAAACAGCACAGTCCACATAATTTCTTTCTAAAATATAACCACATAGCATTTATTACGATTTGTATAATAAAAGTGTTCAAATACAAAACACCACCAATTAATTTTTGATCAATTTTTAAGGATATATATGGTTGGGGATTTATTAATGGAATAGAATGGGATGTAATATTATTCCATCGTTTGGGAGGAGGGTTTATAATGGAATAGGATAGAAGATGAGGGTTTCATATTACATCTCATTCCATCTTAAATAGTAAAAATAAAAAACCTCCGCTTTTGGGAGTTTAGGATGGAATGTAAAATGATAAACAACTTTATACTATATTACATTATAAACTTTTCATTCAAACAACATTTCACTATATTACATTATGAACCCTTTCATACCTCCCAAATAACAATTTTCTAATATTACATCCATTTACATTTCATTCCATTATAAAACATTCCATTTCATTCTATTTCATTAAATGTTAAATATTCGATGATGCATTCATCAACATCACACATCCAAGATCTCATTCTATTTAGAGCATAACAACACAAAGAAAATGACATACCTCCAACACTTGGTATGTAGTCTTGAACTCTCTCCATTTTCAGCCAAAACCTATCAAAGAAAACCAAGAACCTTGTGTAGTAGCGAGTAATGGTAGAAGGCCCTAAAATTCGCTTTACACATCCACACACACTATATATGTGTAACAATCTCACCATATGTCATATATTATGACATGTTCTAACCTAAGGGGTGGTTATTAAATATACATTAGGTAATTCGATTGTGGTTATGCATATGGAATTAATGTTGTGATTACATTAGTCCACATATATTTCTAACATTCTCCCACTTAGACAATATAATCAAACCACCATATCAATCTCCATCATTCAAAAGTAGTCAAATAAGTCATACGCAATATCACATCAATAGGATATATATACTACACATGACTTGGCCCTGGAGATATTCAAATACCGCAATAACCATTAAAACAACATGCATGCAGTACAATAACTGAGACTCTGCATTTGTCTCCTTTTGTACCTGTCATTTCGTCAAACTACATATATGTATCAACATATATAAGTCAGCGTTAACAAAAATGACTGCAAACATCATTATGCATGTTTCATATATAAAAGTCATAAACAATCCGTACAAAATGCCAACATGTTCAATACAAAATAGCAAACTCCCACTAATCTTAACAAGTTAGTCTCCTAACAATCTCATGCAGGAGATGTGTTCTGCAAATACAAATATAGGCAAGCCTTTTGTGAGAGGATCTGCTACCATGCTAGCTGTAGACGTATACTCAATAGTAATGAGGGATTCAGCGACTTTCTCTTTAACAAAATAGTACTTTATGTCAATATGCTTTTGAGCGAGAAGTTACTTCTAGTGTTTTTAGAGAAAGATACAGCAGTAGAATTATCACAATACAATTTCAGTGGACTCAAAATAGAGTCTACAATATCCAATGCTGAAATAAAATTTCGCAACCATATTGCTTGACAAGCTGCCTCATAGCACGCCATGTACTCTACCTCCATGGTAGAGGATGCTGTGAGTGTCTATTTGATACTTTTCCACAATACAGCTCCTCTAGCTATCATAAAGATGTAGTCTAAAGTGGATTTTTTATCATCTACACATCCTGTATAATCAGCGTCGCTAAACCCAACTATATCAAGAGTGTCAGTTCGCCGATAAGGCAACATATGATCTTTGCTACCCTGAAGATACCTCATGACTTTCTTAGCTACTTTCCAATGGCTAAGACCAGGATCACTTAAGTATCTTCCTAACAAGCCTACAACAAAAGCAATATTAGGGCCTGTGCATACTTGAGAATACATCAGATTGCCTACAAGTGATACATAAGGAACGACTTTCATTTCATCTCTCTCTTTATCATTTTGTGGACATTGGGCCTTTGAGAATTTGTCACCTTTTGCTATTGGTGCCTTTCCAGGAGAACAAGAATGCATATTGAATCTTTTCAAGATCCAATCAATGTAAGTATTTTGAGACAATTGAAGAATCCCATTAACTTTATCTCGAAGAATCTGAATTCTAAGTACATAAGAGGTCTCACCAAGATCTTTCATATCAAAATGACTAAAAAACAGTTGTTTTGTTTCAAATAATAGATCAGTATCATTAGAAGCAAGTAGAATGTCATCAACATACAATACCAAAAAAATGAAACTGCTTCCACTAAACTTCTCATATATACATTGATCAACTGCATTCTCCTTAAAGTCATTTGTAGTGACAATCATATCAAACTTGAGATACCACTACCTTGATGCTTGTTTAACCCATAGATATACTTCTTGGGCTTGTAAACCATGTGTTCTTTACCACTTATCTCGAAACCAATTGGTTGAGTCATATGAATGTCTTAATACAGATCTTCACTCAAGAAGGCGATCCTTACATGCATTTGATTGAGTTTCAAGTCAAAATGAGCAACTATAACCATAATGATTCGTAGTGAATCTTTCGTAGAAAATGGTGAGAAGGTTTCTTTGAAATCAATCCCTTCTCTCTGACTATAACCTTTAGCTACAAGTCTTGATTTATGCCTTTCTACTTGTCCACTTAAGTCATGTTTGATTTTGTAAACCCACTTGCACCCATTGGGTTTGAAACCTTTAGGTAGTTCAAATAACTCCCAAACTCCATTTTGTGATATGGAACTCAACTCATCCTCCATGCAATCATCCATAGCGCAGGTTGAGGACTATTCATGGCTTCTTAAAAATTGACTGGTTCAGTATTATCTCCTACATCGAACTCATATTCCTGCAAATAGACAATATAGTCATAAGGAATGACATGTTTACGTGTTCTTTGTGATCTCCTAACAACAACTTCATCATCCCCAGTATTAATAACTTCATCCTGTGCTTGGTCCAGCAAGGATGTTGGAAACTGTAGGATTGTCATACACACAGGGCTGCAGCATAAGAACTCCTAGCCTAACTAAAGACGAGTAAAGCCACTTTGTTGCAGCCTGTCAAGTATTTTACAGAACAGGGCTCCATATCAGGTATATCCTTTATTGCTATTGCCCTTTTTATTTTTATTTATTTATTTATTTATTACGCATTTATTTTCATATTATAACGTATTTATTTTCTTTTCATTTAACCCATCTTTTTAACATATTCAGTTTTGCCTTTTTCCCCCTTTTACCTGCATCACTTTTTTATTATTACATTTGCATGTGGGTCTACCGGAAATAGCCTCTCTACTATGTAGGGGTAAGGTTGCGTACTATCAGACCTTTCCAGACCCCGCTTTATTGCGGGATTTCAGACTGGATGATGATGATGATGGTGAAAGAGCATTGACTAGCGTAAGGACGATAGGGGGTGACATGAAAGCGTTTCCTATTGGTATTAGCCTACATCAAGGCTCCGCTTTAAGCCCTGTTCTATTCGCGTTAGTGTTAGAGGAGCTTACCAAATATATTCAAGGAGAGGTACCTTGGTATATGTTATTTGTTGACGATATTGTCCTGGTAAATGAGACAAGGACGGGTCAATTTCAAGTTGGAATGTTGGAGAGAAATGTTAAAGCTCAAAGGTAAGTTTTACATAATAGTGATTCGGTCAACTATGTTATATGGGATAGAATGCTGGCCCGCCAAATGTCGACATACAAGAAAATTGTTGGTAGCAGAGATGTGTATGCTTCGGTGGATGTGTGACATTACCAGACGAGATAAGGTACGAAATCGTGTGGTGAGAGACAGACTATAGGTGGCCAGTATTGCTGACAAGATGAGATAGTCCAGGCTTATGTGGTTTGGGCATATGAGCAGAAAGCACTCTGATGCTCCTGTAAGACAATGTGAGCAAATAATCCAGATCACAAAGCAACTAAAAGTAAAAACTATGCCGGGAGGAATTACTAATTGCACTGTTTTTGCATAAGGGGATCTTGTAAGGATAATAAGCATGTGTGAGGCTACCTAAGGACTTAGGAAATTGAATCGATATTAATTGACAATAGCATTCGTAGTTAATGTATATAAAATATTTCTACTTTATAAATATGGTAAAATTTTTATAAATTAATAATTTTTATTAAATAATAAATTTCATGGTCTTAAATTGAGTTTAATTAAATATAATTTTGTTAATTAATATATTTTATATGACCCTAATATTATTTGTTTATCAGTTTTGATGTACACACAGTATATATTGGTTAAAATATCAAAACAACATAGGTCTAAGCCGTTTATAATAAAATTTTTAATGTTTTTTTAATTCTTTCAAGTACTGTTTCTTAAATAATATACCAAATGAAATTGTGGATTACTTACTCGCAGTTTGTGTACTCGGTTGGAAGTAATTAGCAGCACTTTAGCTATTAGATAATGACAATAATTATTAATTATTAATTAGGTTTACATTATGATACGTTAAATTGCCTTTAATTTAACGACCGTTGACTTGGTCGAATAGCATTTATATTTCTCATAGAATCGTCATTTCTTCAGCCAGCCTTTTAAGAACATTACTACATTAGTAGCTCTCTGTTTTGTGTCCATAATTCTCTCTTAATCTTGAATTGTATTCACATCTTCCAGGTCACCGTTGTCTTTCTTTGCATTCGTTGCAGTCTATGTCTACAAGGTACCATTTTCTCAAGCTTGAAGATGTCAGCGTGTTTTGATTTCATTTCCCTTTTAAGGATAGTGTGAGCAAACCTCATTGACCGTCTTTTGACAAGAAGTCGTCCTCCAGCCGAGTCAGAAGCAGCAGATGCTCCGTCGAGTAGCACCAGAAACAATTACGGGATTTTGCAACCTACCAAGCGCGGTTCAATGACTACTTTCCTCCATCTGGCAAAGTATGTAATGTAACAATATATACGACCAATATTTTAAAAACTATAAATCGATTTAATTAGTTTAATAGTAAAAATTTTAAATAGGTTAATTTTAATTTATTTCAGTTTTAAATTTTGATTTAATTTATTTTAATAATTTTTGTTATTAAAACTAGTTTATTTATTAATTAATTACTAATTTTTTAAATTAAAATAAATCTATTAATTTTTATTTAATAGTTTCTTTTTAATTAAACTTTAAAATTTTCGATGGGTAAGAAAAACCTTTTTTAATTATTTTTAAATTTTATTTACTTTTTAACCTATTTAACTACTTTTAAACTTAAAACATTTTTATCTTATTGGTTTAAATTCTGTTTTAGTTTTTAGGACATCTTTTTTCTGTAATAGTTTAGACACACATAAATACAGCGTATTCTTTTTTCTCAAGCACCTTTTCTTCTACACTCATCCCATTTTACCTTATAATGTTTTTTTTCCCCCTTCTGTACATTGTGTTTTCTGGTTCTGAAATTACATGGTTATTTGAATAAGACTGTCATCTGAAAGTAAAAGAAATAGTGACCAGTGCAACTGTATCGTTTTGAAGATGTAAAAACAATGAAAACCTGATGCCAGGAATGTCAAATTGGATTTAAAAGATTCAGGGGGAGGATGAGTGAGAGTAGAGGGTGGAAAAACAAAGAAAACTTGGTTGGTGATTAAACTAAGACAATCAGTAACCGGATGATTGAAAGTAAAATTCATGCAATAGAACAGCTGTCCTGGTCCATATTATGGTTCGATGGTAAATCTTGTTTTTTTCAGAATACAATTGAGAACATGCAACACCATCCCAAATCATTCTTTCATATAGTCCTAATTTAATACAGCCATCATTTCATGCTTTAGTTATAATGGAGGGATTGAAAAATGAATGAATGGTGTACACGTAATTTTTTTAATCCGAGGAAAAGATTCACAAACTAACAAAAAGACTACGTTTGAAGAATACAAAAAGCGCGATGTAAAGAACTAAATGAGTCATCTTGAGAATTTTACTGCAATAGTAAGTTACATACTTCCAACTACTCCCCTTATTAGCTGTAGCCTGTAATTCAGCCAGTTATTGAGCGGTTTTACAGAACACTTATTAATCATGATGGCCTTCCCTAGCAATTAATTAAAAATACTTATAGTCTTAGCAATCATTGATATTGGGATCATATTGTTTTATATGTCATATCTTGTCATTAATTATCCTTTTCTATTAGTAGCAGATTTAAGTTATTAGTTGGAAACAGATCATGTGTTTTCGAATCCCTGTCTCTCCTGTGTCTAAAGTCCTTTCAGTCATTTATTACAATAAATTTATTGATTAAGGAGCTTTGGACACAGGAGGAACAGAATTTCGAAAACAAAAGAACTGATCCCATTACTTGGGGGTATAAAGATCAATACGTTTCTTGTCAATTTTTCATAGTCCGGTCTCACAAAAGTAGTAATTCATAGAAGAAAGTATTTTAGAGACTTAATTATTACATTCCTTATTAGACAATAGGGGATTCGATATGGCCAGTTGTCTAATGGTTTCCCAATTTCCAGAAACCAATACAAGATTAATGTGTTATTCGTTTCTTTTTAGGCTTAACGACTCTCTCCCAGCTAAAAACACAAATCATTGAAAAGGCTGCCAAGTTGTTCCACTTGTTGTCACTTATTGTGTCCTAACTTTCACATCACATGTGCTTATTGCTACAATAAACATTCAACCAATTCTTATCTGTAATGACAATAGTACTAAGTTTGTTTAAACTTCATTGCATAATGTAAAATTTGTTGTATAGTTTTAACAACCCATCAAAATTTCATAACCAAGAAATCTCAACTTGAAACCACCATCCCTTATTTATGATGAATCTTTAATAGTTGCTTATTGACATATAACCCAAGTATTTAAACCATTTTTTTCCCATTTCTTGTGAGCAAGCGTGGTATTACAATATCTTTGTTTATTTTTATTTTACCAGGTGCATAATAGGAATAGTATTTCAATTATCTTCGGTTAGAATAATTGACAAGTCACAAGAGAATGATACTCGCGGCTCTGTAAGACATACATTTGATTAATTATTAGTTGACGAGCGTAACTAGTCTGGCAACAAATAGTTTGAAGTGAGCGAGACTGGAAAGAAACAAGCTCCACATAGGAAGATCCGTCTTAAGGCAAGTTACTCTTCTTTCTTTCTGCTTTAGAATTTTCCAAGTTCTCATCACTTGGCGACATATTGCGAACTGGAACTCTTTTTACTTGTACTGATGATCGAGTTTTGGTGGCTACATATCCTCGAGTCAAACGACAACCTATTCTGCGTTAATTAGCTCTTCTGATACATCACTGATATGTTTTTGTCTGTTTTTCCAAGATTTTCCTGATCTGGAAGGAGACAAAGAGTATGGGATTTTCCCCTCACACCTATTAGATGATCCTATTTTCTTGCCTTCAATTTTTCTGTACCTAACCTAAAACCGAGTGATATAGACTGGTGCCATGTCTCCAAGCTTATAAATCCCATTGGAACTGTATCTGCATCTTCATCTGCATTTGCTGCCTTTTGAGAGTTACCATCCTAATCTTATTTTGGCGTCTATGACTCTGTAGAAGACAAAGCCATGCGTAGCATCCCCGCGATCATCACTCATGTAGAGAAAGTGCTCGATCACCTTCCTTCGACACCATCAGAGCGAATTTTACTAAGAGTGCCTAATCATCTGCGAAGAGTCAAGAATGAAGCCTATGAACCTGACATAATTTCAATCGGCCCATACCACCGAGGGAAAGATCATTTAACTGCCATGGAAGAGCACAAGTTTCGTTATCTCAAACTTCTTCTTCGACGAAGAGACGACAGTAGCATTGCAAAGTATGTTGAGGCTCTCAACGAATTAAACAAAAGAGCTGCGAATAGTTATGAGAAACGATTTTTAGAAGAAAGACGGCCTGACGACTTCTTGGAAACAATGCTGGTTGATGGGTGCTTTATTGTGGAGCTGATTCGTAAGGGTATGGCAGAAAACGTGAGCAGTCAAGATGACGACCCCATTTTCAGATCGGAAATGACTTTATATTCACTGAAACATGACTTACTTTTACTAGAGAATCAGCTTCCGTTCTTCATATTACAAAAGTTGTTTGATATGACTTCATTACCAAACGAAGAGAGCAACCTTGAGGACATGATCTTCCGGTTCTTCAGGATACTTCCGGGCCCGGGCTACAAACGAAGAGAAGAACATAATTTGCCAAAAGTCCCAGTCCGTCATTTGTTGGGGTTAATGCATGACAACTGGCTTCCTTCTCCGCAAGGAGTGAAGGCTTACCTGAACAAGACAGACCAGGAAAAACAAAAAACCAAATGTGTAGTCTGCTTGTCCATCGATTGCGGCTTAATATGTAGAAATGAAGCAAGCAAAGAAGATGATGAAGAAGCTCACATAAGATGCGCCACAGAGCTCGATGAAGCAGGAATCAAGTTCAGAAGGGTAGAGGGATGCAGTATATTCGATATAAAGTTTGCAAATGGCGTCTTGGAGATTCCGAAGTTGACAATTGAGGACAGAACAGAGTCTCTGCTAAGAAACCTAATTGCTTATGAGCAGTTCTGGAAAGACGATATATACCATGCCATTGACTATACTATGTTCATGGATTGCCTCATAAACTCTAACAAGGATGTGGAGTTGCTTTGCCGCAGTGGAATTATCGAAAATTGGTTGGGAGATGATGAAGTGATAGCAAGCATGTTCAATAGACTTCTTGACAATGTCAGGCTTTACCATGAAAGATCATTCTACTCAGAAATATATGCAAAGGTGAACAAGTACTGTGGTAGGAAATGGAATGTATGGAAGGCAAAACTGAGACATGACTACTTCAACGGTCCGTGGGCATTAATATCATTTTTAGCTGCTGTCTTCTTGCTGCTCCTCACAGTTCTGCAAACCGTGTATTCAGTCCTTTCCTATCATCATTCGTGACGATCCAGTCCAAATTCCCTTTTCTTGTTCGGTTATGGATATACCAAGTTGTTTGCGTACTAAAGTGTTATAGAAGCTTGGTTTGTAGTTTTCAAATACTCTTAGTCATTGTCTAATTTCATATGAATGCCGAAGTTCTCCAGTCATACGGGAGACAGTTCCAAATAGGTTTTGGCTTGTAATCCAAAACTTAATATTAGCAATGTGGTATTCACGTGGAATGATAGCTAGGGAATGGCTTTCTTAAAGCATATTGTAAACCATGACTGCTCTACAAGATAGTGAGATACTATTAAAGAAAGACTCGATAATAAGGTAGCTCTGTAAAAGGAGTAGCCATAGCAACAGTGAGACCAGTAGCAAGAATAGTAGCAGCAAAAGTTAGTAATGGCGGCTTGTAATTTATTATGACTAGCATTTTTTTTTAGTTACGGAATTAGTAATTAGAAGAAACTTGATCAACTTGTAAACCAAGTCATAAGCTGTATAGTATAAATAGCAGCAGTTAAGCTTCTAGAAATACAAGTAGTCATATTCAAGCAAATATCTTCTTTCTTCTTCTGCTATTTGATAACTGTCAAACTCTATTGATGATAACTTCATTATATCTTTGGTCTTCCTCCTTGACAGAGTAAAGTTGGAACGAGTCAATGTCATTCATCTTTAAACAGACCTACCAGAATACAACATCACTAAAAACCCTAGGAGGCTTAAATTAATATTAGAAAAAGGGACTCTGTAGAAAGTATTTGGTAAAGAGACACGCACCAGGTTGTTGGGCCGGAAATTTTGCTTCTTATTTGCTACTCAGCCTATACCAAAAGGGTAGCATTAGGCCGATCAGTATAAATGTTTATGTCGGTAGGGTTAGCGGCATGTCGGTCCAGGTCAGCCTGAAGAGTAAAATCTGAGCTCGGGCTGAACCCAAGGCTCAAGGGCACTATCCTGATTTTTTTTATTTAAAATTTTTTTTATTGTTTATTATTTTAAAAATATATTTATAAAATTTTGAAATGAATAAGTTAAAACTAAATTTATTATAAAAGAAAGTGAATTAAAAGATTGTACATGAGAATATAACATTCATTTAATTAACACAATTGCTTAATAAAAATAAGTTTTTAAAGAAATATTTATATTAAATGTATATAAAATTCTGAAATGAATAAATTTAGCCTAAATTTAATTTTTAAAAAAGTGAACCGAAAGATTATAAATTAAAAATATAACATTTATTTAATTAACATGATTGCTCAATGAAAATGAGTTTCTTAAAAAATTTACATCCTAAATGTACATGAAGTTTTGTTCAAAATAAATTTATTTTTCAAACGAATAATTTTAAAATAGATTAATTTTTGAAGAAAGTTAACCAAAAGACTATATATGAGAAATGTAATATTCATTTAATTAACAAATAAAACAATAATACTAAGTTTATTTTCAAAACAAAAGAATATCGTTGTGTTAATATTATCTACATTTTTAATGATACATTCTTTTTTATATTTTATATATTAAAATTTAGCAAACATAGTAGTGATAAAGAACACATAATATTACGATAGTATGGTAGAAATTAATATACACAAAATGAAATTATCAATTATAGTTGGAGAGTGGAGACTAGAGTGCATATATTAAAGTTAAGCAAACAGGGAGAGATAATAGTTTAGAACTTGCATAAAAACACACAAGTAAATAAATATAACTTCAATTGTAAAAAAACCAAAATAATCACATGAAAAATAAGTAATTCCAAAAATAAAGATTAAAGATAACTAACCTATAGTAGAGAAAAGGAGATAGCTAATTATAATTTGAATCGTCAATAGTTTGTACTACTTTATTTACTGTAAAAATATTTTTATGTAAATTATACCTAATAATGTAATAATAACTTCATCAAATAAATATTAAACACATAATAATGAACAACTAAATATACTTTCATTATCTAATATTTTTAAAATGTTTTTTAGTTAAATTACCAGTCTTCTCTGTATCAGTACTTGTACTAATATAAAAATTAAAAAGATGATATAAGATAAGATAATATCATAAAACATAGAAAAATTGATATATCGTAAAGAATAGAGTTTACCTTCAATATCTTCATCATCTAAATAACTTCAAGCACACATAAGAGTTTTTACAGTACTAGGATGAAGTCAAGCACAATAAGGACTACTGACTATTAGTCCTCTGACGCAATTGTCGATGCTAGAATTTCTAAGAAGTCTCATGCAATTATTTGCAGGATCAAAAAATTATTTTCGTGGTTCTTCTACTATAGCAATGTATTGAACTCCACACCTTAAACTTTGGTAGCACTATCTGCTGTCAAATATTTGTCTGACTCCATTATTCTGTAAGAAGTCCTACCTTTTTTTCTTTTTAATAATTTTATAAATGAGGGCTTTACATTAGTTTTAGAAGAAGTTGAAGTTGAAAATGAACTTAAACATGAAGTTGGAGTTGAGCTACTATGATCCTGATTTTTGTCCAATCTTAGTTAATAATAATTAGACATATCATATGAGAATTATTTAATGGCATCAAACATGTCATATTAAAAATAAACCCCTCAATCTTATATCTTGGGTCCAAGATAGAAATGACTGCCATAATATGTATGACCATATACTAGTATGAATAGAGCTTCTCTATCATCTACTCTGCCATAACTTGGATTACCTCATTGGAATTAAATATCCGATAAGATAAAGTTTTCTTGATCTTGCATATATTGCTAAAAAAATTGTGCAAAGTTGGATATTTTGTTTATGATAACAAATCATTAATAGTATAAAATATTTCCAACTTTGCTTAATGTTCTTTATCCAACTCCCATTGCTCTTCAATAGGCAGGAAAATATACTGAGAATCTTATTGTCTTATCGTAGTAAACACCTTAATTCATTGGATTGCTGACTTTAACATCTCTAAAGTTGAATTCTGTCTAGTAGGACAATTCAATACCAACTTATTTATCCACAGAATATATAATAATCGTGTAGTTTCGTCAAAATTTTTAACACTTTTGAGGGTCGCACTCTAATATACTACACTATCTTGGATCAACTCTAGTTTTCCTTTATTATCTCCAACTCGTCATTCACAATTGAATTCAGAATATGCACAAAATAAAACATATAGAACAACGTCCCACTAACCAATAAGCTCCCAACCGATAACTTATTCACCTTTTCAATCATCACATCATTCGTGCTATAATTATCGAGTGTTATGGTAGATAGCTTGGTGTTGATATTATAATCTATTAAACACTTGACCAACATGGTTGCGAACTGATAAGTGTGCATTAGGATATATTTTTATAGGTAATTGGCATGTGTTTTCTAGTATAATTGTTGTTTATTGTTATAGTATATGATTCATTTTGTATGTTTTCATTAAGTTTGATTTCCATTGTTGTTCCTGTGTGTTTTATGCTAATTGAGGGTAAGAATTGACTATCTTAGTGTAGGAAAGAAGAGGGAGTAACTTGGAGGTTGAATAAAATATCAAAGAAGAGAAAACAAAAAGAGTTCATCTGAGACAAATTCCCATGTTTGTGGGAATCATGCAAATTCTTATAGATGTGAGAAATCATAGCAGAAATGAGGAGTGCATTTATGTGTAATTCTCATAGATTCCCACGGATGTGGGAATCATGCAAATTCCCACGAATGTGGGAATTGTAATCCGAGGTAATCTGTGAGGCTTCATTAATCCTAGGATTTTTGGACTATAAAAACATCATTAAGCCTTCATCTTCAAGGGGAGATGAAACCCACCTGTAAAAACACCATCCTTGGGTGAAGAACACATGTTTGGAGCATTGAGAAAGGATTGAAGACAAGGATCATTATCAAGATTGGGCAAAATAGCACATCAATATTAAAATTCCAGATTTTGGCAAAGAAGAGAAGGAGCCTTATATTCAATTTTTTATCACTTTGATTTATTCCTTTCTTTGTAAAAATGGTTTATTTGATTGTTGATGATGTTATAGAGACCATGTTAGGTTGATTTCATTTTAGGGATTACTTTTGAATTATTTTGTCAAAGCTCCTATTTTATTGAATTGAATGTAATTGTCTTTGTTGATTGTTGTTTTTAATTGTCATCTTGCAACAAATCGAGAGAGTGAGTGAGATGAGATTCATGTAGGATTGTACAACGAGAGACTTATATACTAGCAATCATGATATTAATTGAATATTTAGAAGAGAGATATCGATTAGTCAGTTGATGACCAATAGGATAGTTTAACAACTAGTTGAATCAGTAGAGTCATTGGGTAGGTTAGGAAATCATTGAATCGATTTCTGTTAATTCAATTAGGGATAAATAGTTACACCTTAAGAGAGTGTAATTAGTACATTTGGAAAATCTAGGGTGAGGCACAATTCAATCAAAAAAACATGAGAGAGACAAAATAAGGAAAAAGTAATATCTAGCCTTTAGATTCTTGAATTCGAATTTCCTGCATTTGCGGTATTGTCCATTGTTTACATTAGTCTTTTAATTTTAATTTAATTTTCCAGATTATTTGAATTTCATAATTTAGTTTCTTAAACAAAGTTGTGTCTAAATTAAGCAGTGTCTAGGCATCAATCCCTGTAGGATCGATATCTGCTCTTTTTACTATAAGTCACGACCTGTTCACTTGCATTTTTTGAGTGTAAAACAAGTAGATAGGTTTTACCATCAACATGAACCTTTCTCTTATATATGGTCTTGACATATAAATAAACCTATCATTTACAAATATGAACAAATATCAATCATAACATAATAAAAAATGATAAGAATATTAAATTTACCTTAGTAGTCTATTGAGTAAAGTCCAATCATCATCAATATAATGTTCCATCACTATCGTATAACCTTTCTTTTAGTTATTATGATAGCCTATCGTTAACTACCAAATAATAAATTCCTAACAATCAAAATACGCAATAAATGGCAAGTTAGGGTAGAACCATAAAGAGCTGGGATGAAAATGCTATTTCAAATATTGCAAAGATAAGAAAACAGAACACCCTGAAATGATGGGAATGAAACAACTAAGACGCAATGAATTTAATCCAAAAAGACAAACACAAAGAAAATTTGGAAAAGAATAATAAAAATGGTAAAGAAACAGGTTAGAGATATATTCGGGATTTCGGGATGTTCATTGATCCTTGAATCTAAATAGAAGGTACTCTCATCATGGTGTTAGCCTATGGACTCGATTAAGCTCTCGAACCCTCAATTTCTCTAAAATAGGCAAAACTAATCAGCTCTAGAAATGCTCCTATCTCCCTTATAACCTAGAATAGGCTCTCTAAGTTTAATAGTGAAGACGCAATAAGTATTAAGAAACAACTAACTTAGGCCACCTACTCATAAGCTCTGAAGGTGTAACCTAAAGGTATGAGATCCTAGATTAGTTGATTAAGTATCCTAACAAATTCAACTAGCCTATTGCTACTTTCAGGAATCACTATGGACTATTACATATCACACACTCAGCCTTAGCCTTTAAATTAGAAAATTAGCTAAAGGTTGATCAAGCCTACAAGCAATTCCTAATTCATGCATTTATCCTAAATCCCAAACCAACCTAGACCTACAAGTACCAATTCAAGATAATTTCATCTCCATTCTCACAATTTCCATCCCTTTACCCTTATAATATCTCCAAACTCCTAAGTAGTCTAG
Organism: Erythroxylum longipes; assembly: GCA_027563885.1. Lineage (NCBI taxonomy): Eukaryota > Viridiplantae > Streptophyta > Magnoliopsida > Malpighiales > Erythroxylaceae > Erythroxylum > Erythroxylum longipes. The sequence goes on from JAOQMS010000002.1 coordinate 12,726,398, forward strand.
CCACACATGTTCATATTAAGCACATTTGATATTAAATAAACAAAACCCATACTCAATTAAATAAAATCAAGGTTGGAAATTATGAACGAAGTGATAAAAACTGAAATTCAACACTATCTTAATAGAAATCAAAACTTTTTATGCTAACAAGTGACTAATCATAACCCAAATTGCAAACTCGAAACTAATTGCATCAAAATGAAATTTCCAGCACACACAACTTGCACAAAAACCTAAATTAATTGATTGTGAATTTAAGAACATGCATAAATCCTAACTGTTAAGTGCAAATTAATTAAGAACATCACAAATAAGCAAAAACCCATAAGATAAACCATTAAACATTCAAATACCCAATAAATATAGATATGCATAAATGCATAAATAAACTCAAATAGCCAAGATTAAAGTTGGAAAATTGTAGGAATAAACATCCATTGGTATATACTGAAGGTTCCTTACAAAATTCATGAGTTTCAACTATAAAATCCATCAAACATTCATTTTAAATATTCTAACACATGTAAAAACGTGATTACCACTAAGAAAGCTCTAAACTAATGGAATGAATAGATTAATACATATGAAAATAAAGCATTGAAAATGAAATAAACTAGCTAAGCATAAAGAAAATAACAAAAACTTCTCTGCTCCTTCCTTCTTTTCTCCTTCCTTCTCTCTTCTTCTTCTCTCTTCTTGAAGATTTCCACAAGTGGCAGATTGCGTATCCTCCTTTAGGTCCTCCTCTCTTTTTTTATGTAGTATGTTCCATTTAGGGTAAAACCTAGCATTTTCATCCATTAAAAAGTCCAAAAAGCCCTAAAAAACTTAAGTTAGGAAGGTCGTCTGCGTCTGTCTGCATGCAGGCCACGATCATGGCCTTTAGTGTATCATGCTCTCTGTCACAATCATGGCTGACTCTCCACGATCGTGGCCCTTTGATCAAGCTTCTGTCACGATCGTGGCATATTTGCCACAATCGTGGCCCTGAGTTATTTCCTAGGTCTTCTCTGATTCTCCTCTGAATGCCCTTGATGGTTTCTCTTCCATGGATGGCTCTCCAAACTTTGTCAAACTTCTTCCTTTTAGCATGTATTTGTGTTCTCTCCTTTAATATATATCATAAGATGAACTCAAATTGAGTATTTAAACACAATAATAGGATTAAAAAGACATTGAAATGCATAAGAAAATATAAGATGATTCAATTCTATCATATAGACTGTCCACAAGTTGGTTGTGATGGTAACCCGTCCTCCAATCCTCGATAACATTTTTAATATTTCTTTCTTTTGATCCTCATATATCTTCAAATATCTTTCTTTAAGGTAACCTGAGTTGGGATCTTGAAGGTTGGTTGGAGTGAGGTGAGAAATTTCCTAAATCTTTTGCTATCAATCATAGAGATTGGATGTTCATCACCAATGACCATACTAGTTATCAAAATCCTTGATCTATTGCTATCATAAGTTGTAGCAATTATTTCATTATTCCTTCTCATTAATTTAAGGGTAAAAAATATTTAACCTTCTAATACATTCTTCTTTCTATTACATGGATCCATATATCTTTTTAAATGAGAGGTTTCACCTTTTGAACCCTCATCTGACATCTTAAGGCAATATTTACATTCGGTCTTCTTTACTCCACCCATTGATTTGGTCTTATTGAAGTGATTCTAAACATCACTTCTCAATGGACCTGGTGTATTTCTATCTTCGCTTAGTACTGGATTAGAAGTATCCGCTTGTATACTCTTCACTACTAGATTAAAACTCTGCATTGAAGGAATATGCTCATCTATCTATATGACTACATAAGAATGATATAGAGATTCTTGATGACATATGTTGGTCTTTATTCCAATGTTATTTATGTTCTAGTATGTACTTTAAGGACGATAACAAAATAATTTGGTGCTCAAATGTATGGAATGAAGGAACATAGATATATTTAGTAAGCTTCAAAATGCAAATTAACCCATTAAATGATCTTGAAGTAAATCAACTTATGACATCTAATTTATACCATATAGTCAGAGTTTAGGAGAAGAAAAATAACCCAAAATGTAACTCAATTAACAATTACAATATCTTGAGTGTTACCCAACAATAAAAATGCAAAATATTCACCTATTGAGTTTTCTTCTACAATTTCACCAGTCCAGACTAAAGGAACCAACAAGTAAATCACTGGAGATAAATAGAAAACATCTTCAACACAAGTTTAAATTAGTGATGTCTTAATAAAATCATATATATATGGAATCAAATAATAGTTGAACTATTCTCCATCCAATCCACTTACACTACAACTAGTATATGAACATGTCAAAATCTGCACTCAACCAGTTAAATATCTCATCAAAATCACAGCATAAAGTTTAAGTGTATGAATGTATCAAAATCTTGGTCATTCCCTAGAGATTCTCCCTTCCTGTAGTAAATATTTACTAAAATGTTAAGAAATTTGTATGTCTAGTTTTTGTGGTCATGATTTCCAAGAACAATAAAACAAATTTATGTCTTGGTTGATTTTTTTTCCAGATAAGTTTAGAATTCTAAAAGGCTAATGAATTCGTATTAAATTGAAATTATGAAATAAAAAAATAATTAACAACTCTTCCTTTGGTCCAAATTGGAGGTGTTATATATTCTGAATAATATATAAACTTATCAACTCTTTTAATGATTTAATGTATTATTGAAAGTCAGCTAACTCAATTAATCCCTAAGTTACAACTAATCTTGCTAAACCAATACAAATATAAAAATTTAATTATGTCAATTTGAATAGGTCCATATTGGTTTCACTCAAGTTGCGATATAACATTTTTAAGAAATTGCTCAGAAACTAACAACATTTTAAACATCAATTTAATCGATTGCACATTTATACTTGCAACTCTTGTCAAAAGTACAAAAACTTGAACTAAGCTACCTTTCCAAATATGATAAGAATAGCCAATTGTGGAAAGAAAATTTAACTTTAAATTAGACTTCTCAATAAGTAGGGTATATAGGTATATGTAGTCTAACCCAATGCAAGTATTGTGCAAAAGGGTAAAAATCACAGGTTGACAAATTGGATGGATTTTGTGGTAATTTAGACATATTTTTATGGACGCTCCTGACAATGCATCAGTAGATTAAAAAAATCAAACCCTTCAGTAAATTGAGGAATGAGGATTGGTGTTTATACAAGACAGTGGCATAATGCAGGCGCAACCAGCATATGGAAAGAGGCGCAGAAGGGTGCAGAAGAAGAACATAGCAGCAGCCAGTAGTAGAAAAACGCAGTAGCAGCCAATAGTAGAAGAATGCCCGGAGAGGAACAAAGAAGAATGCATTAGAAGAGGAACGTAAAAGAGGAATAAAACAATGAAGATTAAGATGCTTATGACCTATACCACATCTTACACTTTTACACTAGATGTAAAACCAAGTTATTTTACATAATAATAAAAGCAATCCTTCACTGTGTATAACGACATCATTTTACATTAGGTGTAAAACGTCACCATTTTATACTATACAAGCGGTTTCTTCATAGTGTAAAATAACGTTGTTTTATATTAGTGTAACATTTTATACTGTGACAAGTTGCTAGACTTTGGATGGGATCACGCTTGCGTTGTCGAATTTAAACCCAATTTAAAGTCCAAAATTTAAAAAAAGGCTCGAGTCAGGCTCGAAGCCTGGTCGAATCAACCTGGCCCCATGCCTTCGTATTAAGCCTCTATGTATGTCCTATTTGGCTGAATAATACATTCAAGTCCATGTAACTGTTAAAATTCTTTTATTTTCTACCTCATTTCAATTTGGTGCCACAATCCATAAGTTTTTTTACGAAAGATAATAATTTTCATTCATAAGTAAAGTTTATGTAAAAGCCTCTGATGCTCAAAAATAAGGAAATACAACAATAGTTTCTATATTAATAAGGAGAGATCCTAGAGGTCTGGAAAACAAGGTAGTTTAACTAAAATTCCATTTCTCTCACAGACATATTGGCAAGTTGGTATGTACTCCTCTAGGTATCAAACAAATCCTACATTGGTGGATGATTTCCTGATATAATGTCTCTAAGCATCTGCTCGTTTATTTGAAAATTCTGCTATTCCTCTCCTTCCAAACATAGGATACCATTGCGGCCCAGGTTATCTTTAAGGCCTTGTAATATGCCTTGTTCAATGTTTTGAGATTGCACAACCAATTGACAGTGTCCTTCTAAGTGTGTAGCTGAGAGTTTATACTCAATTTAGCTTAGATTCTACTCTATATCTCTTTAGTGTAGCTGCATTCAATCATTAAATGATCCATATTCTCCATCTCGGTATTGGAAGGTTCACAGTTGAGATTATTAATTCTAAACTTCAACCTGTCTTTAGTGAGCAGTCCCTCGTTCATGCACAGCTAGAGAATGAAGGAGTGAGATGGTTTAATGTTGATATCCCAAATTAATGTGTCCTATTCAACTCTTATGTTTAGATCTTCCTGTAGTAGTGTTTTACATTTCTTTGTGCCAAAATGTCCATAACTGTCGGCTGCCTACTGGATTTGACCCTCATCATTCTACTGGTAGTTTAACATTTGATTGAAGACAAAAATAGAGTATCTGTTGTTATGGAAAGGCCAAAACCGTTGGTTTTCTCTTATGAATCTACTAACCTTACTTTTTGCACTTACCGTCCACCTTAAGTGATGAAATTCTTGCTCCTTAAAGAGGGGTCCTCTGCAGTGCCAATTGATATACCAGAACAGAGTGTTTTTACCATTTTCGATCTTATGGACAACCATATTTTCCATCCAACTTCTTGTTTCTAGAATTTCCTTCAGTGTACCTGACATACTTTGCTTCTATTTTAGTAACCATATGCTACCATTTTTTATGAAGGTGTTATTAGTCCACTTTACCCATTAGTCTTCTTGTTTGCTACAGAACCACCACAAACTTTTTTCTATACTTACTTTGCTAATCAGTCCTTATGAACTTAATCCTAACCCACCCTGGTACTTTGGTTTACAAATTTTGCCCTAGATTATTTTATCTTTGCTTGTGCCTTAGCTCGATCCATTCTACAAGAATAATCAGAGCTTTCTATTTACTTTATTGAGGATGCTCTTTGGCAAAGAGAGATGATTGAACCAATAAGTAGATAAGTTGTTTAGAATCAACTGGCTGGGTAGAAGTCTTCCTTTATAGCTTCAGTACCTATTTGTCTATTAATATATTCTAGCATTCAATGATTCCATCAAAGGTTGACATTCTACTATTGTGAGCTTCCTTTTAGATATTGGTACTCCTAGGTATTTAAATGACAACTTGCCTTGCTTAATCCCCATATCTATGGCCTTAGTTGCAACTTCATTGATGGAATTAGTTGATAAGTAGAAGAAACTTTTCATAGGATTGCTTCTCAATCCTGAGACCTCCTGGAACTCCTTGATTGTATTTAAAAGTAAGTTTATAGAAAGCCTTTTAGCCCTAAAAAAAGCAATAGATCGTCAGCAAAAATTAGGTGGGTGATTTTTAGGCCCCTGAATCTGTTGTGAAACTAGAACTTAGGGTGAATCCTTGCATTTCTAGCGAGAAGAGTGGATATAGCCCCCATACATAGAACACATAGGTAGGGGATAATAGAACCCCCTACCTTAAGCCCTGCCTGACTTTTATAAGTTTGGTAGGTTCCCTATTAACGAGAATAACTAATGTAGCTGTTGTAACACAATCTGTTATCCATCATCTAAATTCCTTGGAGTATCCTACAATTTTGAGGATTTTGAAGAGGAAGCTCCAATTAATCGAATCAAATGCCTTGGCCAGGTCTAATTTAATAGTGTAATTCTTCATTTTTCTTTTTGATTAGTATCCTTCCAATAGTTCCTGGTATAGTAGAATGTTCGTAGCCACTGATCTTCCATTAAGGAAGCCATTTTGTTCAGGACTGATTTCATTCTCCAGACTTCTCTTAATACAGTTGGGTAAAATCTTGGTGATAATTTTGTAGAGGATGTTGCAACACATAATTAGATTGAAGTGCTCTAGCTTTTTTGCTTATTATATTTAGGGACAAGGCACACAAATGTTTCGTTCCATTCTTTGAGTAGGGACCTATTTTGGAAGAATTCTTGCACTACTCCAATTACCTCTTCACCCATAATATCCCAATTTTTCTGAAAGAACTTACCATTATAGCCATCAGGCCCTGGAGATTTATTAGGGTTTAGAGAAACAATAAAATCCTTTATCTCCTCTCTGGTAACTATCCTTAATAAGTCCTCTTTATTTTGGGCTAAGATCTTATTAATTTTTTCTAATACCTCTTCTAGTATTTCCTTGATACTAGATGTTGTCCCATATTGTTTGGAGAAGTATTTAAAGGCTAAAATTTTTATGTCTTCCAGACTATAATGCTTCTGCTCTGCTTCATCTTCCAAGAACTTTATTTCATTTTTTCCTTCGAGCTAGAATAACACTCTTGTAGAATTTAGTGCATCGCTCACCCTCTTTCAACCATATCATTCTATGTTTTTGTCTCACTAGTGGGTTAGTGCTTAATAGTAGTTAATTGTATCTTCTTAATAACTCATTCTCCTTCTCCCTTAAGTATCCTATCCTTAGGACTTAATACCAAGCTATTCTGGTAGGGTTTTAGTTGACCCAGAGGTTTATCTAGCTCCCTCTATTCTGGCTTTTGCATATCCTTACTCAGTTTTTCAGATCACTTTTTAATTCTTTTAACTTCATAGCCAACTTGTAGCTCCTTGTACTTGGAATTACCATCTCTATTCTCTGTCTAAGTACCACCCTAAAATTGGAGTGATCCATTAAGTGATTGAAAATCCTAAAGGCTACATATGTCCTCGACTCACTAGGATGTAGGTCCACTACCAATGGACTATAGTCCGAGAGTTGGGTCCTTCAAACTTAGCATAGCTCAGAGGGAATTGTGCCAACCATTGTCGATTCACCATACACCTATCCAATTTTTTAAAAGATACTAGACCCCATATTGTTTATTGCTGCAAGTGTACTCAACTCCAACCATTTCAGGTTAAAAATTCTAGAGTTCGCTACCATTTCTTGTAATTCTCTGCAATCCTGATGTTTCCATCTTCTCCCTCCCTTTTTTTCACTCATTTTCAGTGTCCAATTAAAGTCTCCTAGTAGTATGTAATGGGACTTTATGATTTTGCTAAGGCTCCCGAGTTCCCTCCATATATTTTTCCTTTGAAATCTATCATTCGCTACATATATGATGGTGATTTCAATTTCCAGATTAACTTCTTTGAGTAGTAGAACACAATGGATGAGTTGCTTATTTTCTAGCTTACCAAGCATCTCCACTTTTTGAGGATGAAGCTGATCACCACCCTGCTATTTATATGACAGTTATGATTAGTGACTGCCTTCTAATCCTTATCTTCAAATGATATGATTCTCTTTAAGTTGTCCCTCTTGATTTTGGTTTCAAGAAACCAACAAAATCTAGCTTATAGCTTTTGATAACCACCTTAATAGCAAGCTGTTTATTAAGGCTATTTAGCCCTCTCATATTTCATTCTACTAACTTCATCCATTATTCTTCTTCTTAGACCTTTTTCGTCTATTTCTTCGACTCGTTCTAGTAAAAATAGTTTCTTTATCTTTTTTTGAGTCAGATGCTTCATCCTTTTCCCTCACCAGAGTGCTTTCCATTTCTCTTCCCTTCCCTGTTTTAGCCGCTCATTCTCCTACTTCCCTTTAGCTAATAGACTAGTAACCTCCTCAAACCTGTCCTGTTCCTTTTTGTCTATGAGATATTGGTCTTTATTTGTCTAAGTGTCCTCTAAGGCCTTACTTAGTTCCTACAGTTCATTGTTTGACTCAGTTTGTTCAGACTGAGTGCCGACCTGCTCATTGTTAGTACCAGATTGTGCGGCCTAGTTACCCTCCATGGCTTCTGGTGTTTCCTTTACATTCTCATTCCCTACTAGCACTCCTTTTTTTCCTCCAAAATTGCTTTTCATATTTGGCCTTAGGTCTCCACATGTATTAGATATCTATTGTGTCTTCCTCCAATTCTCCATTCTCCATTGATTTTAAGTTTGTCAGGAAGTTTTTTTGTAATATCATCATCTACACTAACCCTTACAAAGCCTATCCTTTTCATTAAAGTTGTATTTTTGTCAACTTCTAGAGGCTTACCAACTTTGTTAACAATGTAACTTAATCCTTCAGATGACCAATATTCCATAGGCACTCTATCTATATTATTCCATAAAGTGATAGATTCTAACTTACTTCTGTCCCAAGAGACTCTCTGCTGCCATTTCTTGATGAGAATTGGGTGCCCCATCATATGCCAAGGCCCAGTGTCCAGCACCTTCTATGCGTCCTCTTCAGCGTTGAACTTGAAGATGAAAAGCTCATCTTCGTTCACCATTATGCTCTCCAGACCTGTTTTTCCAAGCTACGTTGGCCTATCATTCGAATAGTAGGAATGCCAGCCTTCTTTCTAAGAAAAAACCCACAAGCAAAGAACACCATTTTCTAGCGCCTTGTTATAGAACGTCCAACGGTGCTTAAATCGACTTTCCTTTTTTAGATTCCACTATATGAGCTTGCCAATTTCCCTGGGTCTCCGACGACTAAACTCCATACAGTTCTCTCAATTGCCTTTCTGGATTGTTTTTCGTGGGTTATTTTGGGGGTTAATACAAGGAAGTCAGTGTTGGTGAGAAGGAAAGAAGATGGTGTGTATGTTTTGTAAAAAGTGTTTTCAGGTTTCGGTTAGGGGAAACTTTAGGTTTTTTTTAGTTTATGGAAAGTAGCATTTTAGAGATGGTCGTTGGGTTGTTTTGTGGGAAAACGAGGGAAGGAGAAGTTCGGATAGACATTAAGGATATCAATTTCGGCCCGGTCTATTTTTGTCCTAGATTTGGCAGATTATAGGCGAGCCATGGGTTGACTATGGTCAGCACGGGCCGACCCGGCCCGGCCTGCGGCTCCTAGAAAATGGCGTCGTTTTGTATTTTTTATATTAAAAAAAATATAAACCCGGCCCGCTATTGGCTTGCCGGTCCACGGGCTGACCGCGGGCCGGTCGGCCTATCGGTCCGACCCAGCCCATTGACATCCATAATAGACATGCGACTAAGAGCAATGATATAATGGATAGAGGTTGTATTTCTGCCATAGTCCATAAGTTAATAAACTTGAAACAACAGTAATAATATAGTAAAGAGTGTGTTAAAGAAATGGAGAATTTGAACATAAAGAATAACATTAACTGTACATACATCAAAATGGAAAATTGAACATCTAATTTATATTCCTCTTATGGTTAAAATTACTTGAGAATTATAAATATAAATCAATCTAAATATAATTATTAAAAAAGAAAATAAAAATAAAAATTAGAATAAAATATGATAACCAAAAAAAAATTTCTCTTTGAACCCACTCGTATTGTTTGAAGAAGCTCTTTCTCCAAACAGAGCTTTGCTCTAACTTAGAGTTACTTCCTTAAAGTCTAACTACCAACGTTCACTTCTGAATATTATTGAAATAGTTATTGAGTTTCAAACATAAAAAATGATTAATATCAAGCTTATAAAAGTTCATTCATAAAAATGCATTATTTATGCTAAGTAAGATAGAATAATTACAGATTGTTGAGAAATCAAGTATAAGAAGAATAAAGTTGTATTGAAAACAATAAGAACATAAGAATATTTTTAACATAGCTTAGTCAATAAGATATAATTATGACCTTAAGATTTAAGAATAATTGATTTCACTATTCAATTTAATATCATATTGAAAATTGAAAATTTGTTTTTATAGAAGTAGGTTTATAATAAGGAAATTGACACGTAAAGCCTAGCTAGTACAATTTTATACAAATTGGTAATTATCATATTCAATCTAATTCAAACATGACTTTAATATATCTTGGAATCCTTTTAGAGTTTACAATTTACTAAAAATGTATTTCAAGATTAGACAATTGTTCACATATGGACATGAGGTCTAGTACACTCACAGGTTGTATAATTCACTTCCTTTATTTGTATATGTATATGGGCTTTAAAATGTTCATATCCTCTTTTAGAAAAACCTCAACCACACCAACATGCTCATGCCTTGAGTAGTTTCCTTACTTGTATCTTCATTTTGTATTTCAGAGAAGAACTCGCCCTAATAAATGGTCGTGTTCACCTAAAGACTTCTAAGAGACTCCTGTTTTATTGTCAAAACACTTCAAGCTTTCACATTCATATATATGAGCTATACGTAACAATCTTTGCCTTAGTGATTCAGCCAACACACTTTAAGAAACACTTTTACGTACATTCTTATATATGAGTTATATAAAATGATCTCCATTTCGGCAAAAATAATCTACATAAGTTAGGTTGTATCTAGGTCTAACACCACAAGAGATTAATCAAGTTCAAGAAAATCTTGAACTTCTCCATAGTATCAAGTTTTGTTAGTTAAATTCTCTGAAATATAAACCTTTTCCAATGAGATCTTCTAGATGTAATCTGTCTCTTGAGCTTGTGGAACCTTACATATTTCACTATAATACCCATCTCTCTATCCTACTCTTGACTATCCATAGTCTCATGAAAGGTAGTTAGATCATCATTACTGTACGAGACTAACTCTTCTTAATTACATCTAATTGGTGATCTGATAGTGCATTTCACTCTATCTGTGAATACTGTACTAATGTTCTTCTCTTAACATTTTTCTTTCATCCCTAAACAAAAATTTCTGACACCTTTTGCATATGTTATAAGTTGTTCTAGTTCCACCTATAACATATTTGAACCAATACTGCTCTTTATTAACTCTAACACGTCCTCTCTATATGTTTGTCTGAATATATGCTACTCTTTAAACACTACATCCTTAAAGGTTAACCCTAGATTTGTTACTAAGCATATGAAACTTACAAAGTCTAACTTTTAGTGTTTGTCACCCTTTAATAAGCTCCCCTTATAAAGATATGTCATTCCTTCCTCATTGAGATGACCCATTTGCATGTTTCATAATGTAGTAATATCTTCTATTAACTCTATTACTACAACTTCTCTATCTATACACTCCCTATCAACTTATAGATTTTTCACATAGTTCTAGCCCTTTCATCATAATTATCTCACCTTTTACCACCTTAATATTATCTTTATTGATTTTATATTCAAAATCATTTGCATGTGAGGTATTCAAAGAAATCAGGTTATTTCGTCACCCTACTCCTTCTTATTTGAACAATCCCTCCCGACAGCTCCTACTTGTATCGTTAGGTTGTCATTTTACCTTTAAGTTTAGATATATAACTCCTTTTAGATGAACCATCCTTGTTCTTCTTCATCCTATGATCTTTTCATATATAACCTCTCAGCTTGAGAGCTTTCACTATTATTTAGTCTCTATTAGTTGTGAACTAATAATGCAATATTATGTCTTTTATACCAACTGTTTCCTTACCAATATGAGAATGGTAACTAAATGTTCATAAGAAATAGATAAAGAATAAAACAAAATGATTTCTTTATCCTCATCTATAATAGTCACCTTAAGCTTTAGTTGGTTTGACTATTTAGTTGAACACATTGACATACTATTTTAGATATAGTCTCTCCTGCATTTGTAACCTCTTGTAATCTCTAGTTCATATATAACTTATATGTGAGAGACTTTAACATATATCAACTTTCTCGCTTCTTTTGTATCTCCATAAATGATGTATATCCATGACATAGTACATGATCTTGTCTATTAGACATAGTTGTATAGTTCCAACTAATCACATATGTAACTGGTCCTAACTAAATGAATCCATATATTTTAGCTTATTCTTTTGCAACCCTTTTAACATATCATACTGCATTAACAAATCCTTTACTCTTTGTTGTCATAGTTCAAAATTTCTTGTTTTATCGAACTTTTTGACTTCAAACCTTACAATTGAAGCACTATTGCCTTAATAATGCTTTGATACTACTTATTGAGGAATAATATGCAGTAAGAATAGACTAGCATGAAAGAAAAAGGTAAAAAGACAAGAAGATTTTTAACAAGATTTAGCCAATTGGGTGTATCTACCTCATCGAAAACTGAGAACTACTAATTTTACCATTTAATTGAATCCCACATTGAGGATTATAAATTTCTTCTACTTCTATAGAACTAGGTTTATAAAAAGTATTTAAAATGTAAACTCTAGTTTGAAAATTTTTATATAACTTATCCCTTACAAAATTTAACCCAATTGAAACATGACTATAACAATTAATATAATACTTTCATAGTTTGAAATCCACCAAAAATATGTTTTCAGGTAAGACAACCTGTTAGAAATACAATCACAATCTTTGTTCACACATAGACATGAGTTTTGACACATTCGTATACCAAGCCGTATAACTCTATGCCTTTGTTTGCACATAGGCACAAACTCTAAAATGTTCATGTTCTAAGTTGTGCTTTTCTTCAAAAAATCTTCCACCGTACTAACATGACTATGTCTTGGTTGTGTCCTTGCTAGTATCTTTAACTTTGCTTTCTAGAGGACTGTGTTTCAGGTTAAATTCACTTAAATATCTCCAAAAAATACTTATTTTGTTATTAAAACACTTCAAAATCATACACCTATATATGTTTCATATAAGCCAAAAGGGCTAATTAGCCCTTAGCGTATTCACAGAGATACAAAATAGCCCTTTACATTTCAGAGTGTTCAAATTGAACCCTAACATTTATCAAACATTCAAATCAAACCCCCAAGGTTTGGAAAACGTTCAAATTGAATCCTATGCACTGACGCTGTTAGGGAACAGTCAATCATCTACTAACGTGGCCCGTTAAATGTTGAAGTAGATATTTTTATAACTTTTATGGATGTGGGACCCATCAGATGCTAACGTGTCATAGAGGTAGATCTTACATCAATGGACAAAACTAGGCTTCTCCCTTCTCCCTCACACGCAGAGTTTTAGGATATATATGGACACATACCGTTTTGTTCAATCCCCCCTCTCACACACAGCATTTTCGGACAATTATAGAGACACACCGTTTTCTTCTTCCTAATCCCTAATCTGCTTTCTTTTTCCCACACAATCCCTCATCTCACATTTTTTTCCTCTTCTTTCCTGTGTGTTCTTTCTCATCCCTAATCCCTGTGTGTTCTTCCTCATCCTTAATCTCTGTGTGTTCTTCCTCAAACAACTGGACCATAATTAATTGTTATTTTCATTTCATACACTAAGCAGCTCAACTCACACGCTTATCAGGTGTCTATATCTAGAGGTCAACATTTCATCGTGGTAGGTCCATTGTTGTCTGCCTTTTATATTTTGTGTGGTCCCCTAAATGTTCTTGTTTTTGTGCTTATTGTCTTCCTCAGCTTATGCTTGTTTGATTATGATTGTAAGTTGTGGTCCCCTATGGTTGTTGTGGTTTTGGATGTAAGTCATGGTCCCCTATGCTTGTTGTAATATTGGCTGTAAGCCATGGTCCCCTACGGTTGTTGTTGAAGTTAGTGTACCAGTTTAGGCCTCATTAAATGCTAACAATGGTGTCTTAAATTTTTGATCAATGTATCCACTTTTATGTTGACTTATTGGGTTCTAGCTCAATATATATCTCATTTATGTAGCTTCCAATTTTTATTTTAAAAGATATGGCTAGTGTAACTTTCTAAAGGATGTCTTTGGGTGACTTCGATAGTATACTCCTTGCATTTGAAGCTGAAGGGGATAGATGCACTAGGATTGGAATGAGTTTAGATCTTGCATCTATAATATTGAAGTCTCTAAACTTAAATTAGAGAGATTTTTCTTCACTTACAGTAATCAACATATTCGGTCTCTTGTGTCGATTAGGATTCAGAGATTGAAGGTGTTGGTAATACAGTTATTAGAATTTTTTACTGGTACTTATGTATTAATCGTACATATAGTTTCACTTATTATAAAGCACTTCTATTTTTAGTATTACTTTTAGTACATCTATCTAATGTTCACTTCATATACTTTCTGTCATAATTGTTCATCTAAAGAGAAAATTCGAAAACAAATGTTCGTTATTCTTTGTCTACTTGGATTTAGAAAAAGTTCTAATCCATCAATAGATAGGCCTTTTAACGTCAATGGTTTTTGCCTAAATAAGGTCTAAAGATTTAGTTTGAATTTGTTAATTTTATTTCATGCCTACCAATAACATCTTTGAGCTTCCTTCTTCTTGTTAATATATATAGATAGATGATATGTTATATATTCTAAAATCCTTCCATTTTACAAATATAGTGAAAATGGTTTTAGCTAAACTAATTACGATTAATATAATTACAAATTCTTCATTTGTAACTGCTAGCATTTCCAAAAAAAATTGAATTAGCTTGTTATGGATAATGTATTACAATAGTAATGACGGATGTGTTATATGGAAATATTATAATAAAACATAAGTTTAAAAATGGATATATTATATATTGTTGGAATAAAATTTTTATGTTGTATATTGTTGTATAAGGGTTATGAAATGAATAATGGGTCCAAAAGTGTCAACACATTGCTCACTTATGAACCAAAATTCAAGAGTTTTGTGGCTTCAAGAAGATAATAGTAACTATAAGTTTTGCCGTAAAGTGATTTAGGCATAAGGAATAAAGACATACTCACCTCACTAAGGCTAGAGGACGGTAATGCTATTTGTAACCAATCTCAGCTTTTGGGACATGTATTGGAATATTTAAATGTATGCTTTTTGGTGAAGTATCCATTATATTGTTGATAATATCATTTAAATGTATGCCTTTTGGTGATACACTTGACTTTATAAATTTTTTGTGAATAGTTATATGATGGATGAACATGGAAGCATAAGGTTGTTTTACGGTGGAAAGTTTGTTGTAGAGCTAGAGTTGAAATATGTTAATAGTGAATCAAGGATTTTTGATAAAGTAGACCTAGATTTTGTTAGCTATAGGCAAATATGTGAGATGAGGAAGTAGTTAGGATAACTTTAAGTCGATAAGGTCTATTACAGAGAACCTAGTTTTTAGTTTTGTGAGTCTTTGAAGTTGATTAAGTTAAATGAAAGTTGTCTACGATTTATCAATTTGATGAAAATTAACGAAAGGATTAATGTATATGTAACTCATATATTAGACACCCCATCATTTGTACCTGACATATTGCCTGTATCTAGAGGAGAGGATGGAAATGGGGAGGGGGTGCGTTAAGAGAAAAGTTGTGGAGCCATAAGAGGTGGTAGTACTGAAGGTGTTAGTTTAGGAGTTGAAGCAGAGGTGGATGATGATGATGATGAGCATGACGATGGTTTTATACATGTTTAGATTCTTGATGACCACGAACCAGTTGAAATTGAGTTGACAGATTTTGGTACTTCTATTGGTAGTAATCAATATCCTATAGAAGAAGAGCCTAGTGAGGCGTTCCGAAGGCTAAGTAGTACTATTAGGCACAATCCATCTGATGCTGAACCAAATTGGGGATTAGGAATGGAATTTGACTCTGCAAAATAATTTAGAGAGTCTGTTGTGAATTATATAGTGCAGACATGCCACAACGTCAAGTTTAGGAAAAGTGAAAGACATCGGATGGGAGTGAGATGTATTGAGGGATGCTCATGGGAGTTGTATGTCATTTGTGACAAGAATGGAGGGTGCTTTAAAGTGCTGACATACAATGATGAGCATAGGTATTTTACGATCAACAAACCAAAATTGGTTTCCACTAAGTTACTAATGAGACATTTTAGGGACAGAATACTTGATAATGATAATTAAATGTTATTGACAATGATAACTAAAACATGTAGATGTCTATGAAGTTTATTCATTAATTCATGCATCTTTATCTCTTTTCTGTAGTTCAAAAGATTATAAATATGCTTTGATGCGATGAAAAGAGGATGGAGGCATTTGAAGGCCATCTTTGGTGTTGATGACTGTTTTTTGAAGACTAAATTCCAAGGTCAACAGGTAAGTGCAGTTGGGAGGGATGGGGATAGAGGTGTGTATCCATTGGCATAGGTAGTTATTGAGGTGGAGAACACTGAGTCATGGACTTGGTTTATGAGTTTACTGGCTTTAGACTTGGAGTTGCGAAATGGTGAAGGACTAACAATTATATCAGATATGCAGAAGGTTTTTTTTATTCGTTGATTAATAAGCATATTATATTGTGTCAACTACATATTAACTTTATTTATTTTATTGTTATAGGGATTGATTAGAGTAATGGAAGACACAACACCATATGACACTCATCGTATGTGTGCAAAGCAAAAATAAAATAATGGGCATATGAAATTTAAAGGAAAAGACTTGCGAAATCAATTTTGGAATTTTTCTTGATCAACATATGTAAAAGATTTTAACGAGTAGTTGAAAAGATTGGTCAAATGTAAAAGATTTAACCAGTCTTTTGAATCCAAATGTCCAGTTGTTAATATCAACATGAATGAAACATTCAATGCATGGATATTGCCAGCTAGAGATAAGCCAACTATAAGCATGCTAGAAACAATCAGAATAATGGTGATGAAGAGGCATACAGAGAGGAGACAATTTGTATATAGATGGAAATCAAAAGTTGCACCTAGGGTTGTGAAAAAATTAGAAAGCAATAAGAAAGATTCTATACAGTGGAGAATTGTTTAGAATGGTGATGGAGCGTATGAAATTACCAAAGGTGATGCCAAGCACATTGTGAGGACTGGTAGAAACAAATCATTTAGTTGTCGGGCATGGGAGCTATATTGATATCCTTGCAAGCATGTTGTAAGTGCTACTCTTCATTCGAAATAAAGACTGGATGTAACACCCCACTCCCGCTGGACCCGAACCCGATATGGATGGTGATATCCGAGTTCGTGCCCCGCCAGGGTGGCGTGCTAATGCACTCAATCATTCAAAAGTCGGTATAATTTTTTTTATAACATAATATGCGGAATACATACTCAAATGGGCCCCACATTCAATCATCATCATTGTCAATTAACGCAAATT
>JAOQMS010000002.1:12752892-12768021 GCA_027563885.1 Erythroxylum longipes
GTGGCATAATCGAGCAAACTATGGTTAGCCCGTGGCCCGCCCATGGCTTGGTCAGCCTGAGTCAAAATCATGCTGAGCTGGGCCAAATTTGACATCCTTAATATTTTCTTAATCAACCATTATTGATTTCTTTCAAAATTGAATATTGTTAGTGACATGTTTATTTGTAGGTTGGTAGCTCTTTGTATAGTCGTAAATGGAAGTTTGTAGAAGTCGATCCATATTCATTCAAACTATCTTTTAAACCAAGAGGTCCAAGGTTTAAAGGACAACCTAGCATAACTTCTCAACGGTTACAAACTAAACCAATGAGGCGGAGATTATGAAGAAATCAACCATAATGTGATCAACCTTCTCAACCAAGTGGAAATGAGGGAAGCAATGTGGTTAACTCACAGACTTTACGTTGATGTTGTTTGTATGGATGGATAGATAACATAACTTCTGTATACAAAAAAAATTATGATGTAATCACTTTTATCTATAATCACAATTAGACATGTTGCTCGAATTGTTTATTCTGATATCAAATTTGTATTTAATTGCTTATGATGAGCCCATATGAACAATTAATTCTTCAAAAGATTATAAACTATTAATTAGGGTCATTGAAGCAACTTTATGAATAACAAAATAATAAAGAGAAAGCATAGTGTATAATATACAAGTTCAAATGAGGAGTTTTCATTTTCATAACTCACGTTTTTTTAAATAGTATAATTTACTTTTACTTATCTAGAAAAAACCAAAATTTTAAACTCATCATAAGTACAAAAACCCCAATAATAATTAGTACAACAAATTTCAACTCATTTTTCTCTTTCGTCAGTAAAATAATGTCTTCTTTAATTAGCTTTATTTGCTCCTCAATTATGAACGTCGAATGTGATTTAATTGTGCTTCATTCAGCTCCTGCTTTAAACTATCTACTTTTTTCTTCATGTCATGAATTACTTTAATAGCTATGTCATGAAATTTGTCATCATACCACTTAAAAAATTCACATTTTCCAACCTGAAAGATCATTAACAATTATTAGGTAAAAACATTAAACATATATACAAACAATTTTAACTTATTAACAAAACTTAAGCTTACAGGATATTTGGTGCATCCATAAAATATTCTTCCTAGGTTTTTTTCACTCCAAGAGGTTCTTAACGGAGCTCTTAAACCACAATAACACACCACATTATCATTATTTGAATTTAATGTAGTGTTAGTTAAAGACGTCACGTCTATATCTTTGGATAGTTGTTGCAAATTTAAACGAGTACTCTTACTTCTTCTAATCAAAGGTCGAAACAATATGTCAACAATATCAAGTAACTCCATAGAAAAATCATTCATATATGTCATATATATTCAAACTATTGGACCCCAAAATTTTTCTTAGAATTTAACAATCATGAATAGAAATTAAAACTATTAAATTAGAATCTGTTGGAGTTTAGTCATGAATATATTTTATTTACATGTGTTTGTATGAATTAAATAGAAATTTTAAATAGAAATGTTAGAATTAAGTTAGTGTGTAATAGGCACAAGAGAATAAAAGAGCAAGTAGACATTAAATTAAATATGGAAGGGTAAACTTGGAAGGACTAAAAATGTTCTTAAATAAATAAGAAAAGAAATGAGAAAGATGAAGTGAAGTGTGCTAGAGAAGCTAGGAAGAAAGAAAAAAAAACGTAGAAGGAACTAGAAGAGAAGTAGAAAACGAACCATAAAAAGGAAGAAGGAAAGAAAGAAAAAGGAGAAAGAAGAAGAAGGAAAAGGATTCAACTGAGTTTTAAGTAACCTTCATCTTTTCTTCTTGCTTTGGTAGAAAAAAGAACTAGAGAAAATGAGTTTCATGTGCTGGAAATAAAGGGAGAAAGGAGAGGACTAAGAATCCCATTTTTTATTTTCATGGATTTTCATCTAGATCTTAGTTATTCTAGCCTAGATAAACAATGGGGAAACTTAAGTCGAAGCTCAATTTTGATTATTAAAGCTTTATGGATTTTCTATTTGTATATTTGTTTGATCAAAAATTTGTTTGTTTAAATAAAATCAAGAAAATCCAAGGCAAGAGCAAGAGGAAAGGATAACTTGAGTTTGGACTTACAATTAATTAGGTAGGTAATAAGTTTATAGCTACTGTGGAAGATGGGTTGATTTCTTGCTTGCTTGCGTGCTTAGTTGCTTGACTTTGAATTATTGCGATTGTTAGAAAATGCACTATTATTTACTATCAGGTTATGCCTTGAAAGATGTTACGACATTTTGTATTAATGAAAAGAGGAAAAAGCACAAGAAGCATGAAAGTATAAACATGTGATGAATTGAATTGAGCATCAAAATTTGTTTATGTTTGGGCACGAGAGATACCATTTCATTCGTCGCGTGCATGTTGACTTAAAGCCTTCTCTCGGCTACCCGCTTATGGTACATGAGCTCCTAAGAAATGGACTCATTTAGTTTATGGTGTAAACTTTGGTTTCTCCATTTTGATCCATGGTACTCTCTCAAGCCATTATGTTTGTGCATTTCATTTTGATTTGTTGAGCATGATACACAATTAAGTATTATGTTTTGATGGTTAAATATACAAGATATGATTTATATGATAACATTTTTTGGGTTATGATTTTTTTGAGCTAGAACTGTCGATAATTTAATTACTACATTAATTATTTATATATATATATATATCCTTCAGTCCTCATCCAATCGAAAAGATGAAAGCGAAAGGTCTGGCTCTAGCCTCCACAACCGATCTTTCGACAGGAGTGAGTTTAGGAGATTAGTTATTTTTTTATTTTTTCCTAAATATATGTAATAACCTAGATCGCAATCAATGTCATGGGAAACCGAATCCCTTGTTCTAGGTAAGGGCATTTCTAGGAACTGATGATCTTTGCGAGCTCGAGTGAGTTATACATTGTGTGTGGATCGTTACCAATGGTTATAAATGCATTATACACTGAGCTTCATGTCTCAACCTATTATTTTTTCCACTCCTCATGTGCAAAATGAGAAGATAATTAATCCAAGGCAAGCCTTGGAAAACTCCAAGATATCTACCTTTTGTAACTAAGTTAGTTCAACTATATTTGGTAGCTTTATAACCATATCAAGCATGAACATTCATTTATATTTTATATTATGCTATTAATGTGACCTTTGATATATAATTAGAGCTATGTACAAACTCCTTTTTAATTAAGCAATGAAAGTAAGAGTTGAAGAAGTTCCCTTTGTACATGTTCAATACTATCTTCTTTGTTGGGTTGTTAATTGTTGGTGGAAATGAATAGTATATTATTAGATGGCCCTAGATAGATTTAAAATAAATTGTCATACTGGGAGTCGTATATGTACATTTAGTGTTTGTTGGATCTGGGTCTTTTTGGAATATGTAAAGCTCATAAAAGGCGAAAGAAGAAAAGGGGGACACAACTGCAAGACTACCCTGGATAGAATTAGTGGCTCTAACTTCCACGAATAAAATGTATTAATCTAGGAAAAATTGGACAAATTTGTCTTTAGAAAAATTGTATTTTGTCCTCTTAGCTTTCCAACAGTATATTTTATGTAATTTTTGGACTCCAAAATAAAGAGATATGGCCTTTACATGATAATGTCACTGGTGCTGGCAGAGGCTACAGTGCTATCCCTGACAGAAATTGTGTCCTGATTTCAATGATTAAACTGTATTGATGAGGTTGAATCAGATAAGGTTATCTTCATAACAGTTGTATCTTATCCTCTTAGCTTTCCAATGGTATAAATTGTGAAATTTTTAGACATCAAAATTGAGAGATATGCTTTTTACAAGATAGTGCCGCTAGATAGAGTATATGCTAGACATCTTTTAGGGAAATAACTGATTTGAGTTTCTCATTACAACTTTAAGCTTCCAGCCTTCTTCTCACTTGATCTTAACCTAATCCTCATGTAATGTAGCCATGAAATAAGTACCGAGACCTGGGCCCAAGGTTTGGTATCAAAGCCTAAGTTTTAAGGATTCCTAAGCTTAGAATATGTTGTAATATGAATTATTATGATGTGTGATTACTTGTTTTCTTTTGTTTTACATATACATGTAAAAGTATAATGGGAAAATAATTTTTTATGGCATAGTAATTAATAGGTATGGAACACGGTATGACCTATATGGAATATGTTGTGTTTATTGAATGTTTGAAATTGATGAATGTTTAACTATGTTATGGTATGATGTTTACTATGTAAAGATTGATTAATCTTAGAAGAATAAATTAGGGAGTTAGGTCAAGCGTGTTCAGCTCCTAGTGCATGTTGGCACCTGCAAAAAGGTTATTTAAATAACCTGAAGGGACCTAGGCACTCATGTGCTTCGGAGATCCATGCTTTGTTAGGAACATTTAATTGTGGAATTAGGAAACATTAAATTGTCTGAAAATGATAATGGTTAACTACAGGTTAGAGAATCTTAAGATTAATTAAAAATAGTAAGTTTGTAGATTATTTAAGAATTGTTAATTCCAAATTGCTATGTTGTTTGCATTGTTGAATTGATTGATTGCATTGAGTGACATGTATATTATGCATACATGTAGGAAATAAGATTAAAATGAAATGTAAGCTAAATGTTAATGTTTAAATTAAAGGAGTAAGATGCCACCTTATAGAAGAACATGAAGATTTTTGCAAGGATTTGTTACACCTGACTCTCCACCAAAAGAGGAGGGCACTGATGAGTCTAGAGCCCTAGGAAATGTTGAGGCTTTTGTAGGGCATGATAGTGAATCCTTTTGATCAAAAACACATGAGTCACGTCTTCCTCATGAGCAAATGTCTAATCCCTTAGATCCTAGACTATTCCAAGCCTTTGCTTAAACTATTGTCCAGACCATGGACCAGATGCCACAAACTTCTACCCCGGCCTTAGCTAAAAAATGAAAGCAATTTGATAAGCTTAGGAGGTATAGGGCAATGGATTTTCATGGAACAACTAATCCAGAAGTGTACTAGGGAGTCAGATAAAACCACCGTTGTTGACATGGGAGGATTTCCTATCTACTTATAGGAAGAAATATTTATCTGAGGTGTATATCTAGCAGAAGTAAAGGGAGTTTTGATCTCACCCATAGATAGATGACGGTAAGCAAATATAAGCATAAATTTACGTAATTGTCCTGATATGCAGCTGAGATGATGATGAGCGAAGCGACTAAGTGCCGTAGGTTTAAAGCAGGATTGCATTTAGCCATCAGAGAAAAAATGGTGACGTATAATTTCTGTGACTTTTAACAGCTTATAGAAGCTGCGTTAATGGTTAAGAATGTAGAGAATATAAAAAGCACAGTAAACAAAAAGAGGAAAGGAAGAGAACAGTTTAGGAGGGGAGGTAGTGCTCCTATACTAGAGAGGAATGCCAGGATTTTTCCCGCACTGTCTGAGGTTAGGAGCTGTGGTGCAACTAGGACCAAATAGATGACAACTATCTCTCATTAAGCCTCAACGGTTGGAGGCAATAGAAGAAGAGAAGGGGATAAGCCATCCATTCCCAAATGCGACCAATGTGGCAAATTCTATAAAAGGATTACTATAGGCTGAGTGGAGCTTGTTTTAACTGTGGAGAAAAAGGGCACATGGCTAGAAAGTGCCCACAGTATGCAAGATGGGAGAGAACTCATATGCAAGCTCCAAAAAAGGCTAAGACTATGGGAGTTAAGGTTACAACTGAAGTGGGTAGTTCTAGTGCAGCCAAGAAAGTGAATCCTTCAAGAAGACCGAGGGGGCAAGCAATAGCTAGGGCATTTTCATTGACGAGGGAGGAAGTAGAAGCAGGTCCAGAGGTTGTGACTGGTATGTTTAAATTATTTAATGATGATATTACTATTTTAATTGATCTAGGGTCTACCAACTCATTTATTTTGTCAAGTAGGATCGTGCATGTTAGAAGTTTGAGTCCATTAGATAGTCGTTTGATGGTTAGTACCCCAATTGTCTAGTATATCATTATTAGTGAAGTTTATAGAGATTGTGAAATATACATTAGTGGAGTGAAATTTGTGGTGGATTTAATTCCATTGAAGATGGAGGGATTAAAAGTGATTTTAGTCATGGATACTTTAGAAAAATATAATGCCAATTTGAATTGCAAATAGAAGACAATAGAGTTTGAATTGGACAAAGGTGAAAAGATGGTGTTTATGGGAGACAGGAAAGTAAGTTCAACTAGAATTATTTCAGCTCTAACAATAGAGAAAATGATGAGGAAAGGATATGAAGCATTCTTGGCATATTTGGTGGACACGAAAATAGATGGAGGAAAATTAGAAGATATTCCTATGGTCATGGAATTTCCAAATGTCTTTCCAGAGGAATTACTAGGACTACCACCATCTAGAGAGATTAAGTTTACCATAAAGCTTCTTCTAGGCATTGCACCAATATTAATTCGACCTTATAGAATGGCTCTGACAGAATTGAAGGAGCTTAAAAACAGTTAGAAGAGCTATTGGAGAAAGGTTATATTAGGCCTAGCTCCTCACCTTAGGGAGCTCCAGTTCTTTGTGTGAAGAAGAAAGATGGATCCTTGAGGATGTGTGTGGACTACAAGAAGCTTAATCATGCCACCATCAAGAATAGATATCCCCTCCCACGCATAGATGATTTGTTTGATCAATTACAAGGGAAAAAAGTCTTCTCCAAGATAGACTTGAGATCTGGTTACCACTAATTGAGAATAAAGGAGTCTGATGTGTTAAAGACTTCCTTTAGAACATGATATGGGCATTTTGAGTTCTTAGTTATGCCCTTTAGACAAGCTAATGCCCTTGCAGCCTTTATAGACTTAATAAATAGGGTCTTCAAGCTTTTCTTAGACTAATTTATCATATTCTTTATTGATGATATATTAGTTTATTCCAAGAGTGAAGAGGAGCATGAAGAACACTTAAGGATTGCCTCAGAGACATTGAGGAAGAAAGAGCTCTATGCCAAATTTAATAAATATGAATTTTGGCTAAGGGAAGTGGTGTTTCTTAGAGATGTAATTTCAAAAAAAAAGGAGTACATATAGATCCAAAGAAAATAAAAGTTGTAGTTAAATGGGAAGTAACCAAGAATGTAGCAGAAGTGAGGAGTTTCTTGGGTTTAACAGGTTATTATAGAAGATTTGTAGAAGGATTTTCCATGATAGTAGCCCCGCTCACCAAATTGAGAAGGAAGAGTCAAAAGTTTGTGTGGACAGAAGAATGTCAGAAGAGCTTTGAGGAATTGAAGAATAGGCTCACAACTGCAACAATTCTGACCTTGCCTTCTGGTAGTGATGGATATATAGTATAGTGATGCCTCAAAGAAGGGATTGGAGTGTGAGTTGATCCAAGGTGATAAAGTGATTTACCTGTGCTTCTAGGCAATTAAAACCCTATGAGATGAACTATCCCACACATGACTTGGAGCTGGCTACCATAATTTTTCCATTGAAAATATGGAGACATTACTTATATGGAGTCACGAACAAGGTATTTACAGACCACAAGAGTTTTAAATATTTGATGAGCCAAAAAGAGTTAAATCTTACATAAAAAAGATCGTTAGAACTACTGAAGGATTATGATTTAATGATAGACTATCACCCAGGGAAAGCTAATGTAGTAGCGGATGCAATGAGTAGAAAATCAACTATGGCATATGTGCAGATAGTATACCTTCCTTTATTGATGGAATTAGCCAAAATTAAGGTGACGTTGAGGCAAGCCGAAGATGGTTGTATATTGGCTAATTTTAGAATAAGGCCAATGTTGAATTAAAAGATTAAGGAATTGCAGGAGCAAGATGTGTACTTGAGCAAGCATAGAGAAGAAATTAAAAATGGTAAGCCTTCTAAAATAGAGATAAGAGAAGATGGATTGATGGTGGTAGACAATAAATTATGTATTCTAGACATGTAAAAGTTGAAGGATGAAATTCTTGATAAGGCATACAATGATCCTTATGCAGTGCATTCATAGAGTATAAGAATGTACAGAGATTTAAAAGAGCACTTATGGTGGAGAGGAATGAAAAAAGATGTTGCAGAGTACGCTAGAAAATGCTTAGTGTGCTAATAATTAAAAAGAACATCAAGCACCTATCGACAAGCTTAAACCTTTGTCTATTCCTGAATTGAAGTGGGAGAATATTACAATGGATTTCTTGATGAGATTACCAAAAACTAGAAGGAAGCATGACGCAATATGGGTGATTGTCGATAGGCTAACCAAGTCAGCACATTTGTTGCCAATTAAAAAAACAAATTCTTTGAATGCCTTGGCCAAGAAATACATAGATGAAATAATCAGACTTTATGGGATTCCAAGTTTTATAGTCTCAAAAGAGATCCCAAATTCATCTCCAGATTTTGGAAAAGCTTGCAAGAGGCTTTGGGAACCAAGTTGCATTTTAGCATAACTTTCCATCCATAGACTGATGGCTGATCAGAGAGGACAATAAGGACATTGGAGGCAATGTTAAGAGCATGTGTTACGGACTTCAAAGGCTCATGGGATGATCATCTACCTTTAATTGAGTTTGCTTACAATAATTCCTACCACTCAGGAATTCAAATGGCACCTTATGAAGCTTTGTATGGTAGGAGGTGAAAAATTCCTATTTGTTGGGATGAGGAAGGTGAAAGGAGACTTTTAAGACCTGAGTTGGTACAAGCTATAGTTAACAAGATTAATTTAGTGAAGTAGAGAATCAAAGCAGCTCAAGGCAGGATGAAGAGTGATAAGGACGCACATAGGAAGGAGATGGAACATGAGGTAGGAGACAAAGTATTTCTTAGAGCCTCTCTATAGAAAGGAGACTTAAGATTTAGTAAAAAGGGCAAGCTTAGTCCAAAATACATAGGTCCTTATAAGATTATTGAGAAAATTGGGCCTCTAGGTTACAAGTTAGCATTGCCACCAGAATTATCTAAGGTTTATAATGTCTTCTATGTATCAATGCCAAGAAGATATAGATCCGATCCTTCACACATAGTCTAACCTTAAGAGGTTCAATTAAGGTAGGATTTGACTTATGAAGAACAACCAATGGAGATTCTAGATTCAAAGGAAATGGTCTTGAGAAACAATACTATGAAGCTGGTTAAAGTGTTATGGAAGAACCATGCAAAAGAAGAGGCAACATGGGAGCCTTTGGAAGCCATGAAGGAGAAGTATCCACACTTAATTGTAGACTCAAGTAAGAGTTTTGAGGATGAGATTCTTTAAGGGAAGGAGAAAGGTTAGACCCCAAAATTTTTTCTTAGAATTTAGTAAATTAATTTAACAAGCATGAGTAGAAATTAGAACTATAAAATTAGAATCTGTTGGAGTTTAGTCATGAATACATTTTATTTACATGTGTTTGCATGAATTAAATAGAAATATTAAATAGAAATGTTAGAATTAAATTAGTGTGTAATAGACATGAGAGAATAAAAGAGCAAGTAAACATTAAATGAAATGTGGAAGGATAAACTTTGAAGGACTAAAAGTGCTCTTAAATAAACAAGAAAAGAAATGAGAAAGATGAAGTGAATTGTGCTAGAGAAGCAAGGAACAAAGAAAAGTAAAAGACATAGAAGGAACAACAAGAAGAGAAGTAGAAAACGAACCAAAAAAAGGAAGAAGGAAAGAAAGAAAAAGGAGAAAGAAGAAGAAGGAAGAGGAAAAGGATTCAGCTGAGTTTTAGGTAACCTTCTTCTTTTCTTCTTGCTTTCGTAGAAAAAAGAACTAGAGAAAATGAGTCTCATATGCTGGAAATAAAGGGAGAAAAGAGAGGACCAAGAAACCTATTTTTGAATTTCATAGATTTTCAACTAGATCTTAGTTATTCTAGCCTAGATAAACCATGGGTAGACTAAGTCTAAGCTCAATTTTAATTATTAGTTCTTTATGGATTTTCTATTTGTATATTTGTTTGAATGAAAATTTGTGAAGGAAACCAAGAAAGTCCAAGGCAAGAACAAGAGGAAAGGAAAACTTGAGTTTGGACTTACAATCAATTAGGTAGGTAATATGTTTATAGTTATTATGGATGATAGGCTAATTTCTCGCTTGATTGCATGCTTAATTGCTTAACTATGAATTATTGCGATTGTTAGAAAATGAACTATGATTTATTATCATGTTATGGTTGAAAGATGTTACAACATTTTACATTAATGAAAAGAGGAAAAAGCACAAAAAGCATGAAAGTATAAACATGTGATGAAATGAATTGAGTATCGAAATTTGCTTGTGTTTGGAGAAGAGAGATACCATTTCGTTCGTCACGTGCACATTGACTTAAAGCCTTCTCCCGGCTTCTTGCTTATGGCACATGAGCTCTTAAAAAATGGACTCATTTAATTCATAGTGTAACTTTGGTTTCTCTATTTCGATCTATGGGACTCCCTCAAGCCATTATGTTTATGCATTTAATTTTGATTTGTTTAGCATGATACATAATTGAGTGTTATGTTTTAATGGTTAAATATATATGATATGATTTATATGATAACATTTTTTTAAACTAGGAGTTCTTTGAGCTAGAAATATAGATAATTTAATTATATATATATATATGTTTGATTATGTGTGGGTTGTTAGCAATGGATATAAATGTATTAGCCACTAAGCTTCGTAGCTCAACCTATTATTTTTTCCACTCCTCAGGTACAGAATTAGAAGATAATTGATTTTTGCAAGCCTTGGCAAACTCCATGATATCTACCTTTTATTACAAAGTTAGTTCGAATATATTTGGTAGCTTTATAAGCATATCAAGCTTGAGCATTGATTTATATTTTGTATTATACTATTGATGTGACCTTTGATATTTAATTAAAGCTATGTACAAACTAAGTTTTGATTAAGTAATGAATGTAAGAGTTGAAGAAGTTCCCTTTATACATGTTCAAAACTATCTTCTTTGTTGGGTTGTTAATTATTGTTGGAAATTTAATAGTATGTTGTTAGATGGCCCTGGATAGATTTAAAATAAATTGTCATACTAGGAGTCATGCATGTACATTTAGTGTTTGTTGGATCTGGGCCTTTTTGGAATATGTAAAAGCTTATAATAGGCAAAAAAAGAAAAGGGGGACATAGCTGTAGCACTACCCTGGACTGAATTAGTGTCTTTAACTTTCATGAATAAACTATATTAATCTAGGTAAGACAAAGTTGTCTTCAGGAAAACTGTATTTCGTCCTCTTAACTTTCCAACGGCATATCTTATGTATTTTTTGGACTCTGAATGAAACAGATATGGCCTTTACACGATAACATCACTGGTGCTGGCAGAGGTTGTAGCACTATCCCTGACAAAAATTATGTCCTAATTTCAAAGATTAAACTATATTGATGTAGGTGGAATCATACAAAGTTTTCCTTATATAATTTGTAGGTTATCCTCTTAGCTTTCCAATGGTATAAATTTTGAAATTTTTGGACATCAGAATTGAGAGATATGATTTTTACAATACAACGTCGCTAGACAGGGTATATGCTGGACAACTTCTAGGGAAGTAACAGATTTGAGTTTCTCATTACAACTTTGAGCTTCCATCCTTCTTCTAACTTGATCTTCACCTAATCCTCATGTAATGTAGCCATGAAATAAGTACCAAGAATTAGGCTCAACACAAACAATGTGTTAGGAGTAAAAAGCATCAACTGGTTTCACCAAATTCATTAAAATTTTCCTAGACCCTATTCCATTAATTTTCTTTATTAAAAATGTAACGAATTTTACATATGATGAACTTTCTCCACATAAAAAGACACAAGACTTTAGCCTTTAGTCTTATGTCTGCCCTAGAATATACAGAAATCTCTCATGTTTCGATCTATATTAGTCAAAATTTTCTAAGATATTCACAACCATATCTGGTAAGAACAAATTGTCCAGATCTAAAATAAGTTCAAATATCCAATGCAAACTTTGGAAATAAGTCTATGATTTTATCAAATCCTCCTTTACAATCATTTAAACATCCATGGATATCTCCTACCTTCTTGTTGTTAGGAAAGGTACTAGAGGGTGTATTAAAATACCACTATACACTTTTCACTAGCAACCATGTTCAGGCATTTCATAGTTAGTCAACTGTATGTAACTATAGATTACTTGAGGCTATCTAATATTTAGTACTGCACTAAAGATTTGAAGTGTAGCTTCTTAGACCTATTCTTAAGAGGGTAATGATGCCTAGACCAATAACATCGGAAATAAGTTACATGAGACTAAATAGGAACATACAATAATTATTTGACTTATACTTCATGTTTAGGCAATGATAAAGTCAACATTGCAGGCATTTCCTTTCTCGAATAGGTCATGTTATTTATATTCCTTCCATTAAATTTTCATCAATTCTTCATATTACTATTTTTCCTAATAATTTATGGTCTATTAGTTCCCTTACAAATGAACTTAATTGTAAAGCTGAAATCTATCTTATGTATTTTGCTTTTCGAGAACTGAGTATAGTGAAGATGATTGGGTATATTAGATTGCAAGATGGTTTGTATGTATTACATAAGAGTAGTCACATTTTTTATGTAAGTGCTACATAGCAAACATCACTCACTGTTACCTTCTAAAACTCAAGCCATAATAGAAGATTCAATGTCTGCTAACCAATTGTTGATTCAATTACATAGTCCATCGTTTAATTTTTTAAAAAGATAATAACCAAAGTTGTTTAAAAACTGTAATTTCAATTTACTATTTTTTAATTCTTATGAATTTTCCAAGCACAGAAGACATTCTTATCCTTTGAATGTCCTGAAAGTCTACTAAGGTGATGCAGTACTTTTAGCTGTATTTTTTTAATAAAATGTCTTTGAAATCATACAACTAATATGACAACACTGATAAAGCAAAATAGCAGCAGATAGTGAAAAATGGTTGGTGTATTGATCGACATTAAGTGAAGGCAGACCAGAGGTCATGGATAGAGAAGACATTTTAAAAAGATAAATCGATACTCTCTTAATAAAGCTAAGGTCCATATTCAATCAATTTTATTTATAAATAACATATAGATTGTTGTCGCTGAAGAAGAAGACACACAAAGCATAAGTTAAGGCAGACAACAAGCACACAAACAAGCAAATTTAGGGTACCACACAAAACATAAAAGGCAGACAACAATGGACCTACCACGATGAAATGTTTACCTCCAAATATAGACACCTAATGAGCGTTTGAATTGAGCTGCTTCATGTGTGTGACAACAATAACAATTAATTACGATCCAATCATCTGAGGAAGAACACACAGGAATTAGGGATGAGGAAGAACACACAAGGAAGAAGAGGGAAGAAGTGCTAGATGAGGGATTGTGTTAGAAGAAGGTGGCAGAATATGGATTAGGGATTGGAAGATTTCGGTTAAGGAAGAAGATGATAGATTAAGGATTAGGAAAGAAGAAAATGGTGCGTCTCCATGTCTATATGAAAATGCTACGTGTGAGGGAGGAGGGATTGGGCAAAACAGTGCATGTCTATATATGTCCCCAAATGCTGCGAGTGAGGGAGAAAGGGGATGATGCATTTTATCCTTGGATATGGGACACACCTTCAAGACACATTAGTATCGGGTGGTGCCACATCTATGAAATTTTAAAAAATAATCCACAGCAGCATTTAACGGGCCACGTCAGTGGTTAACTGATAGTTTCCTAACAACATCAGTGCATAAGGTTGAATTTGAATGTTTGATAAACAATAAGGTTCAATTTGAACATCTAAAATGTTAGGGGCTATTTTGTAAATCCGTGAATACGTCTAATTAGCCCTTTTGGCTGTGTCATACACAATAAAGACCTTATCCAATTACAATTAATTTTTTCATTTTTATATATTGATTATTGAGTTTCAGACATAATAAATAAATAAATCAAGTTTATATAAAAATAATGAATTGAACATCCAAAATTTCTATTATATTTTCATTTTATTTTTAAAAATTTTTATTTAGGCTAGTTAAAATGAAATAAATTAAAGACTTTATTCAACTGCCATTTAGTCGTTCATATTTTCCAGATGTAGTTATTGTTTTAAACCTAACAAATGACTAGTCGAGCTTATTACCAAAAGTTAGTTTAAACTTTCTAAACTCCCATTATATTTTCATTTCATTCTTATCCTTTCTACTTATTTCATCAGAGTTATAAACATAGCTAAAACATTTTAAATTAACATAGAATATTAGTTTACTGCCATTTGCATTCTTCATTAACCTTTACTTATAATTCAACTGATGACTATGGAATTATCAACTATCAGTATACATGATATTACTTAGCTCTAACTTAATAAAAATTGTTCAGTAGTTATGCCATTATAAAGCTCTTTACATAAAAAGAAAAGATTTGTATAATCAAATTAGAGCCTTTTTGGGTCAAAAGTTTACTTTGAAAGGTGTTCATCTACCATCAATTGTTTTGGCTCGTTCACATCAGCACCTAGTCATCAATTATGATTCAACTTAAAAGTGAGAAAAGCTATAAATATATATCTATAATAATGTTTTTGAAGTAATGTTTAATAATAGATTCAGTAATTACTAATTTAATCTTAGTTTTATATATATCTTAGAGAATAGATTATTAATCTTAAAAGTTTTATATATTTACTCTTTCCAGTTATATACATTTTTAGAAAGAGAAAAATAAAACAACAGTCTTGCATAATTCTCCAAATTGTAAGGTTATAGGGAGTATGCCACTAAATTTCCCTGGGAGACCTAATTGTAAGGTGACATTGAGTCAATGGAGGGCTTTTCTCTGGTAATAGATGACAACTCTTGAATAAATATGAAGCTTTTGCATTTTTTGCAAACACAACTATCCTTTGAGTCCTTAAATTTACAAGGACGAATATATAATAATTAAAGGGCTTATCCAATGACTATTGACTTGACCTAATTCTTGTACACCAAATTAATCGGCATCCTCTTTTATAATGATTTTATAAATAATTAAAAATATCACTAATAGTCCAGCTACCACTTTTTCATAAATAAGAAGTGTATTCCTTATCTTTGTTATGTCAAGAGGACTTTACGATGATTAATTTTGATGACAATCAAATAATAATAATGTTAGAAACAAATGAACGTTTTTGA
>JAOQMS010000002.1:12785780-12800960 GCA_027563885.1 Erythroxylum longipes
GTCGGATTCAGATAGCGCGACGGGAGGAGAGAAGAAGAAGACATGGGGGTGGGGGGGGGGAGGTCTGGTTGGTGTTAAAGACGATAAACAAAATGACGTCGTTTGGTTTATTAACTAGTCGACATTTACTAACGGAATATACATTCTGTCAGTATTCAAATTTCCTAATTATTTCACCGTGTCTTGTTGCCGCTACATTTTACGACGGAACCAAATTTCCGTCGGTAAAGTTAATTTAATGTATACTGACGGAACACATTACGTCGGTATATAATAGAAGTTGAACCACATTTACCGACGGTACCGATTCCGTCGGTAAATGTCCAAATCTAGTTAATTGCGGGAAGCATTCCCAGTAATTATTACTGACGGTCATGGTTACGTCGTTGGTAAACTTAAAATCAAGTTTACCGATAGACAATATTCCATCAGTGAATAGCAGACATTGAGCATAACTTACCGACGGAATATGTTCCGTCGGACATGTCCTAATCAATTAAATTGCGAGAAGCAAGCCCACAATTTTTGCCGACGGTAAAGGTTGTTTCGTCGCTATATGTCGGTGAAGATTTTGTGCGAAATTCATTCCCTCCAGTATTGTTGACGGTAATATATTTCCGTCGCTATATATAAACAGTACAACGTATGTACCGACGGAGTTTCTGTCAGTAAATAGCTATGGTTTTTTGTCCGTCGAAAAATTTTCGTCTCTAATTCATGCTTTTCTTGTAGTGAACTATATAACTTTGAACTCAAATATCAACTTATACATAGAATAATAGATGTCAAATACTACATTAGTATTAGATATCTTAAATACTAAAAACCTTTAGTAATTATCAACATACATGGATTAGAATAGGTAAATAACTTCAATTCTATATATATCATATTCTCATAAACTAAGTTGTTACCTTTTCATAACCAAAAAGAGCTACTCTTGGACTACCATATCTTCAACAATTAAAAATGTGAATTATTTCTATAAATAGTATATCTCTACATATTGTTACTAAATAGTATAACTATATTCTCATTAACCATTTTGTAGACATGATAAATTCACAATCATCTCTAAAAAACTCTCTGAATTTAACATGAAATTGAATCTTTGTGTAGCCCTATAATGGCGAAAAACTTTGAATAAATCATCCAGACCATCTCTCCTGGTAGCCATAATTAAATTGTGTTTGGCCAGTCTGAGTCGTGTTGTCCTTTCTCCGCAAAGAACATTAAGGAATCTTGAGTGTCAACTCTCAGTATAAGGGCTCTACTATCTCAAAAAATTAGGACATGCTTCAAAGTTGACAAGGTCTCAAACTTGTTGGACCAAATTGACATGCCATAATGCCTCCTAGTGAATGTTGCGGCCTGTTATAAAAGTCTTCTCCTTGAGCCATTAATATTGTTGCTCATGTGTTGTAGCATTAAAAAGTAGCATCGGAGCTTGCTCCGGTGGTTGGACTCTGCGAACTCCCTTTAGGACTCTAAAAGACCCTTCTATTTATTGTTACCTTCTTGGTACTTCTTTTGTTCTTTATGGTCTCACCATTTTGCCTGGAACGTTAAATATATATGAGAAATTTGTAGATAAATTATGAAAACACCCTTTCCTTACACTTATTTCTTATGCTTACTAATTTTTTAAACGTGAAAACGCACTGGAAAAATAAAAATTAAACACATAGTAAAATCACACACAGATGATCCAACACAAATAAAGAATTAATAAAATAAAATAAAATAAATTAAAAATAAAATAAAATAATTAAAATTAGTAATCTAATTAATAACAAATTTGAAATTTACTGATAAAAATAATTTAATTATTTAATTAAGAAATTAATCCAAAAATTGAAATTAGCATCCATAATCTAACAATTACACCAAATTAACCTTACTAAGCATTGAATTTAACAAAAATCAAAATTAAAATAAAATTAAACAACAAAAAACTTCAATTAATTCTAAAAACAACTAAGTAATCCTAATTTCATACAAAATCATCATAATTTAGCAATTAGTGAGAAAAATTGCACAAATTGCAATTCTAAGTGAAATTTCATCCAAACTTCACACAATTTATCATATTGAACAAACTATTCATATGTTTATCGATAATATTCAACTATTAAACCAAAATTAACCACAAAATTTCACAAAATCTCAAAACACTAACCCTAGCATTTTTGGGTTGAAAAATCCCTAAAAATCGCAAACACCTAATTATTCATGCATAAATAGGTTAAATTAATAAGAATACTTACTTGGGTGTTGCTAATTTGCAAGAAAAATGCTAAATATAGGTTTAGAGTGAGAGTGGCTATGACGGGAGAGTTAGAGAGAGAAGAGATAATGAGAAAAATGAAAGAGGTCGGGAAAATTTAAAGTTGTCACAGAAAGTAAACCGTGTAAGTCATAGACTTGTAATTTATTTTAGACTTATGCAGTCTATTATACAGGAATGTATCTAACCGTGTAAGTCCACATGAGTGTGTTTAGAAAGCACGTAGCTCTCTATAAACGCGTGCAACATGAAAAATTGTCAGAAAATTTTAAAAATTTTGCACTCAAATTTACAGAACTTCAACATGAATACCCTATTATAATAATTATGCACAATCTCTTCAGGATGCTTAATGTTCTAACCTAAAACACATCAAAACTCGATAAAATCCTATTCTAACATAAAATAAAAACCAAATAACATGGAATTTAAAATAAAACCTATCCCAATTCATAAGTTACCGCCTACATATCCTTTGTTTAACGTTGTTAGCTTGAAGTACCTTTCATATTCAAGGAGGCTTATAAAGATGGGGTTTTTGCAGTTGTATGGTAGGATCCATGACCTCTAAATAAGCTAGTTGTTATTGCTTATTGTCGCATTTTTCCTTCGATTTACTACTTGGACCTTGCAAAGGTACTGGTGGACCTTTAAAAGTAAAGTCCTGCAAAATATCCAATAATGAATCATTACATGACTCACTGGATTAAATTACATCATTAAGTTAAATAGTAAGATTAATGATATTAGATATTTTAACCCCCTCATCCTCCACCCTTAATATTAGCTTACCTTCATCAACATCTATTATTGACTTAGGAGTTGCCAAAAAGGGTCAAAGAAGGACTAAAGGTACTTCTACATCTTCCTCTATGTCAAAAATCTCAAAATCAACTGGGAAAAACTTATTAACCTTAATAAGAATATCCTATACAACTCCCCTAAGATATTGTATTGATATATCCACTAATTGCACATTTATCCTAGTAGGTTTTAATTCACCTAATCCTAGTTTCTTAAACAATGAATAAGGAGTCATATTAATTTCAACCCCTAGGTTGACTAAAACCTTATCTATTTTTAAACTAACAATTTCATAAGGGATAGTAAAACTCCTTGGATTTGTAAGCTTCTCTGGTAGTTTCCTTTTCAAAATTTGTAAGCTCCTTTCGCTCAGTGTTACTACTGAGATCTCCTCTAACTTTACCTTGTTTAATAATAGCCCTTTCAAAATTTTCATATATTGTGGCATCTGTACAAGAGCTTCAACAAGAGGTAAGCTAAATTGGAGTACCTTAAACATTTCAAGGAACTTACCAAAATGTGCATCCATTCAATATTTCTTCACTTTAACAGGATAAGGGATGGTAGGTTGATGTTCCTTGACTTTCTTAACCACCTTCAACTTTACATTATTTATTTGTATCCTCCGTATTATCTTCTCCTTCTTCTTTTGGAAGCCCTTTTCCACTCCTAGCAGTGATTGCTATTACACGTTCTTTAGGATTCTTTTCAGTTGTAATAAGAAAAATTCCCTGTGGTCTTTGAGATACTAACATGGCAATTTGACCAATCTAAACCTCCAAATTATATATAAAAGCCTCCATTCGTTGATGTTTTGCATCATAATCTTAAGCAATCTTTATCATCATGTCTTCTAAAGTAGACTTCTTAGCCTGAGATAATTGTTGTTGAAATCTCGGTAGATGTTTATTCTTTGCTTGCCCTTGATTTTCACAAGAGAAGATGGGTTGATTCCTCCATCCCAGATTGTCTGTATTGTTCTATGGACTTTTTTTGGATCTAGGAGTGTTCCCCCATATAATCTACATATTTGGGCTATAATTTTTTATAGTTTTGACCTAAATGTTCTAACCTGCACACCTTACACTGTATAACTTAACCTTATGGATTCATCGTCAATCTATCGACTTTTTTGCTTAGTGCTTACACCTCTAGCTATGCCATTGTGTCCACTTTGTACACCCTCACTGGCTTATTAATTTTGGCTCGAGAAGAACACCACTGGTAATTATTCATTACTATGTCTTCAATATGGTCATAGATTGCTTTTGGTGTATTATTATTGAGATTACCCCTATCTGATGCATCTACTAACTACCATGTGTTATGATTCAGTCCATTATAAAAGATTTAGATCTGCATCCAAAATGGTAGACCATAATGTGGGAATTTTCTTAACATCTCTTTGAACCTCTCCCATGTATCATATAAAGTTTCTAAATCAAATTAGGAGTATATGAGGATATCGTTCCCTAATTTTATAGTCTTCGCTGGTGGGAAATACTTCAATAAGAATTTCTCTACCACTTGATACCATATAATGAGTGATGATCTTAGCATTGCATTTAACCATTTCTTTGTCATTCTCCTTAAATTAAATAGGAGTAACCATGGTCTTATTGTGATATCATTGGCTCCATTGATCTTGAAAGTTTCACAAACCTCCAGAAAATTTAATATATGTGTGTTTGGATATTCATCTCGTAGTCCACCAAATTGGACAAACTGTTGTACCTTCTGTACAATACTCAGCTTGATATCAACGTTATTGGCTTTCATAGTAAATCTGATAATGTTGGACTCTGCTCCTGTTAAGTCTGGTCTAGTATAATCGAAAATAGTCCTTGGTTGGTCAGCCATAGTGTGTGATTCCTCAGTATTAATTTGAACTCCCTAGTCCTCTATTTGTCGATCTAGCTTGAACTCTATCAATTGTGCCATGAGCTATTCTTTCACTATGCTCGTTGGATCACTTCAGGTTATAAATTGAATAAACGGTCAATGTTTGTGAGAATAAGAAAATTAGACAATCAATAAAATAAAATAAACTAGAAACAAAAATAAAATAAAATAAAAACAAAAATGTCAAGTTAAATAAAAGCTAGGTTTTCCTAATATTACTAATCCTTGAGAACTTGATTGAATTTTCTTAAAGCTTATAAGAATTTATCAATTTTAGAACCGCAAGTGGACATTGAAGTTATAGCTAGTATGAGCAAGTACGATTTGATCCTACAAGGATTAAAAATACTAGCAGTTACCCTTTTCCTATTATCTAACTATCGAATCGGATTATGGATTTAATTAAAAATTAAGCTAAACAAATTAAACTAAGATTGAAAACAATAATGAACTCAGAACAAGGAAAATATTAAGCAAATTTGATAGTAAAAAATAGTACCTAGGTGATGAATCACTCTTAAGAATTGTTAAATATTAACCCTTTACCATCCAATTGAATTATTAATTATTGGACCATGAAATTTCCTATCTTATGTTAATATGTTTCTCAAGACTATCAACAACTAATTTATCAGTTGATTAACAGAAATCTTTCTATTTAAAACCCTTAAGATCGCATTACTGATTCGTGAATTTTACTATTAGGTTTGACCCTAATCTAGAGGATTTATATCGACCTGTCTTTAGGTTTTCATGAAACTGCTTCCAATTATGGTAGATCTATCCACATAAAATGATTTCTTAATCTTAATCATATGAAATTAAATCATGAACCAATATTTTGGATATTTTAAACAAGAACATAGTGCATAATGGAATCTCAATAAATCAATCAATAAAATTACATTAAATAAGAGATCAAATTATATTGTTATCACATCTTAGGGTTCATCACACCTAGGCACTAAAGAAATTTAGTTCCTACTCATAGAAAAAAAAACAAAGACAAATATGTGGAATAATAACCAAAAAATGAAATCATAATTTTAAATTTCCCTTTTTAGTTGACTAGTATGATGGTTGACTAGTCTCGCCTCATCTTATTTTGCCTCCATTCGCATCCTTTTATAGTAAAAACTAGGGTTTCTAGAATATATATGATCGTGTAATGTATCTTCAAAAACACCTGAATTTGTGATTTTACATGGACAAAGGGACTTACACAGGCACTATACACAGCGGTGTACATCATTGTACATAGGCATGTAACTTCACGCCACTAGAAACAATATTTTTCAAATTTCCATACATTCAGAGAGACTTACACAATCACTATACACAGTCGTGTAGGTATAAGTTGTTTCAAATCTTCATTCCATCCATGATTTCATTCGAATTCTTCTCCTTTTGATCCAAGAAGATAGTTATCACCTAAAAATGCATTTGAAGTGAATTAAGTACCAAAAATACTATAAAACTATTGAATAATAAGCAAAACACATTTAATATGGGTATATAAATATACTTAAATAATCATTTATTAGTATGACTTTTAATAGTCTTTACACCCAAGAAGGGAGAGTGAGGTGAATTAGATGTTGATAAAATTTAAATGAAATTTTAAATAAATTAGTGTTAATAAGTATCATTTATAAAAGATGAATATATGAGTAAAATAATAAATTTTAACGACACACTTAAGTAATGATATAAAAAGGCGAAGGAACTGAAATGCAAATTAATTTATAGTGGTTTGAAAAACAACTTTGCCTTTGTCCATTCCTAAAACTCTTCTTAAAATTACACTATAAATCTTTTCTTTAAGGTGAAGAATAACCTTTATACAATCATTTGTTGGTAAAAAGGAACTTTTATAATCTTTCTTAGTGATAAAGAAGAACCTTAACACCACTTGGAACACCTTTAAGTACGATAAACAAAATCCCAATATAAGTTTACCACTTTAGATATCTTACTTTATCATTTTGATAATATTAAAAGGGCCCACTCACTCAAAAATGAAAAATGAATGCTTAAATGTTGGACAAACATTTAGAAATGCTTAAATGTTTCTAGGTAAAAACCAATAAGAAAATATGTATTTATAGGATTTTGGGACCCTTAATATCTATTACAATAAAAAAATAGTTGTTATAATGGCCAGTTCTAACATACTAGTCAACCAAAATGTGTAATATTTACTAACAATTATATATTGGTTAACCACTAGGCATATTAGTTGAATACTTTGAGAGAGATTTTGGTTGATCCCATCACCACACTAGTAGTGTTACATGTTTAACCTTTATTAGTTAACCACTAACCTATATTGGTCGATCGGTCCCCCTCACAAAATTATTAATTTAATAAATTCAAATGCTCAAATTTAATTTGTTTAATGCAATCATAATTAGAGAAAACTTCCAAAATTTCCCTTAAAGAATGTTTGGAAGATCAAGATACTTTTCTTTTAAAAAATAAAAGCTTTAATAACTCTTAATGAATGAAAAGACTTATGTAATGAAGTAAGATAAAATGTTTATATATAGTGAGCCTTTAAGATTTTCAAAGTGACTAAATAAGATTACAACTAATATTACAAAATATATAATGACATTAACATGTGTTGATTCTTTTTGTTATTCACTTCATCTTTACTTCGAAAGTTGCAGACTTCAATTTTTCTTTATCAACCCTATGAACTATATTCTCGAGTTATAGCTACATCTTGTTCTTGTATTACTTCTCATTAGAATAATAAACTCATCACTAGTACTTGTGTTTTAGTTCAATAACTTCATTTAACTTTTTGAGTTAAAGTGCTTTTACAATCTATAACCCTGCCAACAAGGCTTCATATTTTGGCTTATAAATTAAAATTTTAAATATATACTTAATGGCATATTGGATACTTAATGGCATATTGGATAATTAAGTTGAATGGGCCTTTAAGTATCTTTCACTGATGACTCTTTCTTTTACTGCTTCATTGATGTATATAGCCCAAACTTTCGTGTTCTTTTTCATTTTATTCCTCTTCACTCTTACAAGGACGTTGCTTCCACCATAAAACAAGTGATGATCTGCGATTGCAATAAGCTCTTAAAGGTCTCTTTGATGTCAAATTCTTTTAACATGATTGCCTTTTTCACTAGTTGTCCCAATATGTTAAGTTTGTAAAGATCTTGTCTTAATGTTAAGTCTATTCCTACAAGGATTGTATAAGCCTAAATTATGACATAAGTTTTTTAGTTTAAATAAGGAGCGTTTAAACCACTTTTTAGAGCCTTAAGTACCTTTTTTTTAGAATTTAAATATTCATTAAAGAATAGAGAAGATTACATCAGGAGAGGGTCTCTCCCACGTGAGATAGACCCACTTGATACACTGAATACATCTAGGTGAAGCAAAACGGCGATGTTCAAAAAAAATGTTAAAGGGAAAAGCCGTTTAACATTTAGGGTATAACGATCTATGACTTTCTCCTACTCAGTTCTTAGCACAAGTAAGAACTCAACTCAGGTAGCAAACTCAACTTCAGAAGACTTTAGTGGTTAGGGCATGACTATTTTGTGTTTCAACTATTTATACCTTTCTTTATTTTCAGAGGGGGGAGGAGTCTTTTTGAGGGATCATCTCTTTCGAGACAAACGAGTAAGGGAGATCTCGACTCAGGTAAATGATTTAGCTCATTGGGATTCCATTCTTTATATGTAACAGCCCTAGACCACCGGCCCACAGATATTGTTTTCTTTGGGCTTTTGCCCAGCCAAGCCATCACGGTTTTACTCTTCCTGCACACTCGCTTAGGAAAACGCATCTTTGAGGGAGAGGTATCCATCACCTTATAAGGCCTACTTCATTCCCCCGGGCTGTTACAAATGGTATCACAGCCAGTACCTAAATCGGTATGTTAACGCAGATGCTGCGCCTCCAAGGGGGTGGATCCAAGCCTATGGGCCAGTGAGGATGCTAGGCCTATAAGGGGGGTAGATCCAAGCTTGTGGGCTAGCGAGGAAGTTGGGCCTCCAAGGGGGTGGAATGTTAGATTCCCATATCGATTGGAGAGGGGAATGAAGTAGGCCTTATAAGGCTATGGATACCACTCCGTCAAAGACGCGTTTTCCCAAGCGAATGTGCAGGAAGAGCAAAACCATGATAGCTTGGCTAGGCCAAGGCCTAAAGCGGACAATATCTATAAGCGAGGTGATCCCGGCTGTTACATTATATCTGTGAATCTCCACAGAATAACCAACTACAATTTGATGATAGGGATTTGGAGGGACAGTGGTGATCTTTTAAGCATGATGCAACCAAGGAAGAAGCAGATATAAGAAAGCCCTTTCCTTTATAACAGATGAGTCCATATTTAAACATACTTCAGTAGTTTTCAGTAAGTAGGAGAATGAGTAATCTGCCAGATTCCAGGAATTTTTATACATGAGAAATCACTTCTTTTATGTTCTGTTCTAAACTATAACCCCTATTGTATGAAACATTTATTGAGTATCATGAATTAGGAATAGTCAGTGAGGACTATATTCTCCATGTGAGAACCATTCCTCTGCTACAGTGTAGGTTCAACTGATTTATAATCTATTTTCCCCTTATGCTAGCAATAATGAGTTCTATAAGAGATAGTAGAGAATGAGATTTATCTTTAAACACTATAAAAAATGAACACTTTCCACGATGTTTTATTGGTAAAATGTCACAGATTGTTCAAAATTTTCGTGACATTTTGATCCGCGGCGTTTTATTGGTAAAATGTCACAGATTGTTCAAACTTTTCGTGACGTTTTGAAACGTCACAAAAAGTTTAAACAATCTGCAACATTTTATAAAAACGTCACAAATTTTTGTTAGCTTTTGCGATATTTTAAGAATAGAACGTCGCAAAATAGAATTTGTGACGTTTTATTGAAGAAAATGTCATAAAAGGCCATGTTAAAATGTTTTTCTACACAAACAAAATGACGTCGTTTGGTTTAAAACCAAATGATGTCGTTGTGTGTTTATTAAAACGTCTCTCGCAGTCTCCTTCTCCTTCCCGCCTCTCAACCCCCCAACACCTGCACTGCGTTGCCGCCGAGCTTCTCCGCCCTCCTTCTGAAATTCTGATGGTTTCCACTACATGAAAATTAGTCACTTCTGTTTGGGCTTCTCTCCCTTTTCTTCAGTTTTAGCCGGTAAGGTTCATTTTGTATAATACCCATTTCCATGTCCTACTTACTTCCGTTGTGCAAGAATGTGAATTTTTTCTTTGTCTTCCTCTTTCCAGTGCTTAACAAAGAAAAGTGTCATTAACAATCAGCAATGTAGTGTTCCTCTTTCCAAGTAAGTTTTCAACTTAAATTAATTTAGGTTCTCTGCAGTGTGGAACAATTTGATTGTTTAAAGCTTTTTTTTGCTCTTATTGTTGATTCATTAGTGTAGTGCACTATTAACTCTTCTAGCATTTTGAACTTAGTTATTTTACACCTATATATAAAATGTTAGCTGAATTCCAAAATGTGGGCACAGAAGTTTGAAGTTGGAGTTAAATGGTTTGATCATATTGTTAATGTTGAGCTTATTACTAAAATTATAGATGATGTCACTATAAATGTCACTTATTCTATTGTCGTACAGTTTGTTAATGAAGATGTAGTTGAATAAGAAATTGTGGTTGTAAGAAACAATACAATTGATCTAACTATGTAAAGAGAGAATGTATCTATTGATGTACAGATTAGAAA
Source organism: Erythroxylum longipes (assembly GCA_027563885.1). NCBI lineage: Eukaryota > Viridiplantae > Streptophyta > Magnoliopsida > Malpighiales > Erythroxylaceae > Erythroxylum > Erythroxylum longipes. Next base: position 12,796,512 of record JAOQMS010000002.1, read on the forward strand.
GGAGTTTAACTTAGGTTTGGATGATGAAGAGTTGGTAATCTTTAAGTATTTTGTTGTTTTTTGAAAAGGGGAAAACTAAAGTAAAAGAATAGATAGTAATGTTTGTAATATATAACAGAAAAGGGGAAACCTAAAAAAAATTGTAACATAATATGGAGATAATAACAATGGGAATGGTGTATAAGATTAAAATATGATAAATCATTTTAAGTTAAATGACACCTAAATTTTTGAAGAAAATGATTTTTTATTAAAATAATAAAAGGGTAAGAAATATAAAGATTGTATGTTTGCCTTGAAAGTTGTTTTCTTGGCTGGTAATTTTTGAAGTTTGAATAGTAGTTTTAATTGGGTAATGGTGGTTTTTGTGCATTTTTCAATTAGATTACACACAATAGTCTTCATAACTTAGTCTGTAATTTGATTACTCTACGGGAAGAGGATGGACTCTTCAGCTTGGTCTTGTCACATTCGATATTAATGCTAAAAGTGTAGGTGAACATGAGGTTACTGCATTCTTGATGATCGTTCTATTAGTCTATATTCAAGTATAACCAAAAGGGCAAGTTTTTATTTTCGGTGAATTTTATTTAAAACATGAATTACACAGGAAAGTTTCAGTTTTTGCAAAAACTTCTTCAATAAACAAATAAAATGATGAACTTTTAATTCTTTTGCAAAATAGCACGCCACCAGTTTTAGTAATTTTGTCGATGCGATACATTAAACATTATCTTTTTCAAAACATGAACAATTACTTACCATTTAAAGTTGAAATCATGTAATTTGTTAGAGTACCTCCAATCTTGTGAGGATGGTAAACATGCAAACTTTTAAATTTGTTTTCTTGGTTGGTAATCTTGAATTTTGAATGGTACTTTGAATTATTGGGTAACTGTGGTTTTTGTTCATTTTCTCAATTACATTACATGCAATAGTCTTTAGAACTTAGTAAATAATTGGATTACTCTATGCATAGAGGGTGGACGCTTCAGCTTGGTCTTGTCACCTCCTATTATAATGTTAAAGGGTAGGTAAACATGAGTTGCCGCATTCTTGATGAATGTTTTATCAGTCTATATTCATGTATAATCAAAAGGGTAAGTTTTTAAATTTCGATGAATTGTATTTAAAGCATGAACTTCACAGGAAAGTTAAACTTTTTTGCAAAAAACTTCTACAGACTGATAAAATCATTAGCTTTTAATTCTTTTGCAAAATATCATGCCACTAGTTTTAGTAATTTTGTCGATGTGACAATCTAAACATCATCTTTTTTAAAACATGTACAATTACTTATTATTTAAAGTTGAAATCTTGTAATTTGTGAAAGTAGAACCAATCTTGTGAGAAGGAAGATTGTAAACATGCTACTTCTGTAAATCATTACTTTTTTAACTCTAGGTTACTGCTTCTGCGGCTAAAGATTGTCAAATTTAATGTGATATGTTAGCAGGATTAGTGACTATTAGCTATAATAAATTAAAAGTTTATGATCCTATCCGTTTCAAAAAGAAGTTTTTGCTAAAAGTGTCATTTTTGCAAAGTTTGTATCTTTTAGTCTATATTGCCTGTTATTTTTAGTACATGTTGGAGATGTCTTCAATTGTTGTTTCGATAACGCTTATGCGTTTCTTCCGCTTAGAACTTTTATGGATATTCTTATGGAAACTTTATTGCACTAGCATCATAATTAATTTTACATTTATCCAGAGGCTTCAGAAGAGGATGTAAAAAGATACGAGCGATCATTCAGAACGCTACCATTTTCTCATAAGGTAATTCTTTTTATGAGGAAATAAAATTCTTAAATTATTTATTTTACCAATCCGTAATTCTATATTGGGCTATTATTTCCTCTATCTGATATGCTCTTTCCCCAACTTCTCCGAGTATGACCTAATTGTATCATTTTTATCTTTAATATTTTCCTTCCTAGTGACATATGTGTGTGGACAGTCCACTTTCCATTTTGTTATATATCAATCATCTGGTTGTTATTCTATTTGTTGGTTGGAGTTTTGTTTCCCAATTCTAGTTAACAACATCTCACACCCTCTCCTAATAATGTTTAACATAAACTTGAACAAGCTAAAATTTCATACATATAATTATAACGGTTTATTCAATCTCATACTCGATTTCTATACCTTCAAAATTATGTATGCTCATTTTCTTATGATTGACAATATACAACTTCATCGACCCCATTAGCATCTTCAAGCACTATCTATCCCATCTTAAATTACATTTCTTATTTACAGTTTTTTCCTTTACATGTTAACTTGCTTGTGGTCATTTGATCTCATGAAGAGCCAACTACTTATTCCTAAGTAGTCAAACATTCAAGTTAGTAATAATCTATGACTCTTAATTTAGTAGCCTCAAGAAAAATAATACAAGGTCTTTAGTACCTCTCCCTTTTGAAAAATTTTCAATTAATTATAAGTGAGCATACAAAATTAGGTATAAGTCAAATGACACTATTGATCTACACAAGGTACGTCATATAGCCAAAGGCTACATTCAAATTGAAGCAGTAATTACTAAGAAACTATTTTTCTATGTAACAAAACTAATTGTAATATGTTGTATTCTTACTGTGGATTCCATTCAAAGATTGCCACTTTATCAACTTGATGTCAATAGTTATTTTCTATGTGGTAACCTACATAAAGAAGACATATATGTTTACTACTAGAATTGGCAAAATAAAGAGGAGCATCATGTTTGTATTATATTAGTCAACATATAGATTGAAATAGGCTTTACATAATTGGTTTTAATTTTGGTTTTTATCCTATCAAAATATGTTATTATCGTTCTTCAAGAAGTTCTTTTATAGCTAATGAAATTATATTCTTGATAGCCTCTCTAAGACATAATTGCTCAATGCCAAACCTCCCTACTCATTACCCCACTAAGATGTGCCATGTGCCTCTTAGTGTATCCTAATCATTTGTCACAGGTTGAAATACAATGATACACCATATCAATTGTTTAGTTTGTGAAGTTGGTGGTTACTATACTGAACAATATCTTTATGACAGATACTATTTTCAAGTGTGAGGAGGAGATAGTTGGACAATTATGGATAAGAGTTGGATGAACAGTATTAGGGTTTCCCGTGAATACATTGATGGAGTGAGAATGTTTATGAATTTTGTGGTTGTAAAAAGGGTAAAGATTGTGAAATTTCATGCCCTTGTACACTTTGCATGAATTGTTATATGAGATATCAGATGAATGTTTTTGACCATTTAATGCAATTGGCATAGATCAATCATACACCCGCTGGGTTTTACATGGTGAACTGCAAGAATATAGATTTATCTTTAGGGAAGAAAGGCTTGAAGATGCAAATGTAGACATTGATGGGATGGGCAATGATATTAATGAAGGTGAAGATGAGGAGGAGGAGGATGCCATGCAAGATTTGCTTTATGATGTGGGTACTTTCTTAAATGATTGTTCAATTGATCAGAATGGAAGCAGTCTTCCAATAGGCATCGGAGATTCTATTATGAGTGCCTTTCATGAATTGTTGAGTAAAGCAACTAAAGAGTTGTACCTCGGATGTACAAACTTTTCAAAGCTGTCATTTTTAATAAAGTTGCTTCACTTGAAAGTATACAACAAGTGGAGCAATAATTCATTTGATATGTTACTTGCTCTGCTGAGGGATGTATTACCTAATTGTAAATCTTTGCCAAAGTCCTATTATGAAGCAAATCAATTTTTGAGGAGCCTAGGTCTAGGTTACGTCTCGTTACATGCATGTAAGTATGATTGTTACCTATTTTGGAAAGAGTATGGGGACTTGGAAAGTTGTCCTCAGTATGGAACATTAAGATGGAGAATTAATGATGGCAAGGGTAAGAAGATACCTCATAAAGTTTTGTGGTACTTTCCCATAACCCCTAGATTATAATGATTATTCATGTTAAGTAAGACTGCTAAACAAATGACGTGGCATAATGATAGGCCTAAAGGTGACAGTAATACAATGGTTCATCCTTCTGATGGAGAAGCTTGGAAGAGTTTTGATGAACTTTATCCTGAGTTTGCTAGAGAACCACGTAATGTTAGACTAGCCTTAACAACAGATGGATTCAATCCACATGGCAATTTGTCACTTTCATATAGCATGTGGCTTATTGTTCTCTTACCATACAATTGACCCCCTTGGATGTGTATGGATGAGTCATTTTTTATGCTATCACTAGTTATTCTAGGTCCAAAAGCAGTGGGTAGAGACATAGACGTGTATATGATACCACTAGTAGATGAGTTAAATGAGTTATGGGAAGATGGTTTTGATGTTTTTTATGCTTCAATAGGAGAAAATTTTCAAATGCATGCAGCGTTAATATGGACTATCAATGACTTTCCAGCCTATGGTACTATTTCTGGGTGGAGCACTAAAGGCTATAAGGCATGCCCTGTTTG
>JAOQMS010000002.1:12805961-12837350 GCA_027563885.1 Erythroxylum longipes
TGCTTAGATTTCCACTAAAGTAAGGGACTTCAACTTTAATCTTGTAATCATCTTTACCCCTTTGGCCTCTTCTTGGTCGGTCTTGTCCTAGAATTTCTTCATCTAAACTATCTTCCATGAGAGGCATCTGATTCTGACCGTAAGCTCTCCTATTTTCTATATTTCTTGGAAGATCACGTCTACCAATAGGTGGGGGTTGAGGTGAACCTCTGCCTTGAGCTCCATTAAGTGGTATTCCTCAATTATTGGCATGATTAAGGCCCATAATGGTTAAAAGCTGATCCATACGAGTCGCAAATCCATTAATAGCCTCCAAAACTTCGTCAAATCTCTGGTTATCTCCTTGATCAGCCATGTATATTGGTTGGTCAAAACTAAAAACATTTGGTTTGGATTTTCTAGATTTTGGGTGAATTTTCTGGGTTGGTAGGGTTGGAAGATGGGTTGGAGGGTGTAGAACAGAAACTAAACTGAGGAAAGGCACCAAGAAAGGAATCCAGGAAAAATTTTCTAGGTTGGTAAGGCTGAAAGATGGGCTGAAAGGCACCAGGAAAAAAATTCAGGAAAAATTTTCTGGGTTGGTAGGGCTGGAAGATGGGCTGAAAGGCACCAGGAAAGAAATTCAGGAAAAATTTTCCGCAGAAACTTTATTAAAATAATGTTTTCAGGGGTCCTAAAACATCTGTGGACTCTCCCTTTTATAACCCTAACATGCTACATAAGAGTCCTAATTCTAGTGTGAAAAGGATTGATTGAATCCTTTTCTAAAGCTAACTTATTTCAGTTTTCTTGCTAGACAAGAAAACCTTCCTAACTAGGAAACTTAAGATAAACTAAAATAGAAACAAATCCTAATAGAATAGGTAAATAGAACAAATCCTAATGGAATAGGTAAATAGGTAAACAAAAACAAATCCTAATAGGTATATAACAACAAAACAAATCCTTATAGGTTCAATCCTGCATTAATACTTGAATCAATTACATTTGTAACAAATTAGGCATGATTAATATATATACTCCAACTTAGGGGAGAGTTACATATTGAGCATTAATGTCATTGATTATAGTCTTTATTACAGGGATTATAATCCCTTGATCATTTACAATCCCTAAACTAATCTTGTAAATATTTATATATAAACGAATCTTGTAAATAAGTATCTATAGCCTTACTTCTGTACAGTGAAGAGATCAAGAAATACAAACCTCTTTCTATCTTACAGTACAGAATTCACAAACACTAAATACCAAAGACTACTCAATGATAAAGGCATTGCACATAAAAAATTTTGTCTATATACACCACAATAGAATGGTGTTGTTGAAAGAAAACACAAGCACCTTCTACAAGTGGCAAGATCCCTCATGTTTCAATCCAAATTACCAACAAAATTTTGGGGAGAGTCCATATTAATGGCCACATATATCATTAACAAACTTTCCTATTCTTTAATGGAAAACACCCCTTGAAATATTAAACCATAAACCACTTTACACCATGATAAAATGTTCTAGTTGCCTGTGTTATGGTGCAAATACCTAACCAAAGAAGAATAAGATTGATCCTAGAGCATCTAGATGCATCTTTATATGTTTTTATCTAGGACAGAAAGAATACAAGGTTTATAATTTAAGAAATCAAAATATTTTTCCATTAAGAGATTATTTTTCAAGAAAACATTTTTCCTTATTGTGAAGATGATTCAAAACAATTACCCCTACTAGACATTCCATCAAATGCTGATATAGAACCTCATCATATTGAACCTAAACGAACACCAGACTACACTTTGATCCCACCCAAATGATAACCCTACCCTAGACCAATATCACAATCTCCACCTTTGATTCCAAAACCTGAATTTATTGATCCACCACCATGTCTCGAGACAAAGTACCAAACAAAAACAAAGACGAACTTAGCTTAAGACAAAGTACCAAACAAAAACAAAGACGAACTTAGCTTAATGACTTTGTCTTGATTGTCAGATAGCCTGCTCTTTCTCCTACTACTAGTATAGCTTCCAAGTCTGAGTGTTGTAAGGAAGAAATATACACCACAAACCTACCCTTTCCTTGTCAATTATCCTTTTTCTGAGTCATATATGGTTTTTTTAGCTAATGTATCAAATATTTTTTAACCTACTTCTTATAAACAAGCTTGTAATGATTTTAAATGGATAGAAGCCATGAACAAAGAGCTTACTGCCTTTGAAGAAAATGGAGTCTGGCAATTGACAACTTTACCAATTGGAAAGAAACCTATTGGATCTAACTGGGTATACGAGATAAAGTTTAATCCAGATGGAACATTAGAAAGGTACAAAGGAACGTTGGTAGCTAAGGAATTTAATCAAGTTGAGGGAGTCGATTACTTTGATTCTTTTTCTCCTGTAGCTAAATTAGTTATTGTGAGCATGTTTTTTGCTATGGCTACAATCAAACATTGGCCTATCCATCAATTGGATATAAATAATGCCCTTTCTACACAGTCATTTACAAGAAGAGGTCTATATGACACCACCTAAGAAATATGACAAGGCTAAACCAGGAGAACTCTGTAAATTGGTGAAATCATTCTATGGTTTAAAGCAGGCTTCAAGGGAATGAAAGACTGTATGGATTTCAACAATCTTCACATGATCACTGCTTGTTTATCAAAAGGAGTACCAATTCTTTCCTAATTCTCATTATTTATGTTGATGATGTCCTTATAACAGGTCCAGATTAATTTGACATTATTGCTACAAAATCATTCCTCGACTCCCAGTTCACAATTAAGGATCTTGGCTATGTTAGATACTTTTTGGGACTTGAAACTACTACAAGAGCTCCTAGTACTTATTTGAATCAAAGAAAATATACCCTAGACATTCTGATAAATGCTAGTTTGTTGGGAGTTAGACCTGCCACTTAACCTTTACCCAAAGGCCATAAATTCCTTAGGGACAATAGAGATCCTTTATCAGATCCTGAAAAGTACAAGAGATTAATTGGTTGTTTGTTATATCTAAACTTGATAAGGCCAAATATTTCTTATGCAGTGCAACAATGGTAACAGTTTGTCAACAAACCATGTGAAGCACATTGGAATGCAACTTTCCATGTACTCAAATATCTTAAGCTTTGTCCAACAAAAGGATTCTTTATCCTTTTAACTCCAACTTTGATACCCAGACTTATTGTGATTTAGACTGCGTATCTTGCCCACGAACGAAAAAATCTCTTACTAATTGTTATGTTTATATAGGTTCTTCTCTCATTTCTTAGAAACCAAAAAGACAAACCATAGTCTCAAGATCCTCAACTGAGGCGAAGTATAGAATTAGGGGCCATTGTTTTTGAGTTGCTATGGATTTCTTACATTCTACAAGACTTCCATAATCCTTTATCTCCTCCTATCTAGTTATGGTGCGACAATCAAACAACTTTCCATATTGCAACCAATCTTGTTTCCATGAACGAACCAAGCACTTGGAAATTGCTTGTCATATTGTTAGAGAACAATTCAAGAAGGGTTTTTATAGAATCCAACAAGGAACAACTTAGAAGTGTTTTTATAAAGTTTCCAACTAATCTAATGTTCTCTTATCTTGTTTCCAAGCTTGGCTTGGTTGACTTTTATCAAGCTCAAGCATCAACCAAGCCAAGGTTGAGGGGGGTTGTAGAAATATTAAGTTTGATATAAGTTATTATTTTTGTTTAGCTTCAGTTTCTACTAACTGGAAATAGTTAGTTGTTAATTTGTTAGTTTGTTACATTTTCTTAGTTTTCTTGTAGCTAGTATACACATACATTTATCTTTTGATTAATAAGAAGATTTCACTCTCCTTTGGCTCTTGAAAATGTGGTCTTGCTCAAACCATTGTACGCTTAGAGTTTGTTTGCCAAAAATCACATCTTCTCTTTAATTGTTTTTATCAAGAATCAACAAAAGATGATGCTGCATACTATGTAAATTGTTAATAGTCTTCCGTTCTCAAACATACATAATTTGCTTGATAAAATTTAATGGTGAAGATAGTAAGGATCAGTCCTTTTTACTTATGCAGTGCATCATTAGCGCCATTTTTGAGACATTTGAGCAAAAATTATAGCATCTCTAGTGGTTTTCATGTTGAATTTACTGCCTATCAATTGCCACAAGTAAAAGAGCCTCTGAATAATAAGATGAACTAAACATGGAGCTAGATTGATCTAGATCACAATGGAGAAAGAAGATAACAAGAATAATTAGATGATAGGAGTCGTTATAGCAAAGTAGCTCCAATAGAAACAACCTTGAAAATAACTGGAGTTCCTCTAAGTGGGCCTTGAGCTATTCTTCCTTCATAAAGCCTGCAAAATAACTGCCATGAATAGCATCACTATCAGTTACAAGAACCATAATTGTTTTGCAAAATATGGTCAAATAAACTCCAATAGACCAATGATCCATCTTTTCGTGAAATATACCTGATCTTTACACTGCCTTCACCCACATCTTGAACTTTTAGATTATTGAAATCCCCAGGAAAGTTTCCAAAATCCATGCCTGACTGGTATCCAGAGTAGCTTGAGGGAAGAGAAAAGAAAATAGGAATAAACTTAAGACACTCCATTCCAAATTGCCTAAATTCAATACTGAAGATGAATTACAAAAATACAAGATTCTGAAAGTAACTTATACGTTATGATGATTGACAACAGAAGACCAAATAAAAATAGTTCTAGATGCTCTGAATTTATCATATAGAGGAGAGTAAGATTGAGAGTGAAAGATAGCGTTGCTTATTTTGGTAGATGAACTCCAACACGTTATAAAACCTACCCCATTTTCCCGAAAGAAAATCCCTTACTCTTTCATAGCGACATTGATGAAACAATTCTTATTTTCCTTTTTCTTGGACAGGAAACTATAGAATGTGATCATCAACAACACAGTATCATTTTAGGATCACGATCATTTCTCAATAACACATCTGTTTTGATTGTTGTTAATTGTTGTACAAATTAAAATTAAATTCTTTTACTAGTCCTCTAGCTAATTATTGCCCCAGTTTGAAGAGACTAGCTACTTTTACTTTCACAAATAGTTAGAAACTATTAGCATTTGGCTGACAGAATTTAGATACTGTGAAGTAGGTGGTAGAACTTGTGGATTCTCTCCCTAGTCAAGATTTACTCATTTCATACATAGATTTTAAACCTCTGGGGCTCCTCACTGAATTTTGAATCTTCAAAATAACAAAAAAGAGGCATCCCTCTCTTCATTGCCTCAGCAACTTAGACAATCTTGATTGAGAAATATACAAAAAGAAATTATCTCGTAACAACCAAGCGAAAAATGAACTGAAAACAAGCAAATGATAAGAGAGATCATCAAGATGTTGCAATGCTCTTATCCTCATGCAACTGTTCAGTAGAAATGAACAAAGAATTCAATGTACTTGTAAGTCAAATCAAATATACCTCGTTCAATTCTTTCATATTATGACGGAAAATCTCTAACTTAGAAAATCTTAAATTTTCCCTTTACTTTCTGAGCATTCAAACAGGAAAAAAGAAACAATTTTAGACGTGTAGGAAGCGAATAGTACTAGTACCTGGTGACGTTCATGAAGCCGTAGCTGCCAATGAGTCTGCCCACCTCAAACGAGTCAGAGTCAGTGATCAGACTCGCTCTGCAAGTCCGAATTGGGCTGACTGAGATGTAGCACGTACGCCTCTTCGAAAGCCGAGAAACGAATTTGCAACTCTGAAGAGAGAGCAAGGAAACGGAAGAGGAAGAGAAGCAATGTGGTGCAGCGAGCAGCAGCATGGCAATGGTCTATGCAGTGCTTGATGGTTAGTTTTGCTCGTCTACCTCTGTTTTGTGGTTATTGGCTAATGGTGGCGCAAAGAGGGATAAGAAAAGGATCTGACAGCTTATACCCGCATCAATAATAAATTTCTTATTAATATCTTTAAATTTTTCATATTCATAATTTAAAAATATCAAAATTTTTATATGTTATGTTTAAACTTTTAATATTAAAAGTGCATTTTGAATCCTATTGTTGTCATAATATAAATTAAACTCTAATATTTCAAAATGTTAATGTCAACTATGATATTTTTAAAAGATTCAAAATGAACTTTAAGTAGAAATTTTCTTAAAAAACCTTTAAGTGAATGAAAACTAATTAACATTAAATTTTCATCCATTAAGTATTATATTATTGTTGACATGACATTTATTGAGTTGAATTGGGTAAAGAATGATGAGGACATGAGATGGAAGAGATAATCTAAGTATCAGATGAGTTACATGTAAATGTTGAAAGTTTGAAAATCTAGGAAATGTTAGCAGAAAAATTTCCACTAATATGCTTTTGTGTTTTAGCCATAACTTCTTCTAAAGTTATTCAATTGAGATGATTCTTGATTTTAATTAAACTAGAAATATATGGTTATATTTTTCATGAAGATACCAAGTTTTAATTCTGTCGTTAAGAGTCTCAAAAATTGACATGAAGGCTGAGAATTTCTAGGAATGAATAGTAAGAGAATTAAAATTTTGATCTGAAACTTTCATAAATTTTCTGTACTGTTATAGAGAGATTTTGACCAAGTTGTCTCATAAAAGTTGTAGCTTATCCTCTTAGCTCTCTAACGGTATAAAGTATATAAATTTTGGACTATTGAGTTAGGAGATATGACCTTTATAATTTTGTAATGCTGCATAAAAGGGACATTCGGGACAGCTACTTCATTCTGAAATTTTGACCTTTTTAGAGGCAAAAATTGTTTTCGAGGTCTCTACGGAAATTGTAGATATATAAGTCTTCTTTGAAATGGTCTAAGAATAACCTTAATCTGATATTTGTAGTGAAAGTTATGCCCTTTTTACCATTTCAGGTCGTAAGAAGAAATGGAGGAAGGGAAACTCTGCCCATTTTTTTCGCACAAGCAGCGATCGCGCATCGTTGCTATCACGACATCGCCGGCACGTGCGCACACACGACCCGCAAGTCCCTCTCCTACTAAAGCTAAACTTATTTCACTATTTTGGCCGTAACTTTATCATCCAACCTCCAAATGACCTGATTTTTAAAGCATTGGATTCATAACACATTCCTTTATCTCTCCACAAAAATTTATAGCATTGGTTTTAACTCGAAAGAGATTGATCGAATCAAAGTAAGGGTATTGGTTGGAAGAGCATGAACTGGATATTTTACTGAACATTTTTCAGTATTTTGATGATATCTTGATCTGTAGGATTCCAAATAAGATGAATTTTAATTTGGAGTAAACTAGAGATATAGGCCTACAAATTGTCTCAAGAAGTCAAATTTTGATTCTTTCTCTAAGATATTGAATTTCTGGATAAAATTTGTACATAGTATACTGTTTTTGAATGTGAACAACCCAATAATGTTGGAGGTATATCTTCCAAATTACTAAACCAAATTGAGTAATTTTGGTGTCAATGGAAAGATAAGACATATTGGAGCACTTTTCTAGAAGAGAGTATGACCAAATTATATCAGTTTTGTTTTCTAATTGAATATGAACAGTAGGATTAAAAGTGTGACTTGGAAAAATCTGAAGTGAGTCAATGAGAAAGGAATAGAGATTTCAATGGTTTTAGTGAGGCATAAACCTAAGTATAAATTATACTTAGATGAGTTTTGATATGAGATTGATTTTGTGATGAAATTGATGGATAAATACCTGGGATTATTATGAACATACATTGTACATAATTAATTTCATCCATGTGCATTATTAAACAATTATGATTGTGCATATTGTGATATATGTGTATGTTGTTTTATATAGAGGAGCAACTGTAACGTCAACTTCCAGACATTGCCAAAATTTCCAGGCATTAGCTTTGAGAGCAAATTGTGAGTAACTTAGACGGTTTCTCTCAATTATTGTTTGCTTAAATTATGCTTTAAATGATAAATGAATGTGAAATGAATGTGTTTAATTGTTAATTCCGGACAAAAGGTCCGATGATTGTGAATGTGGAATGTATATTGAAGTACTGCTTGAAAGTGAATGTAAATACTTAAGTGCTTTGTAATGTGAGTGATTGTGATACATGCATTCCATTCATGAATGCACAATCAGATAATGGCAGTTGTGACCAGAGTAGTCACCGATCAGAGCTTAAAGCTTAACGAGTGAAAAGAGCCTCGAGCTCAAACAGTGATTTAAAGCCTAAGACTCACTATGTATAATGAGCCATGTATCCCTCAAGTGGATAAGGGACAGTTATTAATGAGCCCGGTATCCAAAATGGATACAGGACACTTTAGCCACTCGGTCATAACAACGTAATAAATGGAAAGTGTCTCATGAGCATTTCATATGCATCTATATCAAGTATGTTTGATTGATTGAAATGCTGAAATTTCCTATGCTGGAGTAAAAGTGTGATACATGATCTATTATGCAAAATTTTGAACTTCATGTTATGTGAAATGGTGTGTTGCATGAAATGAGGTAACCATCGATGAGTTCGCAAATTTACTCAAAATTACAACGTTGTCTTTTCAGGACCGAGAGACGACTCTAGCTACTGAGAGGCTCTACCAGCCGTGTAGATTGTGATTTGGCAAGAGAAGTTATGGCTCAAAGGTTGATCAGCTGGAATTTTTGGATAGATTAGATAGACTTTGTATATTTTTCTCTTTCATGTAGTACTTCGGTACTAAGTTTTGATGATTTGTAGTAAGTGATTAAAGGTACAATGTAGACTTTCGGTTTTGTGAAGTGAAATAAGGAAAGAGTTGGTTTTAAAATATCGTGATTTCCTTATGATGCTTTATAAGTGAATAATGATATGATGCCATGTAAAGTGAATGTAGTGATCGATAGTAGCCCGCCCTTATCATAGGATATGTACCAAAATGACCTCCGGACGTCTCGATGTGTACCCACAGTAAGGGGGTGCTACATTCTTAGCTCTTTATTTGAGCTAAAACAAACTCTCCACGACTTGCTTTCCCCTTCATTATTCAACTCCCTAAAACCAAACTTAGAAATCCAGTCATTTTCTTTCATTTGCCCTTACTTAGGATAATAGTAGACTTCCAACTAGACATTATAATGATTAATAAAAACTGGATGGTTACCTTCCCCAATGCTTGGACAAAATTTAGTAATCAACTATCTCAGATTATAGTTTATTCTTGGTTTAAAAAAAACACACCCTAATATGAACCTTAGTGAAGGAACATCTAAAACTTGGAATCAACAAGAAAAAGAAACTCCATAATCCTTCTTAAATCAAGAAAATAACTTGGCCACAACTAAACTTATTGATTGCAACCAAAGTTATAAGTTGATCACTACAAGTTACTTTGAAGAGACTAGATTTAGTTATTGACTGAAGAAATAAAAGAAAGCTCTCACAATAGAGAAACACTTAAATTTTATTAATGATAAGATGATTTTCATAATATACCAAATTGGCTTTATAAATAGGCACCATTGATGAAAAGCTTGTAAGAAAATGTCTTATTAACTATTCCTAAACATAACTAAATAGGAAAGAGTTGACCAATAAGGATTCCCTTAGCTGATGAATACAAATAAGCCTTAATCAACTTTAAATTTAAAAGCTCGCCAAAAATATCTTAACAACTGATAATAATTAATGAAAGAAAGTTAAAACACAAAATTGCCATCTAATCTCACATCTTTAGCCTTTTCAAAAGGTAAATATGCATATTAGGCTTCATTAAGAAAAAATATGTGGGTCATCCTTGCATATCCACCTCTAAGCATTATTTTTCATGTATTAGGCTTTTTATATCATCTTAAGCCTAAAGATAAATAACTAATCTTGGTAATGCCTTATAATCTTCCACTATAGCCATATTATCTTAAATGTCCATGATTAACCTTTGCAAAGCCTCCTTCATGTGCTTAGTTCTTACTCTTATCATACGACCTCTAATGCCTTGTAATGGATTGTTGAGTATTAATGCAAGCTAATCTCCATAATTCCCTCCCTCATCAAAGGGAATGGTCCTATAATCACCTACATCAAATAAAGATAAGTTAGCAACACTCAAATTAGCACTAAAATTGCTAAAATGACTTAATAAATCGAGCTTATAGGCATTGTCATTGATTCTCTCTAACACTTAGAAAAGTCAATCTGCTTTAGGTTGCAATTTTGATTTCCTTTGGGCAATAAATCGTTCTTTACATATATGACCCCCAACTTAATCTCTAGGTTTAAAGGTAACTTCCATGCATCCTTGTAGGCTTGCCTTACATATTGCTCATTCTTTTTCTCTATGTTAGCTCGAATCTTGACTTACAAATCCCTAATAAAATGTCTTTCTCTTTCCATCAAAATTAGTACATTCATTAGTAGGTAAAGGTAAAACATCTAAAGCAGTCAAAGGATCAAAGCCATACAAATTTAAAAATGTGAATAAGACATAGTAGAATTCGCAACCTATTATACGCAAACTTAACATATGGTAAATACTTTTCCCATTGTTTCAAGTTTTTTTTTATTGATGTATGCAACAATGTAGTAAGGGTCTTATTAACTACCTCAGTTTGTCTATCTATTTTAGGATGTGCAAAAGTAAAAATAACAATTTAGTTCCAAATTTACTCCACGAGGTGAGCCAAATATATCAATTTAAGGTTGATTAGGAACGGGTAGAGGAATATACAAACCATAAGGCATTACTTTCAACTTAGCTTATTTACAAGTAATACATTTATCATATATAGATTGCCCATCATGTTTCATATTGGGATATTAAAATGCTCATGTAATATATTTAAAGTCCTTTTAATACCAAAATGCCCTACTAACCCACCTCCATAGATCTCCCTTATAAACATATCACGCATATAACATTTAAGCACATAATGTTTATCTTTCTTGAATAAAGTCTATCATGCCTATGATAATCACCATATACACATTTAGAATATGCAAGCCATACTTGTCTAAAATCAGCATCAATATCATATGAATACTTAATGAACTCAAACCCAAGAAATTTATTTTGTAAAGAACTCAATAATGGATACGTCATAGATAATGCAACAACCACAAAATTTTTGTTTCCTCCCTTGTATTTGATTACATAAGGAAATGTTTCAATGAACTCTAACCATTTGGCATATCTTTTTTGCAGTTTACCTTGGAACCACAAAAACTTCAAGCTTTCATGATCTGAATGAATAATAAACTCCTTTGGCCATAAACAGTGTTGCCATGTTTACAGAGTCCTCACCAAGGCATATAATTCCTTATTATAAGTTGGGTAATTCAAGGCTGTTATACTTAGCTTCTTACTAAAGTAAGCAATTGGTTTGGAATCCTACATCAAAACAACTCCTGTACCAATTTTGAATGCATCATATTCAATCTCAAAAACTTTATCAAAGTTAGGTAAAGAAAGCAAAGGTATATTGTTCAACTTATATGTTAAGTATTAAAGGCCTTTTCGTGCACATTAATAAATCTAAACACAACATTTTTTTAAGGTTCATTTACAGGAGCTAGTATAGAACTAACATCCTTTATAAACCTCTTATAAAAACTTGTTGAACCATGAAAAACTTTGTACCTTATTTGCATTCTTAGGTGTAGGTCATTTCTTAATTGCCTTGATCTTTTCCTCATCTACACTAATTATATATGCATTTGCAACAAAACTAAGAAACATAACATATTCTATACAAAATGTGTACTTCTTCAAATTAGCATACAATTTATATTCCCTTAAAGCAAAAAACACATAATGTAAATGTTTGACATGGTCATCCAAATTCTTTTTATACAATAAAATATCATCAAAGTAGTCAACAACAAATTTTCCAATAAAAGGTTGCAAAATATGTTCTATTATCATCATGAAAGTACTTGGTGCATTAGGTAAACCAAAAGGTAATACTAACAACTCATACAAACCATATTTCATCTTAAGAGTAGTTTTCCATTCATCTCCGTCTTTCATGTGAATTTGATAATACCCATTTTTTAAATCAATCTTTGAAAACAAGCAAGAACTATTCAACTCATCAAGAATATCATCTACTTTAGGTATGGGATGTTTATACTTAACTGTGATTTTGTTGAAAGCTTGACAATCCACACATATATGTCATATTCCACCTTTCTTTGGTACTAGAATTATAGGAACTGAACATGGGTTAAGACTCTCCCTCATGAACCCTTTCCCCACTAATTCATCCACTTGCTTTTAAATCTCTTTGGTCTCCTCTGGACTAGCTTTATAAGCTAACCTATGAAGGATGAATTCAATTTGATGGTCAATAACTCTTAAGGGTGGTAATCCTTGTGGCAACTCCTTAAGGAATAAATCAACAAATTCCTTCAATAAAGATGCAACAACACTAGGCAAAGAAGGATTAAGATTGAAAGGTAAATATCCTTATATATAAGTGCAAACAGTTGTTGCATTGCTAACATAACACTCTTTACCTCACTGTTATTAGCATAGGCACTAAATCTTATATTTTTCTCTCTATTTTGAGTCTCTTAATCCAATTTTCTTCTCTTATTGCTCACTACTATGTTCTTTTCACTCTTTTTATCACTCTCAATCTTTTCTGATGAACTCACTAGCTTTTCTTTCTCTTGCGATCCCAATCTGATCTTTATATGCTTCCGATGTTCTGAGAGGTGTTGAGATCATATATTGATTGTTCATCACAAATGAGTAATTGTTTTTATGCCCATCATGTTAAACTTTTCTATCAAATTACCATAGATGCTCAAAAGAAGATGACTAGCATACATCGGTGCTACATCAAATAGAACCTCATCATTGTAATTAACAATGGAAAACACCATTAAAACCTGTTTTGTCACCTTAACTTCCACGCTCTTATTTAACCATTACAACTGGTATAGTTTTGGATGCTTTAAAGTTGTCAACTTCAATTTATCAACCAATAAAGTGCTAGCAACATTAGTGTAACTCCTACTATTAATGATCATGCTACATACCTTTCTATTCACATGGCACCATGTATGAAAGATATGCTTACGTTGGGCCTTGTCACTTTCATCCTTAGGTTTAATGTTAAGAATTTGCCTAGTGATCAATAATTCTCCACTCACAAGCCCTTCAACATCTACATCACTATAATCCTCCAATGACGACATTTCATCATCACTTGAACTAACACTCTTTACCTCACATTTGTCTAAAATAACTATAGTCTTTTTATTTGGATATTGAAACGCAACATGCCTAATCCTTAAACACTTGAAATGGTTAAAATCACGTGATTTAGAGGAGGGTTTAAATTCGATTTTACCTTTAGAATAGGAAATCAAATCTTTGGCTTTTGATTCATCTTTTTCTTTTTTAGGCAACCTTGTTATCTTTCCAATTTGACATCCATAAAGAGTCAGAAATCAAACTAGATTTGGAGTTTCCCCTAGACTTTAATTGCTTTTCCACCTTAATGGCCTTATACAACAAATCATCCATCTCTATATAAGGTTAGAAATCCACTACATATGCAATCTCTCTATCCAAACTATTAATCTCCTTGTAGTATTCCTCTACACTCTTGAAACCTTAAGTGAAAATTTGTAACTTCCTATACAATATCGATAGTAATGGCTAGGTATGAACTATTTACGCTTTAACACCTGCATCTCTTCCTATGACCGAATATGTCTCTCTCTATTCCTATGCCTACTAAGCACCATCCGTGAATTCAACCATTACCAATTTTACCTTCTTCTCCCCATAGTAGTTATGATAATCAAACACATGTTCTACTTTTCTTTCCCTCTCTAAGTATGGTTCTTGATCATTCTTGCCTTAAAAAGAAGGAATCTTCATTTTAATACTACCTAAATTATTATCTCGTTGTTGGATAACTCCTTTTCCCTTCATAAAACCAACTTCTTAAAAATTGACTTCCTCCTCTTCCTCTATATTAAGTGGTTGATTTCTATAATAGCTTGATCTATTTGATATCTCTAAATTATCTAATCTCATTTAACAGCCTTGAATTGATTTTGGATGGATTTCATGAACATCTTAAGGTCAATGTTAACATTTTCTCCATTACTATTCATGATTGAACCTGAATTAGTAATAAAATAGATCGTGTTGTCCTCACTAGCTCCTTTACATGTTTATACTCTAATTATTGTTCATTCATGTTTTTATTCAATATTCTCTTTTCTCGATGTTGGACTTTCTCCTCTT
Source organism: Erythroxylum longipes (assembly GCA_027563885.1). Taxonomy (NCBI): domain Eukaryota; kingdom Viridiplantae; phylum Streptophyta; class Magnoliopsida; order Malpighiales; family Erythroxylaceae; genus Erythroxylum; species Erythroxylum longipes. Next base: position 12,820,175 of record JAOQMS010000002.1, read on the forward strand.
ACCTATTACCACTCGAATTTCCTTTACAAGCCCTTTAACTAAAAACTGATCAATGATCTTAACAAGAAAATATAAAACAATTCAAACTTAGTTACCTTGAATTCTAAGTCAACAAGAAAAGTAAAATAGAAAATAACAGAAAGAAAATTTGAGCAAGGAGATAAGAGAAGTCGAACTCAATGAATTAGTTAAATGCCCATAAAAAGAAAGAAAGAAAAGAGACTTAAATAAGAGTAAGGAAAGAAAAATTAAGGCAGAAAATGATTGCAGAAGGAAAGAAGATAAAAGGAAATAAAACACGAATAAGAAAAAATTAAGGCAAAAAAGGATTATGAAAGGAAAGAAGATAAAAGAAAATAAAGAACAAATAAGGAAAGAAGAATTATGGAAGAAAATGATTACAAAAGGAAAGAACATAAAAGAAAATAATCTAAGGATGATAATGGAAAGTTTGAATCAAATAGAAGGATTAAAACCAAAAACGTGTGCAACAATTGAAGATAATAAGAATCTTGCAACTTTTGATTGAAACAGATTTGTGTACCTTTGTGCAAACAATTGAAGATAAACATATTTTTTATAACTAATATGACCTAAACCAAAGGCAAATAGATTAATAGAACAAATCTGATGTAATTTTGGCTAAAGGGAAAAGAAAAGCACAAGGAACAATATGCTAAAAAAAATTAAAGACATAAGAATAGAAAACAATAGCAAGCAAAATTGAACAAGAAAACTAACAAAAGGATAGATGTAACTTGATTCAAGGAGTTTGTCTCTAATACCAAATGTATGAAACTTGGTGAAGGAACACCTAAGACGTAAAATTAACAAGGAAAAGAAACCCTAGAATCCTTCTTGAATTAAGCAAATAACCTGACCCCAGCGAAACTTGTTAATTGAAACCAAAGTTATAAGTTGATCACTATAAGCTACCTTGAAGAGACTAGATTTATTTCTTGACTAAAAAGAACCAAGAGAAAGCTCTCATAATAAAGAAGCACTCAAATTTTATTGCAATAAGATGATTTTCATAATATCCTAGATTGCCTCTTTAAATAGGCACCAATAGATGAAAATCTTCTAAGGAAATGTTTTTTTGACTATTCCTAAACATAACTAAATAGGAAAGATTTAACTAGGAAGGATTCCCTTAACAAATGGAACATATTAGCCTTAAATTTGAAATCCTTCCAAAAAATAACTTGACAATTAATAATAATTAATAAAAAATTTAAAACACAAAATTGTCATCTAATCTTATATCTTTAACCCTTTTAAAAGGCAAATAAGCAGATTGGGTTTCATTAAAAATAAGCATGTGGGTCATCCTTGTATATTGGTCTCTGAGCATTATTTTTCACGTGTTAGACTTTGTCCATCATCTTGGGCTAGAAGATAAGTAATTATTCTTGGTAATGCCTTAGAATTTTCAATAATAGCCACATTATCTTGAATGTCCATGATCAACCATTGGAAGCCTCCTTCATGCACTTAGTTCTTACTTTTGTCATTGGACTTCTAATGCCTTGTAATGGATTAGCAAGTGTTTATGCAAGTTGATCTCCATCAAACCCCTTGAAGGAATGAACACTCTCTTTAAATTTCAAAATCATTTCTTAAAAATTAAATGATGTAAGATTCTAAGGAGCTTCATCTTATCCCTCTTCTAAACCACTCTTATATGTATAATGAAATTAAAAAAGTTATTAAAACTATGCTAAAGAATTTAAATGCATCTAAAACCAATAATACTTATATTGTTATCTACAAATCTAAGGAAGAAGCTAACAATATCAAAAAACTTCTTCAAAACTTCCCCCAAACAATAGCTTGAGTTGTAGAAAAGGAATAACTTAGCAGTATACGTGGATGCACTCAACAATCAACATTCTCTGTTAAAGCATAATTCCAAACTAACTTAGCTTAAATAAGGAGAATTAAACTTAAAATTCTTCTAAAACACTATCATCCAGAGGAGGAATACGAACAAAATCACATGCATTAGTGTTAATTATGAGGATGTGTTCAACAACTAAGATAATGTAAAGCTAGTTATTTAAATCACTTTTCTAAAATGCTTGGAGCAACTAATTACACATCTCTAAATGTTCGTTTCCCTAATTTAGTCATCACATTTATAATTGACCATCAATTTTTCATCATGCTCATTCTATTTAGCTTACACTATAGCAAAATTCCAAGCTTCAATGACTTTAATACTTTCTTCTTTCAATAAGCTTAGAACTAGGTAGGAAATATAGTTATTGATATTTTTCTGAAATTATTTTCCAACAATAAAATATTGAAGGAACTTAACAGAAAACTATATAAATTTCATTCCTAAAGTTCATAATCCCATTATATATGGGGAATTGTGTCTAATATATTATTGTAATATTATCTACAAAATAATTTCTTAAATGATGACAAAAATGTTAGCTTTGGCTTGCTCCTTCATAACTAATCCACCTCAAATAGCCCATAACAAGGATAGATCCATCAATGATGACATTCTAATAACTAAATAACTACCATAAAAGCTCTTCAGACACCAATTAGATACTTAAGATTGATTTTTAAAAGGCGTATATTAATTTATTGGAGGTGCCTTACCATTTCACTAAAGGCATTTGGATTTCCTCTAACTTTATTACCTAGCTCACTCAGTGCTATAGCACACTATTTTATACAATTCTTATCAATGGTGAGTATATTGCTATCCTATAAGGTGGAAATTTTCTACTAAGGTGATCCTCTTCCTGTACTTCTTTTCAATTTGTATGGAAGTTTTACTGCTACTTATTATCAGGAAGACATCCATTTCAAATGGAATTAATTACCGATCTAAATGCAAATCTCTCAAGTTTTTTGACAATCTTTTGTTATTTTATAGAACTGATACTACATTAATATCTTGCTTTACTAATGCCTTATAAACCTTCAAATAGATTGAGTTTATGAACTAAGCTTAGTAGAATTCACATTTTTTTATTTCATAAGTGATTTAACTATTTTATCATACTTGATCAACTTAACTAGCTTTTAAGTATGATCTTTGCCAATCAAATACTTAGGGTTCCCTATAGATCTAACCAGGTTGACTGATAGGGAGTTTTACATTGTTACAACTTATGGATAAGAAAATGGACAATTGGAATAATATGTTTCTATCATTTGCAGGTAAATTACATCTCAGTCATCAATAATGGTTGATATGTGTATTGTATTTTGCATCTTTTTATCTCTATTTCGGTGGTGACAACTTTCGAGAGAAAAACAAAAAAAAATTTATGGACTAGTGATAAACATAACTTAACTATAGCCAAAGTGACTTAGAATGAGGTATGCAAACAAAAAGCAGAGGATGGCCTTAGTATTAAATCTATCATAATAATAAATTGGGTGTTTTTATTCAAACACATATGGAAATTATTGATAGAACTATTAAATATAGTTATTTTGACCCTTAATTCCCTTATGTTGTGTTTAATTTTTAATTCAATGTAAAGGATTTACTTACCTTTTATATCTAGATGTTCTTTGGTAGATTTAAAGCTAAAAGTTGTAAAATAAAGTGCATTTGGAATACTAGACAAAAACTAATGGCAATGTCCCTAACGAGTAAGTGTGGGCACAATTAGCAGTGGCTCCAGTTTTCAAATTTTAATTTATAATCAAATGTATTATAATTTTTAAATCCTATTTTGACCTAGTCTAGAGAAAAATCTGGGAGTTGTGATTTTTTAGGCCAAATAATTAGAACAAGAAGATATCACCACCAATAAAACATTAATTATATAAGGGTTTAAGTGCACGAGGAAAGGGGGCATCCACTTCCTTCTTTGTATTTTCTAGCTTCTTTACTAAATTTATTTTTCTTTAATAAACATCACTCCAAATTTATTTTTCTTTAATAAGTATCAGTAGTAGCTATGGCCTTAAATGACTAAGTCTCTTTATCTTGGTTGAAGGGAATTGAAGCTCTTTCAACTTCACAAATTGTAAGATTATTGGGTCTTAATGCAAAGTGTTTTACATATTCATGTATTGAATTATTCTTCTGTGTTTATGTGTTATGATTGTCTTGATTGTTTTTAATATGCATTATTAGTTTATTGATTAAAATAATCAACTGTTAGGTCAAATATTAAATACATAAAAGTTTAGTCCTTTTAATCTTTGTAGTGACTAGGGGTTACAATCTGCTACGTCAAAAATTATTAACTTCTGGAAAGAGTGTTTAATTAGAATAAATACAACCTCAAACGTTATGTTATCTTAGGAGCCGTTTGGTTCTACTTCTGTTTTTTATTGTAGTTTTTAGTTTTTAGTTTATGTTTTTCTTTCAAATAAAAATAAAAAACTATTTGGTTGTTGATAAAAATGTAGTTATATTTTTATTATTCGTGATAATTACATATTAGATAAAACTTAAAAATAAATTATTTTTAATTAATTAAATTTATTTTAATCTCTTATATAATACTTATTAATATATTATTAATAAATTTATTTTATTTTTAATAAATAATTTAGAAATTAAATTTTATTTTAAATATATTTTAATTATTTAATCAAATTTTATTTGAAATTTATATATTTTGAAGATATTTTTAAATTTAATTATGTTTATTCATAATTATTTAATTAATTTTATTTAATTTAATTATAAAAATTAAATAAAATTGTTAAATAAAATTAAATTATTCATAATTTTATTAATAATTAATTTAAATTAATTAAATATATAATATTACATTAAATTATTCATAATTCTTATTAATAATTAATATATCAAATAATTAAATAATATTTTTATTTGATATTAAACCAGATTATGAAAAAAAAAACAAAAAACTACTTTTTGTGGTTTTCATAAATTTTGAAAACTGAAAGAAACCAAAACCAAGAACAAAAACAAAAAACTCAAACAAATTTTTTTTTACTAAATTTGAAATGAAAACAAAAAAAAACATAAACAAAAATAAACAAATCCTTACTTTGTTGGTCATTCTTTTCTTAAAGCTATTGTTTAATTAAATTTTAGATCATATTGAAGATTGCTAGATAATAAAGGTTAATTGTATTACTTGCTTTTTGATTAATTAATCTTAAGGAAAGACATGTATTGAGTACCACAACGAATATGTGATTGATAAAATAATTTTCTTTTAGACCGATAATCAATTATAGTTCTAACGGTATACATGATCATAGATTAAGGTTAGTTTTAATGATAATTTACCTTTATTATTTGTTGATTTTGATTTGCAAAATTTTACATAAAATTTCTTGTATTCATATCCCTCATTTTGTTAATGAGTTCAATACTTATTGTTTAGTAAATTAGAATTCCTTATAGGAATGGTTCCTATTTTCCTATATTATATTTATTTTTTTACAAGAATTAGTATTTAATTTAGGTGTAAATTATAGCATCATTATTATGGACTTATTAGTTTTTATGTTCATTACGAGATTGTCGAAGCAAGTTGATTTACATTTCAATTTGGGGATCGAAAAGACTACAAAAAGGCTAAGGAAAGAAACTAAAATTTGGAAACAACATCCTACTTTAGTTGGCAAAATAGTAGAAATCATGGCTAGCAATTCAATTTTACCAGAGCTTGCCACTCTAGATTTGAATCAACAACCTCATTACATTACTTGTCCAAATTTAAATGTCAATGACGCTTTTAAGTTAAAATTTGGACTATTCTATATCTATCTTTTACCTACTTTTTGTGGTTTTGCATATGAGAACCCTCATAAGCATTTAAATGTAGTTTCACTTGGAGTGTATAAGTATGAAAACCAAATGGATTAATTGAGAAGCAAATGAAATAAGAACTTTTTTGTTTTCTTTAAAGGATGATGTATATGATTGGCTCTACTATTTATATGAGGGAAATGCCACCACATTAGAACGAGATGAAAATTTTAGTATTGGAGCATTATTTTCTATCCTTAAGAGTTGCTAACATTAGAAAAGAGATTTGTAGGATTAGGCAACAAAGTTGAGAATCTTTGTATGAATATTCGGAGCATTTTGAGAAGCTTTGTACAAGATACCCACATTATCAAATTAATGACCAGCTCCTTATTCAGTATTTTATGAAGATTTTCTAACAATTGATAGAAATATGATCGATTTTGCTAATATTGGGGTTAGTTGACAAAATACTTGAAGCAGCCAAAATTTGATTACTAATATGGCATCTAATAGGACTAAAGTGAACTATTCATATCAGTGTGTAAATGAGGTAAATATTTTTTCCTTTAATATACGATGAGTTAACTTATTATTTTATACATCAATTGGTTGTAGGGAAAATGGAAGCAACGAAAGCTTGAAAATGAATGTAGTTGTGGGACACCTAACTAATATATGACCAACTTTTCTTGGTGGAATAAGTAAACACAATAAGAGGTTTCTTAGGGCAGACTCATTATCAATACAACCTATATTTCAACACTTATAACTCTAGATAGAGAGAACATTTAAACTTTTAATATATTATTGCATTGGTAAATCAACCAACAGCTCATTTTGAATAGTATAGGCAATCCCATCCTCTGAAGTAACTGCAATAAGCTCAAATATTTAACTCAAGTTTCTCTTTGGAAGACATTATTAAAACTTTGGCTACTAACATTATGAAATTTCAATAGGAAACTAGGACTAGTATTCAAAATTTAAAGAGTCAAATGGGTTAAATGGTTATTGCAATCAATCGTTCAGAGGTGTAGATTTCTAGTAAGTTACCATCCCAAACGGTGATAAACCTAAAGTAGGAAGCTTATATGATGGTGTTGAAAAGCATAAAGGAATTGGAGCCTCCAACTAAAACACCACCAACAACATTATAAAAAGAAAATAAGGAGGTGGTTGAAAGTTCCAAGGAAAAGGTATTGACATGTAAAATTTCTCCTCAAATTAAATATGAACTTGTTCTTTCTTTTCCTAAAGCATTAGCGGATGGCTGAAAGTATGAGCACAATTATGACTTATATGAAACTTTCTGGAAATGTGAGGTGAATATTCCATATTTTGATGCTATTAAACGAGTTCCACTTTATGTTAAAATTTTTAAGGAGTTATGTATAGTGAAAATGAAGCAATATCTCAAAACATGTGAGAAAATTAAGGTAGAAGACAAGGTTTTTATCAATTATTCCAAAAGTTTTACTAAAAAATGTAAGGACCCAAGTATATTTTAATCCTTTGCACGATGAGTGACACTAAAATTGAAAAGGTTGCATTAGATTTAAGAGCATCGGTTAATGTTATGTTGTACTCCATTCATTTTGCTCTAATCTTAGACCATTGGAAAAAAACTAGTGTAAAGGTTAAGATAACTGATTGATCTAATATATATACTAATGATAAATTAATTTTTCCTAACATTGTTTTATATTCTAGACATGGAAAACAATGATCAATCATTTCCTATTTTGTTAGGAAAACCTTTTCTTAAAATTGAAAAATAAAAATTGATGTTCAAAATAGTATACTAACTATAAAATTCGACGGGGACTCTGTGCAATTTAATATATATAGTGTAATAAAGTACCTTGATGTTGACCTTGATGTTGACTATCTTATATATGCAATTGATTTAATTGATTCGTTGATGAAGGATGTGTTTGAGTTGAAAGGAAAAGATGAGTTGGATACATATGAACAACTTTTTAAAAAGAGCAATGAGTTAAATTTTAGCGCTAACTTGCAGGAATAAGTGGCGATATTAAATGACTTTGAGGAGCTAAAATTGATAGGTAAATTACTTTATATTAATATCAAAATATTTAATGAGAAACTTTGTTATAAGTTTTACAAGCACCAAGCACCAATACTATAATTAAAGACACTCTCAAACTATTTGAAATACTGTATCTTAGAGAAAGAGGGATCCTAAATATGATTAATTCTAGCAAATTAAATGATTATCAAGAGGAAAAATTGGTTTAGGTGTTGAAAAATCAGAAAATAGCAATTGGATGGACCATTGTAGACATTAGAAGAATCAATCCTTCTGCTTGTATACACTAAATTTTACTGGAAGAGGGAATGAAACCAATTAGACAGCTACAGAGGAGGCAAAATTCACATATAATAAAGGTTATGAAGAAGGAGATTTTAAAGCTTCTTCAAGATGGAGTTATCTATCTAATTTTAGATAGTAAGTGAGTGAATCTCGTTCATGTTATTCTAAAAAGGACTAGCATCACAATGGTAAGAAATCAAAATAATAAATTGGTTTCCTCCTGAATTTAAAATGAGTGGCGGATTTTTTTATTATAAAAAGTTAATGTTGTAACCTAAAAGGATAATTTTCCTTTATTGTTTATAAATCAGATGCTATAGAGGCTAGTTGGCTAACCTTATTACTATTTTTAGATGATTTTTAGGTTATTTTTATATTGTAATCACTTTAGACGGCCAAAAAATGACTTTTACATGCCCCATTTAGAACTTTTGTGTACTGATGAATACCATTTGGAGCTTACTATTAGTGTATGCCCCACGAACCAATTATAGAATGTATTGTAATTTATCAGTTATGATTCAGGTAATGTCGGACTTCGACCTTATTTAATATTAAGTAGTTATAATGTCTTGCTAGAGACTAATTATAACTTGTGGGCATAAAAGAAGCTTGGGTCTACTACTAATATTAAATAAGCCTACAAGGTTGCACACTAAAAGACTAAACATTCACTGAGCTTTAAGAGGTTTTGGGTTTTTGGGCCGTAGGGTTTTACTATATATATAGATGTATAGTATGACTTGAGATATGTAAGATTCATCTGCCCAAAGGAAACCCTAGTGTTGTTGTCCTCCTCAAGTGATAAAGAGAAAGAGGTCTCAAGAGTGGTGCTAGCACACCAAAATCGTTTGTTCGATCTCGTGAGGGTGTGGATACCAGTAGAGGCACAACATTTGACGTACTCTTCTGACACTATGAGCTTCTTTGTTATTTTCACTGCGAAAGGTATAAATCTGATATGAATTTAATTTCAATGTTCAAATAGATCTTGGTGTTTCGGTCTTACAAATGTTGGTAAATATCATTACATGTTGATATTCCAAATAGCCTACACTTACAACACCCTAACCACTTTTCAATGGTATATAATAAGTATATTTTTGGATTATATTAAACATATCATAAAGGTTTTCATGGATAATTTTACCACATATAGATTCATTTGATAGTTGTTTACATAATATGACACTTATGTTGTAAAGATGTATAGAACTAACCTTATTTTGAACTTTGAAAAATGTCATTTTCTAGTGGACCAAATTATTTTAGTACATGTTGTTTCAGCTACAGATTTAGAAGTAAATAAAGCTAAAATAATGTTATTCAGACTTTTCCTTACCCTGTTAGTTTTCAGGAAGTTTATTATTTTCTTAAACATGCAAGTACTAGTGATTCATTAAAGACTTTTCTTACATTGCATTACCTCTTTATAAGTTGTTGTATAAGGATGCAACATTTGAGTTCGATAGGGAGCGAAAATTTGCATTTGATAGGTTGAAACAATTGTTGGCATTGACATTAATTATTCCATCATAAGATCGGAGTCCTTCATTCAAGATAATGTGCAATGTGAGTGATTATATTGTACGTGATATTTTGGGTCAATAAATTGGAAAAGTGTCACATACTTTATACTATGCATCAATGACCTTAAATGATGCTTAGAAAAATTATTCAACCACTAAAAAGGAGCTTTTAATTTTTGTCTTTTATTTAGAAAAGTTTTGTTCTTATTTATTAAATAGTAAGGTAGTTGTTTTTTTATCATGCAACCTTTGGTATTTAATGACAAAGAAAGATGTGAAATCAAAACTGATGAGGTGGATGCTTTTACTTATTAAATTTGATTTAGAGATAAAAGATAAGAGTGGAGCATAAAATAGAGTTACTTTTAAGCCGTGTAATTTATGTAAAGATTGAAACCAATTTGCTGGGTTATTGGTTGCTCATACAATTCCAATATATAGAGCAATAGAAAAATAAATGCTTAATTGTAGGCTATTATGTCACTCAACTTGTCGTTTACTTGAGTTTGCTTGATATATCTAATATTGATATGTATATTACTTGTGAGATGGAACCCCTAGACTTAAATTGTTTTTGCAAGATAGGTATTACCATAAAATAAACTGACTACAACTTTAGTTTTGTGCCACATGGTCTAACTTCTCTATCTTCCTCTCATATTATCCACCACAATAGGGTAATAATTGCAGGAAGAACAACCAATAGCCAATTATTGATAGACATTCCTTCTTCTTCCTTTACTCATTTGTCCTTTGGAATTCCAGTTTGCTTGGATAGAATTAAAAAAATTTGAGTCAACAGGAACATAATTTGATGGCTTTCTTTGTCGACTAGGGGTTCATGTCTCCTTACTTCCCTATTCATAAGTGCTTAATTCACCTCTCTCTCCCATATTCAGGGTATTATTTCCACTTATCGCTTTTTACACTTTACATTTAACATTATGGACAATATTTTGTTCAAGTGTGGGGGAGGGTTTAGTTATATTATGTTTTCCTTTATTCTTTTGCGTAAGATGCATATCTTTACTTTCACTTCTATTTTGTTTTAGATGCTATTATAGTTATTTAATTTTGTTTTGTTTTAGTGCGTTAAATTGGTTATTTTATTTTGGTCCATCACATGGTTTCCTTGTTTACATTTTGAATGAATGAATTGTGTGCATGCTAACGGATTCGATCATTTAAAAGTAAGAATAACAACAATTTGAATAATTAAATTAGCTAGGAATATACACTTATATAAACTTTGATAATTAAGTGATAGTGCATCATGTGAAGTTGAGGTGAATTATATTAATATGTGAGCTTTTGAGCTATTAAAGATTGAAACATCCATATTAGATTTTTTTAAAAAGATGTTGTCTTCTATATGGATATTTTTGTAAAACTTTCATGGAACCATTTCAAGATCGCATCAATTTATGCATGAATGAGGATGAAAAAGGCCTTCATTGATTACAAAGCTCTTTTACTTTAAAAAGCTAAACTAATTCAACATCCCTAATCAAAACCCTTTAAGTTACAAATCCTTTCTTTTATATTACAACCATATTATAGGTCCAAATTTTCTACTTAAACACCCTTACCTAATTATAAATGTTAATAGCACATTTAAACCAAAGCCTTTTCTGAATTCAAGAATGGAAAATATGGAAATTAAAGAAGTGTTTATGAGGAGTATGGACTTGAATCATTTGTTGTCAATGTTTCCTTGTCTTATGATTCAAATTATTTTGTTTATTTAAAAAAGTTAGTGAGAATGCTAATGATGAGGAATTACAATATGAGTCCTTGTACTTCACATAAAATAAATAAGCAAGCTAACTATTGGCTATTCCTAAATGAGTTGAATATCATGATCCCAATTTATATTATTGTTCCCTGCATGTGTTTGGAGGCCTTATTGATGAATATGGTTTTAGCCCTTCTCACCTATCAATCCTCACTTTAACCATCAACCCCATTACAACCTGAAATAAAGACCTTTTGGTTTGTGCATGTATAGACTCCAAGTGGTGGAGATTTGGTGTACAAGCAAGCATATGATACAGTATCTGCATTAGAAGAATGTGAGCGAAACACCAAATCATTAAACACATAAGTGGTGTAAGTGATAACTATGAGCAGAATCACCAAAACTTCATACATGCTTTATAATGAAATTGTTTGGGTTTATTTTTGTGTGTATTTCCTATGAAGTTTAATTATAATGTGTGTTGTCGCTTTAATCTTGAATGGTTTGAATCTTAAGGTTTGCATACTCTTTTTTTCATGAATAATATATTTAAGAAACCATTTTGTTTGTCTTATTTTGTTATTTTGTTTAACTGTAATTTACTCAAAGATGAGCAAAAGATAAGTGTGGAAGAATTTGATGAGACTACTCAATGTACTTATTTTAAGCCTTAATTTCCTTTTGTTATGTGCAACTTTTAATTTTATCTAAAGGATTTACTTATCTTTTATATCCATGTATTCTTTGGTAGATTTAGAGCAACAAAAATTAAAAAGTCACAAAAATAAAGTGCATCTAGAATAATATATGAAAATTGATGATAGTGTCATTAATAATTAAATGTGGGCATATTTAGTAGCTGCTCTAGCTTCATGGATTTAAATTTACAGTCAAACCTCTTAGGATATCAACAATTACAACAAGAAGATATCAACAATAACAAAAATATGGAGTAAATTAATTATATAGGGAGCTAATTGTAAGAGGAGATGGAATGTCTATTTCCTTCTTTATACTTTCCAACTTCATTAAATTTGTGTTCGTATTTTCTTCAATAAATGTTGGTATCATCTATAGCATTTAATGGCCAAGTTTCTTTTATCTTGGTTGAAGGGAGCTAAAGCCATTATAATTTCGCCGATTGTGAGATAATTAGGTCTTATTGCAAAGTATTTTATTTATTCATGTATTAAATTGTTCTTCTATGCTTATTTGTTACAATTGTTTTGATTGATTTCTAGTACACGTGATTAGTTTATTGATTGAAATAACAACTGCTAAATTAAATTTGAACATATAAATGTTCAATTCCTTTAATCTTTTTGGTGACCAAGAATTCCTTTAATCTTTTTGGTGACCAAGAGTTTATAATTTGATTCATCAGAAATTATTAGCTTATAGGAAGAGTATTTAACTATATTAAATGTAATCATGGATGATGCACTATCTTACTTCGTGGGATTTTCTTTTCTTAAAACTATTATTTAATTAAATTTTGAATCATATCTAAGGTTATTAAACAAATTAATTAGATTATGTGTTTCTAGTTAGCTAATCGTAAGGAAAGATAGGTATTGAGTACTACAATAAATATGTAATTAATAAAATAATTTTCTTTTGTATCTATGATTAATTGTAGTTTCATATGGTAGATGTGAACATAGACCAAGGTTAGTTTTACTAATACTTCACCTTTATTATTTATCAAATTTGATTTGTTATTTTCTATATAAAATTTCTTCTTATCATAACCTCTTTCGTTAGTTGGTTTGATATAAAATGTTTATCAAAATTAAGATTCCTTGTGAAAATGATCTTTACTTTCTTGTATTATATTTATTTTATTGTAGAAATTTATGATTTAATTTAGATGCAGATAATAGGATCACAATTATATATGGATGATCAATCCCTTTGAGCTAAATGGATTCACGTCAATTTTCACAAAGAAAGAAGCTTTTAAGTTGTTAAACCAAATATGAATACTTTTTGGACCTTAAAGCAAATCTTAAACCAAAGAAGGATAATAAGCAATATAATTAAATTTACCATTAGTAATGATAAGAAAGTCTTCTTTTTGGTATGATCATTGACATTCTCTAAGACATTTGCATAACTACATGTTCATTAAAGCCGTAACGGAAATTCTAAAACTTGATATAAAGGTGGAAGCTATTATCCATAATAACCATTAGCAATGGTCAAACCCAATGCAAAGCTTTTCTCTAATATTTGAAAGAGCCTCCCTGAATATTAACCAATTGAATTAGCTGATAACAAGATGGATTGGATCTTGTAATCTTCAAACCAATTCACCAATCTTTCATATTTTAAGTTGATTGGTGGTTCCAGTGCTGTTATTCAATGGTATAAAATCATTTGGTTACCTTAAGAGTTTTCCCAAAACTAGTTTTATTCCTTTGATAGTGATCAAAGAGAAACTTTGGACCAATAATCAAATAACTTTTGTTTTACTGCACAATGGAGGATATTATCTTTGCACTCAACAAGTAAAAACACGCAATCGCTTTGGTTTTTCTGTTTTTTTTGCTTGATCTCCTCATTCATATGGACACAAATGTTATGAATGTTCTACTAATTTATTATCTTCCTAACATTTAATTTATTGTCCACTTGTTCGATTTATTTAATATAGAGGAATATCAGGACCTTCAATCAAATAACTAAAATTATACAACAAGTCATCAATCTACTACTTTGATGGATGACAAAAACTATATTTACCAAATGGCTGACTAATAGATTGAGTTAACACTTAGGTATGTTTGTTTGTACTTTAGTTTTATTTTTTTGTTCTTATTTTTCAAATTCAATACAAAGCACCTTTTTATTTGAGTTTGTTACATCTATTTTTTTAATTTTTCTAATTTTTATAAGAAATATAAAATTTTATTTAATTTTTCATTTTCATTTTATCATAATACGACGTACCTTCAGCATAATAAAAATTACTAATTATTTAATATTAATTATTAATGAGAATTACAATTAATATAATTAACTATTTATTATGATTACTTTTAAGTTAATTTTTAAAAAAAATAAATGTAATAAAGTATACTTCAAATTTAAATATCTTTAAATAAATAAATTTTAAATAAATTTAGTTTTAAAAATTAAAAAATATATTAACAAATAAATATGAATTTATAAACATTTTTTATTCATTTAATAAAATTTAATAAATTTCTACTAATATCTATTAATAAAAGTTGTATGAGATTAATTAAAATTATTAACTTATAATTTATTTATTTTTAAAATTTTATATAATATTTAATTATTAGCTGTAATAAAAACATAACTAGCTCCAATTAAAAATAAAATAAAATCTTACTTTCTAAAAGTAAAACAAAATAATCATAACAAAAGTTAGATGAAAAGTCCAATCCTGGCCCTTTATAATTATAGCTTTGGCATTAGTTGTCTAATCTTTAGTTCATCTGGCTTTTGTTTGTTCCGTGACAACTCTTTACTTGTAGTTGCATTCCGAAGAATGATTCTCTTCACGACGGAAAGATACTTGTTTTTGCTCGAATGTTTCATTTAATTTTATTATATAAATATAAATTTTATATAAATATGTTGATAAGATTTAATAAAATAGAATATGAATTAATTAATGAGAGCAAAGAATCTATTCCCGTGTAAGACCCTCCCTTTGTAACTCTTCCATCATTAATTCATTTTTTTATCTTTCCAAAAAATGTTTTTAAAAGAATTTTATTAATATCTTTCAAATATATGTGCTACATGTTTATAATCTCCTATTAGCATATGGTCAATATCAGTGTTAAGAGTTTTGTACCATACTAATCGGAATTAGTCAAAAAACGGTACAAAACTTAGCTTTTTGGTATCGGTTGTTGGTATCGATCGGTATCAATAATTTCGGACGATGCTGGCCGATATCAGCCAATATTTAAAATGCCAGTCAAATACTAGCCGATACCGTAAACTTAAAAAAATAGAAAGACTTTTTGCAAAACAAAAAATTCACCTCCCTCCCCCTCCAACTTTTGTAAACTCTCTGTCACTATCACATAGTCACATTTTTTGTTTCTCTCCTTTCTTCGATGTCTCATAGCTCCTAGCCACTACTGTCTCTCCCTCACCGCCTCATGTGTTGCTATAACCGATGACTACTCTGCAATCATCTTTCCATATGTCGCCTACGCAGCTAGTGCCCAAGCCAATCGTACAAGCCTCCACTACTATCACTTGTTTTTGTTGCTATAAATCTGAACTTTATACCCAAAAATAACCTTGTTTTTTCAAACTAATCTTGACCTAAAGGAATGAGGTTGAGACACAAAAGCCCAACAAAGGAAAAAAATTGCGCTAGCCAAAAAGGTGAATAGAAGAAAGTTGGTGGAAGGCAAGAGAGAAAACAAAAGCTATGGTCTTGTTTGATTGAGAGATTGGTAATAGAATGAGATGGAACATAATACACTTTCATCGTTTAATTGAGAGTTTTATAATAGAATGGAAATGAATGAGATAGAAGTAGAAGATTTTATGTTACGTTCCATTCTATCCTAAACAATAAAAATAAGAAATTTTCGATTCGAAAAGCTTAGGATAAAACATAAACTAATAAATACATACTATATATTGACCCCCAATAAGCTGATTTTTAACAAGTTAAGGAGTGACAGCGTTTTGCCTCAGCTGATTATTCAAGTGTCGAATATGCCCTCCAATCTCAAATGTATTTACTCAAGCAGAAACTTTTGTGCTTTTATTTTTGTTGCAGTGATAGTATATCTTTAATAACTGTGTAAATGATCAGCTTTAACGTGGACTAGATATTAGTTAGAAGTAGATATTTATCTGGATTTATGATGATGATAATAATAATTATATTTTTAATAGATTTATAAACTTAGTTTTTGTAAAATTAAATATTTAAAATTTAAATTCTTATAAAAGTATTTATAAAATATTAAAATATCGTGCTTATGTCATTATAATTTTTTAAAACTATATCCTTATATGTTATTTTACACATAAACAGATAATATTAAACAGTTAATTTTATAAAATATCTCTAATAAATAACTAATATAATTTACTAGTTAAACCAACCGATGTAATTAGCTATCATCTATTAGCTAATGCAATTAGCTAATTTATATCTTCAATTATTTTTTTTAATATCACTTATCGTTAAACAGTGAGCAGCTGGTCCTCCTGGTCTAAAGCCCTCGAAACCTCAACCTACAAATACGGCTTGCGTTCTATTTCAGGCGGAAACAAACCATCCCAACAAGTTGCATTCCACATAGAAGTAAACGTGTCAAGTAATGGGATGGGTTTGAGCACTATAAAAACACCTGCAATTGTTCATCCAAAAGTAGTGATATACTTACTATTCCAGACCCTCATAAAGTCGAGCAACGTCAAATCAGTTTAAATTACTATGACCTAATGTCTCACTTTTGCAACTCACTGTTCTAATTCATAAAGGCTTTATTAGATTTTAATATTGTGAATGACGAAGGAGATTTAGTTAATGATTAATTAAAACAATTTTGACTTTATGATTTAATTTTAAATTTTTACATTCTTGATATTATTTTATACGGTAGAGTAATTAGAGAAAATTTACTAGTAAAAATTATATATAATAAGCAATATTTTTATATTATTTCTCCCTACCTTAATAATAATTTATATTATTAATAAAAATTGTATATAATTAATAATAAAATAAAAAATTAATAAAATTTTTATTAATGAATATAAAATATATAAAAAAGTATTCTTTGATTGTTTGTATATATTTCTATAAAAATAAAAATAAAAATAAATAATTTTTAAATATAAATTATATA
>JAOQMS010000002.1:12837450-12898352 GCA_027563885.1 Erythroxylum longipes
ATAATTAATAATAATATTTTTATATAATTAATAATAAATTATATATAATTAATAATAAAATAATAAAATTTTTATTAGTTTAAAATATAAAATATATAAAAAATTATTTGTCACGATTGTGACTTCTATTTTAAAATTATAGCGCTAAATTTATGGCAACAACCACTTTAATATCAGGAATATAATAATCATTTATTATACATTATATTTCATTCTATCCAACTTCCAAACAACATTACACTACGAGAACTCTTCCATTCCTCCTAAATAAATTTTCACTGTATTACATTTCATTCCATTATAAACCGTTCTGTTCTGTTTTATTCTATTCCATTAATTAATATCTAACAATACCCTCACGTTTACTAAAAAAGTGACCTATCATTTAATTATTTCAATTGTGTAAATGAGCCCGTTTATATGGTAGTTCATGTCTTACGGATATTTTTTATACTTTTAGTTAATATTATAAAATTAGACCAAAAATTGAATTTAGAATGTAATTTATCATAAAATTATCTTCCTCCAATAAGGTTAATAAAGCCTTTTGTATTTTCAAATGAACAAAAAAGAAAATAAAACAAATTTTAGTAAGTAATGATGTTACAATTGAAATTCTATTGGCAACAAAAATATAGTTTCTTTAAAGGTAAACTGAAGACAAATTAGCTAGGTATTAGAAAGTGTTGCAATTATTGGAATGATTTAAAATATGAATAAATTACATTACGATGATATCTAAATTGTAATTCTTATTCAAAATTAGTGTTATGATAGTAAAATTATTAGTGTTAAGAGTTTACGGTATTGAAATGAAATGACTATTATAAATTAAAATTATTTGAGAAGAGCATTAGCATAAATAATTTAATATTTTCCTTATATAATGGACATTTTTGTGAGGACATTAATAATAATAAAAGAATAAATATATTTGCAATAAATTGAAACTTTAAATATTTGATTGATATAGTTTATAATTATACCTAGTATTATAAAGTTAGATAAAGTTCTATATTTAAATTATAATTTACTCAATAATATATAATGACTTAATCCAAAATTATTTTAAATTAATACTAATCCCAAATTATTTTGAATGACTTCCGAGTATTCTTCGAATTTTTATCACCATTTTAAATGTACCAAAAATAAAATACCTATAATTAGAGCTCTTCAAAATCATATTAGGTAATAAAATACCTATAATTAGAGCTCTTCAAAATCATATTTGGTAATACCGAATGTTAAATTTGTTAACCCATCATAGCTTGTAAACATAAAACAATCAAATATGATTAATGTTATCAATTAAATTAATAAAGTTTATACACTTTTCTTTTCTTTTTCTTTATTTTTGAAAATATATTAACTGAGCATATATAAATTAACCAACTTATTTATTCCGTAAGTTAAGTCACAAAATTAAATAATTTAGATTTTAATAAATAATTTGAATAATTAGTATTACATCTTAAGTTCAATTCTATTTATCAAGTATGTGACAAACTTTTATCCAACAAAAAACCCAAATCGTTGAACTCCAATATCGAGCTATTGTTAACAATATATCTATCAAAAATTATTTTTTATTTAATATTTTGATTTAATTATTTTTTATTATATGATTAAATTATAATATTTTAAATATTTTGTATTATTTTAAATATTATATTTGCATAATAATTAAATAATCTTTTTTATATTAATTGTGATTATTATTTATATGAGAAAATATTATTAATAAAATAAATAAATTATCTACTATTATGATTGATAGAAAATTATAAATTATATATTACAATATATTTAAAAACTAATTAACAATTTTAAAAAATTTAAGAACTATTTTATAAATTTAAAAATTACCCAAAACAATACGTAATATTGACTGGTACTAATCTAATATTGTACTAGAACTAAATCCGATACCAGTATTGGTAGAATATTCACAACATTGGTAAATACATATAGTTGAACCAGAAGTTTTTCTATACCAGAATACTCGACCGTAAGCTCAATTAAACTTAATACTTATATACTGACTTGATCGAATTTGAATATAAAAATCCAAACTTAAATTCAAACTCGATCAACATAATCCGAGTTCAAGCTCAATCGATTTTAAGACAGTCTTAATATACGAATCCAAACCCGAATTCAAACTTTATCAACCTAACATCCGAATGCAATTCCTAAGCTCTTGCGTGAATACAATTTACCTTTTCAACCCACCCACTAGCTGGACCAACCCCAAAATCAGGCTTTTCAAAATCTAGGTAAGGGGCTGAAAGAGTAAAGAGCAGCTGGTAAGCACGCAAACCAAGGTCGGTGTAGTCTTTGTTATAGGATGAACTTTACCATCTCAGATTACCAGCGATTCATAAATGCAAAATAGGGCCAAGTCCATGCGTCTATTAGGAACAACATAATTGTTAACCCATCAAAATTACCTCACTTTTCCAACGATTAAAAACAAGCGGAAAAGCCATAGAGCACCACAAGAAGTTACCTTCCATGTGAGTGTCACAAGAGATCAGTTTCATGAAACAAGCTTCACGTACGGATATTTCATGATATCAAATAATAGCATATTGAAGTTTTGAAATAAAATACGTTCCATTAAATTATCTATCTGATATAATTTATTAAAAAGCACCAGCAGGAAATTACCTCCAAGTAGGAAAATAAATTAATAAGAATTGCATCTACTATCATACAAATGAGGGTGGATCACAAAACTCAACATAGCATAAGCATAAAGTCACCAGAAGAGTGGAGTCTGTGCTTAGCGCCTCCCAGACGCCACTGATTCAGCAGAGAAGAGGTGCTTTACTCGTGAAAGAATTGAATCCTGTGCAGGATCATACGGGTGGTCTTTTGAAGGAATCTCCAGAATTGCTGGAACTGGCTTATTATAGCTATCAACTAAAAACCTTATCATATTTGCAACCTAAAAATCAGAGCGCACAAAGAGTGATGAGTCGATCTATGGTTTACGAGTATACATACAACTTGTGGCATGAATTTGTAAAACGACTAAATTTTAGGTTGCTCCAACTGGCAATTCAAACATTTAATTTATGTCAAATGATTAAGTCTAAATACTAAGCCCCCAACAAAAATTGGTCAACAGTATCCAATGTAGATGATGATAATTCCATCAATGCGAAGCTAGGCAACTAATAACGGTTCCCATGTAATGTATTCTATAGAAATGATGTCAAGACAGTGTGTAAAGAAGCATGAGCTCAGAAATGAGTTATTAAACAGCTCTTTGATCAAATCTCAAGGTACTCCAGTTACATTAATCACATAACCAATCTTCAGAATATTGAATTCAACATATATGCTTCACATTTCCAGTAATATAGGTATATATATTAAGGAAAAGGGCATTCAAGAACAACTTTGTGTATTAAATGATGCATGGGAAACATGTAGTAATTTCAGATATTAACAATTACAAGTCTAAGAAGCAGTTTTCACTTAAAAAAGTTCAAGAAATCATGTAGAGACTGCAAAAGGGAAAACTTACATATTGGCTTATCATCACAATTGCAATATCCTCCCTTGTTGTGAACTCTTTAAATGCATCTTCAATTTGTTTAACAGTTGTCTCTAAGAGAAAAAACAAATAATGTTAATAAGAAATTAAATAAAACTCAATATAACTAAGAGAAAAAAGTAACTACTTGAATTCTTTATATGACACCATTTACTCAACCTCAGACATTATATGCGGATCTTAAAGTAGTCTCACAAGTTCTTGTTTCCATGAATGGTGACATAAGCTCATTCAAACTATAGTTTCCTTATCTACAGATCACTCTTACTTCACATTGTATAAAAATATCTGCATTGGCTCTAAGTATTTGAAGTACAAGTAGTAGAAGAAAAACTTTAAACTAGCTTTCTACAAGAGATAATTGACAACATGGCTAGAACTCTGAACAGTTTTAGATTTATTCATTTCCATGTTACCCAAATGATCATAGAAAACACAGATTGCAATAGAAAATCAGGTGTATGTATACTTCAGTCTTTTTCATGTTTTTCTTTATGTCTATACAGTGCCTGTTTTAATTATAAGCTGAGGAGGTAGAACCCTTTCCAAAATCAAATAGGTAAACCTTAAAGTTTGAGCCCAAACAGGAAAATAATGGAGACCACTGCATGCATCATGAAGCCAAAGCATACAATCATGTCCTCGGGGGGTGTTTAGTATCTAAAAAGAATTATTTCCTTCTAATTCACTCAGTTTCAATTCCTAAAAGAGGAGATATCTACCCCTATTTCATATATTAGAATCATTTATGTCAACTATACATTAAACAAAAGTAAACACACTGACTCACTCCGCAGACACTATGAACTTCTGGTCTTACAACAATACACAATCTTTCAAAAGGTGTAGCTCATCCAAACGTACGACACAAGAGGAATGAAGAACAATGATGAGGTTGTAATTAGAAAAAATCCATGTTGTATTAACTAAATTATGACTAGCTGGTAAGAATATATTGGTCGAGTCAATCTCAATTATGCATCACTAAGAAAAAGAATTCATAAATCAAAACCATACTCGAATCAACAATAAGATAATTTGTCTTCCTTCGCAAGTCCACATTTCCCACTCCAGCGAGTAAAAATCCAACCACCGTATCCTATATGACAGCAATGAAATATCAGGATTACTAAAACTGATGGGCTATTCATAGTTCAGTGAGTTGTTGGCAGTAAAGAATGTTCACACGTATGTTTTAAATGATTAGTATATGGTACGTGAAGACATATTGCATGTTGACATTGAGATCTACAATTGCACAATGATGAAGCAACCATCTAAAGTATATTTTGTTACAAGGAATCAGACAATCAAAACGACAAAAAAGAGTCAGAATGAGTCCCGGAGGAATTGTAATCAATTGAATAAAAAATTTATGTTTAGTAGAAAAAATTTTGGAGATAAAATAGATTAAATTGGGGGGTAGGGGTTGCACGAGAAAGAAAGAAAGATGTCACGCCAACTTTGCTCCAATAGGCACATCGTGACTGGTAAATATCATCACGTACTCGTCCAATATCCCATGCTTGTGTGGAAGCTCATATAAACAATGTCGTCATCTAAATGCAAACGAAACATTTACACAAACAATTCACTGAACTTTATGCGCAAGCATGAGATCTCTTCCTCTCCCCTCCACTAAGCCCCTAATTCAGTGGAAGCAACTATACAATAGAAACTGTATAATCACTCACAAACAGAGCTCAGATCAGTTCAGCTCCAGTGAGGAATGCCGAAGTGACCACAATTTAACACAGATGCGCATATCAAGAAAAATATTTGAAACATTAATTGCTCTACAAGATTAAGAAAAACAGGAAAATAAACTGGCCCTACAAAATGCTTGCTTACCTCATCTGCGATCATTGCAATGAGGGCAGAGTTGCTAGTACGAATTTGAGTTTTGTTAGCCATTCACTACAAATCTGCACTCGCTACAGAACCCAAAATAAAGAAACAGTAAATTAAGACTGCATCCACAGAATTTCCAGCAAAGCAAACACCTTTTAGAAGATCGCAGAAACATGCTGTCCCTAATTTACATAAACCAAATTTACAGCGCATGTAGTCTCAGCATAAGCTTGTTTCACAGTTTAAGAATAGAAGACTCGCTGAAGGTAACTTTCAAGTATAATAAGAAGCAGCAAAAGATCGAGCTTAGAACTAAAGGGCACCCAAATGAAACCACAGGAAACATGAAATAAATCCAGAATGCAAGAAATAAAATAAGATCAAATATTTATAGAAATTATATAAAGAATGAACCAACCAAGCAGTAACAAAATCTTGAAGAGGAAAGACGAATCCCGAAGTCCAACAGAAGAAGAAATAAAGAAATGAAGAAAAATCATAAATTGGTATATAATCGGGACAAAAAGGAGCAGATAGCAAACAACAACTCTTGATCGCATAAAAATTTAGGAAGATTTAGTTTGATTTTTTCAAGGAATCAGATTTAGATCCGCGTTACCATGTAGAAGGACGAAAGAAATGAAGAAACGAAACAAAGATTGAAAAATGAAATTCAAGTGACTGTGATAGAGGACGAGGATTACACCAAGTTGGAATTGGACACTTTCCCTCGCCCCCTGTTCTCACTGACAAACCAAACGCTTCTTCCTTCTTAAATCAACATATGCGAATAACTCCAAAATTTGTTGAAAAAGTAATTAATTTATACAGGAAAATTTTGCAAAATGAAATTCATGGCTTGGCAGCCAGCCAGGCCTGTGGTCAACAGTCCCGGGTTGATTGGGCCTGTGCCGGGTACAACGCCGTGCCGGACCTACCCTAGGGTGACAGAAAATGATTAAATAATATCATTCGATTTTTTTTTAAAAATAATAAATTGACTCTAGTTTCGGGCTAGGCTGACCCGACCTATTGGTCAAAATTATTATTTTTTTTTTCTGAAAATTAAAAAAGGTGAAATTATTATATTTTAACTTTAATTATTTTAAAAATAAATCTATAAATATAAAATTACGTAGTAAAAGGAATTAATTTCCTTTTAAACTTTCAAAAAATTGTTAAAATTATTTTTTTTAAAAAATTTTAAAAAATGATTTAATTTTTTAAAAAGATTATATTAAAAAATTACAATAAAATATAAGTAACATGTTTATTTATTCAAATTTTAAATTCGAATAAAATTAATTAAATTTTATTTAAGATAATAATTTATTATAATTATTAGATTTAAGAATTTAATTAAACTATAATATTAATTTTTTGTTATTATCTTTAAAGAAAATTTAAAAGATTTGTTTTAAAATTAAAAATTTTAAAATTTAAATCTAGTTCACCCAAATTTTTAATTTAAAACTACTCGTTTGCAATAATGTACGTATATTGATAGCTTGACCCAGAACGACGGTCTCGTTCTTTTTCGTTTCTTCTCTTCTCATTTGCTGTGGCAGCTGATGGCAAATCCTACTACATCCAGATACGGTCTGTAATGTATCACAAAGCCCTTCAAGGTCCAAAAATACTCCATCCGTTACACCCATCTCTGTCTGTCTGTCTGTCATGGATTCTTCTGCCAACGCGGTGCCTCCATTTCTCAGCAAAACCTACGACATGGTGGATGACCCTTCCACTAACGCCGTCGTTTCTTGGACCAACGGCAACAATAGCTTTGTAGTCTGGAACGTCCCCGAGCTTCAGAAACACCTTTTGCCCAAGTATTTCAAACACAACAACTTCTCTAGCTTTGTCAGACAACTCAATACTTATGTGGGTACACCTTTTTCTAATTTCATTCTTTCATTTTGTTTGGCTTTTCTCTCTTTAGATTAATTGGTCGACCTTGTAGATGCTAAATTCTAGGGGTGAGTTCGTTTTGTGACATTGACTTCTACTGAGTCCATTCTCTGTTTTGTTGTCCTCGGGATCTACTTTCTACTGGTATTTGCGGGTTTGTTTGTGGAAGCTGTTACTTTCATTTTTAGAAGACCAGATGTTGTTATTAGGAAGGCGATTCTTTATGTCAATGGAAACTTTTTTATCAAGAGAGTTCGAGATTATTGGACGGACTTATTTGGGTTTTAACAACTAAATGGGGTACCCTTTTGAGATTTTAGAACTGCTGTTGAAATTTATACTGTGTCGGTTTTTAATTTATATGTTTACTGGATGTGAGCCTGCGTAAGCCAGTGATGTTAACAGGCTCCAAGTCTATGAACTGCTTGGAGAAGGTTGACAGTTAAATAGTGTTATTTCTTTGACTGATGTTGGTTATACTCATTAATCCCAAGTTATTTGGTTTTTCCTTTTTCCTGCAAAACCACATTTGGCTATGTTGTGGGGTAAGTGTTTGAGGCCGTCCTTTTAATCTTTTCGCTTCCACTTCATGATGCTCAAGTCAGGTCCATGACTCCTTTTTCACCATATATAATTGTTTTGGCCGATGGTTCCTTCCTTTTTTTTGGGGGCGGAACATCAGTATTGGCAATCTGTAGAAACACTCCTCATCCCATGTACCAATCAAGATTAGAACCTTGGGGATGTCTGTTGGTGGTTCTTTAAGCTGTTCTGCAATTCATGTCAGCATGGCGTGTGAGTTGTGTTAGCTTTTCCTTTTCCCTCCCCATTTCATTTCACCGTTATATGAGTTCACGTGTTATGCAAAAGAGGTTTAAGTCTATAGAAAAAATAAAAATGGAAAATTTAGTAAAAATGGAAAATTTAGTCAACCACAAGCCTTAATTTGGTGGAATGTAAAATGATAATTGGGTTGACAGCAAAGACAACAATTATTGAAATTAAAATTATGTTAGGATTCCTTATTAGATAGAAAGTAGGAGTAAGATAACTGTGTTATTCTAGTTTAAGATATGTTATTCTATTTATATTGGACTTTCCTAATAAATAGAATATTTTAGGTTTAGCTAAAATCCATACCTAAAACTTGATATTCCAATAGCTTAATCTCAGCCATATTTCCTAATCTTGTAATTTTAGCTACTAGTTAATACTAATTCTATTTGTCCTACATCAACATGTCTACGAGAATGAATGTTTTTCTCATGTAGGCTTCATGTAGTAGCTTAAAAAGCGATTGATATGATTGCATGGAGCAAAAGGTGATTAGGCAACATCTTTGGAGGAACAGTAATCCTATTTGTTAAACATAGATGGTAAGGGTTGAAGAAAATGCTAAACTTTGTAAAATCTAATACAAGCTTAAGGACTTGAGTCATTTAACTATAACATTTGAATTATAGGTTCTTGACTGATTTATAATCAATCGAAAGGTTGTATCTTGGTGTGGTTTGTCCTTGCCATCTGCTATCAAATTTATTAGCTTTCACATTGATCCTTTGTGTTCATATTTTGACCTTGCAGGGTTTTAGGAAGGTTGAGCCAGATCGCTTTGAATTTGCAAATGAGGGGTTCTTAAGAGGGCAAAAACACCTGTTAAAGAGTATATCTAGAAAGAAACATGTTAATTCACATGGTAATCAGGCACCTCAAGTGCAGAGTTCCTCAGTTGCAGCCTGTGTTGAAGTTGGTAAATTTGGACTTGAGGAAGAGGTTGAAAGATTGAAGCGTGACAAAAATATCCTTATGCAGGAGCTTGTTAGGTTGAGGCAGCAGCAACAATCTACAGATCACCAATTGCAGACGGTTGGACAACGTGTGCAGGGGATGGAACAGCGGCAGCAGCAAATGTTGGCTTTCCTTGCAAAAGCTATTCAAAGCCCGGGCTTCTTAAATCAGCTTGTACAGCAGCAGAATGATAGTAATAGGCACATTGGTAGGGGCAGTAAGAAGAGGAGACTTCCCAGGGAGAAGGAAGAAACTTCTGCTTGTGAAAATGGAAACAATTCAATTAATGGACAGATTGTGAAGTTCCATTCTTCTATGAATGAAGCAGCAAAAGCAATGCTGCATCAGATCCTAAAGATGAACTCTTCACCTAAGCTGGAAACACCAATAAATAGCTCTGGTCAGTTGCTGATTGGTAATATGCCTTCTTCCAGGGTCTTAGGAACTGGGAGTACTTCAAATCGCACCTCAGGACTAACACTTTCAGAGGTTCCAACTGCTTCTGAGCCATTATATTTACCCATTGATTCAGGTTTTCCTGTCAGTCATGCAACTACTGTTATTTCAGAAATCCAGTCTCCATCTTGTTTGGCGACCTGCCATGCCGAAACAAATTTTGCTACTACAAAAACCATACATACTTCTGGTCAAGATAAATGCATTGTTGATTCAACTGGAGTCCAAGGAAATATTCCTGGAATCTCCACTGCCGTTCCTAATGCAAGTGTTGTGGGATCTGTGACTGGGCATGCAGAGTATATTGATCCATTGTC
This sequence comes from Erythroxylum longipes, assembly GCA_027563885.1. Classification (NCBI taxonomy): domain Eukaryota; kingdom Viridiplantae; phylum Streptophyta; class Magnoliopsida; order Malpighiales; family Erythroxylaceae; genus Erythroxylum; species Erythroxylum longipes. The sequence continues at coordinate 12,847,342 of JAOQMS010000002.1, forward strand.
ATGTGCATTGGATGCAACAAGTCCTTTAGAAAATGAGTCTCTTACTCTTGATCAGAATATGGATGTTCTTGTGGAAGGTATTCCTAAGCTTCCTGGCATTAATGATGCATTTTGGGAGCAGTTTCTTGCAGAAAGTTCATACACAGATGATGCAGATGAAATTAATAGCAAAGAACAGGAGTTGCAAGCTTGGCAACAAAATGAGTGGAACAAGTTAGAACAGATGAATCATCTTGCTGACCAGATGGAGCTTCTTACATCAGAAGGCAGGAGCGCGTGAAAGTCTTGTCAATTGTACATAAGTCTTTGCTCTGCAAAGGTAACTTTTAACACCATTTCTGACGACTGTGGGAAGTCTAGGAGTTCTTCCTAATGTCTTGGATAGTTAACTAGATCAGGCTCACCCATTTCAGCTTTGAGCCTCGATCTCTATTTCTAAAAGCCAGCATAAGTAGGTCTGTCCTAATACAATGTTTGTTGCCAAAAGTCGGGGGCTATACTGGAAGTATAATTTTCCCTTGATTCTATCACAATGTAAATGCATAGGAAGAAAATATTTTGCCATGGAGAAACTTTCTTCCCATCTGCCAAAAGTAGCTACATGTGCATGACTATATGACAAACGATTTTTTATAGTTTGAAATGTATGTTTATATGTACAAATTCATACAACACAAAAGCTTCCAACCACCCTTCATCCATTGCTACTCTGGTAACGATGTATGTGATTTACAATTTTGGCTGCACATTTGTTTCGCTGGTTGTGTTGAAGTGCAAATAAGTATGGCCCTCATCATGAACTCGAACATGATGAGACCTAAACGAGAAAAATATGGTATTGCTTTGAAAATTGCTTCTCTGATTCTTTGCAGTGTTGGGGTACTGCCCTGCTGAGCAGACAAAGCTTTTGTTCAATGAAAGATTCAAGACAAGTTCTGTTTGATAAACCTTCTTTCACCTTTAGCGTGTGTACTGAATTTTTAAGTTTGCTTCTCAGAAATGCTTACATATATATAGATAAATAGATAGATAGTATTGCAAAACTTGTTAAAGGTTTAGATGTCTGTCTCCCCCACCTACTGGAAGTTTACAGGCTTACAGCAATAATGGATGAGACAAGGCTCGAAATAGTATGATATTATATTAATGCAGCTTAATTTAAGTAGAGCAATTTGTAATTTCAAGTGGAAATGAATTTGTTGGTGAATGATGGGTGTTGGAATATTTTACTAATTTTAGGGGAAGTTCTTCTATTGATATAACAATAATTTTTGTATTTAAAGTGTCTCCCCCAATAGTTTGTCATTTTTCTTGACCAAGTAGAACTATATAATGTTAACAGTTAACTACTCTTCGTCTATAAAATTCTTAACCTTTCAAGCTAATTGTCAAGAGAAAATGACATGATAAACTATGGCATTAGATACCCAAGACTTAGTCATGCCTCTGAAAGCATAGTGAACAATGTCTTAAGGATTGTAATGTCATTAAAAGCACTAAAAATATTTCCATCAATAGTACTGCTTGCTCTTTAGGGAAAGCACATAAACACTCTTTTCCTATCTCACACAAACAATATGGCAAGCATATACAATTAATAAGAGGACCCTCACTAATTGAATTTTCAAATGGCGTTCATTATTATACTCACTTTTTAGATGCCTTTTCTCACTATATGTAGTTGTACCCACTAAAGAAAAAATCTAAAGCACTTGCTATCTTCATTTCCTCTAAAGCCATGGTTTAGTTGTAAATAAGCTACAAAATCAATACCCTTCAAATTGATAATAGAAGAGAATATCTAACTCATTAAAGCAATTTCTTAACCTTATGATTTTGTTCATTTGCTCATGGGAATGGCAATATATAAGGCCGCCCAAGTAGTCTAAAAATTTTTAGCTCAAGCTAAAGCCGAATTGGATGATCCAAAGTCTGATTAAGCATAGCCCAACTTGATTATTGTCTTCTTTTTTAATTTAAAATTAAAAATGACTTTATTTTATTCAAAAAGACATTTATTTTATTCAAAAAGACATCATTAAAGCCTGAGCTCAAGCCCATCTTGAAGTCTAAAAATAAAAAAAAGCCTAAACTTAACCTAAATTTTGGTCAAACTAAACTGGCCAGTTGACTTCGAGCCAAATTGGGTGGCATATTTGCCAAGTCTAATCACTCATTATCTTAGTTGTCCATATACCCATAAGTATAATGGAGTAGCATATTGTAAACACAATCATTTGGTTGAAATGTGGTTTACACTTTTAGCTCATTCTTCCTTATCATTATTCTATTGTCCTGATACTTTCCAAACATCCACATATTTGGTAAACTACCTGTCCACTCCAGTTTTGAACAATAAATATCTTTTAACTGTGCTTTTCAAGGTTTAATCAAAATACTCATTTTTTTCAACTTTTTGGGTGCAAATGTTTTCCTCATCTTAGATCATACAATCAGCGAAAGTTTTGAAACCAAAGGTGTTGCCACCTTTGTTGGGTTATTACCTAACACTTTAGATGATGCATTAGCCACACCTCATTAGAAGGAAGCTATGAATGATGAGTGTCAAACTTTACTAAAAAATAATACTTGGCCTTTAGTGACCCTACCTATTAACAAAGTTTCTATAGGCTGCATGTGGGTGTTCCGAGTAACAGAAAATTAAGATGGCTCCATTTAGAGCTCTAAAGCTTGCTTGATAGCCTAGGGATTCCATTAGCAATATGGATTTGAATTCATAGAAACATTTACTCCTTTTGTGAACCCAATTACCATTCGAATCATTTTAACAATTTCTCTATCAAAAGGCTAGGATGTGAGACAACTTGACATTAACAATACCTTCCTCAATGGCTATCTTTATGAGGAAGTTTACATATTGCAGCCATTTGGGTTTGAAGCTACTAATCAAACACTAGTTTGCAAATTAAAAAAAGCTATTTATTGCTTGAAGTTAGCCCTAAGAGCATAGTTTGAAAGGTTATTATTGTTGTCGTTCATTTTGGGTTCATTGCCTCTCATTGTGATCCCTCTATTTTTCATTAAAATCACCACCAAGTCAATTTTATATGTCTTAGTCTACATGGATGACATACTTGTCACTAGCAACTCAACTAATGAAATTGAACAATCAGTCACTCACCTCAAATCTAGTTTTGTACTTAAAGACCTTAGTGATCTTAGCTTTTTTGGGGATTCAAGTCCATGTTACTACCGATAGTAGTTATCATTTTATCTCAGTCTAAGTACATCAAAGTTTTGTCAGCAAGAGCAAAAATGATGGGTTCCAAGTCTTAATATAACTATGACTAGTGGCTTGAGATTACCTACACATAATGATAGAGAAGTAATGAGCACAATTATATAGATCTTTTGTGGGAGCATTGCAATATGTCATAGTAACTCGGCCTGAAATTGACTTCTTAGTGAACAGGGCCTGTTAGTTTATGAATAAGCCCTCTGATAAACATTGGAAAGTAGTTGAGCAGATTCTTAGGTATTTAAATGGTACCTTAGACAATGACATTCATTTGAGGAAAGAAACATTACGTGACATCACTGTTAGCGAATATATAACACCAATTAAGTTGGCCTTACATAATAGCTTAAGCTATTGTGGTGAAATGGTTGCTTAACATGATATCAAAGCCTCTATGACCAAACGGTCTTGAGTTCAAATCCTACCACCTACCTATTTATCATCAAATTAATTCAGCACAAGATATAGTGGGCCTGTGCAAGTTTCAAGCCCAAAGGGCTTTCACTTGGGAAGGTGTATTAGCGAATATATAAAACCAATTAAGTTGGCCTCGATGCTCTACAACATGAATGTTATAACTGCGATTACTTAGGTTAAGTCACTGCTAAATAAGCTTAAGGTTTCAACTAATAAAATTCCATATATATTTTATTATAACAAGAGTATAATTATGTTAGTTGCAAATCAAGTATTGCATTCTAGAATTTTTCATTTTGTGCAAGAGAAAGTCATTATTAAAGAAGTAGTTGTTTATCAGGTTCCTTCACAAGATCAACTTACTGATGTATTCACAAAATCAGTACCACATTGACGATTCATAGATCAGCGTCACAAATTCAGAGTAGAAAATTATCTCCCTGAGTTTGAGGTGGATTGTGAGAAAAAATAGCTTGCATTCTATTATTGACAGTGTTAGAATGAATGGCTTGGACCGGTCATCAATTGAAAATAAAGGTGATGACACTTTTGACAGCTAACGTTTTGTCGTATTACCAATTTTGTTGTAAATGATTGGTCATCCTTGATTATAGGAAATTTGTACAAAAGGAACATTTTCACCTCTGTACCATCCAATAAGCTACCATCATGTGGTATGCCTTCTCAGTATAAATAGGAGCATTTACTCCTTTTCTCTGTAACTATTGAGCAGAATACAAATAGAATTTCTTCAGTTTCTTTACTGCTTCATTAATTTTATCTTGGTATTAGAGCGACTGACTCACGTCGATGGCATCTTCACCTCCCAGTGCATCCAATGGGCAGTCCACCTCCACAGATCACTCCTCTAGTCACCTCCCAAATCTATCCTCCCCCTGTGCATATGTCCACTTTTCCCTCAACTTTGCCCACCACAGTTCCTCAGTCATCAGCTCCGGTTCAAAACTCCTTTGGGTCTACCATTCCCCTTTTTCAAAGCCTAGCCCCACTTACCCTCGAACTTGACAGAGGAAACTACTCCTTTTGGCGCTCCCAAGTGCTCCTAGCTCTCCGCGCCCATGACCTCGACGACTTCATTCTTGGCACGAAACCGTGCCCACATCAGTTTGTGGACAACACCATTGGAAGCTTTTTCCCAGGTGAACAATGCCAACTTAACGTCGGCTACCCGATCTGGATCCGCACCGAACAGGCCATCCTGAGCTGGCTTCTCAACTCCATTTCCGAAACCATGTTCAGCCATGTCGTTCGCTGTGCAACTTCTCATGAGGTATGGCATACTATTGAAACTCTCTTTACCACTCATTCAAAAGCCCGAACACTTCAGCTTCGCTTTCAGCTCCAATCTCTCAAGAAAGGTAGTCTCTCTGTTCATGACTACATGTTGAAAATGCAATCCCTTGCCGATAACTTATCTGTTACAGGCCAACTTCTCTCTGATGAGGATCTCATCTTATACATCCTTGGTGGTTTGGGTTATGACTATGATCCTGTAGTTGTAAATCTCACCTCTCGTCATGACCAAGTCACACTTCAAGAGGTCTAATATATGCTTCAGAGTCACGAAATACGTCTTAAACAACTCAATGTTACTGCTCCCGCTGATTCTTCCATTCCCAGCGCCAAACTTGCCACTCAGATGCGTCGATCTCTTCATTTACAGGGTCAAAACCACTCCTTACCTGCTTTTACAGGTCGTGGTTACTTTAATCGTGGATGTGGCTAAGGAAGAAAGGGCCGAGGAAATCGTACCACCATATGTCAAGTTTGCAATCGGCCTGGACACACTGCCTCATAAATGTTATCATTGATTTAACATCACATATCAAGGCTAACCCAGCCACAACAACACCAATTTTCAACAGTCGAACACCACTCCTTCCTCAGACCAATCACAAACTCAAGGAAATGGACAGCAAGCCTTTTTCTCATCCACCTCTGAAGCTCATCCGACAATACGTGGTATCTGGACAGTGGAGCAACTAATCATATAACAGCAGATCCAAACAATTTGCACCACAAATCTGACTATAAAGGTACCAATCACTTGCTCATAGGTAATGGGCAACCTCTTCTCATTACACATTCAGGTTTTAGCATTTTACATAGTCTTGACAATTAGTTTGCCATCACTCTAAATAATATCCTTTGTGTCCCTCTCATCACTAAAAATTTATTGTCCATATCACAACTCACTAAAGATAACTCAGAGTTTGTAGAGTTTTATTCTAACCATTGTGTTGTGAAGGTTCGAGCTATAAAGAGGGAGCTGCTTCAGGGAGTACTCAGTGATGGTTTATATCAACTCAATTTCAGTTAACCACCTACTGCTTCTTTGACAACAAGTACCAATTACTGTTTTTCAGTTGTAAAAAATGTCTCTCCAAGTCTAGAAAAATCAAAAGTGTCTTACCCTTTTCAATCTTTGTTTGCTAAGTCAGTTTTTAAATTAGATCTATGGCATATGAGATTGGGTCACCCAAACATCAATGTAATGAAACATATGCTTAACAATGAAAAGTTTTCTTCCAAAAATGCTTCAAACTTTTGTGATGCCTGTCATATAGGAAAATCCAAGCACAAAAACTATAGCAACTCTCACACTTCAACATCAAAGCCTCTTGAACTAGTACATTCAGATGTCTGGGGACCGGCCCCTAATCTTTCAAAAGATGGTTTCAGATACTATGTACATTTCATTGATGAATATAGTAATTTTACATGGATTTTTCCACTGAAACTAAAATCTGAAGTCAAAGACATATTTATAAACTTTCAAAAATTAGTAGAGAGAAAAATTGATTCCAAAATCATAACTCTTCAATCCGATTGGGGTGGTGAGTATCGAAGTCTTGTTCCTTTCCTAGCTTCTTTAGGCATCCATTTTAGGCACCCTTGTCTACACACCCATCCTCAAAATGGAAAATCTGGAAGAAAAAAAAACCACCGTCACATAGTTGAAATGGGGCTTACACTTCTCACACAAGCCTTAATGCCACTCCAATATTGGTGGGAATCATTCAGCACTGCTGCCTTCTTGATAAATCATCTATCCACACCAACTTTGTAGCATAAATCTCCTATTGAAAAATTGATGAAGCTAAAACCAAATATGAATTTCTTAAAAGTTTTTGGCTGCACTTGTTTTCCTCACCTGAGAGCATACAATCAACACAAACTTGACTTCTGCTCCACCAAATGTGTATTTCTTGGGTACAGCCTAAATCATAAAGGCTACAAGTGCTTACATCCATCAGGTAGAATCTTCATTACACAAAGTGTCACATTCAATGAAACTGATTTTCCTTTTTCTACTGGTTTTCCCTCCTCTTTGGTTAAAAATTCTGATTCAAACTCATCCTCTTCTAACATTCAGTACAATCAATGGCTTCCTATTTTGTCTCTCAATCTGCAGGAAAATGGATCTGAAACTATTGCAACTGATATAAAGCATCACTCCACTAGGCCCGAAGCATCTTTTCCAACATCATCTTTGAGTTCAGCTCCTTCCAATGGTTATGGTAAGACTCCAAACTTAGTCCCATCTTTTTCTAACTCACCAATTTTGCTTCCTAACATAGAGTCAACTGCCCCATCATCTCCAATTCACTCCCACCCCACTGCCCGACCACCTAAACCCACTCTCCCCACACATCCCATGGTCACTAGATCAAAATTAGGCCTTTTCAAACCCAAAACCTATATGGCCTCTCTCCTAAAACACCCAAACTCTGTTGTTTACACAACCATTACCCCTGACACTGTTGATCAAGCCATGTCTATACCTGAATGAACACATGCTATGGATGAAGAATATCATGCTCTCATGACCAACAACACCTGGACTCTTGTTCCACGTCATCGTCACATGCATATAGTGGACAACAAGTGGATTTTTTGCCTAAAATTCAACTGTGATGGATCAATACAACACCATAAAGCTAGGCTTGTCGCCAAAGGATTCCAACAAACTCCCGGTGTAGACTTCTTTGAAACATTCAGCCCCATGGTCAAAGCTTGCACTATTCGTGTCATTCTTACTATAGCTGTAACTTACAATTAGGACGTGCAGCAAATAGATATCAACAAGCTTTCTTGAATGCAAACTCCAAGAAGAAGTGTTCATGGAGCAACCCGTTGGCTATGTTGATCCAACATATCCTACCGCTGTATGCAAGCTAAACCGAGCACTCTATTGCTTAAAAAAAGCGCCAAGAGGATGGTTTGACAAACTCAGGTCTGCTCTCCTTAACCTTAGCTTTCAAAACTCCGTTTATGACAATTCACTCTTCTTTTATCAAAATGAAGATGTTATTCTCTTTGCCTTGGTCTATGTAGACGATATGTTACTCATAGGAAACCAGTCCAACCACGTTCTTGCTATCATTACCACACTCAAATCTCAATTGTCTCTCAAGACTCTCGGCTCGATCACCTACTTCCTTGGTTTTAAGACAACTAGGGGGCTACATGGTATTCACTTGTCACAAACCAAGTACACGCTTGACCTCTTGAAGAAAACAAACATGTTGAGAGCCAATCCTTGTCCTACTCCCATGAATCAAAGAAACAAACTACACCTACTTGACAACGAGCCTTTTGAACATGTCACATTATACAGAATTATCATTGAGGCGTTGCAATATTTAACGTTGAGCAGACCGGACATTGCCTTTTCAGTAAACAAGTTGAGTCAAATTTTGCAATCTCCCACTCAAAATCATTGGAGAGCTTGTAAATGAATCTTAAGATATCTAGCAGGTTCTGTTGGTGAAGGGATCACATTCACTCCTGCTCCCACACTGACTATCGAAAGCTTTTGTGATTCGGATTGGGCGAGCTCCTTAGATGATCAGAAATCAACCTCTGGCTATTGCATGTATTTTGGCGGTAACTTGGTCAGTTGGAGCTCGAAGAAGCAAAAGCCTGTGGCAAGATCAAGCACAGAGGCTGAATACAGAGCACTTGCACAAGCCTGCTCTGAAATAATATGGTTGAAGTCTCTCCTCTCAAAAATTGGAATACATTGCGAAGAACTAGCAGTAATCTGGTGTGATAACTCAGGAGCAAGACAACTAGTAGCAAACTCAGTTTTTCATTTAAGAACCAAACACATTGGAACTGATATTCATTACATAAGAGACAAGGTTTTGAGCAATGAAGTAGAAGCCAGATACATTCCTTTAGAAGAGCAACTTGCTGATATTCTCACCAAGCCACTCACCATTTCTCAGTTTCAAATTCTTAAAGGCAAGCTTGCTGTTCACCGTAGAACAGCTTGAGAGGGCATGTTAGAATGAATGGCTTGGATAGGTCATCAATTGAAAATAAGGGTGATGACACTTTGACAACTAACGTTTTGTCGTGTTACCAATTCTGTTGTAAATGATTGGTCATCCTTGATTGTAGGAAATTTGTACAAAAGGAACATTTTCACTTCTGTACCATCCAATGAGCTACCAGCATATGGTATGCCTTCTCAGTATAAATAGGAGCATTTCCTCCTTTTCTCTGTAACCATTGAGCTGAATACAAACAATATTTCTTCAGTTTCTTTACTGCTTCATTAATTTTATTTGACAGTAAAATAAGTTGGAGTAAAATTTTAAACAGAATTTAATATGTTGCACTGTCGGTACCTTAATTTAATTAATTATAATGGGCTGGGTGCATTTATTCATAGAATATATTTATTTATTGTCTGAGAAGTCTTAGGCAACTACTATTAACATTACGCACGTACATTAGACACAAATCCCATGTCTTTGCCACGTTTTCAGTTTCCTAATCCATGAAACTGAAATTTGACCATGTCCTATGCCTATACGTACAATTAGTTTAATCAAATGTCGTCTAGTGTTTGAGGTCATTGATGATAAGGTCTGTCAAATCCTACTAATCACTGTTATGCACGTATCAATATCATCCCACAGATCCGATATTGCAGCTCAGGAACGAGTTCATAGGCTTGAATTTTCCAAACCAAAGCACAAGATACGTAGGGAACCTGATGGCGGGTCAATTTGTGACGATGATTGTGAAATCTTTTTTTTTTTTTTTTGGGTTTAGGAAAACGGTTCTTGTAGATGATTTGGAAACAAGTTCAGAATCCATTTTGGCTGTGTCGTAGGTGGGTTGATTTTGGAGAATCCGGTATTCGGAGACATATATAGGAAAAGAACAAAAGGCAAGGATATTTGTTGCCATTTGGAGTCTGATACAAAGAATTTGTTTCAGATTCTAGATCAAGAACAGCTTCTAAGTGACAAAATCCAGGATTCAGAAGATATTCTCTACAGATCATTATGTGGGTAATTTTGAAGATGGGAGAAAATTGCAGGTAATGATCGATTTTCGTTAATCGAAGGTTTCAGCAAGGCTTAATTTTGACCAGATTCTATTCAGAGGAGAATCAGTAAGAGACCAAGGATGAGCGCTAAAGATCCTCTGAAACTTGACGACGAACAGCTAGCCGAACTACGTGAAATTTTCCGGTCATTCGACCGGAACAAAGACGGAAGTTTGACGCAACTGGAGCTGGGGTCACTTCTCCGATCACTGGGTCTGAAGCCGAGCGAAGACCAACTCGAGGCATTGATTCAAAAGGCAGACACAAACAGCAATGGCCTGATAGAGTTCTCGGAGTTCATAGCACTTGTGGAGCCAGACCTTGTGCAAGCAAAATGCCCGTACACGGAGGACCAGTTGAAGAAGATATTCAAGATGTTTGATCGGGACGGCAACGGATACATAACTCCGGCAGAGTTGGCGCATTCGATGGCCAAGTTGGGACATGCTTTGACGGCGGAGGAGTTGACGGGTATGATAAAGGAGGCTGACACAGACGGAGATGGTTGCATAAACTTTCAGGAGTTTGCTCAAGCTATTACATCTGCAGCTTTTGACAATTCTTGGCTCTGAATCTGTTCGTTGTTTTAATTGCTTTCATCCGTTTTTTTTCTCAGCCTTCAAGCGGGAGATGCAAAACGTTGTCAGTCAGTTTCCTACAGTTTCATGTCTTTTCCTTAACATGTTCTAAAGCTAGTCTTCAGTTTGCGATCATCTGTTGCCTCGCAATAACGTAGTCAACTTGTGCAGAGCGCCAGAGCGAGGAAAATGGATCGTATCGAATGTGTTCATTTTCAAGAATTCTGTAATAATTGTCATTGCGTGCTTTTGTTATAGCATCTCCATTCGATTTTAGATATTCATATACGAAATGAGTCCAAACTCCAAAATGTTTCTTTCTTTTACCACCGGTAAGCATATATAAATTCCTGTCACGACCTCAGCAAATTTAAACTCAACCCACGATTTTAGATGAATGATTTAAGATTAACTTGACCACTATCTTACTTCAAAATGCAAAAAAGACATAAAAATTTACGTATTACTTTGTTTTTCCACCAACTGTTCATAGATGGTTGCCCTTGTTTGTAATTGTAAATTTCTAAGCTTATACGCTAATGTTAACATAGGTAGCCTGTTCCAATGAATCTATTTGTGCAATTTCTTAGCCTTAATCGGTTAATCCTTTCCTTGTCTTTTTTAACAGTCATATTTTTTCTATTTTCTCGAGTAGCCAATAAAAAGGATAACTTTTTTGCATTGATAGATGATTCGTGGACTGAAATAGCTTGTAATCATTTAACTTTGTGGTGTAGTGAAAATGATTATTATGTGTTGTACTTTAAGTGATTTTCATACGATTATGCAAAATATTGATTATTGGATATAAGAGCAACCTAACCCGTCTGCTTCACTTTTATTAATTGATTTTGTCATATTAACAAGGAATTTATGACTACTTTTATTGATTGTAATGTCAATTTTTTAACATTGACACTTGCGAGTAAGGTCGTAAAGTTAAACCTTGCAAAAATGAATCTTGAAAAAGTTGGAGCTGAAAAATGTATAAATGGTACGTGCAATATTCATATAAGCGAATGGGTCTTGTGGCGATCTATGTGATATGTGCTCGAACCCTAGTAGGGGTGGCTAATCGGACACTATCACCTCATAATCAATAAGGTTAATAATTCAAATCAATGTTCTTAGTATATGATAGTATCAAAAAATTTTGTCAATGTCATCCAATAAGTGTCTTTTTATATTATAATGGTGAGTTATGCATAAAATTGATAATCTTAAAACTTTTATCAAGTTACAGAATCAACATACATTACCTTAATATTACTTCTTGCATATTATAATTAAAGAACATGTTTTAAGTTTGAAATTATATTTGTTTAAGATTCATTGGAACTTTAATTAAATACTTTACAACATATTTTTAACAAATTATTTTTCTTTCTTATTTAACTGACTTTAGAATTGAGTTTTAGTTTTAGCATGGTGGGACCTTCAAATTTACCTCTATCATAGACTACAAAGGAGGAGAAACATATAATTTTATAGTCGAGCTGGATCATTTGACGACATTACAATTCATATGCACATTAAAGGACTTGGGCTACAGAGAGGTTGAAGTTTTTAATTATAAATTTCCACAGGAGTCTTTTGAGGACGACATTAAGAGACTTAAGAAGTAAGGCTTACGTCTTCGACATGATTAATTTAATTGAAAAGAAAGGTTATGAGATTATGGAGGTATTTTTTAATAATGTTATGTATTCCTTATTGAGACATAACAAAGGATGTTTAGAAGAATAGAGTGAATAAATTCATTATAAGGTTGTAGAGAGTGGTCAACCTACTTCTAGAGAGGGTAAACATCTTGACACAAATGAGGGTGAAGCTAGTGAATTTGATGGTCAAACATATAAGGGTGAGGAAGGAGAAGTTTGAAACTTTGATGATCAAACATATAAGGGTGAGGAAGGGGAAGTTAGAGACTTTGATGATTTTAGTTCAACCAATTCTGATGATATATTTGATGAGGTAGATGATGAAGAGGCTGTGAATAAGGTTGTTTATGATGGTGTAGATTATGTCCCAACAAATCTATATATATACTAGATATACATACATATTCAATATATGAAGATTCAGATGAGCTTAGTAGTGTGGATGCCAATTCAGATGAAGAAGGGAGAAGAAGGCCTAAGTTCCTATAATTTAATGAACGTAATGATATGTTGAGGACAATTGATTAAAGGTTGGTATGTTATTTAATTTGATGAATGTGTTTAGACAAGCACTAGTGCAATATGTTGTTGAGAAGAGTTTTGATTATAAGCATGTCAATAATGAGAAATATAGCATAAATGTTATAGGTGAGAAGGGTTATGGGTAAAGAATACATGCTTCTCCAATACAACATGGGACTACATTTCAAATTAAAACATTTTAATTCAACCTTAAGTGAAATAAAGAATATCAAAATAAAAAATGTAAGGTGTATTGAATTGTAAAGAAATACCCCTCATATTTTAGATATTGTCCTAAGTGAGATATTACGGGGCTTAAAGGTGCACTTTTAAGGAACTTGAATTTCAGATTCCAAACAAGAAGGAATATAGGGTTAAGAACTTTGCATTTAACTTTTAATGGGTGAAGTGGGAAAGTAATTTGAGAATTTAAGGAGTTATTGATTAAATATATTAAAGTAAAATTTGAGTAGTACTTTCATAATCAAGTATTCAGAAGATGCTTTTGATTCCATGTACATATACTAAGATACTTCTGGTTTCTTAACTGGTTATAGATTTATAATATGTGTCGATGGTTTTCACTTGAACAACAAGTAGGGAAGGCAAATGCTATCAGCCATTAGATTGGATGCAAATAACGACATGTTTCCAATTACATGGGTTATGGCTAGAATTGAGAATCAAGTCTCATATAAATGGTTTTTGAATAATTATAAGATGATATCAGACACTACAAGGTATAATTAGGTTTTTATTTCTAATTTAAAAAGATAAATTTGTGTTATCAGATTTTCTTCTCTTACAAAAATTCATTTATAGTTATAAAAATTCATCAAGTGCATTAACATTCCTTATGGATTATTTGTAATATGGTTTGGAACACGTCTTCAATATTAATATGGTTGGTGACAAACATAGATATTGTGTTAGGCATATCTATGATAACTTTCGAGCCAAATTTAAGATAACAATGGTTATAAAGAATCTAATCTGGAATGTGCCTGGATCATATACCTTCAATAAATTCAAAAGGTATATGATTGTTTAATTTAAATGCACTTGAAACTCAACGTATATGATTATTTAATTCATAATGGACATTATCCTTTCTACCTTAAATAAGTACATAAAGCAATTAAAAGGCATCAATAAATTGATCCATGGTTGGTTGAACAACATACGAACCAGTAGGTGGTGCAGGCTCACTTATAATGGAGAGATAAAATATGTCTTATTGTTAAACAATCGTTATGAAAGCTTCAACACTTACATTAAGAAGGCTAGGCACAAGTTAATTATCATAATGCTTGAGATGATTAGAAAAGAAATGATAAAGAGACTTAACAAGAAAAAGGAGGGGATGTAGAAAAATAATGGAAATATTTATCCTAAGATTTAGAAAACCTTAGAGAAGTTTAAATAACTTATTAGTAACTAGATGCCACATTTTAGTGGTAGGAGATTGTCTTAAAGGGGCATATGAATTTTGACCAACATGTTGTTTTGAGCAATAAGACTCATACAGGTAGGAGATGGTATTTAAGTATAATTCCTTATCAACATGTTTATATTGTAATAAGATATGATGTTGATAAACCAGAAGATTGTATGGACTTAATGTACAAAAAAGAAAATTTTGAAGTTGCTTATACATATCATATTTTTCTAATTTCTGGTGAAGATTTGTGGTTAAACCTGACCGAGAATCATCGCTCTAAAGTTTTTCCACCATAATATAAGAGAAGGTTTAAAAGAATAAAAAGGCAAGGAGTAATAAGGTAAGAGAGGAATGGAACTCAAATAAAGCTACACATAAAGGACTTCATATGTTACGTAAAATATGCAATAAATAAAGTGGCAATACAAGCAGATGTCCTAAGAGAATACATAATAATGCCCTTAACAGTCAAATTAGCCAATTAACATAAGAACTGACACATAGATAAAGAAAAAAGGAAAAACAAACGAACTTTATTGTGCCCATTTATTTTTGTATATGGTGCGCATTATGATTAGCTATTTATGTATATGAAGCTCATTTTGGCTAAGAAGTTTTTATATGTGATGTTTATTATAACTAGCTATTTTTATATATGAAGCTTATTTAGATGATGAATTCTTGTTTATATATATGCTTTAGATTTTTATTGAGCTATTGATCTGATGATTGGAAATTCCATTGATCAAGTTGAAATTTTGATGTTAAAGTTAGATATTTTCTTGAAGGACAAGTTAAATGCTTATAAGAATTTAGCTTTTGTTATGTTGGTTTATGAGTCTAAAAGGTTTCTCAAGTATGATGCTTGGTGATCTTATTATAAATTCACTTCATGGTAGAGTTATAGTGTGGGATATAGGTGAAAGCATTTTCTTGTAAACATTATTGATGGAATCATCTCATCTAATTTTGTTCCAATTGTTCATTCATCCAATGGTTGGAGATTGGAAGTGTTAGGTTGTCTTGTTTTGCTTTCAATGTTTAGAAAATTTCTTGCTAATCGCTATCACTTATTCTTTTTCAAGTTTGATTGCTAATACTCTTGATTTTTCTTTACTATTTTGTTGTAGTTCCTAGTGTTTGGTCCTATCATGATAATGATATTCATTTAAAGTTAAAATTAATAGAATTTAATAAATCCAATTATATAGTTAACATTTCATTGCTACAAAACTGACCATTCTAAGACTTTAAAGTAAATTAGCTTTCTAATCCAAAGTCTCTTGGATGAGACTACTTATAATTCTACTTCCTAAATAATAAATAGTGCTATGATTCATATATATACTTAATGTTCATAAAATTATGGGTACTGTTAATGCTAGTTTTTCTTCATTGTCCAATGAAAAAACTAACTTTCCTATAATTGAATTTTATGTTAGTCTTTATCGGTAGACTATTTTTTTAAAAGTAGCTGATATCCTTTAGCAAGTTTCTCATATTATCTATCATTCCTAACTACCAAAGCATATAGATATATAAATTGAAAGGAGGAAAAAGAACTTGTGAGGAAACTATTTTCTGGTTTGAATTGCATATAACCTAATCATAATCTACATAACACCTTTTATCCATACAATTATTTTACATATATCGTAGTTCTATTATGTTCACATGTTAATTTTTAAGCTGAAAATGTCAAATAAGATAATACAAATACATAATTACAATAAATATTTATATATAATACTATTTAATACTAATCCATACATTAATACGATAAATGTTTTCTTATAATCAAGTTTCTAAATAGCACCTAATAATGACAATAAGATGACCCAACTTCAAATCAACATCCTCCTTAACAATAAGTAATCTTGTTAATTCTTTGATTTGCCATTGATCTCTCGAAGCTCTTTAATTACATCTATACTTATTTTGAATTTTTTGTCATGCCATATAAAGTAATTACATTTTCATTTGCTTTGTAAATAACCTTTATATCCATCAATATAAATTCCAATATAAAAAATTAAATCTATCTTTAAAATTTACCCTAAATTGGGCATATCCATAAAATTACCTTCGTGGATTGAATTTGATCCAAGAAGTTCTTATAGGTCTTTACCAACTCACAATCACAATAATTTAAGTGGTTTCTAATCTTATTGGCTATATTACTAAAATAAATTGTAATTTTTATTTCTTCAACTAAGAAAATAAGTAAATATATTAACTAAAGATCAACCTTAAAGGTAGATAGAATAATCAAATTTCAAGATTGCAATGAACACATTTAGCTTTGTTCGGAGACTTGTTTCAACTTTTATATAAAATTAACTTGTATTCATTTTTTAAAACAAGTTTAGTCATAGTCAAAGCAACAAACCATAAATAAGAAGAATACAAAAAATTGGAACATATTCAATAATCAATTTTGCAATGCAAATTACTACATACAAATTGATAAAAAATAAACATGAGTTCATATGGAATAGTTGGTCTAGTGTAACAAAGCCATTTTACTTAAGAGATATTAAAAAATATAGAAAAAATCATTTAACGAGTACTCAATAATAAAAAACTCTAAATTCAATTTTATAAACCAAACTATAAGGTAGCCAAACGACTCAAAACAAAACATAGTTAGGTATACATTAAAACAAATATAGGCTTATATCTTGATAGCTGCAGTTCATGTATATAGGAAAACATATTCAAGTTACATTATTAATCACTCAAGAGTTTCGAGTTGTAAATAGAGGCTAACCATAGTAATGATGACCTTGGCATAAATTGAGATAGCAGTCATATATAATAAAGTTGGTTGTGGCTTTCTTATAAAGAAGATGGTATTAGCACATAATTAAACAAATTTCATTAAATTTAACATAAAGAAGTTACAAGAAGTTTACAAAATTCTT
This sequence comes from Erythroxylum longipes, assembly GCA_027563885.1. Lineage (NCBI taxonomy): Eukaryota > Viridiplantae > Streptophyta > Magnoliopsida > Malpighiales > Erythroxylaceae > Erythroxylum > Erythroxylum longipes. Next base: position 12,864,514 of record JAOQMS010000002.1, read on the forward strand.
TAGTTCAAGATTTTTATTTCATTTTTCTCTATCTTAAAAGCTTTATTTCTCAAACTTCAAATTAACATATCAGTTATAATAAAGAATATTATTACTTCAAGAACTGCAAGTCATGTTTACCATTTCAAGCACAACCTTTTAGTAAGAACCATCAAACATTTGTTTGATCAAAACAATTTAAACCTTTTTACTGGAGCAAGAAGACTTTTACAATATGACTCTCTCTTAAACTTTATCCTAAAAAGTATCTTCTTTGGCTAATTCACCAATGCTTATTCTAGCAAAATACTAGACAAACATAATATTCAAGTTATCATCCATTCAGGTCAAATTGAAAACAAAAACTAATTAAAGAAAAAGAAATCATATATTTTGTGAAACTTTAAATAATTCAAGTTAGTGGAACGACATAAATATGAGCTTGCTGCGGCAATAGTTAATATGATTAGGGAGTTAATCATAGCAAAAGGGAAGCAAGACAACATTATACAGGTTAATCATAGCAAAAAGGAAGCAAGACAACATTAGACAGGAACTTAGAGTGACTTGGTTATTATAGCTGTCACTAGGGGGTTTTCGAATGCAGGGATGCAGTAGTGTAGTATGTGTTGTTTTATTTTTGTTCTTTTCCTTGTAAAGGATTGTATATAAGTTTCCAGCTTTGGTGATATATATATCTTTTAATTTCCAAATAAAATCATCACCAAATCAATTAAAATAACAATTGAAATAGGGTAAGAACCTAGATGCAAATAACTCAAAGCAAGAGAATCCATTGCATTGTCCTACTAACCACATGAACTTAAAATAAGTAAAAAAAGAAAAAAAAAACAAGCTCCTTACTTGTCTCTAAAAACCCTTTAAAACTCCAAGACATTCAAATTAAAACTTAAAAACCTAAAATTAAGTAGTAATGATATCGTAAAATCTCTTGAAGCATAATAAAGGAAGCACTTCGAGGCTAAATCTTCAAATGAGCCATCAATTTAACTTATCATTTCAAGCATAATAAACCCGATTAGATGAAGAAGAAGAGAGGAGATGAAGAAAATAACATATGAAAAACAATAGTCTACTAACGGGAAGATAGTCAAAATAGGAGAAAAATTAGGTTCAGGATTTGAATTAAAGTATTTGCCAATCAAGTAAATTGTGGATTTTTGAAGTTAAAGGTTAGATTCAAGTCACCTAATTTTCATTAGTTTATATGGATCAATTTTGACATGTCAAAAGTTCTATCAAAATTTTAACAAAAATCAACTCCATAGAGTTTTTTTGTTCAAATTTAAACCATAATTTTTTTTGATAATTATAAAAAGTTTGAGTTTTCTCAAAATTTCCCCAAATATATGGGGTGTTTTTATCTTTTACTTGACCTGAGAAAATGCTAAAGGATTTGACAATGAAGTTGTATCAGCTTATACCATAAAGACTACCCTAATTTTTTGTTTGAATGATTGCAATTCCTATCAGGAGGGATGATGATGTAGCTTAAATGTATTAATATATTTGGAGTTGTACTTAAATCAACTCAGTATCTCTTTTTTTTGTTTATATATGCAATTTTAAACAAGCAAAAGATATTAATGGAAAATGTACATTTGATTAATTAATGATTTATTATTTACCTACGTCCACAAATCTCATGTGTGAGACTTTCTCAATTTGCTACAACCTTTGCTATAAGCAAAGATTATCTACATTTTTTTAATCTACATTTAGGTTCTTATAAACCAATTTTCAATGTTTTTAATAGAATTAGATACTTTGTCTCTAGATTTGTTTTATTAATGCTTTTTAGAGAGTTAATACTTATTGTTAATTCGCAAGTTTTTAGTAAGTAAAAATTACTTAAATAATAAATAATGTCAAAGTATTAATTTTAAAATTATCATTTATTTCAAGTGGTTTACAAGAGTGACAAATTTTTTATGAGACAATAATACACTAAAGATCATTTTGTAATTATAAAACTTGGAAAATAATGCATGAAAAAATTAATAATGTTGAGAACTAACTACCATACTCACGAAAAAAATTGCTTTGATTCCCTTTAGCTCATGAATTCTCAATCAATAACATTATTTTTTATTTTAAAGTGAATTATAATTATTTCTTTGTATAAATTAGTAAAATGATCTATTCTCGTATTATTTGATCTTACATACTTGATACTTTTATGTAAAATTAAAACCTTATTTTCTTTATGTTTTAGTGTATTTTAAAAATTAAATTATTATTTAAACTTGAAGCTTTGCACAATTTTATAATATTATTTAAAATTATAAATTATATCAATTAAATAAAACAAAATTTTAATTTATTATAAATATAATTCTTTGATTACTTTGTTATTAATATTTACAAAATAAAACATTATATAATCAACTTCTACACCAATTAACACTCTGATGATAAGGTTGAAGCTTCAAATAAACATAGGCTTAGTTTGGGAGAGCGGTGACGGTTGACAACCTGCTGAAATGATAAGTATTTATTCTCAATAAGTACTTATATGTTTGAGATTGTTGTTTTGGTAACTGCTAAAACGTGAAAATAGGTATTTGGAAAGTGTGGTTACGGTTGCTGAAAAGAGATAAAATGACTAAAAAGTCAATTGATTTAATAAACTATTAATTGTTGTATAAATAATTAAAAAATATATTATTAGTCATATAAATTTAAAATTATAAATAATAAAATATTAAATTAAAATAAGAAAATGTAAATAAAATATTTCATAAAATATATTATTAGTCATATTAATTAAGAGTATTAATGGAAATTAAAATGTCTACCGCAGAAGCAGTTTCTACTGCAACTCTCTTTCTACCTATTGATTTCTGCAGTAGCACCGCACTTTTTTTCAACCTTCTGTTGTTTACCGCAGATTCAAATATGTGACTGTATTTAAAAACTGCGGTGAATAAATACTTATCCTCACCACACCGCAGATTCAATCGCTGCTATAATTTTCCGTAACAAAGACGCGTTATATGCGACGACAATCAGCTATCTATTTCATTCTATTTTGAGCACGATGCAAATGAAACCGTAAAATATTCACCATTGCTTCCTTCTCCATCAGAACTTGATTAACAGTTAAAACAAAAGAATCTCCAGCAAGATATGAAGTGTAAACAAGAGGCGGAAATCCTTATATCGCCTGAAAAGGGGTGATATGTATTGAAGATTGAAATGTGGTATTATACCACCACTATGCTAGTGACAACCATCGATTCCAATTTGTTGGACAATCTGACGTCGTGCACTGTAAGAAGTCTCTATCGTAGATTCAAAACTTCTGTCTATCCATCAGATTGTGGGTGATAAGCCGTTGAAAGTTACAGTTTAACTCTTTGTAGAAGAAACAAATCCCTCCAAAACTTACTTGTAAAAACATCATCTTTATCATTGACGATCGTCTGTGGCATATCGTGTAACTTGAAAATGATGTCTATAAAATTTCGGACAACTTTTTCAATTGTATAAGGATGGTGCAAAGGGATGAAATGAGCATACTTGCTCATTCTATCCATAATTACAAAGAAGACCGAATAACCTTTAGAAAAAGGCAAACCCTCTACAAAATCCATACTGATGTCATTCCACATCTATTGAGGAACAGGCAGAGGCTGGAGTAAACCCAGAGAAACTATAGTTTCATATTTATTTTTTTCACAAACATCACATTTCCTTACAATCTCTCTTATGTCTCTTTGTTACCTTCACCAGAAAGAGAAAACATTGATCCTCTTATAAGTTCCCAGCCAACCCAAATGATCTCTATGTACTGTGGAATGAGATAATTCAATTAGTTTTTGTAGCAAAGGAATTGAATTTCCCACCACTAGACGCCCTTTTCACTGTAGAATACCGTCTATCCATGAATATATTGTACCCTTATATTCTCTTTGTTGCATCTGTTGGATTAACTTCTGAATGGATGAGTCATGACACCAACTATCCTTAATTTCTAACAGTAACTCAATCTACATATGCAAAATGGACATTATGAAAAGCTTTGAGCTACTTGCTCTCAATAAAGAGTCAGCTGCAGAATTATCCACTCCCTTCTTACACTTCATAGAAAAATCAAATCCTAATAACTTAGGTAGCCAGTTCTATTGAAAAGGAGTGGTGATTCTCTAATCCATCAGATATCTTAAACTATGATGATTTATCTGGATTAAAAAATGTCATCCAGTGAGGTAGTGTGACCTTATTTTACAGCCATCACTATCGCTAAAAATTCTTTTTCATAAAGTGAAAGGTTTTTATATTTGTTAGAGAGTGTTTTACTAACAAAGGCTATCAGGTGATTATCTTGCATAAGAACTGATCCAAACCTTCACTGCTAGCTTCTACCTCAACTACAAACTCTTTCTGGAAATATGGGAGAGCCAATATGGAAGCAGTTGTCAATACATGCTTCATAGCTGTGAAGGCTATGGTTGCTTCTTCATTCCACATAAAGGAATCTTTCTTCAACAAGTTAATGAGTGGTTTACTCAATTGTCCATGCCCCTTGATAAACCTTCTATAATATCCACACAGCACCAGAAATCCTCGAAGTTGTTGAATGTTTTATGGTTGTGGCCAATTTGACATCGCACTCACCTTTTGTGGATCTATCGACACTCCTTGCCCACTAATGATGTTTTCCAAATATTCTACCTGATCAACCCCAAAGGAACACTTGGAGGGCTTTACATATAATTATTGTTCAATTAGAATCTTCAACACCAACCTTAAATGTCTTAGATGCAACTTAAAAGATTTGCTTTATATTAATATATCATCGAAAAATACTAACACAAACCTTCTTAATCATGCTTTGAAAATTTGGTTCATTAAGCTTTGAAAAGTTACAAGTGTGTTCACCGTACGCCATGTAATTTATCGAACAGCTCCTCCACCATTGGAATGGGAAACTTGTCCTTAATTGTGCATTGATTAAGATCTCTATAATTAACGCAAAACCTTAAATTCCTATCTTTCTTTTGAATCAATATCACAGTAGCGGAGAAGGGGACTAATGCTCTACCTAATTATCCCTTATTGTAGCATGTCTTCCACTAGATTTTTAACAACATTTTTCTAGACTCAAGTATATCTATAAGACCAAAGATTCACAGCCTCTGTTCCTTCCTTCAGGGGTATTCTATGATTGTGAAATTGCGATGGGGGTAACCCTCTTGGTTCCTCAAACACCAATTCAAATTGTTTCAATAACTCCTGTAATCGCTCCTTAAATGTTGCAAGAATTTCTACATTTGACACTTCTACTACAAAAGTTTGCAGCTCTACCTACTGATTCTTTTTGTTCTAAATTTCTTCCACCTGATAGACCACTATAAAACAACATATTACATCCTTGTTTCTCCACATTTTTGTTAAATTGTTCTCTAGTACCTGCACCATTTTTCTACACCCAACACTCGATAACTCCAGCTCCTTATCAAGCCAACGAAATTTCATAGTTCCATTTTGATAGTTGAATACAATGTCATCCAACCTTAATAATCATTTCACTCCCAATATCATATCAGTTCTACCAATGTCTATCATTAATGCATCCGCACATAACTCTTTTCCTCCCATTTGCCATCGTAAATTTCAACATACATTCTTGTAGCTCAAATTCATTCCACCTCCAACCAGAATTGATAACTCTTTCACCTCCTCTAACTCCTTTCCCAGTCTAGATATTAAGTTTTTATCCACAAAATTGTGGGTTCTCCCCCCATCCACCAATATATGTATTACTAATTCATTTAACTTACCTTGCACTTTGATTTGTTGGTATTTCGCCATATATTCTCTTTATATGGCTTGCAAGGATATGCTGGGTAATTCTTCTTCGTCAGTTACAATACTTTCTATATTCTTCATCTCATCCTCCACTACATACATGTGTAATAATTTCTTTTTGCATCTATGTTCGATCGAGAAGATACTTCTCTTCACACTAAAAACACAATCCTTTAGCTCTCCGCTTATCCAATTCCTTGCTAGAAGTTGTTTTATTCCGTTTGAATTCTCTATTCCTCTTCAGATTCCCTTGAGTCGTTATAGGTAAAATTCCAAAAGGCTTCATTAAATTCAATGAACTTCCAACATAATACGACCCTCTTTAATGAATTCTTCCCATTATTCCACAATAACTCACCACCATCTCATGTTTTCTTGGTAGTTCATAGGCTTGTTAAAGAGTTCTAGGATTCCACAGTTTAACTGGATATTCAATCTCCACTTGCAGCCACTTCAAGAACATGCTCACCAAGTAAGGTTCTGACATGACCAACTTTTGTGATAATATGTCGAACTTCGTACAGTACTCCTTTACTGAACCCCTCTGCTTCATTAGTTCATTTCTTTGAGCGCTCTAATCGGATCTTCAAAGGTCGTCTCGTAAAACCTTTGCTCCAGCACTAACAAATATTCACCCAGCTAGGAGGATCCCTAGTTATTCAATTCCTCACATATAACTAGTGCCAGGCTAGAGCTTCCCCTTGCAAATACATTATTGCCAAACCAACCTTCAATTTAGCAGGAATATGATCCAACGTAAAAAATTGGTTGCATTTATACACCCAAGTTCGCAAATTTTCCCCTTTAAAAGTTGGTAATTCAATCTTGCTATACCTTGTAGGAATGGTGTAACAACCCCATAGTAACTGTCTCCATTCGCAGATTCATGGACCCTTTAGTCAACATTTCCTCTCAACCCATTTTCGTCATTATCATTTTGGAACAACTGAGTAATCCATTCCTTCAACTCCTGCTTACTTCTTTCATGCCTCATCTCTAACTCTTGCATCTGACTTCTCAAACCTTCGTCCACACGTCTCCACTCTTGGCCTCGCGTTCCTTTTGTCATTTTGTAACATCAGTTGAATCTTGGCTCAAATACCAATTTGTTATGAGTATTTATTTTGTGATTGAAATGGAAAATTAGGGTTCGAATTGATGAAACAAAATAGAAGAATACAGAAGCTTAAGAAGTTGAGCAGAAGCGAGAAGACTTTCTTTAGTGACATAAAAAAGTATTGGGTGATGTTTGTTTTGTTTTGAAAGAGAAGTTGGATATGATTAGGGATGGCAAAAATGACCCGTTTTTAGCTTAGGCTGGTAGGACCACTAGCTCGTGGATCACCAATTTTTCCAAAACGATGTTTTTAAAATTTTTTTGCTTAAAAAAGCCCGACCTGCCTAACCCCGGCCACTGGCTGGTTAGTCCGCTAAAGGGCCTGTCGAGGGCCGAGAGTAGGCTCTTGAATCACCATAGCTCCTCGACCTGGCCCATTGACATTTCTAGATATGATAGCTTGCTAACAAATATCTTTTTTATTATATATATACATATATAGATATATAGATGTTATATACCTACCAGTAAATGGGAAATCCCTTATTTCTCTTACTCTTTAATGTTTTTTTTTTATTATATAGGTATTTGTGGACTTAATATTATTATGAGTTTGTGTGTATGTTGACTTCACATTATGCCTTGATTATTTGGACAGTGAATTTTGATAAAAATTCACATTTTACACATATATTTCTACTTAATTGTCGTTATCAGTTTGGCATAGTTCTGTACTAATCTGTCAAAGAAGCAGAATGTTAGAAAAGATTGAAATGACTATTTGTAAAAAGAAAATCCGATTCACTCTTTTTATTATATCTAAAGCCAAGGCTCGTATTAAAAAGTCTAAAAAGTGTTGAGAGGATCTATACGACAATAAAATAAGCATTCACCTCAAAAGGCAAATATAGATCACCGCCTTTCAGCAAAACTAATCACTACTAATGTAAAGCTAGGATGAAATATTAGTCCAAATTAGTCAGTAACAGATGAATGTGGCGTGTGTAAGTAGGTACTTTTGATTCTACAAACATCGATGACTTCTGCAAGCTCCTTATAATCTTCCAAAGATTGTAACATGATTTTTAAGATGAGAAAGCAAAATATGTCGAGCGAAAAGAAAAACGATGTTCATGTCAAGTAAGGATAAGAATCCCCATAAATAACCATTAAAAACCAAATGTTACACAATGACTTTCAGTTTCTTATTACAAAACCATGAAGGATCAATATTTAGAAGTTTTATATCGTTTTTACGAACACGCCACTATAATATTATGCTACTATACCACCCTAATAAATGAAAAAGAGTAAATGAAATGCAATGCACACGGGACGCTCACATGCTTAGCTGCGAAGTTTGTATGAGAGTATATACACAAACTCTTGGGAGAACGAACCATCATCAGTTTCAAGGGCCTGAACTCTACTCAGACGTAGCAACTTAAAGACTCAAGTATCACGAACTGGAGTATAGCCTTGTGCTTCATGAGACTGTTCCTCCTCAGCCATAACTTTCTCTTTGGTCTTCTGACCAACTTCCTCCGCTGCCTTGGCTACTTTACTGAAAGCACCTGTGACCCATGAGACTCCACTTAGCACATAACGGTTCTTCATGACAGCAGATCCAGCATTGCTCACTGTCTGTTCAGCAGCTGTAAATGCAGACTTGGTTGTTTCAGAAACCCGAAATTTCTCATCCACTGCCCTTACTTTGTCATTCACCATAGCTGTACCAACAGTTATTTTCTCGCTGAAACCAATCTTTTGATCAAAAGAAGCAACTTTTGAAGTGGCAGTTGATGTAAGTTGGTGTTTCTCATCAAAGGACCTGGCTTTGCCAACGGCATCTTTCCCTAAAATGAAGCCCTTGGCTAACATGGTGCTTACAACATCCTCAGCCTTCTGAATAGCAGATTGGGCATTGGACGAACTGTTCTCTGTTCCCTGATGAGATTGCAGAATTAAGGGAGTTATAACGTTAATAATTTATCAAAATAAATTGTAAGGGATTGCTCAATCAGTGACATTACACTAGATTGGGCTGAAGCTGCAGCCGACAGTTTGTACTCTGGTGCTGTTTCAATCACAACTGACTGATCGACTATTGTTGCTCCCTGAAAGGTAAAATAAGCTTATTATCATCTCACAATGTATCCAAGCCTAGATAATCGTTTTATATGATTTTGTGCCACGTGAATGTGCTTATAAAATTGTGGAAGGCAGGTATTTCAAATGGAAATTTTCATCAAGTTGAAATATAAAAGCTTATGAGTAAAACTTGCACATAAAAATATGATTATGTTGATGTACAATTTAAATTAGTCATTTACAGATAACTTGATAGCATATGTTCCTATCTTCCTCAAGATCAATGCTGCCATTCTCAAGATACAAAAAATGAGTTCAAAATATGACAACACATCACATAGCAGGGAAAATAGCTGCTGTTGCTTTATCCAAAATGGAACTCTAGCAATAAAGATCAGCCATCTTGACAATAAAGCATAATTGAAAGACATCAATTAGTTGAAGATGGTAAGAATCCACTATCTATACATAACAACAACAGAAACAGAGAAGAAAAAGACCAGCCATTTGCAAGGTTCAATTTCAAGGCCAATGAGATTGCTACTTGCTCCAGCATCCAGGTTTCAAGTGAAAAAATTTCTTAAGAAACCAGAGTAATTAGGGCTTAAATTTACAAATCTTTGCACCACTGGCCTTAAATATTTCTGAAGAATTGATATATCGTTCCAACAAAATGAGAATATTCACAAAAGAAAACAGAATAATATGAATCTATCAACTTTGCCACCAATTCAGTAGAAGAAATAATGGTAACTAATTTCACAAAAAGTAAAATCACCCTCTGACAATCAGATCTTTTGCAGTTGTTAATCTAAAGAAACCCAAAAGATCTGTTAAACAGTTTAGGATTCATTGTTAACCTAAAGAAATCCAACAGATCCACTTTACAATTTACGATTCATTCACTTAGAAAGTCCCTTCGCTAACATGATGGATAAGGAACGGTTAGAATATGTATCAGAAAGATTCACATAGAAATATTTGGCAACTTGTAATCTAGTAAAATTAAAGCTAATAGTTGTTAAGAAGTGAAGGCACCGAAAGAAGAACTGCAGTCTCTGCCCCTTGAGGATCTTTGAAAGTAACATATGCAATTTGAGACCGCTCATTCTGACTGCAAAATAAACAGAATAAGGTTACATATGTGATTAATTAAGTTCCTGCCAATACGAAATAGCTGAGACCTACTCTAAGTTGGAAAGCTTCATTCTTATTTTATACTAATTGGAAAAACTAGAAAAACAAATATTCACCAACCCTTGCAATTCTATATACTGAATTTCCCCAGAAAAGGAAAAGAATTCCTTGACATCTTGCTCTGTTGCCTCCAAGGAAACATTACTGACCTTTACTGTACGTATCTGCATTGACAAGAGAAAAAAACTAGATCAGGCGATAAGATGAACAATCTACACATAAAATTCATTCACTATTCAAATTGAATCTTGCCGTGGAAGCTTTAACTACTGAATATCTACTGTCATATTTCCTAACATATATCAGGGCTATAGGAATATGTGATTCAGAAAATCAACGAGATAACAATTAGACTTCCATGGGATAAGAAGAATGACCAAGGACATCCATAAAGATCAGAGCCAATGGATATCAAGAAATAAACAGCCACTTGTTACATCATATTCCTTACTTAAATGGATTGCAGAATCCAGATTATACCATCAATTTTCATGTCTTGACTATGCTAATAAGTACTATCAAGCAACACTCTCCAAAAACTTTCTCAATTGAAATTTGCCTCTGGTCTTTAGAAACTAACTCGATTCATTGAAATAAGATAAACATTTTCCAGAGGCAAAATTACAAAAGAACAGCAAGCATCTCACAGCTTACGCAAAAACCAAGAAGGTAACCCCATTATTAATGTTTTTACATTATCACGGCATCAAATTAGATTGCAAAGAGTTGGATGGGAAATTCATGTCATAGACTTAAGCACCATTTTCGGTTACATAATTGAGTTCAAAATAAAGAAAAGACCAACAGGCAAAAACTTTTAGAGTAACCCAAAAGGAAGTGATCATATAAAAGTCAATTGAAGGCAAAGCTAATGACTTCAAGGTTCAAGCCATTACCTTCTTCACACCTCCCACCCACAATAAAACTCACACGGTTTTAGGTAAAACCTTGAGCTAGAGTCAATTGCTCATATCTAACAAGGAAGAACAATTAGTGTCAACTGGTTCGACGAATTCCAATTTATCTTTATTTCAGTGAGAATCTCACTGCTCACAAAATCCAACTCAATTAACTAAAACAAAAAAAGAAATTAAAGAGAAGCATCGAAACACTTCACACAAAAACAGAGCGTATGGTTGATTCCCACACCTTCAAGTTCTGAGTATTTCAGTTTTAAATGAAGCAAAAAAAAATCCAATTCGTGGTGCTTTTGATTCATATTCATAAAAGAAATGAATAATAAGAATTAAAAAGAAACATATATATGCATAAACTTTACAGGTTATTGAATTTGCTAATAAACTGGATTTTTAACCATCACAAAACTCATAAAATAACGATACAGAACAAGTGCGCGAGATTTATATTTCGTGAAAAAAAAGCAAAAATAAGCTAAGCTTTTGCTAACCTCCATGGACGTTGAAACTAATTCGCGATTCAGAAAACAGTTGTTGAAGAGGACAAGTGAGGGACGGTGAGGCTTCTAAGATTTGGTTTTGTTACATTTTATTTTCCTTGACGTCTTTATTTTGGGACATCATATGGTAAAGGAACGAAGGCACCAAGTGAGAGAGAGTGGAACTGGTTGTAGAGAATTGAAAAGAGTAAGTTGACGTGTGATCGTCGTCGTCGGACAGCACACGTTCCCAACATTCTGTTACCGAGATTCTTATTTTGTTAATTTTCTTCTTTTAATTTCTATTTATTTAAAAACTAAAAAATAAAAATAAGAGGAAAATAAAAAATCAATTATCAAGTAACGTTATCTACACGACGCTTCCGAGATACGCAGAGATTGATATCTTCGAATTACGTGCGAGTAACTAAATAAGTAATAACCCTTCATGGTCAAAGCAAAATTAAAATAATCAATAAATTTATTATAAAACACAGGCATTAACAAGAATAGAAGAAATATCTAATTGAGGTTTGCTGAGAAGTGATTATGTAAGGATAAGATGTTCCTCAAACAACTTTGAGTAGTTCTTGAAAATTTATGGATCTTGATTTTGGGTTTTTAAGCCTAACATGTAAGACATTTTTGCCCTGAGAACAATTTTGTCATTTTTTATAAAGTCCACAGTTATTAATTATATTTTAGGCTTTTAAATAAATTATCGGTTAAGTTACGTAATTTGATCCATATAAAGATAATAAAATGACTCAATAAATGATCTAAATCAAGGGGTAAAAGTTCGGGTAGAAAATGGATCCCTTTTAGTGTGAACCTGGTCCATATCAGCCTTGTGATGGGAAACCCGATATGAAAGCTATATATATAGGTTAAGGTTTCCTACAATTGCTCATATCAATTGTAAGTAAAAAAAATCTCTGACCTGTTAAGAGAGCTTACGTATTGAGAAAACTATAGAAAGGCCTAAACCACGTGTCGGTGAATACTTTCTGTAAAGGTCTCGGGAGATTGGAACTCGTTTGGTGCCCGTAATTGGCTGCGGAATTAAAGATGGAACCGAAATCAGGTATTTCACATCGCTTCGTTTTTAATCCCTTTATGTATGATTCAGGATACGTAACTAAGGTAGCGTTAAGTATTACACATGGTATTAGACCGGTGACGTGATCGGATAGTTAAAAACAGAGTTATTTCAGTTTTTCTCTCCATAAGGTTTCAGAGAGTTAACTTCCGTTTCTTAATTTTTTCTTCCTTTTTATTTCATGAAAGTAGTATATATGTGTTTAGCCTTTGAGAAATGGGTTGAAAACGAGCTCAGAAAGTTAAAAAATCAACCCAAACCTTACCAAAAATCACATTTTTTTGGTAAGATACGTGTCACTGTCGAGCACGTGTGCCACAAGCGCCCGACGGTGAACAGTGCCATGGGAGAGGTGACGTGTATCACATGTGTCGATGCGTGCAACGCATGCGCCAGCATCGGTGGGTATGTTTGCACGAATGGTAAGTGTCGACATCAGCATACGGATAGGTCTACAGTAAAAAAAAACACAAAAATTTCAGATTTCTCGTAAGGGTACCCCGGGGTGTTTTGGGTCAGTTTCTAGGTCCAAGAAATTTATAAAGTGAAAATTTCCAATTTTCTAGACTTATTACATTAGTAATAAATTAAAGTTTAACTCCAGAAAAAGGAATTAAGATGTTCCGAATCTGATTTCAAGTGAATTTTCATGCTTCAGACTTCGCATGAGAGAGATACTTCAAGTTTTCATGTCTTGGGGCTCATGTTTAGTGTTCAGGATTGCATGATAGTTAATCAGAAAAGGAACAAAGACATTCTGAAGCCATTTTTGAGTAAATTTTCGTGCAACGAACTTGCCATAAAGCAGACACATGAGATTCTTGTGTCTCAAGCGGTTGGTTCAGTATCAAGTAATGCACGATAGTCACTCTATTGAGATTTTTCTTTTACAAAAATCTCAAATGAAGTTTTGGAGAATGTCTTCAACACGAGTGTGTAACAATGAGATTGTGCATTCGGGTTTTGCATTTATTGAAGTTACATTGTCACATACCATATGCTTAAAAAGAATGTGAGGATGATATAAAGATGCATCCCTTGTGTTTGTGGACTTTTTGAATATTGATGAAAATGTAGTAACCAAAGTGACCTTTCAAGTCAGTATTTTGAATTGTTTTGCTTGTATGTTAGGGGATGTCTCTGATTTTATTGGATGTCTCTGATTTTATGTTTGATTATTCTGCCTAAAGGTGTTAACCTTACATAATGTTTTGAGATGTTCATAAAGGCATTACATGGAGGAAAGTCATTGCTTAAATGATCTATTCACCCAAAGGTGGTTGTGTCATGAGAGTTGATGATTTGTACTCTGATCGCTTTTTATGTGAAAGTCTAATTGCATATATTATGTATTTAGCCTAAAGGTGTTTCATAATACATGTGATCGAATTTTCAAGAAAGATACTGTTTAATGGTTTTAATATCGTTGTTATTCTACATTTGTGCAGATCTAATCAAAGTTACTTTACAGTCACCTTTTCAGTTAATAAAATCAGTGTCACCATTGAAACCCTAACCAGTTTTAATATGAAGAAGTAGACAAAGGATGTATTGAATGCTATGGAGATAGCTAAGGTTGATATGGCCATACAGATACATAGGCCATCTCTACCTACATTCATGAGCTCGAAAGCTCATAAAGCAGCCTATGAAGCCCAGGATCGGTCTTACAGATTATATCTTATGACCATTAAAAGATCCATACCTAACTATCCGCCTAGTGGACTTCCGGACACAGACGTAGCGAAGTAATTCTTGGTAATGTCTCTTAGAGATACATAGTCTCATCTAAAGTTGAGACAAGTGCCTTGATAAAAGAATTATTCTCAATAAGGTATATGGGAGAAAAGGCGAAGTAAAGGAGCATATATCAAGAATGGTCAATTCGCCTCTGACCATCAACTGAAATGTTAATAACCCTTCCTCCTCTCTTTGAAACAAGGGGCCCTTCTGGTTTTGTTGGTGCTTGAAACAATTTTGTCTTCTCCATATTATTATATCTCTAGAGTCAATAATTTTATATAACGAACTACTAAACTCAATCACTTGTTTCCATTCCATCTTCACAGTAAACTGAAGATGTTAAACATTCCTCTTCCTGACGTCTTCATAGTTCACTAGACTCTGAATACAATCCCTCCAGAATTAAGTAATTTGGTGAAGACATATTGTTCACAGGATGAGGAATGGGACTTCAATGCTTTGATTTCCTATTCCGTTGTTGAGGAGGAGAAACTCAAGCTTGCTACTCCTACAGCCCGCGAAGCAACTAAAGGGAAAGTAAAGATAAAGCACTCTAAAATCAAAGGTAGAAAGATTAAATCTTCTCCATATATTGATGTTGGTCAATCCATTGCTAGTAAAGGTCCTAAGGACATAAAAATGCCAGCAATATAAGGCCTAGAAGGAAAAACGGTAATCATCAGATAACTTCTTGACTTGTCAATTTACGAATCTGATTTGCGATAGTCTCATTAAGTACTTGGTGACTATTTAGTGGAGTATCTAATCAAGGTGCTTCAACAATGCATGAGTTCATATCTAGGATAAAGCCAAATAAAGAGAAGGTGGAACTGATGGTTCACAGCAATGAAGAAGTGGAAGTAATATCTATAAGGGATGTATGTATTGAACCGTGTTGTAAGGTTCATTTTGGCTTTTTACACGACACATTTTATATATGATATTTGGATCAATTTTGGACAAAGAAAGTTGACGTTTTGTATTTAATACTTCTGTTGTACAGTTGTGTTTAATGCAAAACATGATGGTACAACTTTCTTATCATATGGTTTATATAGAATGTGTCATATCCTGAATTAGATATACGCTTCTTCGTATCTTATTGAACAAGTCATGAAATGAAAGACCTTAATAAATGAAAAGTCATGCATGGTGTGGCATAAAATTTTAAGCCACATTTCTGGAGCTAGGTTAAGAGATTGATTAAGGAAAGCATTATCTCAATTCTAGATTATGATGATTTGGGAACATGTGTTAACTATTGCAGGGGTAAGTTTACTAATAAGGATATTAAGGATAACTCATGCGTCTGACTTGTTGAGTCAGATACATAAAGATATCAGAAGACCTTATACAGTTGCATTGTGTAATTTCTAGTGTCAGATCTGACCATGAAGGAGAGTATCATGGCAAAAATGATGGTTTCAGGACTTGAAAAGGTCCATTTTCTATATATACGGAATAGGTTGGAATAGTGACTTCATTCACTATATCGGATAGTTTTGAGCAAAATGGTGTATTGTCGAAAGGCATAACTGTACCCTAAAGAACTTGAAAAGGTCAATGAAGAACAAGGCTAATATGCCTGATTATTTACAAGTGAGAAAACCTAGCTTTACACACATTTGTGTATAAGGTTGCCATACTGAGGTGGTATAATCCTTATAGAGAAAAATTGCATACTCATTATGCTCATTGCTATTTAGTAAGATACCCTGATCACTCTAAAGGCTACAGATCTTACTGTAGAGAAGGAGGGACCAAAATAGTGAAATCACTAACAGCTAAATTTTTGAAATACAATGTCTACAATAATTGTGGGCCCTTTGACCTTTCGTATGATAACAGGAGGGATACCACAGTTATTATGTATCCACTACTCGTACAGTTAGATTCAGTGGATTTAGGTCTTTGCACCATGCCTAGACAGGAATAGGAACCTATACTTGTACACACAGAGGTTCCTGGGGGTACAAGATCTGATACAGTTATGAAAATCTACCAGATTGAGATGCCATGTTATCCCATTTGATTACATAGTCTATTAGGTGAACAGGACTATATATTAGACATATTAAGAATTCAATTACTTTTACAGAAGTTGTTTCTGTACTTGTAGCGGGATTATGGTGGGTTGCATTGACTTATGAGATGCAAGCCATGAAGCATAGTAAGGTCATGGAGCTAGTTGATTTTGTAGCAGAACTGCAAAACTGTTAATTGTAAATAAAGTTTAAGACTTAAATAATTTCAGGATAAAGTTTAGCAATTTTTGGACTAGCTCAGTTGCTTGAAGGTTCACTTAGGGAGAAATGTTAACTTCAATGTTACTTTTCTCTCGTATCCTCGGAGAGTACATTTTGAGTGATTAAGGCAATTGTAGCTTATGATGATAAAGAGTTACATCAGATGGTTGTCAAAACTGCTTTCTTGAATAAAGACCTTTATAAAGTAGTCTAAATGGTACAACCTGAAGGATTTCAGGATCCAGATGGAACTGACATGGTTTATGTGTTATATAGATCACTATATGATTTACATCAAACCTCCTGAAAGTGATGAGGTTGTGACCTCTTTCAGCTTTATGAAAAATAAAGTTAAAAAGATGCTTGCACTATGAGATCAGGAGGAGCAAAATTATCTTCCTATTATTGCATGTGGATGATATATTGCTCACGTTAAATTATTTGATCATGTTGTATAAGGTTAAGTAACTTTTTGTCAAGAACTTTGACATAAAGAACCTTAGTGTAACATCTTTTGTCCTTGGTATTTAGATTCACCAGGACAGATCTTAATACTCATCATACCTCTCACAGAATGCATTGAGTATATGTTACAAAGGTTTAATACGGTTAATTATAAACCTATCGTAGGACCTATCTCTCATAGAGAGAGATAATCTTTGGACAGTATCCAAAGAATAAAGTAAAGAGAGAGGTTATGAGGAATGTTCCGTATTCTAGTACGATTGATAGCCTGATGTATGCTTAGCTATATACTGGACAGGGCATTGCATTTACTGTTTGATTGTTTGGTCAGTATTTAGTTAACCCAAATGTAGACCATTAAACTGTAGTCAAGCGAGTGTTAAGGCAATTAAAGGGAACCAAGGATTTTTTGTTGATATATAGAAAAGTCAATAGACTAAACCTCGTAGGGAATTCAGATTCAAATTAATCTATGTGTCTGGATGATTGAAAGTTCACTTAAGATTACGGTTTAAGTTAGCAGATGGTATAATGTTATGGAAGAGTGTCAAGTAGACACAGACGAATTCCTCAACCATGCATGCATAGTGTATGCTATAGGGCTGCTTCACAGACGGTTTAGCTCAAAATTTTGATTTCTGAGTTGTCTGTGGTTGATTCAGTGGCTAGACCCATTCAGTTATAATGTGATAATCAAGCTTTTGTGTTGTTCAATAACAACATTGAATATCACAGGGTCTTAGCATTTGAGGTCAAAATTTTGACAATGAAGTAGTTGACATGAAAAGGTGACCTTAAGATATAGAGTACTTAAAGAATGAGGAACTATAAGTTGGTTCTTTAACTAAAGGACTTTGCCTACTTTGTTGAAATACAAGTATACAGTGTGGGTAAAGAACTTTGCCCACTTTGTTGGAATACAAGTATACAGTACGGGTGTTTTGAAGTCCTTAGACACTGTTAGTTAAAAGATCATTATGTTTGCTCCATGTACGTTTGTACGTTTTGATGTATTATGATGGTATGATAGTTCATCAATTAAAGATGATCATTGTTTATCGTCAGTAATATATGTTATCATACATTGTCATAATAGGTATGAAAGTCTTAAGGTGTATGTCAATCTTAAGCATTTAAACGTCATTGGGCATTTATAAAGATTGACCTTGAGCCTATATCATTTAGACACATACAGTTTTATACGGATATATCCTTAAAGTTTCAAATGACATATGGGGATATAAGTTTTTAATCTCATAAAGATTCTCTAATTCATTTTAGCATTTAGTTGGAGAACATACAGGTTTTCTCTAATGTTGTTTAGCATATGGTGAGAGGAAACAAGTTTCCTCTAATGCTGTTTAGCATTCGGTGAGAGAAAACATGATTTTTCTGATGTAGTTTAGCAATTCGGTTTGGCATAAAGTTAGAGAAATCGAGACCTATAGACGAAAATGATATATATTAGATCATAAAGGTATCGTCGTAGTCTGCCACACTCCATTTTCCCATTCATGTTTGTGAGTTATTAAGTATTTATGATTATATTGAACCTGTCACACATGAAAAATGTGTTTGATATTTTCTGATATTGAAAGCCTTTCAGGACATAATGTAGGACTTTCATTATCTTTGGATCAAATGTTTTGTTTTAAACTTAGTCGACTAATAAAGTAGCGTAGCTTAACCAAGTTTTTAAACTAGTTTTAAACTTGAGTAAAACTGCAATTAATAATTATTCAAGGGGGAGATTGTAAGACATTTTTTCCCCTAAGGGCAATTTTATCATTTTCTCATAAAGTGAACAGTTATTAATCGTGATTTTGGCTTTTAAATAAATTATCAGTTAGGTTACATAATTTTATCAAGATAAAGATAATAAAGTGGCACAATAAAAGATCTAAATCAATAGGTTGAAGCTCGGGTGGAAAAAGGATCCCTTTTAGTGTGAACCTGGTCCATATTGGCCTTATGATGGGGAAGCCCAATATGGAAGCTATATATATAGGTTAAAGTCTCCTGCAGTTGCTCATGTCAATCGTAAGCACTAGGAATCTCTGACCCGTTAAGAGAGCTTATGTATTGAGAAAACTGTAGAAAGGCCTAAATCATGTCCCGATGAATACTTTCCTTAAAGGTCCTAAGATTTTGGAGCTCGTTTGGTACCCAGAATCGGCTTCGAAATCAGATATGGAACTGAAATCAGGTGTTCTGCATTCCTTCATTTTAATCCCTTCATGTATGATTCAGGATACGTAAACTAAGGTACCGTTACGTATTACATAACCTATAGTCTAGAATATGGATCATGATCATTATATTGATAGTGGTATTGTGGAGAAGGTTGACAATAATATCTTTCTTTTTAACTATTGTCTTCCTCTTCTATTCTTCTTCTTTTTCCTTTAGGTATAGGGCTTATCATCATTATCTGAATTATAATTCCCTGATTGACATATTTCACAGTCTGACTTTCATATGGATGCATCTACATCCCATATGAAATGTCCTTGGTGGTGATTGATATATATAAGTTGGCCATTAGGTTTAACATAATGAATGAGAGGATCTTTGCCTTCTTTATAAGAAATGTGTTTGAGCTCACTCAAGTATTACCTTTATAAGAAGCATTAAATGATCAAATTTTGGAACACTATCCTGAGAACCATGTATAGTTCTTATAACTCCAATCCTTTTTGGAAAAATTCTCATCTCCTCATTTGTCTATCAATAAAAAAGAATGAAGACATTGATCTTACTAAGGCTACTCATCATGGAATGAATCCTAATGACTTGACACAAGAAGAATTTGCTATTTTACTTCAACGATGATTGATTGAGCCCACAAAATCATATTGAACTTGTTTGACTTTTTATTTCAACCAAAGAGCTAAGTAAAAACAAGGAAAAAAGAATTTGGTGATCAATTATAAACCTCTAAATACATTCTTTGAGGATGACAAATTCCCATTACCCAAAATCAATACACAGGTCCTATTTTCCAAAGAAGTTACAATTTTTCAAATTTTGATTTGAAAGAAGGATTTTGGCAATTGGGAATCGATCCCCAAGAAAGATACAAGATAGCCTTATGCATTCCTAATGCTTAATATCAAAGGACAATAATGTTATTTGGACTCAAGGTTGCCACTTCAATATTTCAACAGGCTATGACTAAAATCTATTAGCTCATTTTCTCCAGTACCTTGATATACATTGATGACATACTTTTATACTCCAAGAACCATAAAGAATACAAAGCCTTACTTCAAACTTTTTTGGATCTCATAAAGCAATATGGAATCATGCTCTCAGACAAAAAAAGTTACATTAGGACAGCCCAAATAGAATTCCTAGGTATCAACTTTCATAACATATTTTATTAGCCTAATCCACACATAGCCAATGAGCTATTACACTTCCCAGATGAAAACCTCAACACAAAGCAAGTACAACAATTCCTTGGAATTATTAATTTCATCAGAGATTTCATTCCTCACATGGCTAACTACACTACTCCCTTGTCCAAATTACTGAGAAAGAATCCACTATCTTGGAGTAAAGAACAAACCAGAGCTATCCAACATATCAACCTTCTTTAAAGATTCCTGAGAAAGGTCAACATATTCTATAGACAGATGCTAGTGACTAGTACTGGGTGCCATCTTTATTGAATATATTAATAGGAAAAGACATTACTATGGCCATGCTAGTGGCCAGTTCAAATAATTAGAAAAACATTATCATGCTATCTACAAGAAGATTTTGGTGGTAAAAATGGGCATCGAAAAATTTAACATTCACTTAAACCTTTATTACTTTCTAATTGAAATGGACAGTGTAACTTTTCTTAAGATTCTTGAGCCTAAAAAGAAGAAATTACCTGATAGTTAATTGCTTCCGTGGCAAGAATGGTTTTCCCGCTATAAATTCACCATTCTCCATATCAACGGTCACCATACATTCTTACAGGCCACCTCTCTCGGCCTTACAAGCCAATCCAATTACTCTCTCCCCTACTCAAAAAATCATTCCCTCTTCTCCTTGATATCATAGAGTTTCCTCAGTATGTGAAGAATAAAAAATTATTCCCTCCAATTTCTAAAACTCCTCTTACTATACTAGATAACATTGTTGTCTTTCTCATAAAGAGCCTATTCTATTATCTCCATCTTGCCCTTGCAACTCTGAACGTTCCACTACATCCTCATCAATTTCACACTGTAACATCTTATCGGGTGCTCTACCTTCTTTATGACTCCCTCTTTGAACCTGCAATGTGGCATTTATGGGCTTTATTTGCCCAATATGCATGTCTCATTTCTCTTTCTCTTTTACATGTGTATAAATCCCTTGTTGATCCCACAAATGTTGACTCTCTTCTCTGGACCTTCCTTGAGTGGTTTTAACCTCTCCTAAAATGGCACACTCATATTACACATATCCTTACCAGATATCTGCTATGGGATATTCCTTTGACAAATAAAAAAGGCCCACTCTATCTTTATTATCCATCGTCCATATAACTTGATTATGACCAAATATATATGCATCATTAATCATCTTCAACTCTGACACCCCTCCATTAACTGGCCAAAGCAATACAAAGATCTGTTGTGAGATTTATACTATTTTTTTGGATCATCTCAACCATTATCCCAAAGCAATTAAGCTCACCGCTTATACTTCTATAGGTCCATGTCTAGATGATTTTGATCTTCCAGAGCCAATCTCCCCTTCTGTTGGGAATTGGTCTTCTATTGACCAATTTGTTACTATGAGATTCAACATTATGGCAAGCAAGTTAGATTTGAGACTAGAAAGAATTTTAAAATTGGGGAAAGCTCTATAGTTCCACAGCCCAACACCAATATTGAGCTCAAACTTCTTGGCCATTTCCAAGATGCCCAAGATCCATGGCCTCTTATTTGGACTGACACTGAAATGGACCGATTTATCCAAGCAATGGACAAAACGGATGAAGAAATGTTAGACTCAAATGATGAAATTGGTGAACCACTCTCTCTCTCTCTGCACCTTCTTACTAAATAGATTCCTTCTTATCTTTTTATCATATTTTTATCTTTTATGAATATTATTGGGACCTAATGTCTCCTAATAATTCTTCTATTTGCTTTTGTACTTTAGTGAGCATTATTGTACTATAGGAATCTTTTCCCTAAAGTTGTTTGTCTTTGTTATCCTTGTTTAGTTTATAAAAGTAAGGCTTCTCTTTCATTGTAAGCAGTTGGGGAAAAATATTATGTTTTCATCCTATGGTTTCTTTCTAAGTTCTCTCTTCTGAAAGCTTGATTCTTAAATAATGTAGCTACAGTTATACAAAAAGACAAGTATGCTCTATACTTGCCTTTTCATTAGAATCTTGTCTATTGGAAAGTCTTGTATTAAAGATCATGTTTGAGGTCTCAGTTATACAGTGAAATATTGGTTAGTTTATATTTCTAAAAGGTAGGTATTGAGAATTGATGCCTGTGAGAAGAAAGGCTTGTGTCTCAGCTAGCTTATCTAAAATATATGCTTCAGTCAATCTTTATTTATCTTTAATCTTTTATGGATGATTTGTTATGTAAGCCACTTTAATGCTATATAGGTTGGAAACCCATGATGCAGCTCCATTGAGGCTTATTGGTCAAATATTCCACAAGCCTAGAAGTTATAGTAAGAAGAGCCTTTCTCAATTTATGTGGTCTAACAATTCCACATACCTTGGTGATTTTAACAATTCCACATACCTTGGTGATGTTATCCCTCTATGCCCTCTGACTAAGGGTGAACTGTGTGGTCTCAGAGCCATAAGTGTTACTGACTATGATTAAATTATTTCAGATGAAAGTGAATAAGGAGTTTCCTTCAGTTATGAGTGACTTTTGACTTAGTGACTCTGATCATCTTTCTTCAACTCCCTCTATTTTCAATCCCCCTTCTAATGTTAAATGTACTCTTTCAAACAAACCATGTCGAAATTACTCATCTCTTAGAGGAAAGTCGTATCCATGACACCTCTTTACCCCTCTTAAGTCCTTATAGTATATATTCTCGTAACTATTCTTGAATGAGAAGCACACAGATCATTCTCACTAGAAATTGCCCAAAAGTCAAAGAAACCATCAAAAGTTCTCACTTAGACCAGTGTGGTTTAAAAGCTACCACAGTAAAACAACATGTGAAGCTGGAAATTCCAAAGGAGCTCATCTCTCTTTGGAGAAAGCAGTATCATACCCATCTTCATGTTGGTGTCATTTGCCTTGTTCTCACTCTTTATGGAAGAAAAGGAATCCCAACTATAACCAATATCTCTCTTTTTAACACTGCTTATACTACACACCAAAATGCATTAATTAGTACTTTGTTGACGACCCTCAATAATAGAATTATCATCCTTACAATTTCCCCTGATTTCAATATCAGGTTATAATCCCACTTTGTCTGAGAGACTTCAAGTTCAAATCCAAATTACTGGAATAGAACAAGATCCTACAGCCATCATGACCATTTTATATCATCAAATGATCTATCACTTTCAGAACCATGTTGTAGATATGAATTTCCCAAATTCTAATTTAGATGCTTTGCATATGGTAGCAAATAGACCTCAAGATCAAACTACTATCATGCGAATTTCTAAGCATCTACCACCGATGGAGCTTGAAAAATTAATGTCGACTAAATGGATCATTAATTACTAGAAGGTGTTCTATGCTCATCACAAACTTTCCTTCCATACAACAACTCCTCTTATTCTCAGGGCCCTAAGAGATGGATCAGTAAAATCCATCTACACCATGCCTGATGATAATTAGGCAGCATCGTCCAGCACATCTCGACCTTATGTCCATATTTAGTTATTGCAACAAGACAAATATGATAAGTCAATCAAGGCTATTTGGTATATGGACACTGGATCCTATCGAAGTATTATGAAGCTCAATATGTTACCTCTTGATGCATGAATTTCACATGAAGAATATTTTACTATTGCTGACAGAAATTAATTCAAAATTAGGCTTATCACTAAAAGGAAAATAAGGATCCGCTTTTTCCTTAATTGTGTAGTTTAGACAAAAGTTCTTAGAAGGGTGTACCTGGCCAGATATCTTGATTAGTATGGATGCATCTCCATTACAAATCCTACCTATAGGGATTAAATGTAGAGCCATTACATTAAAATTTATTATTATTTAATAATTTAAAATTATATTAAAATAAACTTTTAAAATTCATATGGTTAGTTTAAGCAATTAGGAAACCGTCTTCTTTAATACTACGGGGGAATAGTTAAGCTAGTACAATATGGTAGATTTGCTGAGGAAATTTCCATGACTCC
This sequence comes from Erythroxylum longipes, assembly GCA_027563885.1. Classification (NCBI taxonomy): domain Eukaryota; kingdom Viridiplantae; phylum Streptophyta; class Magnoliopsida; order Malpighiales; family Erythroxylaceae; genus Erythroxylum; species Erythroxylum longipes. The sequence continues at coordinate 12,888,967 of JAOQMS010000002.1, forward strand.
AAAAAAAGTTAAAACAAGAAGTTTCCCTTCCTCCGTGTCCATTTGACTTAAATTGAATGCAACAAACAATTACAATTACATATTACAATCTCAACTAGCTCTCTCAATCTTCTTCGTCCAGCTGATTCTGTTAGCATACAAAACCATGAGTTTCCAAGACACGGAAGCTAGCAGACCTTTGCTTACAAAACCACTATGACAGCAGGAGGAGCCTCAAGCTGTAGCAGCTGGGATTTTCCATATCAACACTTCCCTTCTATCCTTCTGTCTTCTCGTTAATTCTCTTGGAACACCTACAGACACCCTCCACTTTCCAGACAACTTGTATGATCCCTCTCCCTGCTTTTCTTGTTTACATGAATTCTTCTGTTTTTGGATTTTTATTATAATCTCCACTTGGAGTTGTAGACTCAAGACTAGACAACCTATTGGTGAACTTGTGAAAGAGACTTCAACTGAACTCAAAAAACCTACTGAAAGCCATCATAATGAACAAGTTAGTCTATGTACATGCTTTCTTCTTTTTCAAGTTTCCAAGTCATGCCTATGCTTATTGGTCTAGAAGAGTCTAACTGTAATTACTTATCGATAAACATGTTTTTCTACAAAGATTGTGGTTTGTTATGTGGCATTCTTTTGCATTCAAACTTCCTTTTATTATGCGTAGCCTACCAAGAAGATAAAGAACGCCAAGCTGGAAAAAGAGTTTCGATCACCTCTTAACGAATTCCAGAAGGCTCAAAGGCTTGCAACTGTGAGGGAACTATCTACACATTCCTTTTGTTCCCAAACAAGTTTTTCCATCTGGGTACAATTACTGTATATGGAGCCAGTGAAAAATGCTTGCTTATATGCGGCAGAGAATGTTATAGATAGTTGCTTGCTTTTACGGACATATATCTTTGGTTCTCGTTCTTCTACATACGCGTTCCATATGAGATTAGGAAAATGATTGGGAGCCATTATTTTGGTGGGGTAGTTTATATCGACTAAATTAACCTTGCATACATAGCAACCTGCTTATAGTTGTGTGGAAATATGGAACATAATTACAATTCCAATTTCACAAAGGAGCAATAGGTGATTTGTAGTGTAAAAACAGAGCAATTTGTGCATGTAAAAACAGAGCAATTTGTGCAGGATTGATGCAGTCTGGATCAAGTAAAACAAACTTTGAAGTCTATTTTTCTATTTGTCAAGCTGCATGCTTAAATCCTTTAATTGATCATCCTGACTCATTCGTCTGAAATGCATGTAAAGGACAGAACATGTGTATGTTTTTGACACTGACATAGTTTTTTTTAACTTTTTACATGCATTTTTCTTTTTGATTGCATCGAAAGACTGCACTTCTGGAAGGGGAGAGATAGCCAGACGTGAATTTCAGTTTATCATGACCAGCAACTCTCTTTCTGAATTTTGAGTTCGTGTGTTTAGTTATGGTAATTTTGGGAATTAATTTTTCCTTAAATGTTCTTGTTTCTCTTGCATGTCATGCAGACAAGAGGTTGTACTGCTAGAAAATGATATTGCATTCAATGAGGTTATTATTATTGATCAAGAGCAGGGAACATTCAGCAGCAGATTAGTGAAGTGAATGAGATATTTAAAGATCTAGCCGTCTTAGTCCAGAGCAAGGGTTAATGATTGGTGAGCCACATCTTCTCAAAGCCGTCACATATTTTTATTTTATGATTTCAAATGATTTTCCGTGGGGTTTATAGAAATTTCTGTGCTCAATATGTAAAGGTTTTTGTTGCAGATGACATTAGTTCTAATATTGGGAGTTCTCAAACTTCCACAATACATGCTAATTCTCAACTTGTGAAAGCGTCCAATTCCCAAAGATCTACTTCATCTCTGGTAAAGTTCGATTTCCTGTAAATTTTCATTTTCCTGATTGTTTGTTTTATCTGATCGCAGCAGAAAATGCGTTTTGAAGTTAGGTGTGCAACTCGTAATCGTAAGTTCTCACTAACATAAGGTTGCAAATGAGTTTAGATGCCGGTTTCTTTTTCACCAACATCAAGCTTGAAATGAATTCAACTTGGAGCTTGAAATCGAATGTCCAATCTAGGTCGCCAAATTCTTAGGGAATGCTGACTCAATTTCCTAATTCATCCAACCTTAATCATTGAAGAGCATATAAATACATAGGCTGAATTGGAATTTTCAAAAGTTTCGAAGGATTGATTGTGGCCATGCAGCTCCACTCTTGGTTCATTTCATATTGAATTTAATCAGTTTATATTAAGGACAGCCTCCGTTGTAGTCAGCTACACCACACATTGTAATATGACCCACAGTGATGGACCAAACCACAGGGATAGAGTAGGTACAATCAAACTGCCTCCAATCAATGTGGACAGAAGTGCCGGGAGATAAAGGAAGCATGCAACCATGTCTTCCATAAAACATGGGTTCCATGGAGTTGGACGCCTTTTCTTCGGCTAAATGACGGGTTTCCCAACTCATAAAAAAAAATTTCCTGTGCTTTCTGTGATATTCTAGCGAGGTTTTCGATTGAATTTTAACGATGCTTGTTTGCAAAAACCTTTAAAAGAGCTTAGGAGTGTTCTAACTTTTTCCCCTGCTGTAAGTGACACACATTCATTTGTGTTTGTTACTTCCCCACTTTGTTGTGTATTTACTTCATTTCCTTGAGTCTTTAAACTTTACTCTTCACTTATATTTTTTCTTTTTTTCAATTATTTGCTTTTTTATTTACTTATTTGTTTTCTTTCTCGTCTATTTATTCATTTATTTTATAAATATTTAATTAATATTTTTTTCATTTATAAAGTCATTTATTTATGCATTTTTCAACTGTTTTTAAAAAAAACTCAGTAGGTCTATTGTAAATAGTTTTTTTACTAAGAGTAAGATGACATATTTCTGGATCTCTCCATATCTCATATTTTAACAAGATTCTTGTTAGATTGTTGTTGTTGTTGTTAAGTTGTAGTCTTATGAGATTTATCATAAATACTGATTTTTCTGTACTAGCCAATGTAATTATTATTTATTGATTTTAGTAAATTATCTATTGTGTTATTCTTAAATTCTCTTAATGTTCACAGCAGCATGTCGGAGGCTTCCCATATTGACCTTCATCTGTTTGTATACTGTGATTCTGTCTAGTAATTAAAATCAATTGGAACTGGGTTGAGTATAAGCATATAGCTAGTTTTTGAATTATATGTACATATTAAGATGAGAGATTCATGCTGAATTTCTTATTAGCTGTCTTAGCTTGTGGAAATAATAATTGTGTAGATAGCTTCCAAGTCGATTGTCAAAAAAATCAAAAGAACTTGTTATCTTTTCATTTGCATTACTAACTTTTTCTTCGGTGTCTGCATGTGCATTGTTTCACTTTTTTCTCCGACGAATGATCTGATGGGCAAATTCGATCTTGTGCAGACTTGTTTGGTCCTCATGATTTCTGGCATCATTATGCTCATTTTCATAATAATTCTTGTGGCTTGACCTGCGAATTTGTTGTCACAATCGCTTTTCAAGGCATGGCTTCTTATGGTTTTATTTGAATGACAGAAGGAACTTAAGAATTCTGTTTACTGATTATATTTTGTCACTGAGGGTCTATTGTAGATGATTCTTTTTTCATAAACATGTCAGAAATGAGAAACTTCCTAAAAATATTAGTTTCCCTTCAAATACTTATTCATTTTATAGATAAACAATTTTCTATAAGTATAAATTTGTAAGATAAACATTACAGTATAATATGTAATTGTTTCTTACAATTTAACTTTGAAGTGAAATGAATAAATTTTAATAAACAAAACTATTATATGTAGATGAAATTGCTTTAATGGTAAATTTTATCAAATAATTAGAATTAGTTTTAGATATATTATCGTTATTATTAAATCTTTGAATTATATAATAAATTAGTGTAAATTTTAAAATGATAAAAATTGTTTCTGTTTTTTCTTAATTTATAAACTAAATTTAAATTTTATTTCTATGTGAGTATCAAACAAAACAAATGTGATAATTCATAATTGAAGTAGGATACCTTTCAAAACATGGAAATCAGTCTCCTAATAAACTGTGGACCCATCGCATTACCTACTTCACTGGGCATTTCGTGTTAGTCTTGCCTTTTGGACTCTGGTTATTTCTATCCTTATAAATACAAGAGCCAAAGCGAGTGGGATCTCAAAGACACGGCCATGGCTTCTAGAAAACCGGAATACCTGACTCGCAACTTCCGTCTTCTCTCTGAATTAAGTGCTCATTTTAATGTCTCCCTGGAAGAAAAAGAACGTGCCAAAAGCTTTATTCAAATCATCAAACGTAGATTTCGGCATCAACCTCACATATACATGGAGTTTAGCAGGATTATGCGATATGTCACAGCAAAAAGACTTCACTTTGATCATACTATTGCCAAATTAGAAGATACACCAGACGCTCTCATGCCATTATCAGCGATTCATCCATTAATTCAAGGTCACAATGATTTGATTCGGAGTTTCAACTGCTTCTTACCTCATGGATTGCGGGTAACAATAGATGACGAGGACGATCACGAGGAGCGTATTGAAGATGATGAAGAGAAAGAAGACAAGGGAATAGAAGGATTCGGATTACTTCAAGAAGCCATTAACTTTGTGAACAAGATTAAGGTACGGGATATGAAAGTTTATGAATCTTTTCTTCATGTTATGGCTGCGAACAGTAAAGATAAGGCTATGGAAACTGTTGATAATATTGTGTTGTGCGAGAAGATTGCCGCAGTATTTGCAGACCATGAGGATTTGTTGAAGGAGTTTATTATGTTTATTCCTGAATCTGAGGTATCTTCTTTGGCACTGGCCGATACCGATGGAGTTTCGAGAAAAGCAAAAGAAGGCAGAAAAAAGCGAAAACTAGACATTGGCAGCAGTAAAAAATGGGATAAACCAATCCATGAGCTTGATCTCTCCAGATGTGAAAGGTGTACTCCATCGTATTGTCTGCTTCCACGAGACTATCCAAGACCATCCATAACTGGAAGAACGGAGATTGCATCTCAGGCTCTGAATGATGATTGGGTAGCGGTGCCCCCGAAAACTGTTGCCAACAGGTCCCGAAAACGTAGTGACAAGTTAAAGCGATTTGAAGAATCAATGAATGAAAATGAAGGTGAGAGATATGAACTAGACATGTTCATAGCGTGGCTGCAGTCAGCAACTGAGTACGCGGAGGGATTGATGAATAAACTGAAGAAAGAGGATACCTTGGGAAGAAAAGAAGATGAGGATCAAAGACTGGTGATGGGCCGGATTCACTTGTTGAGATGTATTGGGAGAATATATGGCAATCGTAGTGATCAAGTTACCGACTCATTCCATCAAAACCCTTTACGTTCATTGCCTTACATATTGCGTGGACTGAAGGACAAACATGAGGAACTAAAACACAGCAAGGAATTGGATTCGAAGAGACAAAGGTGGATTCAGTGTTCAGATGAGCCTTCGCTCACTTGATCTCTCTTTCTGTCTTATCCACAATGTACATTGTTTTTGGCTGAATTTTCAAGAGATATTGTTTTGTAATTCATGTTATATTAATTGTTGTCATTTTAATAAAGATCTCTTTTCTGTGGTTAAAAAAAAAGGAATGAAAACCTTAATTAGTATGATATAGTTCATTTATTTTATCATAGAAAAACATTTATGCAGCAAGGAACAATTCTTTCTTGCTATTGTTCGAATTTGGCAATAAGCGTCGAGCAACTACATGATAATCAATTTGGTAGCTTTCGAGAATATCAAACTTAATATAGTAACAATTATATTATAATCTATAATACTTAAGATAACCATGAAATTAACTAAATTAATTGTTCCCTATCTTTTTTCTTAATAGTATTACAAGTTCAACTTAGTTTAGTATTGTGCATAAATTTAAGGATAACTCCCACCAATTTTTTTTATTTCTTTTAAAAGTAAAATATATAAAATAACATTTTTTAATTGAATCCGAGCTTGAGTTGCCCTAACCTACTGGAGGTCCAACCCTTCTAAATAAAACAATGTCATTTTGCCTATAATAATTGGACCTCGTGTCGACCTGAGATAGCCCATTAAAAACACTTGAATCTAGGCCCATGAGTCACCCATTGCCACCCTACATAAATTATTTGAGAAAGCAATGTATCAAGTTGGAATCTCAACAAATTGTTTTGCGGATTCAAATCTAAGATGCTTCATATAAATTCATTAGTACAAATAATTAACTTTAATTTTTATCTAATTCTATCTTATCATGTTCAATTTGCGTCAATTTTCATTGATTTTCTATTTTATCATTTCTGTTGTAACTAATTTTATTTATTTAAGTCCTAATTAGTGTTAATTAAATTCTAATTATAGATATTTGTCCATAAAGTTTAATTAATTTTTTACTATGACTTTTTAATTAGAGTTTTCCCGTCAAATATTTGCTTTAATTTTTTTCAAATGGGTTTTAATTAGGATGTTACAAATACTTTTGAAGGAAAGGGAAATAACAAATTAAAGGAAATTTGTTATTCCTCTACGTATCACATTCATCATTTTGTTGAAGCTTAACACTGTGAACGTTCACCTTCGATCTACAACATAACTTTGTAAGTATTTTTGTGTCTTTTCTCATTGTCATATGTTATTAACTATTATATTTCTATTAACAACAAAGCAAGCATACAAATGATGTAATAAGCAACTATTTTCACTTGCTATCAGTATATCTATTTCCTGCTTAGAGTATTGTATTTAGATTAAGGTGAGGTTCCAATTTTTGATATCATAATTAAGTATTATAATTGTTAGTTTAATATCTAGATATTTGCATTAGTTGTAATTATTTTGGTATAATAAAATTAATAGAGTAGCATATATATGTATGGGAGACATAAGTGGTATTGTTATTGCGACAGAGGCTTTTGTAATTACTTGTAATTTATAAAATAAAATTTAATTATTAAACATGAGTTCCAACTTGGCTAGTGTTTGTTTAGAATGGAAGTTGTCGTAGTAAGCAGAGAAGAAGAGTTTGAAAAGAAGAAGGAAGTTCATATGTCCATGTGCAAAGGCTGAAATTCTAATGTGGTACTCATCCATTTAGTGTAAGGTATATTTTGGCATGTGCATCGATTTTTGGTATATGTTGTACCATCTGGTGGTATACTTTATGTAAGACAGTAATAGTTTCTGAATAATGTTATGGTATGTGTGGTATAATACAGTAATGTACTAGAGATGAGAAAGAAAATAGAAAATGAGAAAAGTTCTTTAGATATGACGATCCCATTGTTATAGGACATAGGACATTGACATAGAGGTGATAGTTCAAATGGAAATGAAGTTTGAAAATTTTGATATTTGATTTGTACCAATAGTATGTAAGGTATCACATATTTGTAGTTGCTATAAGGAGCCAAAATAAAGATAATAATAAATAGTTTAATACCAAAGCATTTGTGTCATTCAGGTCAATCACAAAAATTATAAGAGTTAAGTAAAATGAAATCTAGATCCAATGGAAGAAATAGTTGCAATACTCAAATATGTTGTCGATCCAAAGAAGGCATTTAGACTATAATCATGTTTAAAAATATGTATAATCATTAATTGATTTCAAGTATTGGTGAATTCTCGAGAGAGAGTCTTTTATATTCTTCTCATAAAACAAATATAAACAAAATAGAATGAAATCTAGATCTAGTGGAAGAAATAGTTACAATATTCGAATATATTATTGCTCAGAAGGAGGCATTTAATCCATAATCAATTTTTAAAATATGCATAACCATGAATTGATTTCAAGTAATGCAAGGTTTATGAGGTGACATCAAGTTGTGAATTGCCAAATAAGGCGTAGATTAGAAGAAAAAAAACAATTGTTGAAGAATTAGGTCATGTATAAATATATGGCCTATTATAGCAGTCATGTCAAGAAGAGTAAGACTAGAAGGAGACATGAAATTTTCGTATAAGATGTTTATTTGAATGAAAAATAGAAATTTCCATTTAATTGGCTATGATAAGAAAAGAATCTTTAGAAATATTTTTTGGGAAAATGTGAGGAATTAGGCAACTTATATTGAAATTGGTGATGCAGTCACGTTTGTTGCTAAGTATCTCATGAAAATACCAAATGTAGTTTCTTCCATTTTTTTAGTATAAACCATTATAGGCAATCTATATTTCTTAGTGTAAACCATCATGCCCACAAGTTTTATAAAAAGTTAAAAGATATATTTATATTGTATATGATCCCAAAATCACCAAACAATTTGTGACAAAATAAAATGTAATGGTTATGGAGTTTTTCTTGAGAAATAATTGTTGGATTAGGTTTCTATTTGATGACTATATATGGTGGGTTCTAGTGTTAGGGGATATTGTTAGGCAAGAATGATGATCACACGAAGAAGTAAGGGTATGAATGTTTTCTTTAATGGTTATACGTATGTCAATAGCACATTAAAATAATTCTTTTAGTAATACAAGGAATTTATTAGAAAAAAATATTGAGCATACAATAGAGTTTGAGTATTTATATATAAGAAGTAGTTTATCGTTGGTTATATGATTTGATATTGAGAAAGAATTTCATAGGGCATACATCAATACTTTGTTTTATATTACACAAGAAGAACTAAATCTTGCTACAAACTCTTTAAAGATACACAACCCAAAGTTCCCTGGTTTGAGCTAATATGCAAGAACCCTTTATCCCTTAACGCAACATTTATCAGTTGCTTAGCTATTAAAGATGGGCTGAAAACTAAAAGTAGATGGTATAGCTCTACAAATAGTTTTAATCTTAGATGTTTGTTGTGCAAAAGGGAGAATGAAACTTTGAATCACTTCTATTTTCAATGCAGTTCCTCATAAGTTATATGGACTAGAATTTAGAATACTATGCACATACACTATCCATATAGTGATTGGGTAAACATCACTCAATGGGCCATCAAAATGACAAGCAAAATGAAGAAGGAACGGGTAATTCACAAAACTGCTCTTTATTATGCTTTATATACAATCTGGAGGGAAAGAAATAAAAGACTGTATAAGGGAATGGAGATGGAAGCTCAAATTCTGGCTGATTCTACTATATACCGTATCAAAGAACTTTTTATAGGATATGAAGCTCACTTTAAAATCAGTCATCACATGAATATCTTTTGGAATATTTGAAGATAGTCATCGGGAGCAGAGATTGATTCTTTGTCTTGTTAAGTAGTTATTTGTATTGGATGTAATTTGCATTCCTGGTCATTGTATCTTTTGTTAATCTTAACTTGAGTTATATATCTGTGTGTGTGTGTGTGTGTGTGTGTGTGTGTGTGTGTGTGTGTGTGTGTGTGTGTGTGTGTGTGTGTG
>JAOQMS010000002.1:12898452-12915614 GCA_027563885.1 Erythroxylum longipes
ATTACAATTCAATCAGTCAATTACACTTAATAAGTGTATATGCAATGTTCATGTGACCCACTTTCAATTATTACGTTATTGTAACTGAGTGCCTAAACTGACTGTATCCATTGTAGATACCGGGCTCATTGATATTGTCCTTTACCCATTGCAGATACGGGGCTCATTGTATATATCGAGCCTTTGGCTCTATACCACATTTTGGAGCTTTAAGCTCATTTTTAGTGGCTACTCATGTCACAACTATCATTATCTGATCATACATTCATGTATGAAATGCATTTCATTCATATTCAATCAATTATATTTTTAATCATTCCTATTTTCAATCTCATTCCCATTTAATCGCATTTTTAGTCCCATATACATATATCCTCGGGCCTTAGTCCAGCATTAAAAAAAATGTTGAGTAACACATATTTCACCAAATTTACATTCAAGGAATACTTCAATATCACATTCATCAATTAGAATCTTCAGACCTTCATGTCCAGAATTAGTACAAACAGTTCATTCCACATTCAGTATGGAATCTATAGCAAACAAATATTAAGTGAGATCATCTAGGTTACTCACAAATTACTCCAAAAAGCTATTGCCTTGAAATCCCGACAATGTCTGGATGATGGCGCTCTAAATGCTCCTCTATATCATGCAAAGCACATTTACACATATCACAATTTTGCATAATGGTATAAGTATTCATTTATGCACATCTATGTATATGAAATCTGTACAATTCATGTTTAATGACAATCCGGGATATTTTTCTTTCTTTCATAGCACATGATAATTCATAGTTCAAAACTCACATAACTTAATATGTACTTAAGGCAATTGGAGTCTAATATCATAAACCCATTGATCATTTTAGATTTTTTTGAAAACAAACTTTTGGGTCAACATTTCATGAGTATTCAAACTAGGTAAATGGGGTAATTTGGCAACTATTAATTCTAGAAAAATATTCCTCATTGTTTTAAGTTTCTAATGACACCAAGATCATACAATTTGATTCATTATTCCATGAGTTATGCTCACAATACTACAGACTGAGTACCTTTGAAATTTTGGCCAGTGCATGATCATGCCTTCAAGTTGTACAGTTCATATATCTCAATTACAATATCCAAAAATTACAAAATTTATACCAATTGAAATCTAAAAGAATAAGATACAACTTTTGTGAAGACATTTTTGTCTGATTCGGTCTACATCAATACAATTTATTCGATAACAACAAGACATGATTTCTGTCTCGGGTAGTGTTATAGCCTAAGTCAAGACTCAATTTCAAGCCAGATTTTGAAATTATTAGAGATATAGTTAATTCAAATTCTTCAAGAAATTGTAGACATATGTCTCTAGTTTAATTTGAATTAAGAATCAACTCATTTGAAAATCTATAGATCAAAATATAAGCAAAATATCAAAGCATGTTCAATGAAAATATTCCATTTTTATAATATTCCAGCATACTTCAACATTTTCATCATAAACTCATCAATCAATCGCTTCCAATTTAATTCAGTTGGCTATAAATTTTGGTGGAAATAAAGAAAAATATATTATGAATTTGTTGGTTCAAATGTTATGTCATTTGGAGGTCAGGAGAAGAAGTTAAAATAAAAAGAGTTAAGTATGTTCAATTTCAAAAAATCTTCAGGTGCACAATCGTGCACTCATTATTTTCCAGATTTTGTAGCACTTCTCTTCTTCTTCCTCTCTTCTACGACTTAATCCATTTTTTTTTCTAAACACCATTTCTTTCTAACTTATACTCTCTCACATAATCTACTCCCATTTACATTCCGCTCAATAGCAAAACATCTTAAAATTCAAGATTAAACATAAACATAAAAAAAGAAAACATAAATCATATACGTATTTCATCATATTTTGCTTCCTCTCACTATTGCATTTTCTATTGTGTTTTCTCTTATTGCTTTATTTTCATGTCTTCTGCACTATATTAAGATTTAATCTTACTCAAATAAAAACACAGAACCTCATTCTAGTTTTTCTGTACTTTTCTAAATCTTATTAAATTTCAATTCTCACAATTTTAGAAACAATTTCTGCACAATGTCCATTTCACATGATTTTCATATAATTTATTTTTCTCATCACCTAAACTACCCTTCATGTATGCATTCACTTCTAACACTAAAACATCATCAAAATTATCCACATAATATTCAGAAAACTAAAACACAACTTACTTGACTCTAGCGATAAACAGGGTTTCGATGGTTAACAACAAGATTAAATGGAAACAAACATAAGTTGGTTCGAACTGTTTGTTTTGCAAAGGATAGTACTGTTGTAAAAATCAAAAACAGTGTTTCGGTGATGATTAAAATAAAAGAGAATTTTGTGTTGCATACTTTTGGTGAACAACCGAAAGCCTCACCATTGTTTTCTTCTTCTTTTGTTTTTTTTTAGCAACACAAGTGACTACGTGTGTCCCTTGCATGTGGGCCATGTGTCAACATACAATGTTGCCACGTGTTACTCTTCCATTTGTCACTTATTTTATTTTATTTTATTTTTTCCTAGTCCAAAATATCCCAAATTTTTAGAAATTCTCTAAAATTTACCAAAAATTTTGAAATAATATTAATAGTCTCCAAATTAATTTTAATACACTCCACTTTACTATTCAAGACAATTAGAATTCATGATTCCCACTCATAAATCAAATTTACCCAGAAAATGTCAATGAATGCATGTACAATCATATTAATGTGCAAAAATCAATATTCTTGTGTATGTGTATGCCACATTATGCATAAGCATGAATTATGCTTCCTAATTTCTCAGTAACCTCTTATAAACACTATTTTAACCTTATCCTAAGTAACAGGATGTTACATTTTTTAACTCCTTATCTCTATGTGAGCTAAGTATGGACAACCATATACTATAAACATCAAACAACATCAAACACATCTATAATATTGAATAAAGTGAGATACTATATAGTTTAGGCAATACCAACCCTAATAACTACTTAAAAATCCCTCAAAATCTCATCCAATATGTTCATAATATATACATACATCCTTCTCAATGAACAAAATACAACAAGGAATAAAGAAAAGAGAAGAAGTAAGGCTTACATATTGAAGGGCAAAGTTGTAATTCCATGGTGACAACTTTGTGTCTCCTTAAAATCCTTTGATTCCACCTTGAATTCTCTTGGTTTTTCTCTAAAAAATGTATTCTTCTCTCTCCCTTGGATGTCTTGCACAACCTCCTCTTTTCTAGGGTTTAAAATTGAGTTTATACCCATTTAATGCTTAAAACGACATAGGAAGGAGGAAGTTGCTAGTTAGAATTTTACATAAAACTCTATTTTCTATCTTGACTTCAATCCATGATATCTTTTTGATTTCTTATCTAAATTAGGCTGTTATTTCACCAATTTGAAACTGAATTTCTCCTCTTTCTTTTGGAACAAAAACAAAAAACATCCAATAAGAATTGTATCTTGCGAAAGCTTAACATTGGTGATGGGTTGGCCCAGGAAAATTCTAGCTTTCCTTTGGGATAACTTGCTTTCTCTTTGGTTCTTCTATCCTTTCATCTCTCAAAACCACCTTCAAACCTATTGATTAAAAACCAAATTCATCAGTTAATCATGCCCAAAACATATGCAATTCATACTAACATAATATAAGAAAAAGACATACAACAATGCCATGCAAAACCTAATCTTAAAGACCTAAGTCACACTCATTCATGCATATTCACATGCATTCATACATAATCATGCAATTATATGAAACTAAGACAAAACATAAGCTAAACAAGTTAACAACAATTAATTTATTATAATTAACTAACAAATTATAATTTCTTCCTAATTCATCTCTTTGGCTTAGTCTATCACTTCTCACTTATAGCCACATTATTTCTTCTTCAATTATACCCCAATTACAGTTCAAGATTATCTATCACAATTCAAAATCCATGCTTGATCATATACACCAAAACCAGAACACATCATATACACATTCATCATAATGACCTTTCTATTTCAAAAAGAATCATCTCAACAACATCAGCTTATCAATTATCAACAAATCATATACTCAAAACAAGACATCAACAATATTTATTCTTCATCCCCAACACATACATATAAATTCATGACCAACCCATCAATCTCAAATTACTCATCATAAAGTCCCATTTACACTAACCCATGAAGATTAAAGCATCACTTACTTGATTTAGCTCCAAATCCTTTAAAAACAGCCAACCCTAACTTCTCATACAACTCACGTACATCATTATGGAGGTTGGGAGGTTGGGTCTTTAGTGAGAAATGAAGAAGAGAACAAGATAAGAGTAGCAAATGAAAAATAAGAGGGCTAGGTTCATAGTTGGGGAAGGTTGGCAAGAAAATTCATGAAGAAGGAGAAGAGAAGGTCACGTAGAAGAAAAAGAAAACAAGAACAAAATACCCAATGGTCTTTCAATTAGAAATCATCGTGAGAAACAAAACAAGGAGAGTATTTACATTAAAAGAATAGTAAGTGATGAGGGTAGTGATACTTGTCACTATCCTATGGTCCCAATTTTGGTCTTTTAATCTACTTGTCCATTTGTCTCCAATTTTCTCAATTTTCAATAACATAATTCATTAAATCTTAATGTCACATATTAAAATTTCTACTACCATTTGACATTTATTTATACCACTATTCATCAATTGTTCTGCCACTTAATATTTTTCCTAGTCCAAAATACTTTTTAATTCCAGAAAATTTTCAATTTTCCACAAAAATTCTGATTCACTATTTATACACTCCAATTTAATTTTGAACGCATATATTTCACAATTCCAAATATAATAACATTTTTTGATCAATTATACCCAGAATGTGTCAATGAATGCATGTACAATCATTTTAGTGTGCAAAAATCAATATTCACATGTGTGTATGCTAACATTATGCATGAGCATGAAATGTATTTTTCCTAATCTCTCATTGCTATTTTTCTCAATTATGAAAATCTAGGGTTCTAACCCTTAGTGTGGGAATGGGATGTTACAATTCTCCCCCCTTAATAAATTTTGTCCTCAAAATTTTTATCTGATTGATCAAAAAGGCAGGGGTATTGTTTCCTCTCATGCTCCTCCATTTCCCATTTAACTTCATCACTCAAATAATTTCTTCCAATCGACTATAGTCAATGGAATCAATCACTCTTTCAATTACTTATTTAGATACCACACTATCTTAAATGTTTCCTCAATATATTTCATATTACTTACAATTTCACTTTCAGTATCAGTAACACATATATTGGATCATAACGATATTTCCTAACCTGAGCACACCTTGCCACGGTGATACTTTTAGAAACAATTCATTTTTCACTTGATATTTCACATCTCTTTATTGTTAATACACTTAACTTGTATGTCCATCTTACTATATTCCATATATCCGGTGTTGATCCGCCTAACTCCTATTATAGCTTCATTTCGCTTATCAACAATATCTCGAATCAATTCTGGCTTTCATCCATTTTTAGGCCCTCTTCATTTCAATGTAAGGGTGAACGACCCTTTTTGTCGTATAACGCCTCATACATTATTCTAATTATATTCCTATGAATTCCAATTAGAACTATACATTGGCCTTATGTTCCTATGAATTCTAAATATAAGCCTTAAGCATATCTCCAACAGTTAAGACTGTTGGCAACTCATATAAGCAGTCACTTGCTTCTACATCCTTAGCTGTTAAATGCTATTTCGGTGTATTCCTACTAAGATATATAGCATAGGTTGATATTCGTTCTTTCTCTAATAATCTCTTTGCTCAATCATCATTATTGGGTACATATACCTCTCATTTTAATCGCGAGTATCATTTTCCAATTCAAACTCGAAATTCATATTCCTTTTCAATTCCCCAATAAGATTTACAATTCTGGATCTTTACTTTGGGCTTTGTCAATCTTTTTATGTGTAGCTGATCTTCAATTTCAATGCAGCTTATACTACTACATTTTGCCCCATTATTCAATTTGACATTCTATTCTTTTTATTGCATTAGGTTTGGTAACCTTAATATTTGAATTTGTGTTATTCCATTATTGAATTTTATGATCAAACATTAGATACAACACTATCTTTACTGGATAATACTAATTTGTACCATTATAATCATTCAGTAATTCTATCCATTATCTCTGTCTTATATTCAGTTCTTTTAAACTAAATAAGTGCCTCAAACTTTAATGATCTGTACATTTATATATTTTCAAAATGTTTCACTATACATATTATGTCCTCAAGCTCTCAAGTAATCACTATTACAACACATTCAAAATCTTGTATTAAATAATCAACTCATGAGACTTGAATTGTCTCAATAGATCGGAATTATATTTTGAATCTTTCAAATCTAATTATTTGAGTTTCCTGAACAAAACAAAATTTGGATCATTTCAGTGACTAATCAATCCCTGTGGGACGATACTTATTTATACTACGATTTTCGATCTATATACTTGCAGGATAAGAGGTTTTAATTTAATATTTGGAAAATTACCTATCATGTTTTTGAAAACATGAAAAATCATAAAAAATGAGGAGTTAAATAAGACATGCAATATGCAATGCAACTTGCATAGTATTCCCCCACACTTGAACATAACATTATCCTCGATGTTTAGAAGTGATACACAACAAACAACAACCACACATAATATATAAAAAAATCATAAATGAATAAATAAAGAGGCATGATAAAGCTTATTGGTATTAGTGTTGAGGATCGTGTTGGTGGTGGCTCGCGTATTCCTCATAGCTCACACTTTACTTATTCTTTTCTTGTATCAAAAAACAAAAACTAACATAAATAAAATATAAATACAAACATCCAACAAACATAAACAAAAACAACCCATGCTAGTTTTTAAAGTCACTAGCAAGACTTTTATCACTCTCTGGCCGTGGGTGGGGTCTGAAAAATATTCTTTCTCACTCAGTGGGCACTTGTGCTCCATAGTAGGGCTTGCATCCGTGTCCATTTACCCTGAAAGTTTCTCTATGCTTGTTTTGCAACTCCACAACTTCAGATGGGAATGCATTAATTACTGTGAAAGGTCTGCTCCATCTAGATTTTAACTTTTCAAAAAACAACCTGAGTCTAGAGTTGAAGAGTAAAACTATATCATTTGCATGGAACTCCTTTTTTCATATGTGTGTATCATGCCACCTCTTTACCTTTTCCTTGTATAACCTGTCATTATCATAAGCTTGCAGCTTTAATTCATCCAACTCATTTAATTGCGATTTTCTCTTTTCTCCAGTTGCCTTCTAATCCCAATTTATGGCCTTGATAGCCCAGTAGGCCTTATGGTCAAGTTCCACAGGTAAATCATAAGCTTTCCCATAAATCAACCTGTAAGGTGTTGTCCCAATACTGGTATTGAAAGCTGTCCTGTAAGCCCATACTGCATCATCTAATTTGATTGCCCTATCCTTCCTAAAACTGTTGACAATCTTTTGTAGGATTTTCTCTAATTCTCTATTCACAACCTCTACTTGACCGCTGGTTTGTGGGTGGTAAGGTGTAGCTATATTGTGCTGTACTTCATATCTTTTCAATAATGCTTCAACTGGATTGTTGCGAAAGGCTCCTTCACTGATAATCACCCGCGGCTCACCAAATCTGTCGATAATCTTTTTCAGAAACCTCTTCACCACTCTACTATCATTTATTGGTGTTGCACCAAAGATCTTACCATTTTTGAAGGGAGATCTCAGATCAAATCGATATATGCCATCACCTCAACCCACTTTTATACATAATCAACACTTACCAAAATATATTTGTTTCTGTAAGAGGACAAAAACGGTCCTATGAAATCCAGATCCCAAATATCAAAGACTTTAACCTCTAGCATCGAAGACATTGACATCTCGTCCCTTTTCGATATGTTCCTAATTCTTTGGCATTTGTCACACTTCTTCACCCAATGTTATGCGTCCTTAAAGAATGTTGGCCAATAAAATCTGCACTCTAACACCCTTGCAGCTATCATATTGGCTCTATAATGTCCTGCATTAGAAAAATTATGACAGTGAGTTAAAATAGCATTAATTTCGTTATCAGGAACACATCTCCAAATCAGTCCATCCACACAATTTCTTTAAAGAAGTGGATCTTCCCATATGTACTGTTTACAATCATGTTTAAACTTTTTCTACTACTGGTAAGTTAAATTAAGAAGAAAGATATCATCTGTAATGTAATTTGCAATGTCGGCATATTAGGGATGGTCTGATTCTTGTACTAAGAGTAGCATCTCATCAGGGAATTACTCATTGATTTCTTCTTGTAAACTTGATTCCCTTCCTTCCAATCTTGACAAGTGATCAACAAAAAAGTTTTCTACTCCCTTTTAATCCTTGATCAAGATATCAAATTCCTGTAGGAGTAGGATCCACCTAATCAACCGAGGCTTGGCATCCTTTTTAGTAAAAAGGTAATTCAGGGATGCACGATCTATGTACACAATCACTTTTGAACCAAGTAAGTAAGAACGAAATTTATAGCAAGCAAAAACTACAACTAACAGTTCTTTTTTATGGTATAATTAATCTGAGAATCCGTCAAAGTCATGCTGGCGTGGTGAATAGCATGCAACTTCTAGTCCTTACATTGCCCTAGAAAACACTCATTTGCGTAATCGCTAGCATCACACATTAAGTAGAATGGCAAGCTCCAATTTGGTGGTTGTAATACTGGAGCTGACGTCAACGCCTTCTTCAACCTGTCAAAGGAGACTAAACAATCATTTAAAAAAATGAAAGGAACATCTTTAACTAACAAATAAGTAAGGGGTTTAGCAAATAAAGAAAAATTCTTTATGAATCGGCGATAGAACCCAGCATACTTAAAAATGCTTAAACCCCTCGAACATTACTTAGCAGAGGAAGTTTATCGATGACTTCAGTTTTTGTCTTATACACTTCAATGCGTCTACAAGATATCTTGTGTCCCAAAACTATTCCCTCTTAAACCATGAAGTGACATTTTTCTCAATTTAATACTAAATGGGAGTCTTCACACTGTTGGAGAACCTTATCCAAATTTATCAAATATTGCTCAAAGGAATCTCCATACACTGAAAAGTCATCTATAAATACCTTAAAAAATCATGTCGGTAAAAATGGCCATCATACATCACTACAATGTAGCTGGTGCATTGCAAAGTTCGAACAACATCCGCCTGTATGCAAAAGTACCATATGGACATGTGAAAGTTATCTTGGCTTAATCCCCTAGGTAAATGAATATCTGATTATAGCTGGAATACCCATCCAAGAAATAGTAGAATGTATGTCTTGCAACTCTTTTAATCATCTAATCCACAAAAGACAGTGGGAAGTAGTCCTTCTTTGTCACCGAGTTGAGTTTCCTATAATCAATATAAACTCTCCAATCAATGACCGTTCGTGTGGAAATCAACTCACCCTTTTCATTTTCCGCCACTTTTGTTCCGTCTTTCTTTGGTACACACTGAATTAGGCTTACCTATTCACTGTTTGAGAATAGGTGTATAATTCTTGCATCCAATAACTTAATCACCTTTTGTTTTACAACTTCCTACGTATTCAGATTCAAACGACTTTGCCTATCCCTCACTGGTTTACATCCATCTTCGAGATTTATTCTATGCATAACAACACTTGGACATCCCTTGGATATGTGATATCTTCCATCCCATCACTTTCATCCTCATCCTTATAACTTCTACTACCTTCTTCTCCTGTTCATCACTCAACTGGTTTGAAATAATCATAGGTAATGTTTGGTTTTCACCCAAAAATGTATACCTCAGGTGTGAAGGTAAAGGTTTTAACTCTAGGGTGGGTGCTCTCTCATTGGAAGGTGGTACGGGTGGCTTGGTCCTCACCAAAGGTTCCTTTGCACTTTTCTCTTCTTCCTCCCCATCCTTCTTTCTCTCTCCACTCTCATCTTCTTCATCCAATTCTAATTTCCTCTTACTCTTTGTTTTTATCGTTCTATTAGTTATCTTCTCCATACACTCATCCATCATATCCATTCTCATACAACAATCTAGCTCCTCCCTATTTTTCAAACTCCTATCAATGTTGAACTCAACTTTTTCATCACTAATATGCAAAATCAGAACACTATTATTCACATCAATTAATGGCTGACCAGTATTCATAAATGGACGTCCCAAAATTAATGGACAATTTCTGTCCTCAGTAACATAAAAAATGACAAAGTCAACGGAAATCACAAACTTATCTACTTTTACCAAAACATCTTCGAAAACTCGAAAAGGGTTCTTTATAGATTGATTAGCTAACTTAATTGTCATTGATGTTGGCTTTATGTCATCCAAGTTTAGCTTCCTGAAAATAGACAATGGCATCAGATTAATACTAGCTCCTAAATCACATAAGCATTTAGAAAATTTAACGCCATTAACAATACAATGAATAGTAAAACTCTCTCGATCCTTTAGTTTCGATGACTTATTGTTCATAATCACAGAGCTGCAACTGGCTGTCAATGCTACTGTCTGATTTGAATCCCAAGTTCGCTTGTTAGAAAATAATTCCTTTAAGAACTTAGCATACTTGGGCATATGCTCCAAAATTTCTGGCAAAGAAAAACTCATATACAACTTCTTCAATTTTTCTAATGTTTTTTTGAATTGGGTCTCCATTGGATTCTGACTCACTCTCTCAGGAAATGGTAATTTTGGAACATATGGTAGAGGTGGAACATATGAGGGTTTCTCCTCCTCAGTGACTTTCTCCTTACTTTTTTTCCTGACATTTCTCCACTGGATCAACAACTTCCTTCAAGACTGGCTATAGTAACTCTTTTTCACCTCTTAACTGAAATGCCTTTAAATTTTCTTTCTGATAAGGTTCTGAAGTACTGTGAAGGTTACTTGGGGGTCTGGTTGATACTGTAGTTGCCAGCTAACCCATCTGCACCTTTAGATTGTAAATTGATGATGCTTGATTTTTAATCAACTGATCAATCTTCACTTGATAACTTTTCAGCGCCAGATCACTCTATGCCTATGCCTCCTCGATATTGTTTACCTTCGATCCAATTATACCGATCACTTCCATCATCTTTGAAAATTGGGAGCTCAGTTGTGAAAGTTGAGAATCTATCCTTGTAGCTTGGGCTTCCATTTTTGCCTCTAGCTTTGATTCAATGCCTCCAAACTTTGACTCTAAGGCAACATGTAAGTTACTTTCCTTTTCCTAAAATCCTGGGGGTGTTTGAGATCTCCAATTGGTTCCTACAGGGAAGAAAAATTTAGATAGTTTTTCCATCCAGCATTATAAGTACTAGAATATGGGTTATTACCTTACCTTTGTTGGAACCTTAAATAATGAGCTTGTTCTGTGCCTTCAGCGTTCATCAAATAACATTCTAATGAATTATGATCGTTCGCTCCACAAATTTCACAATTTTGATGCATATACTTCAAAGAACTAGATGAAGGTTGAAGATCACTTACTTGTTTCCTTCATGATGCAATTTCTGCAAGTTAAGCAGCCGTTGAATCTGCTGACATAACCCCTTTCTATTCCTTCATCTATAGTGGTTTACTCCTTTTATTGTACCAAAGGAAGTTGTTAGTAGCCATGTCTTCAGTTAGGTCATATGTAGCATCTATGGTCTTCTTCATCAATGAACCTCCTGCAACTGCATCAATGGTGCTTCTGGTTGTTGAATTGATCCCATTATAAAATTTTTGTAGAAAAAATTCCCTGGATAGATTATGATAGGGACAACCCCTCTGCAACTCCTTGAAATGCTCCCATGCCTCGTCTAATGATTCTCCCTTGTATTGTTAAAAGTTGGTGATTTTCTTAATGATCTTTTTTGTTTTTGTCAATGGGAAATATTTGGACAAAAAGGCTTGCACCAACTAGTCCCATGTTCTGACTTGTTCTGGAGTAAGGGAGTTCATCCATGCCTTTGCTTGATCTTTTAGTGTGAAAGGAAACAATCTCATCTTCACTGTATCTTCCAACAGCTCGTTTTGTCTGAAAGCATCACAATTTTTTAACTAATTGGTAATGTGAGTATTGGGATCCTTATGTGGCAAACCATAAAATTGAACATGACTTTGCAAAATATTAAGTAAAGTAGGCTTGATTTCAAAATTGTTCGCATTCACTGGTGGTTTAGCAATTCCTTACTGGTTCGGCTTAAACCCTGGCCGCATAAAGTCCATTAAAGTTCTTTCTTCATCACCTAGTTCTCTCTGTTCAACCATTATCTACTCAATTTGATCTTATCTGCTTGCCTTTCTCAATTCCTTTTCTACTTTGGTGATGTCAAGTTTTTTCCATTTCTCCTACACTTCTACACTCCTTGTGTGCATACACCTATTATACACCAGAAAAGAATATCGAAGTAAAAATGAAAAGAAAACCCAAATCAAAACAATTCAAACCAAACTTGATGTTAGGTATAATCCTCGGCAATGACGTCAAAAAATTAATAGGTAAATTTTCAAAATTTAAATTAAAACCTCTTATCCTGCAAGTATACAGATCGAAAATCGTAGTATAGATAGGTATTATCCCATATGGATTAGTTAGTCGCTGAAATGATATAAATTTCGTTTTGTTTAAGAAACTCAAATAATTAGATTTGAAATATCCAAAATATAAAGATTAAGAGTCATACATACACATTTTAGGGTTGTCACAAAAATAAGAATACAAATTTAGAAAATGGTGAATCAAAGTATTAATTTAACAACTTAGGATTGTCATTACCTAACTATGTATTATCTCACTTTAGCAATGTTCGTTATGTTTAGTCCAAAATTTCCTAATGTCTTGGTTCTTTCACTCTCATTACTTGAACCAAATAAGCCTTGTTTAATGATGTAAATGAATTATGTAAGCTCTCATTTCCCATTTTTCACTTAACCGTTAAATTGATATGAACAGATTTTTGGACAACCACTTTTCCATTCAAGATCTCTCTTTAAATGGCAAGGTAGCTTGATATATGGAATGTTCTTGGTGTAAGCCCACTCTCATGGCACTTACTAATATATTTCTTAACTCCATATCTCTACATGAGCTAAGTATTAATCAGTTAATCATGCCCAAAACACATACAATTCATACCAATATAATGTAAGAAAAAGACGTGCAATAATGCCATGCAAAATTCATGCAAAACCTAATCTTAAAGACCCAATTCATACATATTCGTGCATATTTACATACATTCATACATAATCATGCAATTATATGAAACTATGACAAAACATAAGCAAAACAAGTTAACAACAATCAATTTATCACAATTAACTAACAAATTATCCTAAGGAAAGTATGTACAAATATCACCTATCAGTTCACAATTGCATTATGGTTGGAGTTCACAATAAATTATGATCTTTCTAAAGTCTTTTGGAGCTATATTGATATGACTTTCATTGAAATTAACATTGTTTTGCTATTTATTTTGCATTATAAACACTAGTTAGGACTTGTGCAGGCATATGGTTTTCCTGAGCTATTGATACTCTCGTGGAATTGAAATATGAATTTATCTCTAATGATTATGGTTTAAATGTTTCTAGTCAACTTTTCACATTTTTCACTTTCAAATGAACTATAATCAATATCCTAAAAACAAACGGTGAAAGCATTGTATAGAAGTATTTTTTAAACTAGTTATATCTTTTATGTCTAGATCGAATTGATTTTATCTTTGGGCCTTGGTTTGTAGATCATTTGATTGTCGATCCACGTAATTTAGAATGGATGAGGGAAGCAAATTGTCCAGTTGTAAGTAATATTTCTGAGCATTTAAAATTCAATATTGATATCTTTACAATATATTCTACAGGAGAAAAGAACCCATCAAATCTCATCTTTTTTCATTTTAACGAGGTTATCTTCTTTGGTTTCTTCAGAATTAGATCCTTAACTAAATGGAAAAAAGCACATGCAGTAATGACTAAATGTAATGCAATTGCAACATGTTCCTATGCCTTCTGAAACATTACAAGAAAAAGGTCGTTTAGCAACAGAAATTACTGATGGAAAACATAAATATTATGTCGATAAGTCAGGTTAGCGACGAAATTTATCGACAGACAATGGTATCGTAGAAACGGCCGTAGGTAATTATTACCGACGAATAACAAAATGTCTGTCGGTAAATCTGCCGACGGACACTTAATGTATCATTGGTAAATATACGAACAGTTGTGGTTGACCGTCGGCAAATTGCGGAAGGATATTTTTTTTCCGTTGGCATATTCACGAACGGTATCTTCTAATCCGTCAGAATGTTTGTTACAACATTACTGACAGTAAGTTTGTTACAAGATTACCTACGGTTATTTATGTTTCGTTGGTGAGTGTACCGACGGTTATTTTTAGCAAATTCTAATGGTAAATTTGGTGATAGAATTGGTTATTCCGTCGTTGATTATCGACGGTTGGTCATGTTCCATCGATAAATAAATTTGATTTTACCAATGGAGGAACAAATGTATGTTGATAAATTAACCAGAATTTTTTTAAAAAATATACTTTCAATAAGTTTTATTTAATACTCTTATGGTTGATGCATAATTTTAACAGTTATGAATTATCTGTGCATAATAATTTGATTTATTTATACATTTAATTTGTTCAAACAGGAAGTTAATTGATGATATAAAGTTAAAATTATCTTAATTGATAATAAAAACATTAAATTGTACATAATAAGTATTTGTAGTTCAAATAAAATGACTACAAGTACCTTATTGATTTGGTTTGTGAGGATCGTCTGATTGGTGCGATGAGGTGCTACCCCTCCCCTTCAACTCATCCACCTCGTTACGGAGCTGAGCTATCTATTCCATCAATGTCCACACTGTGCCTCGAAGCTCTTGGACTTTATTGGTTGTGGACCCTTACTAGATATTGCTGTACAAAATGTGGATAATTACCAATAAAATGTGCTCGCAATTGACCTTAGGCCGAATATCCTTCCACGACGGTCCCTACCATGCACTGCATAAGATAGGTTTGAGTCTCATCAACATCTTCAGACTGCTGAAACTGTCGTTGAATCATTTCTTGTATTTGTTCCTATTAGAAGGCAATGTTTATATTAGTAAGTGATAATTATTAAGCATTAATATTAAATCATAAATTTCACATACATTTAGTTCTCTACATCGACTGCTGACGAATGTTACACCATCATGCTTCTTAGTATGAGTGTGCAAAAAGAGCTGATAGAGTATAAGTCTCATGTCCATAGACTTTTTCTGCACAAAAATAAAATGTTATAAGTGAACTTAAATTTATAAAAATTTTGACAGAGTTTTCTCTATTTTTATGATATTTAGCCCCTATTGAACAAAGAAAACAAGTCAACAATACAACCATATATGGCACCAAACATTTATAACATTATCATTCTCCATAATATACATATTTTCATTCCAAAATTCACACATCAAATTCAATTGAAATATAACAAAGTAAAGAACTGATAATATATTATAAAGTGTAGATATTTACAAGTCTCTGCATGCTCGTGGTGGATAATAGATCCTCCCATACACTCTCTCCCTCCTGTCCTCCACATTTGTTGGTAGAATTATGCTCTGAAATGGATATCGACTCAGGTAATGTCCAATACTGCTGTCAACGACTCCATGTTTGTTCAAAAATATAAGGCAGTTGTACACTGGCCTTGTGTATCGCAGTACTAAAGTCTCGATAATGAGTACGTGCTCGTCTCTCCTATACCTTATAAATGACCGTGTCAAATTCAGAATCTAAAAAAATTCTTTCTGAAAGAAAAAGAAAAAAATTCGATAAATACTTATAATGTAATAATATTTATCTAATCAATGTATAAAAATTAATTGAAAAAGAAAATATAATGTTTGTTATACCTCAAACTCCTGATAGTAAAATTCCTTTGTGGCCTGAGAGATATTCTTCTATACATAACCCTCAAGATCATTCTTTTCCTTGAATTTGGATGTTACGTTTCTTAAGTACGGCCCAGACAAAATCAACCTGATATAAAAACAAATAATTTTATACCATTTTTAAATTTTAAACCTATAACTTAATTATAAACATATAGTGTTTCATGTATTTTCACTTACAAATTATTGATAATTGGGATGTAAGTTCTTCTATCAGGTCCCTCAGTTGTAGGATGACAGCCTCCTCCTTCATCCTCATTATTTACCCCTGATATCTCTATCGGTATAGGGGTAGTGAATGATATAAGGGTGGTGGATAGTGTAGCAGCAGGTATAGGAGGTGATGCCTCGTCTGCAAGTGTAGTAGCTGGAGGGAGAGGAGGTTTCACCTGTACAGTAAGTACCTCCGAATTGTGGCTTGAACCTTGGTTGCATTATATCATGTCTTCTCTTTGATGACATATTTCAACCTGAAATTAATATTTGATTGAATTTTTTAGAAATATAACAATTTGAATTCAATATTTTATATAATATATTGAAAAGGAAATAATTGATTTGTTAAATATAATATTCAATTACAGAACACAAATTAATCGTTATCATCACCTAATTGTAAATAAAAATTATCTTGTTTTTTTTGAAGAATTTGAATCAAACTTAGGTTCTTCTTCAGATCTCTGGCCCTCCTCATCCTCTTCAAATAAAATTTCAACATATGAATAGTTCAAAGGTTAATTATCTTCATATATGACAGATGCATTTATTTCATAAGCATATTCTTGAAACACTTCACTTTCAATTCCTAGTCTCCTTTTCCATGTGATTCAAAAACACCTCTAGTTTTAACTTTGCAAATAGTCAAACAATCTTACTTATCTTGTCGTAAGCTAGGAAAAGGAACATAATACACCAGATCGCTTTCATTGACAACACGAAAGGTTCAAATTGTCTAAATTTTCTTCGCTTGTTGATTTCAACTCGATTGTATCGGTTATGCACTTTTATACCAACATTTGGAGTTGGATCAAACCAGTCACACTTAAATATCACACTTCACTTTATTGGCAATGTAGGATACTCAATTTCAAGTATCTCAATAATTTTACCATAGTAATCCATCAATTCTCCCTGTATGCAAACTCCACTAT
>JAOQMS010000002.1:12915714-12928821 GCA_027563885.1 Erythroxylum longipes
GTGTGTGTGTGTGTGTGTGTGTGTGTGTGTGTGTGTGTGTGTGTGTGTGTGTGTGTGTGTGTGTGTGTGTGTGTGTCATCTTTTTTTAAAAAAAAGTGTGATGTATTGCAAGGTAAGAAAAACTTAAATGAAAAGGAACAACAATTTGTAGAAGGTAGAGGATATGGATAAAGGGTGCAATGTTATTTGAATGTACACAAGTACATTAGGTGACTTATCCCCACTAGCTAAGTGTAGCTACTTTTTGTGTGAATTTAAGGGAACACATATGTAAGTTTTTTAATAGGGTGGAGATCAAACAAATTCCAAAATATCTATTTGTTAGAAGGTTACACATCATGTTGTCCAATGTCAAGCAAAAATAAGAGCTATAAACATTTGGGAGGATGAAAATATTGGTGTTAGCAAGACAAGGAAATTAGAATCAAGTTTCTATAAACCCCTTAATTACACAACAAAAATTGAATCCAAATTTGACTACCTATATAATATGATGAAAAAAAATAAAAAAATATATAAATGCAACTATAATTGAGTCAAGAGATGTTGGAGACTGTTGTGGGTATACTAAATCCCTTCTAAAAAAATGTTAGGCTAAAAGACTCATTTGTCTCTAGGCCTCACAATGTGCCAAGAACAAGAAGGTTGTAATATAGAGCAAAAAGATTATTACATAAATTTAACTTATGTAGTGAAATTAGATGTACTACATAAATTTAAATGTTTTTTGAAATTATATATATTTATAAATCTAAATGCTTATTGAAATTAAATGTGAAAGAGAGATTGTAGTTAAAATTTAGATTGACATCTTGTATGGTTTTGTTTTTTGAGATATGAATTCTCAAAGGCATTGGTTACTTCATATGTTATAAACATTCTACTAATGACTCTAGTCTTTTGATCTTGGTAGTTATATATAAACCTCTGCTTTTATTATAAGAGAAAGTATACAAAACAAATATACCTATAGATCCTAGAAAACCTCGATATTTGATTTATAATCTCCTTATAGCCTATAAATTCATACATTTCTTTAATCTTTCATTAGAAGAACAAGAATGTGCCAAAAATTTTGTTGATGATATTGTCAAACGTAGATTTCAACACTATCTTGACAAATTCCAAAATTACACAAATAAGACATTGATTATTTAGAAAAGAAAAAGAATAATTAATAAGGAGTATAAAACATGATTGTATAATGTTATGTCATAGGATATTGTGTTAATCAATAAAAAAGATTATTACATAAAATTAGATTATCGATTAAAAATAGATGTTTTTCTTAATTTTAAATATTTCTTAAAATTAAATATATTATATAATTCTAATGCTTGTTGGAATTAGATTTGAGAGAGATTGTATTAAAATTTGGATTTGACATCTAGTTAATTTTGTTTTTTGAGATATAAACTCTCATATTCTAGCATTGGTTACTTTACATATTGTACAAATTCTACTAATGACTAGTATTTTAATCTTGTATAATAAGGAGAGAAGAAGAGTTTGAAATGATGAACAAGGGAAAAAAAATCTTGTGTTTGTGTGCAAAAGCTAAAATTCCAATATAGCAATCTTCTTTTTAGTGTGAAGTGTATTTTGGTATGTGTACTATTTTTATTAACATATGTTAGTAGTTGTATCATCCAGTGGTATATTTTGTGGAATGTATTAGTAGTTTTTGAATAACATTGTGGTATTTATAATATAATAAAGTGGTATAATGGCAATGAGTAATAAAATGGAGAATTAAAAGAGTTCTTTAGATTTGTTGATCTTTTTTAGCGTGGTAGAGGATATTGAGATAGAGGTGGTGGTCGAAATAGAAATGCAGTTTGAAAAGTTTGAAATGATATTTGATTTGTACCTAAACTATGAAAGGTGTTAGGGGTTTATAGGTATTATAAGGGGTATAAAAAAGATGAGAATGAAGAGTTTAAAAGTAAAATATTTATCAATGTTTTAAAAATCAGACTGGATATCGAACTAGTCAAAGGAAAGGTTTAAGTTTTAAAGGTTCAACCGATATTAAACTATTATAAAATCGGTATATAATAAATAAGAAACAAAAATTATAAGAGTAACTAAAAATAAAATAATTTAAATTTTGATTAACAAATACTAATATTCTTAATATCACAAAAATTAAAATTTATATCTTCATCTGTTATTTTAAAATTTTACAATTTATTTTAAACACATGGAAGCACTAAGTCCACAATCAAGATAATAATAATAAAATTAAGAGGGTAAATAGTAGTACAACAAAAACCCTAATACAATCTTCACTATTATATGAAAGCATTAATTCCTCCAGAGAAGCAGAATAATAATATTAAAATTAAGAGGGCAAATAGTAGTACAACGAGAAGCTTATAACACTCTGACAAGCAATGAACAATCTTGTCTAGTTTGACTAGTCTCCTTCATAGCCATGAGCAAGAACAATCTACCAAAACGAATTATTCTTGTATTCAAAAGTTCTAAGAGACCATTTTCAAGCATCACCATGTTTCTGTCTAGGAGAAGTAGAACAGAGAGACGGAGAGAGATTGAGCGATGTTCCTTGCTCTTAGTTTGGTTTGCTTCTAAAAGATCATTTTCAATCTCGAAATCCACTTTTTGCCTTACGATGAAGCTATTCCTTTCATCAAACCCTAGAATGAGTTCATAAAAAATCTGTAAACATTGCATGTTGGGTTTTGAGTTTTGGGATTTCTAAAATAGGGACAGATGATTAAAGTTGTGTGTTGCAGAGAAGTTTAGTTTTGAGACTGGGAAGCTAAGAGTTAAAGAAGAGAGGGTTAAAAAAAGGGTTCCTGAGTGTTAAAAAATCCATGAAAGTGAAAGACCGTTGGTGTTCATACAACATTTGAAGGGAAGGTCCAGAGTTAGAGAGAGAAGTAAAGACGATGTTGTTGCATTAGGAGAAGGAGAAGATGAAACCAGTTTTTTATGGTTTAGAGAAAACCGGCCAGTTTATTATTTAACTGGCTAGTTTCCAATCATAGAGGTTAAAAGTGAAAATCGAACTGAAAACCAGTCTGATTTATACTTAACTATGTCGAACCGGCCGGTTCGGTCCGATTCTTACATCATTGATATTTATACATCATCACGGTCAGTTACATAAAACCATGAGAGTTAAATAAAATGAAATCTAGATCTAGTAAAAGAATTAAATGTAATTCTTGAATATATTATCAGTTGGAAGAAGGCATTTAGACCATAATCAAGTTTGAAAATATGCATAACCATGAATTAATTAAAAAATCTACCTCACACTCGCATTTTCTCAATCAGGTTCTGAAATTGAGGGATAGAATCATGGATGATGTTTCTTGCATAATTGGGAATGGAAAAACGTCATATGTATGGTTCAACAATTGGTCTAACTTATGGTTCAATAATTGGTCTAACTTGGGACCCCTCATACACCACTACAACAATCTAAGTAGCCCTCAAACCTCTTCTCTCAAACTTAAACTTAGCTCTATGATTACAAAGGGGATATGGAACTTTCCTGAACAATTAAGGCATCTCCAACCATCCTATCAACCACATCCAAACTCTCATGATACATTCTATTGGCAGAACCAACGTATCTATAAACTTACCAATGGTACCACTAAAGATATGCTAAGAAGTACGAAACAGAAGGTGGAATGACATAGAATTATTTGGTACAAGACTCTACCCTAAAGAGTATCTTTTATATCATGTCTAGCAATCCAAAATAGACTAAATACAACAGACAGAATGTCGTAGTTGAAAATGGACAGAACATGCCCATTGTGCCAGATCCATGTGGAAACAAGAGATCACCTCTTCTTCATATGCCCTTACAGTAACTATGTATGGGGATCTATATCAAGTAGAGGCCTAAGACTAAATCTTGGGAATATAATCACTGAGATAGTACAAAAATTAGCCAATCACTTAAACCCTAGAAACCCAGATATACAGATCCATGTCCTATCTATAGGGCTTTGTATAAATAGGGTGTGGAAGCAAAGGAACCTCAGACGATTTGGTGGTATCAAATCACCCAAAAAGGTTCTTGCATCTGAAATAAGTCGAGAACTCAGAAAGCTCATCCTTTTGAAACATCTTAACTAATCATGTAACAAAAATATCCAAGCCTCTCTGAATGTGTAAGAGGCTAAGAGATTCAACACAAGAGCATGCAAGGTAAACAAAGGATAGGAACAGAAGGAAAGCAAGAGAAAGAGAAAATTGTTTTAGGGAGAATCTAGTGTAGAAAGTAAATACAGATCATAAAGAAAAAATAAGATATCTGATCAAAGAACCTTCTTCATTCCCTCAGAGGAACTCAATATCTAGCAACAAAGAGAATCTCATCATTAAACTTGACCTGAGGAAAGATAAAAGTGATCAAATGAAGAAGAAGCAAGGAAAGATGAACCAAATAGAACTGTCTCACTTACGAGTGTTGGCTGTAAAATAAGACATCCATTGCCACTGAAGAAAACAACCCTAATTGGGGAAGATGACGGCCATCGAGAAGCAGAGGAGGTGGAAGTTTACTTCTTTAATCTAGAACCTTTATCAATCTTGAAACATTGTCGTGTTGTTAATGTAGGGGCTCAGATGTGAAGTCATTTTAATAAGCATGATCTTAGTAGTCTTTGGTTATTTTGGCAAGAGACTCTATAACTCCAAAAGATGTATTACTATATTCTAAAACATTTTCAATATATATACTCAATTATTTTTTTTTAAAAAGTTAGGTTTAAGAGACAACAATGGTTTGAAATAACAAAATAAGATCTAGATTAGAAATGAATGAATATTATGAAATAAGGTCGGTCATAAATTTATGGTCAACTGTTACAGTTACTAGTAAGTGCAAAAAAATAACATGTTTATGAAAGAATTATCTTAATTATATAAATAGATTGGAAAGAATGAGGCTAGAAGAAGGAGACACGAAATTATGCATAAGATGTTTATTAGAGTGAAAGAGAAGTATAATATATTTTTCAATGAAATTGACAATGATGAAAAAGGAAGGTTGAGAAATATTTTTTTGGACTAATGCAAGAATTCAAACAACTTATATTGAACATTTGTGATATGATTATGTTTGCTGCCACTTATCTCATTAAAAAAATACCAATTGTAATACAAATGCAAGTTTTATTTACGAAAAGGGTCTATTATTTCTACTTTGGGTAAATAGTTGTTAAAGATATAGATAAGTTGCCATTTTGGAGCAGTTTATGGAGGCCTCCCCTAGAGGCTTTCTGGAAGTCCTTCATCCCTTTAAGGTATGGAAACTAGTATGTTCCCTACTCCATCGGAAGGTAGGAGCTTGAAATCCATCATTCATGGAGCAACGTGGTGGTTTTTAACAATTTGAGTGACATTCCAAAGCATTTTCTTGCAGCTATCAAACAAGGTATTATTACTCCTCTATTTGAGATGTTGCAAGAGGGAGCAAAATACTGGGGAAACATGATAGTAAGTGTTGCCCCAGGTCTCGGTTCTTATTTAGTAGTGACAAGGTGCCAAAATTAGGGAACTTTTTAAATAAAAGTATATATATATAACTAACATCAGGATAAAAAGAATTAAATTCTTGGTAGGAGTAAAAACAAATAAACAAACAAACAAATAAAATAAAATAAAAAATAAAAAAGAGGAAGTGCATGAGAATGTCACGGCCATGTGTTATTCTCATGGTCGTGCATTAAAAATGCACTGTTTAAAAAAACGGAGAGTCGCGATCGTGCATGTGCATGATCGTGACTTTTGGTGAACAGTCGCGGTTCGTCGCGATTGTGCGTGTGCACGATCGCGACCTTCCTAAAATAAAGGGGTTGCATGCACAATCGCGACATCCCTGCTGCATACACCTACTTCAAATCATCATAACTTTCACTTATGGTCTCAATATGCATAATAAAAGCAAGTTTTAGAATTATTCAACTATGTATGATAACATTAATTAAAGAATAAAAATATTTTGAAATTTTTGAAATTTTGCTCTTAGGCTCAACAGCTCACGAAAAAAGATGGTTATTATGTGTGTAAATAATATGCAATTTTATTCAAATTGACTATTTTAATGAATATTAAAAAAATATGACTTATAAAAGCATGTTTATTCTAACTTTCATCCTTTTATATACTAATTCAAATATATGTTTAATGATGAAGTAAAGTAAAGATGGACATATTCAATTAAGTCAAGATATCAACTCATAAAATTTAATAAACAAGATTATAATAAGTTTAAGAAAATCATTAAAATCATTAACTACTTCCTCACTCTTAAATTTGTACATTATCCTCAATGTATACAATATAAGTGTATAGAATAAGTGAGAAGGTTAAGTGGTACTCCCCTAAGTAAGATGATTTTCTGATTTCGAGATTTTCCGTTCAATATTAGACTAATATCCTTGCAAAATATAAAGAAAAAGGGATAAAAAGATAAAAGAAAATAACAATAACAATAACAATAACAATAACAATAGAGAAGATAAAAATGAAATATGAAACTAGAAATAACATAAAATTTAAAATAAACATATCCTAATTCATGGGTTGCCTCCCATGAAGCGCTTATTTAACGTTTATCTCAACGTACGATGCACGTTACCTTTATCCTGGGTCTATGATTAGTGACTTGCTTCCAGGGTTTTGTAGCCTGTAAGCATGTCATATGTTGCAAGATAATAATAAGGGCATAATTGATTAGATTAATAACACCAATGGACTTTGTTAATGCTCTTTTTAATGAAAAACTGTTAAAAAATAGGGAATAATAAAACTTCCTGAATGGTCAGTTGATGCAAGCAATTTATCTTGGAAGAAGTGGGAATCATTTGTACTTAAGGTGATGACCAATGCCTCATTAGTAGTTTCGTTATTTGGTTTCTCTCTCAGTTTTTTTGCAACTAACTTTATCCACTCTTATTTTTCTTCTTCCTGGACAAAGGTTTTTAGCTTATCTTCTTCAATTACCTCCTACCACTTCTCTACTTCCTCTTCTTGGACAGAGGTTTCTTCTTCGTCTTCTTCTTCTTTTGTACTAGATAAACCCTTTGCATCTCTCAAATAATATCTTTGCCAACTGGTCGATTCGATTCACCATATTTTGTATACAAGCCTTTGTATTTTGATGCCTCATGTTTGATCCTTGAATAAAATCAGCTATCATATCTTTCAAAGTAACAGTTACCTCCTTGCCTTCTTAAAATGTATCCTCATTCATGAAATGGACTGCCATCTCTTCTTGACTCTAAGACGTTAGGGATCTTAGATAGTATAAGGTATTATGCTCATCATATCCAGGTAAAGAAAATATCACGTCGAATTCATGTCAACTAACTACATGCTTGACAAAAGATTCTATTAGTTTATCTATAATGATTTCATATTGTTGCTTTTATTGTACATATTCAGTTAGAGCATAGTTATTCCATCCATATATGTAAGGTTTACTCCACTATAAATTATACATATTTTTGTATGATGCACCTTAAGTTTGGTTTTACATATTTGGTTGCTCCCACATATAAGTTAGTTACTGACATTCATAATTGTAATTATTACTCCCAAAATGTCAAAACATGGCATAGACTTCAGTTGAGCTTCCAAAAACATGTCAGGAAACCGCTTTTTTCAACATGTTGATGTTACATATTGCAAAGACAGATCATAACTCCCATAAGAGTATTGTCTGCCCATCCTTCCATTATGAGTTGTGGTGAGGACGTTAAACCTTGATCCTTAAAATAAACCACAAACACTTTGTTAATGTAGAGATGTTCAAAAGATAATTAAATTAATAAGCGAAGAATATGACAAGATACAATAAAAATAAAATAAAATAAAATAAAAAATAATGGCTAGAGTAATAGAATCCAAGTATTCCCAATATTACTATCATTAGCAACGATGTCAAAAACTTATTGGCTCTAAACTTAAGGCCAATATTTGAATTAATTGCAAGTGCACGACTTAGCTGTACCTAGCACAGGTAAGTATGAGTTGATCCTATGAAGGTAATGATTACTAGTAATTAACTCTCTTCTATTATCTAGCCTATATATTGGATTTTGGTTTTAATAAAGAACATAAAACTTAAACAATTAAAATAAACAGGAAACAATAACGATTGGAGAAGATAAAGGAAATTTGTTTAGAAAACAATCAATATCAAGAATTAGTGTCTAGGTGATGAATCCCCCTAAAACTATTAGATAATTAATCTCTTATCATGCAATTGATTTATTGATTATTGGATCATGAAAATTCCTATCTTATGTTAGTAAATCTCTCAAGGCTACTAACAACTAATCCATAGGTTTATTAACCGAAATTATTTAGGTTAAAGTTTCTAGGATTGCTTTATCAATTTGTGAATTCCGTTATTAGTTTTTACCCTAATCTAGAAGATTTATGTCAAACTATCTTTAGGTTTGCAATAAAATCCTTTTAATTATAGTAAATCTATTCATCAAGATTTTTCAATCTTTATACTATGAAATTAGATTATGTACTAATATTTTGGATCTATTAGAACATATATAAAACATATAATTAAATCACAATAGATCAATCAAAACAATTGCATTAAATAAAAGAATTAAAACATATTGTAGTTTTACATCACACCTAGACACTAATAAGTGCTTATTTACATATAATAAAAAATGAAATCAAAGAAAAATAGAAAGAAAAATGAAAAGAAAACAGAGAGTTCATAATTTTAAGTCTCCCTTCTTTTCTATCTAATATTCTTACAAGTTTGAGGTTTTATGTTGTAATCTATTTTTGATGATTTCTTCACATTCTTTACATATCTTAATCAATATTGTCCTTCCTGAACAATCTTTATGTTTAGAATCAGCTCAAGAAGTCTGCTCTTCCTCTTTGCCTCTACTCAAATCCTTTCTAGTAAATTATAGAGTTTCTGGGACATCCACGGTTTGATACACGACTGTGTATCAAACCATATAGCTCTAAAAACACTTAAAATTGTAACTTTACATATTTTGATAGAATTAACCACATATATGGCCATGTATCTCCTAATTGCTTCAAATATTTGTTTTATACGACAATTGTACCCGAATTTCTCCCTTTTTGGTCCATGAAGGCAATTATCACCTATGAATGCATTTGGAGTGAATTAAGTACTAAATATACAAAAAAAACTATAAAAACAAGCAAAATACATCAAATGTGGGTATATATTAATAGTCAAATTAGCATTTATCAATGATTGAATTCCTCAGCATTAAATGATTCTCTGGAATATTATGGTATGAATGAGTTTTTTAAAAGGCAGGCTATCAAAGACCTCATTTTAAAGAAACATCCTATCCTAGTAGGACTACTAGAGACTAAAATAAAAGCTTGTAAACTTTAGAGCTCAATGAGATTCATTGGTAAAAGCTAGGACTTTGGCTTGAATCATGAAAATCATTATAATGGTATAATTGTATTTTCAGACAACAGGGAGAAGGTCCAAGTGATATTACAATTTAGCTCAGATTAGTATGTTCATCTCAATTGTAGGCTTGTTAATTCAGGCATTTCCTTGGATGTCTCCATTATTTATGCTTCCAATTTCAAATTTCAAAGAGCTAAAATATAGGACTATTTAACAAAATTAGCAACTCAATGGCAATTCTTTGGATCATAGCAGGAGATTTTAATTATGTTCTTTGATTTTGAAGCTCAAGGTGATATGGTTAATCTTTCTAATATGGGCAGAGAGCAGGAAAAGGTGATCACTAAACTGGAGGTAACTAATATGAAGTATGGTGAGAATCTGTTTACCTGGAGCAACAAACAGAAGGTTTGAACTTTAATTAGGAAAAACTTAACAGAATCTTGTCTAACCAAAGCTGGATGAGGTGCTTCCTAAACTCTCATGTTCTGATTGGAGCTCTTTTATGCTCAGACCACTATTATATGAGATCCAAGATTTTACTCCCATAAGGACTACTAATGCTCCTTGTAGGTTCTTCAATTTTCTTACTAAAAAAGAAGGATTTATAGAGGTAGTTATTAAATCTTGGAAAAGAAATGTGTCTGGTTATAAATCCTACTAGCTCATGAGAAAACTAAACTTACTAAGAGCCAAACTTAAGCAATTTTCTAATACAGTGTTCTTTAAACAGAAAGGTGATTACAGCAAGCTAAAGAAGAGTTAAAAATGATCCAAAATGCCTGCTATATTGATCCTAATAAACAAGATTTGCAATATATAAAGATTAGGAAGTTTGAGGAAAATAATAAGGCTCTACTTGTTCACAATTCCCTACTTACATGAAAGGCAAGCAATACGTGGATTAAGGAAGGAGACATTAACTCCATGTTTTTCCATAATTCAATCATGGTAAAAAGAAACACAAACATAATCCACTGCTTACTTGACCATAGATCAACTGTTGACTGTAATATTTTGATTGAAAGATTGGTGTTTAATTTCTATATTAAGTTGTTAACTTCAAATAATGTTATTCAGATTTTTTGGGTAGGAACTAATGGTATTGATTGGACCTTTGCCGTCCTAAATTAACTTAGATCTGATCCAACTGCCAACTACTACCCAGGAAATCAAGGAAGTTCTCTTTTCTCTCAATTTGAGAAAGGCCCCTTAGCCTGATAGGTACAATGTCTATTTTTTCCAAAATAATTGGAAACTTACAGGTCAACCACAAGTGGAGTTTATTTGGGAATTCTTACATAATGGGAAGATGCTGAGGGAGATCAATGCTACTTATATTTACATGATCCCTAAAATTCCTAATATCATTTCTCTTAATGATTTTATGCCTATATGTTGCTACAAATAGTGAGATTGTAAAGCTTATAGCCAATAAGCTCAAGGATCCTCTTAAGAAATTGATTCATCTCTTACAAGGAGCTTTTATCCAAAGTAGATACATCTTAGATAATATTTTGCCAATGAAGGATAACAAAGTAAGAGTTTTATCAAATATTGTGTTATAAAAGTAAACTTTATTAAAGCATTTGACAACATTAATTGGAACTTCATTCTCAGCAGTCTAGAGTGGCTTGGTCTACTTCCAAAGTTTCTCTCATATATCAGAGAATGTCGCTCATCCCCTTCTTATAGTGTACTTATTAATGGCTCCACTTCTAGGCAGTTTAAAGGACAAATGAGGTAAGGCAGGGGGATCCTTTATCTCTATATTTGCTTGCATCTCAATGGAAATTATCAACAAAATTATCAAATCAAATACTGAGGGAAGCCCTGATTTTACTTTCCATCATAAATTTGAGGCACTCTAACTAAGTCATCTCAATTTTTCTAATGATTTAATGTTGTTTTGTGCTACTTGTCAGAAATCCATGTCACTTTTGGATAAATCACTAATGGAGTTCTGTAAGATATCTGGTTTGAGAGTTAATTTTATGAAAAGCAAAATATACTTCCTTAGAGATGTCCCTAATACTAAAAGTTTAAAGAACATTTTTATTTGAGTATATAAAATCTTCCCTTCAAATATTTAGGGGTACCAACCTTATCCAAGAAGTTGAAGTTTCATGATTGCACAATGTTACTGGAGAAGTTCAAAATGAGGATTAATGCCTAGCAAAACATATTTCTATCTCAAGTTGGAAGGGTTCAGCTTATTGTTTTAGTGCTGAGTAATTTACATAAACTTTGGAGCTCATACTTATTCATTCCTAAAAAAATTAACACGGATATGGAAAAATGCATGAAAAACTACTTTGATATAGGAAAGTTGAGGTCTCCAAAAGAACTAAAATGAAATGAGAATGTCTTTGCTGGAAGAAACAAGAAGAGATCTAGGCCTTATACTAATTTAGTTAATTCAAACAAAAATAGTAGTCAAGAGAATATAGAGATTATTTAAAAACAAGGCAGCACTTTAAAGCTAATGGACTATTTAATTCTTTTTGAAGGATACTGATTTCTGGCATATAGGGAGAAGCAAAAAAATTCTTGGCCATTCATTCAAATGTTGAGACACAAGATTACTCTTTACCCCTTTATAAAAATCCAATTAGGTAATGGATAAGAAATCTGATTATGGTTCAATAATTAGACTCTACGTAGTCCAATAAACAGAAGAGAAGACTTGACAACACTCATTGGAAGGCTTCTTATTACATTTAAAGTCTCCAATACACTGCTCAAAATGCTTGGAAAATTGAAGGAAGAGGAGCAGACAGACTTTAGCATTACTTTCCAAGCTATTTGCCTAACTCTTCCATTAAAGACAAAATCAGATGATCTATAAGCAACAATAGAGAGTTCTCTAATTTTTCTTGCCTAAAAGCATTAAGACCTCAATTTCCTACTAATCTTTGGTACAACATTGTATGGAAATGCTCCTTGATGCCTAAATCTTTCTTTGTTACTTGGTTAGTAGCAAGAGGAAGATTGAAGACTAAAGATAGACTAAAGGGAATGAATGATCATATTTGTGTTCATTGCAACTCTCTGCCTGAATCTATTAACCATCTATTCTTTAATTGTAACTTCTCAGCTACAATTTGGTTCAAAATGCAACACAACATGAACCTTGCTTACTCTACAACAAATTGGCAAAACATCTTGGTTTGGGTATAATATTAATAAACTAAAATTGGGAAAGATAAGAAATGCTTAAGTCTCTATTTGATCTACTCAATATACTCAATTTGGTATGAAAGAAATCAAAAAAATTTCAAGAATATTCACTTTGAGATGTATACAATCACACAATGAACTTGTTTTTGGATCAAAGAGATTCTTGTTACTCATAATGTCAATGAGGATCTAGGCTATTATATTAAAAGAAGATGAAGACTAGAGTGATATAACTCTAGTTTTAAATAGCAGATGTATAGACGCTAGGATGTTCTTGTACTTATCTTTTCCTTATTTTAACATTATAGCCTTATACTTTTGACTTTGTTTGCCTTCATAGGCCTTTAAATGAAATACTTAATGTCGGACCCCGTTGTCGAAGCCTGACGATCACATTCGGATACTAGACATCTTACACAAACACTTGCATTCCAATCTAACCCCTTTTTAGGCTCGTCTCCATTCAAGCCTAAATATATCAAGGAATAGCGTTG
>JAOQMS010000002.1:12946278-12956629 GCA_027563885.1 Erythroxylum longipes
ATATAGACTTTCTCGCAATTGTTCAAAATATACCAATGGGCAATTTCAAATTCATCTTTAGTTAACTCTACATATTTACCCACATCAAATGGCCTTACTTTTTGGGAGAAAATTGACAAGCTACAATCTTCATCAAAATCAAAGTTACGTTCTGGTCTACTAAATCTTGTCTCCATGTCATTTAAATATATCGAACAAAAATTTATGCATTGATTTGTTATATAAGCCTCTACAATAGACCCTTCAAGTCGAGCTCTATTACATACATAATGCTCAATAGAGCATAAAAAACTTAACAAAATATAAAATATTAGCAATTTTTACTAAAAAATAACTTTTAAAAAATTAAAATTTAATTACCTTTTAATTGGGAACTTTCATCAAAATTGAACCAATCCACACAGTTTTGCTTCGTATGGTAAGTGAATTTTCAAATGAACCATAACATAAAAAAACACCGTTGGGTAATGACACGCAATGTGCGCCGCGACTAAAAAATATGGGTATGCAAATTTCCTGACAAACTAGTTATCGCAAAACCTACAGAAACACGTATGGGCTTGAGGAAAGGATCCCCCGAATATTGGGTAGTTGTCGTTAAGCTGAGTATCATACTTTTTGAAATGGGCGGAGTATCCAAAAATAAAGCTAGACAGGCTATTTCAATAACAGCGTCCAAAATGCCTATACGAACTCAATTCATTATTTCGGGATAGGCTTATAAAAATCAAAGGAAGAAGCCTGTTTATTCAAATCCAATTGCAAGTTTCTTTTTTATTGTGGACAAAAAATCTCTTTTTTTCTTTGCATTGAAGTAACAAATTCAAAAATGATATGATCCAATCTCGGGGGAATACTAGTTCAAGCTTACATAGAATCAACGCTATATCTTTTTCCATTTTGTCAAACTCTTCAACTTTAAGTGTCTTGCAACATAATTGCTTAAAACTCACCCAATTGAACTAAAGTTACAGACACATCCTTCAACAAACATCCACGTATTCCAACTTACATTCGCCATGATAAAGCCATGAAGTATAGAATTTATCTATGCCTCGGATTAGCAAATGATTATATACCAAATCTTGACTTTGAAAGTCGACATTTAAGCAATCGATGAAAGGACAACGAATATGACATTCATCACCCATTTGATGTTGTACAAATTGCATGAAACTCTTATCTCCTTCTACCTATTCAGTGGATCATTTCCGATAAGACATATAACTTTTATCCATGTAGCTATACAATCAAAAAATTAATAACTGAATTATTAAATGCAATCCTTGTTGAATTTTATGTGACAATAAAAGTTACTATTAATTAGAGTATTTCTGAT
This sequence comes from Erythroxylum longipes, assembly GCA_027563885.1. Lineage (NCBI taxonomy): Eukaryota > Viridiplantae > Streptophyta > Magnoliopsida > Malpighiales > Erythroxylaceae > Erythroxylum > Erythroxylum longipes. Next base: position 12,947,618 of record JAOQMS010000002.1, read on the forward strand.
TGAAGTTCGTTCACAAAGTTCCAAAGCAAAGAAACACCTTAAGGTACATGGCTTTGTTTATACCTGTGAATCGAGAAAGGGACTTCTAGCCATTGCTCCTAGGCTCATGAAATTTTTCACCAGTAAGTCTCATCAGAGTTGCATCACCAATTTCCAGCCTATATACTATCCTATGTTTCTAAGAATATTACAAACCATAACACAAAACCAACACATCCTTTGCATTCACATAAAACCCAACACAAACTTACGTACTACTAAAGCAAAACATATGGTAGACTTTAGTTAGACGACTTACCTAGACCGACGGACAACTGCATACTACAAAGAATAAGGACAAGGTTGGTCAATTATCAATGCCCTAAAACACAAATTATAGTCTGTGAAAAATACAAATTCGTATTTAATATAATTCACTTCTTCAGAAAACTACAATTTTTCGACACGTAACCAATATCTTACCGTTAATAAAGTTTCAATAACTTTGTGGCAGTTATGGGCTCACTATAGTTTGCGATAGAGGAAAAATTCAACTGAGAGTGAGAAGTCAGATGAACCAAATCTGAGAGTGAAATTCCTAACACATTTTAACATTCACTCAACCAATTGAACACACATATTGTAGATTTAAGGACTTACCCTTAAAAATTACTTACCCTTATGATTGCTTAAGCATTTTTATTTCTCTAAGGATTATATGCTTATACCCTTATTAATCTTCCAATTTACTTACCCTTAAAAATTAAAAATTATCATATAAACATAATTGCTTAAAAATTACTTACCCTTATGATATTATTTAATTGTCATATAAACCCTTTTCATATTTTGTTAACTTTATATGTTTTTATTAAAGCAAAACATAACCACCATTGAGAGCATAACATGGCCACCATTGAGGACAAACACAACCACCATTGAGGACTTTCTTCGAACATCTTATGGGCAGCCAAATTTCAACTGAAAGTAACAAAAACAATTCTCTCTTTTCCCTTTCTACACCAACATTAACACATATTCATAACCATTCAACCATTATCAATCCCAATTAACACAAACAACTCATAGCAAAGTTAAAAACGTAACTCAAATATAGCATGTTATTGGACACAATGACAGAAGAAAAAGGAACCCTAAAAACATCCATCAAACTACTTAGCAGGTGGAGAGAAACTACAGGGAGATGATGGAGGACAAAAACTTACTGAGAGAGGACAAGAAAATGAATGGACGAAGGTGGTTTAAGTTGAATAAAAATCGAACAGAGAGAGAGGATCAAACGAAACAAATAGGTGAAGAGGGGAAGGGCTTTAGCATGTCTGATAAAACAGACACTGAGATGACATCGTTTGTCGTCCCACAAACGACATCATCTCAGCTTAAACTTTTTATCATCCGCTACATTTGGCTATGAAAACATAATTCGTCGCTAAATGTCCAACATTTTCCTACCAAATTAAAAAATTGTTGTCAATACTAAACCTTTTTCATACATTTTTTCTAAAAAGATTAATAAAAAGTATATATTACAATCAAATTTGTTCGCTAAATTTGTTTTACAGTTATGCAATCAACAACATTAACATCATGTAGTAATCTTTGAAATGACATTGTTCTTAAAATCATTTTCAATAATTTTTAACTTTTTTGTAAAATCTTTTATTAATATTTAATGTTGATTACCATTTTCTAATATATTGCAAATTATTTCTAATTAAACTGCTATATGGTAAATAACTTAATGTATTATGAATGTATACATATTAATCCTGACTATTATAATGATTTAATAAATATTACATTATATATAAAGTTTTCCATATCTTACTTATGTATTTTATATATTATTTTATCTGTAATAATAATTATCTAATTATTATATAAAAATTCTGTACTGTAACATATAAATTATATATTATATATAACTATGTTAAGCAAAGGTGAAAATGAATATGACAATATCTTCCTATTTGGAAAAAGTTTTTTTTGTTACTAACAAAATTGTACTATATTTCTTTCGACAAAATTAAAAATGACATTGTTTACTTTAACAAGAAACGACATTGTTTTGTATTAGGTTATTAACACGAAAATGAACCTCTATTCACTTTCGTGTTAGTCGTCAACATTCCTCTATGTTTGCAGTCCAATAATCATTGTCCCCTCTCTTGTGCTCGTCTCATGTGTTGTGGTAGTCATCGTCGAAGAAGCATCCTTAACTGTGTTGGTATTGTTCTTATTTTCTATTTTTTCTTGTGCTCTGTTTTACTTATACGTTTAGGTGTTTATTGTGGGTTCTTTTTTTTGCATACGGATTATGGGTTGTATTTGTGCTTGTGTTTATGTTTATGTTTCGAAGGTGATTTATTGTCTTCCTTTGTTGGTTGTATATGAGTTGACTTTTTGTTACCTCCTTTTCACATTTTTGTAATAACAGTAATATAACCCTATATAGATAATACTATATTTCTGTACATAAAGAAAATGGTCATATGTACTCTACTTTAAATTCTAAAATTTAGATATGATATAAAGGGTAAATGGATTACTTTTATTTTAATAAGGGTAACTTTCATCTCATTAGGCAAATTGAAGATGTATAAATACTAAACTATAGTACTTTCACTTATTATCGAAATTTTAATTAAACATAATGAATTTTATTCTAAATTCACTTTTCAGAATATAACTATTAACATAATTTATCTGTCTGTAAGAATTTTTAAACTAACCTCTCTACTAATTAAGGGTAAGGCTGTATAATATTGGACTTCTTTAAACCTTGCATATCAACAAGATTCGTATTGGGTGTTTTTGTTGTTGTATGTTTACAAGAATTGTTATACTACTAATTAAAATCTTGTACTACTAGGATTATATAAATGTCAATTATAATTAACCTTAACTACGATTGTTAAGTACACTTAGCATTAACAAACTATCTTCCAAATATTATTAATTTAAACAATACTATCACATACAAAAATTCAGCAAAATTTCCCAAAAAAATATGAAAAATATTTAATTTTTCTGACAACTTACACAATCGTCGCAAAATGCTAGTACAATTGCGACGAATCTCATATATAGTTGCCTTATGTGTTACCTTCTGTGATGCTTCAAACAACTCGTCGTCAAACACCAGTGACGAATCATATAAATCGTCGCAAAAAGTCTACATTCTACGACCATTTTTAGTAATCGTCGTAAAAAGGTAATTATTGACGATGAAAAATATATTTCAATCGCTATTTGTTGTCAACATTTGTGACGCTTCCCCATAATCGACGCCAAGTACATTGATTTTCCCCGACATCTTGCGACAATATTCCTGTTTGTCGTAAAATGCTTTTGTATTGGTGTAAACTCAGTAGCTGTCGTTAAAACTTGATGTTATTGCTACGATTGTCGATAAAACTTTGTCAGAACTAGTAGAATTCTTGTCACGTGAAGAACTTGGTGACATCATGTGCTTGAAATGTGCTGGACTATTTATTGGTTAATGCATGTATCTGTTCTTTTTATAATATTGGAATAAGGTTCGGTTATTCTACTTGGAATAAATTTCTTGTGCCAAAAGAAATGATATCTTCCACTTCTTTCATGTTATGATCAAAATGGCAACTTATAGGAATGATATCTTCCACTTCTTTCATGTTATGATCAAAATGGCAACTTACAGGAACTTCGAGTGAAACGTTTATGACAAATGGAAACTTTTGATGTAACTAATTCTTATTGTAGGACTTTCATTTTCACCTTGGAACCCATTAGCTCTAAACTCCCCCCAATTCTAAAAAATTCAACCTCAGGTACCAATATTCTTATGATAGGCATTGTCCATATATATCGAGAAACACTTTGTTTAGCATCTTGTAATATGATATAGGGTGCTTAACAGAAATAGATGATGTTCCCACTACTGGTGGTGGTTACATTGTTTCACAACATATAGCTTAATTGCTTAAAGTAAAAACAGGTTACTAACTACACATTCTGAAAATATAATTAATAAACTTATACAAGACGCAGCTTGCATAAGCTCTTAGTAATTGAGACTATTATACTGCATGAACCCCAAAATACATTCCAAATACAAGATAGGACATGCAGCCGCATAATACTTATGTTCTACCGTACGTATTCTGATCTTCCATAAACTTAACAGCATTTAGCTCTATTTATTCTGTTTCCATGCTCTTCATTCCCTGTAAGTAGCAAAAAATTGCTCCATATATTCCAGGATTTGGGGGTCTACCTGCAAGAAGGATCATAAAATGATAAGCATTAGTTTTCGATTGATGACATGTTTCCATTGTCCTAAATAGCCGTCTTAAAGTTGATGCACCAAAAGTGAAATCCAAGTTCTCACCTCTGGAAATGGATCATCGGCTACATTCTTCTCATGACGTCTGCTTGTTGCACCTTCATCTTGCGTTGATACATTAGCCTTATTATCTGCCCTCTTCATTATTTTACAGAGGACAAATGTTTTCTACGCCAAAGTAAAAGACATTAAGGCGTAATCAGGTGAAATGTTAGCTCCTACAACTTAAATCGAAAGGAAATAACATACCTCGGTAGTTGGTGAAGTTACGGATACGCTATACTCGTTCATGACCCACTTGGTATTGACTCCATTAGAAAATTTGCCCAAATAGAAAACAAATATTTTCTTGCATTTTCAGGTGGAATTTGACTACCTTTGCCATTGTTCTTTTTGGTCGAAGTCGGGGAAGCGTGGGCAAAAGACGTACCACTCTAAGTCATTATTAGGTGTTATCTTTAAATCCTCTACATGTACACAAAATCACAATTAAAATCACAAAAACAAACATAGATGAAGAGAGGATGTAACGAACACTTGTACACTTATGAGGCAATTTCCAAGGCTCTAATTGAAATGGATCAAATTCCAAAATGCAAGAAATCAAATGATCGTTGCCAACGATCTTTGGCACTATACACTTATAAACCAATTCTATATTGGTTAGACAGAATCTATTACCAATGCTATAAACTAAACCCATAAGGCAACTACTAGACTCTTACGTGGAATAAGCCTACAACAGAATACAATAAACACTATGAAAATGAGGGATAAATAATCTGAAAGGAAATCTTATCTAAGCTAAAATTTCATTCCTCTTCCTAAATAGGATTTGGGTAAGACTTACTTGAAGAGACGAAGAAATCTATGCTGAAATAAAAGACCTAGATAAAGACAATAACTAGAAAGAGCAGTTGAGAAGAGTAAGAGTCATGACTATTAGTTAACAGAGAAGTAAGAATTGCGGTGTTTCAAACTGTTTCTTGCACTATATACACAAGTAACAACCTCACTGAGAAGTTGGGGAGACACTCTTTGCGACTGGAAACTCTGTGCCACTTTCCAAACTTGCAGTGTTGTGAGTCTGTAAACTACCTTCTTTCTTTTTTTTTTACTCAAATTTATATAATTCTACTTTCAAAAAGAAAACGTTATCTCCCTTTTACAAGTTATGTGGGCTCCATAACTCTCAAGTCACTAAGAACGTTCCTGATTACTCACAAACATCATCTGAGATGCTAGTGATTACTCACAAACATCATCTGAGATGCTGCACTAGCGGCTCTGTCTTTCCTATAGACAAACTCAAGTCTAGAGTAAAGCGGGGAAGGCTTTCCAGGAGTGAAGTACTTGTTGGAGTGTCTCTGCAAAAAAAATTAGAAAATTTCAGCATGACAAACATATTATTATTAGGATGCTTCTATAAACAACCAAACAAATATAAATAAAAAAAAAGTACCCTCATCCATTCTTCCAGCACTTGCTGTCAACCTCAACACATTGCTTACTTTCATTCCAACCAAACCCACTGCAATTCAACGTGTCAAAGGCTGTTTGATATTTGTCCTTCAATCTCTTGTGCTTATTTTTTATATGCCTCTTGTCAATGCCACAATCAGGAAACTTCTCTACCATTATTCTAGCAAGAAGTTGGAAAATACCAAGCTTAAATTGCCCATTATCAGCTTTGTAACAGCAAAAACTACCTCCATGAAAGTCACAAATGCTTTTGTTTCATCTGAAGTCCAAACTCTTGACATTGCACCTAAACCATGTAATGCCATACCCCAATCCATTCCAAACCATTTCCATAACTGATTAACCAACATACATTGAAACTTAATTTGAAATAAAGAAGACAAAATTGAATTAAAAGAAACATTTAATTAAGTACAAATAAAACAAATAAACAGAAATTTAATTGTCTTCTCAAATTCAGTTACAATGAAAGTCAACAATATAAAGAGAAATTAAAACAAACCCTCAATTCAGTTACAATAAAAGCCAACCAAATTTAAACCCTCAATTCAATTAAAAAAAACATTAACTAAATGAAAGTTCACAATTTAATGGTTTCTTCTCCAATCATCAAACATGTTCTTAGCTAAATCCTCTCTCCATTGACTCCATTCATTACTTGTCTCAACACGATCAACAAATTTAGGAAAAGGTGCATCTTCTCCAATTGGCATATCCTCAGCTTCAAAAGGGGTAAGCTCTGCTGGATCATAAGTCATATGCAACCTAATAAAGTTGTGCAGAAGGCAGCATGTTGTGCAGAAGGCAGCATGCAAGAATTATGTGCACATGAGTAGCTGCTGGGTAAAAAGATGGATTTTTTAGGATTTTCCATCTTTTTTTCAGTAAACCAAATGCACGTTCAATCACATTTCTGGCAGATGAGTGTCTATTATTATAGAGCTCTTCTGGGTTCCTCGGTGCTCTTCCATCTCTTGCCCACTCTTGAATATGGTATCTTGTACCTCTAAAAGGTGCAAGAAACCCAAGACTATTGGTATAGCCAGCATCTACTAAGTAGTAATTTCCTATAAACAAATGACACTATTACTATTGTTGTTTTAATCAAACCTTTAAAAAAATTTAACAAAATTCTGAAAATTCTTATCTTACATACCTCTTGGAACTTGAAGTTCATTAGGCCTAGTAACAGCATCATGCAGAACCCTTGAATCAGATGCTGAACCCTCTCATCCAGCAAGAACATAAACAAAGTTTAAGTTCTTATCGCACACCCCTAACACATTAGTGCATATTTTCCCTCTCCTACCTCTGTATCTGGGTTTGTCTGCATGGGGAACAATTATTTCTAAATAGGTCCCATCTAGTGCACCAAGACAACCCTTTTAACAAAATTCCAACAATAAAAAGTTATAGTTTAGTATTTTAGAAAAGTGAAATTAGACAATTTATTGTAGCTAATTAAATTTACTAACCTTAAACCATTTCCATCTATTGTCTGTGCAATCCTCAGAAATTGGTGTGGGCTTGACATACAATAGATTATGAAGCTTTAGTACAGCCTTCAACACACTATGGAAGACCTTACTTATTGTTTCTTCTGACGTAATAAACCTAACTTGTACTACTCTATTAGATTCATTGTGTGCCAATATTCTTAGGAAGATTAAAACTTTTTCTTCAATAGGCACATCGCCATTATTCCTCAACCCACCATGGACTTGAAGCATTTCACATAACAATGTAAATGCATTTAAGTCCATCCTTAAATCCCATTGGCTATTCCTATCACCTGCATTCAAAATCCTATCTATATTAGCTTGCCTAGTTGGTACTGTCAATGCCCTACTCCCTATAGCATTTATACTCCTACTCAGTTTTTTTGTGTATACATACAAGCATAGCAACATGACCATTCTCATAAAATCCAATTCCCCATTCCAAAGCTCAAACAAAGTCAGACACTTAAACATAGCATCACGATCCTTGTTATCCATTTTCGTAAATAAAAACAGTCTGCAAAGATAAAAAAATATAATGATCATAAACAAGCCACAACCAACAATACAGGAATAAACAGCAACTAAAAATTCCATTAGCAAAAACAACAAGAAAAAAACCAGCAAACAAAATAACTGATTATTGTTATTGTTTCCAAGGAACAACAAGTAAATGATATAACAATAACAAAAATATTTAAAGCAACCGGTTTGCACCAACATACTACTAAAGCAGGCATCCAATTGCATGTTAGAGCAAAAAATAGTACTTTTAACAATTTCAACCCATCAAGCATACAACATTATTAATTTACAAAACAAAAAGGGATTAATTGAAGTACCTACAAAACAAAAGAGGGATTAATTGAAGTAACTCAACTTCAAAGACAACAGATGCACAAACCGAGTAGTGTCACCTTGAACCCGAAAAAATTGAATCAAAATTAATAACTGCGCATGAGTATTTATTTTTTCCAACTTTCATCAAAGTTCAACATCTCATTAACGATATTTCCATTTCCAAGACACGGAGTAATTAAACAAATTCAAATTAGATCTCCAACCATCGAAAAAAAGATAACTAAATCGACAAACAAGGATATGAAACCCATAACAACATAATAGCAAGATCAGATGCACTTCTAAGTCCGGACCACTCTCTTTACCAACACAAAACAAAAGTTCAAACTAAACCTATGTAATCAATTTACTGCATTCCTAGTTTTGATAAACTAAACCGAATCTTCAATTCTTAAAATTCTTTAAATTGGTTTTAATGAAAAGGTTCACCAACATAACTTGATTGTACAAAGGTCTCCATATGTTTGAGCTTAGGATAAGGAATAATGGCTGTCTTTTAATATAGATTCCGCTGTAAAAAGGTGAGCTTCAACTGATATGTGCGGTGCTCCTTACTAACAGCTCAAGTTCCAATTCCCAAACATATAAATAAGCAAAAGAAAGAGAATTTTCTAAAAGAATTATTAGGGTTTGTACATAAAGTGAATTTGTTGAATAAAGCAAAAGTCATATTCCAATTTGGTGAAGGTCAGTGCTTGATTTATAAATATTTATAGTTCGAAAGTATATTAAAAATTCCCATAATTTTATAATTAATTGAAGTTCTCAGGTGGGAGGGACATGGCAGTTACTCAAGATATGATGTGTGACTGTAAGTTGATGCACAAAATGTGAAAGCTTGAG
>JAOQMS010000002.1:12975991-12992140 GCA_027563885.1 Erythroxylum longipes
TTGGATTACGCCCACGTTATGGTAATAAGCTCACGTTTTATGACCTCTGAGTTGGACTCTGGAAACGGGGTCCAACATGTTTGGTATCAGAGCAAGTAGGAGTTAGACTCTAAAAACGGGGTCTAACATATGGAGAGTCAATTTTCTTGTGCACAAATAGATAACATTGAGACGTCTGAGTGGTCAAACCTCGCCTCAAGATCTTTGTTGCAGTATTTTGATGATTGGGAGTTAACTATGGGGTCTAGAATGTTTTCTTGGAATGTTGATTGTGCACAAGAAAGTCCTGGTCAATGAGCATGTACTGGTCATGACAAAAGGGGAAGTGAAAGAAATGGAGATACGGGGAGTGTGCAAGCTGGAGTGTTATGAGCTGAAAATGTTGGTCACACTACACAGGAGAATGAAGTATGGGATGAAATAGCAAATGAGATCTAGACTATTGAGGATGGGATAGCATTATGAGAGGTATTTATCCATGGGCATCATATCAAGCAGCCTTCCGCTCGACTCAAAGGAATTATCACTAACATCATACAATATTTAAACCACCCATCTCATCCTTATCTTCTGTGTCATCATATATGTTATATCCTATTACACATTATGTGGCATGCAATCATTTTTATATCAAACATAAAGTTTTCTTGCTGTTGTTATTACTGAGGTAGAGCCCACTATATATGCTAATGTTGTGTGAGACCCACGATGGGGTGAGGCTATGCAATGTGAAATTGATGCTTTGGAGAGAAATGAGACTTTAACTATTAAGACATTTCCTTCTAGCAAAAATGACCATAAGCTATAAGTGGGTATATAAAATCAAATATAATTCAGATGGTTCTATTGAAAATTTTATAACTGATTTGGTGATTTTTTGGTAACAATCAAGTAGAGGGTATTGACTACAATGAGAATTTTGCTCATATAGCTAAAATGTTTACAATACTTACTCTTTTGTCTGTAGTAGTTGCTAGAAATTGGGAAGCACACCAAATGGATGTTTATAATGCTTTTCTATATGAAGATCTCAACGAAGAAGCGTATATGACTTTGACCTTTATTTTTAGCTTCTTATCAAAGGAAGGTGTGTCGCTTACATAATTCTTTGTATAGGCTTCATCAAGCTTCCCGTAACTATTTTCACAGTTAACTGTTGTACTTAAGAGTTTGGGTTTATTTAATCTTATGTTAACATATTATTTACATTTCAACGAGATGATATAATTTTATATATGCTTATATTGTGGCGAGCAATGATTCTAATTTTCTAGGTCATTTCAAGTTGTTATTCCCTGGTGGCACCTAAGAGGAGGTGAATTGGATGTTCACAAAATTTAACAATTTTTCTAACTAATATATTCATTTAAAAACAATTAATATAAATTAGTATGAGAAATTGCTTAATATAAATTGATCAAACAATTGGAAAATAATTTAAAGAGGATGATATGGAGAAGATAATGCAAACCTGATTTATAGTAGTTTAGTAAACAATCCTTGCATATGTCCATTCCTAAGACTCTTTTTAGAATTCTATTATAATTCTTCTTTCAAAGTGAAATATAACCTTTGTACAATCTTTCTCGATAAAGAGGAACCATTCTTACAATCTTCTTCTAAGGTGAAGAGGACCTCGTTCTCACTTATGTCATAAATACAATAATATATTTCCCCAACTAAATATTACAACTCAAAATATCTCACTTTATCACTTGATAACTCCAAAATGACTCACTCACACAAAAATGACAAATGATTGAAACATTCTTTGTAATTTGTTTTACATCACTCAAAACCTTCTTAATGCTAAAATCAATAAGAAAACACCTCTTTATATTGATTTGGGACCCAAACTAGGAGCCAAGAACTAGCCATTACAATAGTTTTATCTGTATTGATCGACCAATATGCATTTACAGTACTAGATTCACTAGACGTTAGAACACTAGTCGACAAGTACACAAATTGGTTGACCAATATGGCATGTTAGTTTATCAATACATCAACCAATGTTGCTACAAACTCTCAGTACATCAAATTTAACAATTTTAAGTTATATTGGATGACCAGTCACCCCAAAAAACATGATTTTAAATCCCAATATGATTAAAAAACTTCCCAAAATATTCCCCAAAGATTATTTGAAAGATAAGAGGCTTTTATATCAAAATTAAAAGCTTCAATATCTCTTGACGAATATAAAGACTCATGTAATGAAGTAAGATGAATGATTTTGCATAGTGAGCCTTTAGGATCATCAAATTAACAAAATGAGGTTATAAATAATAATACAAAATGTTAAATGACCTTGATGAGCCTTGATCTCCTTTTATTCTTGTTTTGATCTTCATTTCATCAGTTACAAAATTCAACTTCTTTTTATTAACTTCATACACTATCTTCTTGAGTTTATGACTTTATTTTGTTCTAATACTGCTTTGCATAAAAAATAATAAACTCATTAGTAGTATTTAGGTTTTGTTATCATCAAAGCATCAATTGGAACCTCCCTTGGCTCAACAATCTACCTCTTTTTGATGATGACAAAACATTTGTGATATTAGAGAAAAATAATGAAGTTAAACACACAAATAACTATCAAAATAATGATTAGCTCCCTCTTTTTTCATGTGTAAATCATATTTCAATATCAATAACAAAATATAAAGCAAAATTCATAAAGATAACCTAAATTTACTTAAGCATATCAAATAAAGTGCAAGATGCAAGAAATACAAACATGACAAAACAATTATTCCCCCTAAGTTTCATCACCTCCTAAATGTTATCACTCCCTCTAAATCTATTATCAAGATACCTTCTCCCCCCTTTTCGAATCATCAAAAAGAAATCTATTATAAAAAATGCATAATAAAGTTTCATGCGTCAAGCATATTTGGTTAAAGAAATTGCATCTGACTAGGATTAGTACACTTCCTTACTAAAGACTATTGTTAGATATTTAAAGAGTTAAACTAAAATTTTGATTTTGATATAGACATATCTAATGATGTCTAATATTAAATATTATCAATTTTCATACTGTTTCTAAGTTAAAAGATTCACTTAAAGCACGAGGGCAAGTTTTAACAAAATTAAAGGTGTATTGATATAATTAAAAGGAAAACAACCTTAACTCCTTGGACAATTTAATTATAAAGGGATCAACTTAAAAAGATAATTTATAATTAAGATAAGATTGAAAATTCCCAAATTTGAAAAATAACCAAAATTTCAATTTCATACAATTTTAATGAGAATCTTATAAAATGGTGGTTGATTTTTTTTCAAGGAAAATGGTGAATTGCATGAGGTTTTCGAGGATATAAAGATAAAATAAGAAAAATAGAAGAAAAATAAAGAGAAATCCCTTATATAATAAAGATTGCTCAACCATAAGGCTATACTGGTCGACCAAAGTTTGTCTTAAATATGGTATATGGAACAATTTTGAACATATTTTTTCTTTAAACTTGCTTCATTGGTCAATCAATGACTAGTATGCTTGATTAGTATATGCATTCATGAAATCACTAGAAAGAGAAATTTCCTAGGTAAGGGAATATTGATCGACCAATATGAGTAATTAGATGATCAAATGTTTAACCAAACAAAGAAAAAACTTGTTGGAAAAAATATACATTGGGACATTCGTCGGCTACTAAAACACATTGGTATACTAATGGGACTATTTGGGTGACCAGATATGTAACCAAAAAATCAACAAACTCACTATAAAGTAAAAAGGAGTAAATTTTAAAGACAATGGTCAACCACACTAAGATATTGTTCAACCAGTTAAACAAATAATATAAGGAATCATCTTTGAAACTCGAATTAAAAGATCAAAGCTCTAAAATAAAATTAGAACATATATCAACCAACTAAATATAAACAAAATAATTTGATCAAATAAAGGGCTTATAAAAACAATTCCTGTTAAACAAGAACTAATTTTCCTTTAATTAAGCAAGATTTATTCTTATTCAAAAGTTTTGAGAGATAATAACCCAATTGATGTAAACTCCAACTTAGTGAACTTATTTTGCATATAGTCTTTAATTCTAAGTTCTAAGGTTCACATTTTAAAAACATCTTTTTCATAATTCAAACTCAAATATTCATCATTAGAATTTATACTGAAATTGACATATAAATGCAAGTAATTATATATTTCTAAATTATATACTAATAATTACCTAATGTCGAACATTACTTATAAGAGATTTGAATGAATATTGTTTTTGAATTCTCAATCTATTAGTGGCATATCATCTTTCTCATCATTCGCACTTGGTTCAACAATTTAACAAGTCTTGATAGTTAATTTTAGGAGTGAAATTCCCTATATCCTACAACAACAACTTCAAGACTTTCTTTGAGACAAAAATGTTGGATTCATCAAGTTAAAAGATATAAATTCTAAAAATAATGTTCAGTTCAAAAGTTATTATCTATACTACATACTATTTTCTCTTTCTTTTCTAATAACCTTATAAAACAAAGTAATTAATGTGTTTTAGGAACCCAAATAAGCCTGGTTCCTTGATTCTTTAGTTCCTTCTTCTTTTTAACACACACTTTCAAAGGTTTGCCTAGAATTTTTTGTTTAATAAAGGAAAATCTATCAATATGTCCAAACTTACCATAAAAATGACATACCATGTTATATGAGTAACAATGATGCATAAATGCATTACTTGGAATTCTATATGTGTATGCATAATGAGGAAGTTTTCTTTGGACATTAAATATGTTAAAAGTCTTTTAAGTTGGTGAAAAGTCCTATCATGATTATATATATAATGCCTACTATGAATGAAGGTGTGATGTATGATTTTATATGGGTGTGAATGGGTTTGCATGTTATCATGAATGAAGTCACGATGTAAATGCTCTATGTTCATTTTTCATCTTAGGAAATGTTTCTTCACTATGAAAATATTTTCCTTGAAAAAAGTAGTTTTAGTGTTAGAAGCACTCTCATAATTATATCCAATTTTATGCCTATCATTAGAATTCTTTTGGGCTCTTAAAATGTTCTCAAGTTTCTCACTTCCCTTTGTAAATTTAGATAAGGAATCCTTAAGAGCATAAATTACCTCTTTTCAATGACTCATTCTCACACCTTAATGCATCTAAGTTATGATTGTCATCAATAATCACATTTTTGGATGCTTTAGTGCTATGAAATTCACTTTTTATCTTTTAATTCTCACTCTTACATGGATCTAACTCTTTTTTAACTTCCTTGAGTTTGGAAGACAATTTATTCCTTTTATTATCGCTCATGATTTCTAAACTTTCTATTAATTCATCATATGTTAAATCAACATCAATATCATTAAAATAATTAGGCTTAGATGTTACCTTATCATTGTCTATACTAATAAAGCACACATGAGCTATCTCTTCTTCTGCATGCTTGCTTTCAGATTTGCTTGTGTCATCCTAAGTTGTATTGCTTTAAGTGCTTTCTTCTTGTCTTTCTTCTTCTTTTTATATAGTTTCTCTCATACTTCTTATTATCTTTAAGTCAAGGACATTGTGACTTTATATGGATGGATTTTCTACATTTAAAGCAAAAAATGTTATAGGATTTATGTTTTAAATCACTTTTACCTTTCTTGAAGTTCTTTCTTTTGGAGAATTTCTTTTTCAAAAAATTCTTGAATTTTTTGGTGAGTAGTCAATATCTTCTTTTTCACTTTCACTAATTGAAGTCTCTTCCTCTTTACTTGATTCTTCTTTTAAGGCTTTAAACAATATATTCCTTTTCTTTAGAAGCATTGTCTCTTTTCATGTCTGTTGGACCCTCATTTCATATGTGAGGAAAGATCCAATAATTTCCCCTAATGGTAGCATTGTTAGATAGTTGGCTTCTTATATGGTCGTCACTTTAAATTGCTACATCTTTGGAAGTGACCTAAGTAACTTTGTTACCATTTCAACATTAGTATAGGTCTTTCCAAGACCTTTAAGATAATTAATAATATCAATAAATCTAGTATACATACTAAAGATGCTTTCATCATACCTTTTTTTAAACAATTTATATTATTATGTTAGCTTGCTTACTTTGCTCTCCTTAACTTGATTTGTTCCCTTAAAAGTAATTTCTAATGTATGCCAATTGTCATAAGCTATAGAGACCCCATTAAATTCATTTCTTCTAAGAATAAAAAATAAGATGTTTATAGCCTACTACTCAAGGATACTAATCTTATATCTTAGGTTCCCATTCTTCTTTTAATTAGGTGGTAGGTGTCAAATCAACTAGAAATAATTAACTTAATCAGAATATTGACGTAGTATAATAGATTAAGGTCGTCTCCTCAAGGAATGGTGGTTTATCTCTTTTAAACACTTAAGTAAAAAAATAAGGGGGTTTGGAAATTACGTTAAAACGCAATATTAAAAATAGCAAAAATGAATTGATTTGAAATTTAATAAAAACAAACTTCTAGTTAAAGGAATTTATTTCCACCTTGATTCATGCAATTGATCATCGATGCAAAAGCAATTTAACATATTCATGAATAAATTGGTTCTAGTTATTAAGAACAGATATATAATAACCAATCTTTCCTTACCTTGTACGGTAATCACGAACAGATCGAATAATTACTTCCTAATTGAAAACAACCCCAAAGATAGCTCGTAAGACCCCATTCTAACCAACAAACTCAACAGATGGTTTATTGCAATTAGATTAATTAACTCCACAACATATATTAAACTTCTTAACAAGGAAATAAAATTATGTCGATTGTCACTTATTAAAAATCAACAAACAATTACAAATTTGTCATTTTAATTGGCAGTAAATTATTTTAGGATTATTAAATATATGCATCTATTCAATAAAACCTAAAAATATTATAAAACCACTGAATTCAGGAAATAATTAAATATCCATGGATGCTTGAATTCAATAAAACCTATTTGATCTCATAATCAATTTAGACTCAAGGCTTCAACATAATCCTCTAACTAGAATAAAAAATTAGTTACAGGCCATTGAAAAGACAGAACACATGAAAATTATTCAAAAGAAAAACTATTCTTACGGAAGAAGTTAGGAGAAGAAACCCAATTATGAGAGAGCCGGGTACAAAGTAGCTACTGCTGGTTGCCCTGGTAAAGTAACCTACATATATTGTTCTCCAAAAAGAAAATGTTTCTCCTGAAGTAAGAAAAACAGCCGCTGTCTTTGTTGCTTTCTTCTTTAAAAAAGTTGTCACCATTTTTTTAAAAGATACGTCTCTATGTCTCTGTCATAACAACCTACGTACTCTCCTTTTTAAAAACAAAAGACATCCCTCTCTTATTTTCTGAATTAGTTTTTAGTCCACTACACTGTTCACTCTTTTAAAACCTACACACATTCATCCCAGCCAATGACTACATTTTACTGCTACGTTGCTTCTTCATTTGCTACTGCATCGTTTACTCTTTTTCTCCTACTGTTGCATTGTCATTTTCTATCCATGCTTCCACTTGCTGCATCATGTTTTGCTCCTAACAGTTGGCTTATGCACTGTTGTATTGCTTTTAATTCCTGTTGCATGTTTTTGCTACTTTTCTCCAAAATAGCTCCATATTTCCTAACCTCTAAAAATAATGTAAAAATACCATAATAGGGACAATATTTATCCAATATGCTCCAAAAATATCCCACATTGATATGTAAATTAATAACCTATCAAATTCCCGTACACCTAAACAATGCTTGTCCCTAAGCATTCAAAAGACTTAAAAACAAAACAAAACAGAACAAACCTAAACAAATCCGTTTACAACATTTTGAAAATTTTAGCCAACATGCATTATCTTATTGAACCAAAATCATAATCAAGCCATAACCATTTCATAGGATTCAACTCTATAATAACCATCATAATTTCCAATGACCTTTCCAAACTGAAAATGCACCATATTTGACCTCACATGAAGATTCACTCAATGCAGTCAAAAATTGTTTATAGGACATTTCACTCATATTCGCCACAATAGAATGACATTACCATATGCTTGCAAACATATCACATCGCAACCACTTGTGAATTTCGTACAAAAATCAAAAAGCTCTTTTCTTTGGTTGTAATGGGGCTAAGGATAAGGGTAGGATTAAAAGGTTATTTAAGCTATAGTTATCAAACGTAATGTAGACTACATTGCTTAACTCCACCTACATTCCAACACTGACTCTAATAATGGCAACAATGATGTTCTAATATCAAAATTTAGAAATCTCAAGGATCATTCTTACAAAAGATAACAAATAAGAATATTTATGATCCAAAACATAGGTAACTCATGATTGCTTAAAGGATATTCAAGGACTTGCAATTTATGGTTAAACTTGCTTTTCTTTCTTTATTTCTTTTCTTTTTTTAACACTTCTGCCCCTTTTCTTTTTCTTCTTTTTTCTTTTTTTCTTTTTTGGGCATTTCATAACTTTATTTTTCTGCATTTGTAGAGCATCAAAACATGAGATTTCAATATAACCATACATGTTGCCATTACATGTCAACCTCAAACCATAAACCAATAAGTTAAAGCAACTAGTTTTTCCATTCCTTTAATAACAGGTTGAAAACAAATGTCAAAACATAAGGCTTGGGCTAAAATTTGTGGTTTTATGTCAAAGAAAGAGGTTAAGGCTTCAACTTGGCTGACTAGGGGAAATGACATATGGGGTAGGTTTTAGAAAGCTAATATAGTTTAATCCTAGATGCCTTTTATCACTTTAATGCACCAAATTCACTAGTGGTCTCAACATGCATAACAAAGCAAGTTCTAGAATGATCAAACCATGTGTGACAACACTTAACGAGAAAACAATTTGAGCACAAAGAATGTAATTACTCTTTAAAGGCTCAATTATCCCTTATTTAAGTAGGCTTTTATCAAATCTTGTACTCTTTTCATTCAAAACAACAACTGTGGAAAAAGATAGTCATTGTATCACCAAATCACTATTCATGGTCGCAATCGATCATAATTTTCCAAATTCAACAAAATAATGCACATTAACTTTTAAAAAAAAACAATTTTTTAAAATCAAGAAATCCTTCCCCCACACTTAAAATCTACATTGTCCTCAATGTAGAAAAACATAATGCACAAAAACACGAAAAAGGAAAGAAATTTTAACAAGAACACAACACAAGTCATAATGAACACCAAAAATTAACAAAGAAGAGGAGAGAATAAAAAACAAAAGATAAACAAAGAAAAGAAACTTCCCTGGACAAGCTATGGTGAAGGAGTTGAGTGTGGTGTGGCTGCTATCTGTGTTATGGGTGTGGGCTGATTTGATTTTTCCTACAAAAAAGAAATAAGCAGAGGAGTAAAATCAAATAAATAAAGGGAAACAATAAACAAAAATCATTGGGTTGTCTCCAATTAGCACTTTTCTTTACTGTCTTTGGCTAAACACAACTTTTGTCCTTCAAATTGATTCATAAATGGGTTGAGCCAAATGAATCCCCTCTACAAAAGACGCATCAAAATTGTCAATGAAATGTTTAAATCTATGACCATTTACCATAAATATTTTACTAGTCTCTAAACTTTCAATCTCAATAACACCATGAGGAGAAATATTTTTGACAAGATATGGTCCAGTCCATTTAGACCTCAACTTACCAGCCATGAGCTTCAGTTGTGAATTATAGAGTAAGACTTTTTGGCCTACTAGAAATTGTTTCCGATGTAAGAATTTGTCATGTAGGTATTTGGTCCTCTCTTTGTACATCCAAGCGTTGTCATATGCTTCCAATCGTATTTCTTCCAACTTTTGGAGTTGTAACTTTCGCTCCTCTCATGCTGCTTGAGCCTCAAAGTTACATTGCTTAACTGCCCAAAAAGCATGATATTCAATTTCAATAGGTAATGACACATCTTACCAAAAACCAATTGCTAAGGCCACATTCCAAGGGGTGTTTTGTAAGCAGTCCGATAAGCCCACAATGCATTGTCTAAACGCGAGCTCCAATCTTTCCGGTTGGGATTAATTATTTTCTATAAGATACTCTTTATTTTCGGTTAGAGACTTCAGCTTGCCCATTTGTCTGTGGGTGATAAGTGGTTGCTACACGGTGATGGACTCCATACTTATGCATCAAAGCTTCCACCATGCAATTGCAAAAATGTGTACCTTGATCACTGATGATTGCTCTAGGTACCCCAAATTTACTAAAGATGTGAGATTTAAGAAATCCTACAACAACTTTAGAATCATTAGTGTAGGTAACTTTGGCTTCTACCCACTTCGAGACATAATCAATAGTAAGTAAAATATATTTTAAAAAACCCCAAAAGAGCTAGGAAAAGGCCCTATAAAATCTATGCCCCACACATCAAATATTTCATAAATTAAAATAGGAGTTTGAGGCATTTCATCCCTCGCAGAAATATTTCCAACTCTTTGACATTTTTCACAACCTTTGAAAAACAAGTATGCATCCTTAAAGGGAGTCTTCCAATAGAATCCACTATCTAGAATTTTCCTAGTTGTTCTTTTTGGACAAAAATGTACACCATATGCATACTCATGACAAAAAATAAGAATGGAATGAATTTCATCATCAGGCACACACCTACGAATAATCTAATCTGAACCTATTTTCCACAAGTATGATTCATCCCATATATAATACTTAGAGTCACTTTTGATCTTATTTTTCTATAAATTATTCAAATAATATCGAAACACACCAGTGACTAGGAAATTCACTATATCATCAAACCATGGATCCTTACCTTGTTTACCTTGAACAAAACACAATTGCTCATCTGGGAAGGACTCTAAAATTGGTAAGGTATCTTCTTCGTGCATTAATCTGCTTAGATGATTAGCCATAAAGTTGTCAACTCCCTTACGGTCTTGATCTCCCAGTCAATTCATGTAACAGAAGGATCCATCGTATCAACCTAGGCTTTGACTCTTTCTTTTCCATGAGATATTTAAGAGCTGCATGATCAGAATAAACAATAATTTTAAATCCTAATAAATAAGACCTAATTTCTCAAAAGAAAATACAATAGCTAAAAACTCCTTTTCAGTAGTGGTACAGTTACATTATGCAGGATTCAATGTTCTTGATGCGTAGTAGATAACGTGGCTATTTCTCTTACTTTTTGCCCAAGTATAGTTCCTACAGTATAGTGACTCGCATCATACATGAGTTCAAATGGCAAATCCCAATTTGGGGGTTATATGATTAGAGCAGATGTGACCAATGCCTTCAATGTCTTAAAAGCACTTTGACAATCTTAACCAAATGCAAAAGTCACATCATTTTGCAACACTCTAGACAACTTTTAAGTGGTTTTGGAAAAATCTTTTATGAATCTCTAGTAGAAACCTGCAAGACCAAGAAAACTACGAACCTCCCTAACATTAGTAGGATATGGTAAATTTGCAATTAAATCAACCTTATCCTAATCTACCTTAATACCCCTTGCTGAAGCTACATGATCTAACACTATTCCTTCTTTAACTATAAAATGACACTTTTCATAATTTATCCAATATGTCCTCAGGATAAATAACGGATCTATCAGCTAATTGAACTACTACATTAGTTACTTTCATTGGTTCTAAATTCAACAAGCTATAAACTGACAATGGCATGACATTAATTGAAGATCCTATATCAAGCATAGCTTCTTCTTTTTTTCTAGTTATGCCAATAATATATGATATGGAAAACATACCTGGATCTTCACACTTTGGTGGAACTTTCCTTTGCACGACAGCTGACATGTTTTAACCGACTACAATTTTTCCCTCAATCTCATGCTTTTTCTTTTTAGAACACATGTCTTTAAAAAATCTTGCATACTTTGGTATTTGATCAGTGGCATCCAGTAGAGGGATGTTGATTTCAACTTTGCGAAAGGTCTCTAAAATTACCTTTTGCTTCTCTTTTTTCTTTGGTTTTGCCAACCTACTAGGAAAAGGTGGGTTAATCAAAATTTTAGGTTTAGTGTTAATTGACTCATTACTTACCTCCTTTGTTGATTCGTTTAAAGGGGTATTATTCTCTTTAGCTAGGCTTTTTAATTGCTTGCTCCTTAGGTATATGGCATTGCACCTCTTTTCCGCTTCGAAGTGTCATCACACTAGTGTTTTCCCTTGGATTAATTTCTACCTGGGCAGGGAGCTTGCCCTTTCCAACTTCCATTTTGCTCTTAGTTGTGGCTAATTGGGACACTTGCTTTTCTAGATTTTGGATATTGGCATGCGTTCCTGTTGAAAAGTTTGAGTGTTAGTAGCCAAACTTTTCAAAATATCATTTAAAGACATACCTGGCTTAGAATATGATGATGCTTAAGGTGGTGGAATTGGTGGTCTCATTTGAGGTGGATGTGACTGAAATCTTAGTGGTTTATTGCCATAACTGAAATTATGGTGATCTCGTCAGCCTCGATTTTAGTGATAGGGATCATATCTCCTTTGCGGTGGTCTTGGAAAATCCTCCTACAGCTTTTACTTGCTCATTGGGGTCTTTTTGAAGAGTTGGACACATATCTGTCGCATGACCTGTTATGGAGCAAATACAACATGTTTTGACCTGTTGAGTTTTTCCTACAACCAATTTTTCCACCAAAGAAGTCAGAGCATCTAATCTTTGATCAGTGGAAGAAACACTAACCTCATTAACCCTTCGTAGGGCGCTATCCTGTCAAGTCCTGAACTATTGTGCATTAGCGGCTATACTAGAAATCAAACTTCTTGCTTCATCTATGGTTTTGTTCACAGATGCTCCTCCACTTACGACATCAATCATATTCCGATCCATTGGTAGCAAACCTTTATAGAAGTATTGAATAAGCAGCTGGTTTGGAATCTGATGTTGAGGATAACTTGCACATAGTTGTTTGAATCTCTCCCAATACGTGTACAGTGTCTCTCCATTGAATTGTTAGATTCCACAAATATCTTTTCTAATATTTGCAGCGTGGGAAGCAGGGAAGAATTTCTCTAGGAATTGCTTCTTTGGTTCATTCCACGTGGTTATAGACCTAGATGGTAAATAATAGAGCCAGTTATTGGCCTTGTCGTCCAATGAAAATGGAAAAGCTCTAAGCTTGATATGCTCTTTGGTAACTCCGTGTGGCTTTATTGATGAGTAAACAACATAGTATTCCTTCAAATGCTTGTGGGGATCCTCACCTGCAAGTCCACAGAAAGTAGGCAATAAGTGTATCAAACCAGATTTAAGCTCAAAAGGTGCATTAATATTAGGAAATTCAATGCACAAAGGTTGTTGGTTAACATCGGGAGTTGCTAACTCCCTTAATGTTCATTATTGTGGTCATTCACCCATTGGCCTTTCTTTAGTGATTGGCTCTTCAATAATCATCTCTTCAGTCTCTTACTCTTCAAACTCATGATCTAATTTTTCAGAATAAGACGAAAGCACGTAAATGATCTTCTTGTTTTTTCGCTTTTCTGTTAGCCTTAGCTATCTTCTCGACTTCTGGAGAAAAAATCAATTCACTTTTATGAGAAGAGCGGGGCATCAACCAGAAAAAAAAATAAAACAAAAATTTAAAATAAATAAATCCTTGACACCAATCCTCGGTAACGACGCCAAAATTTAGTATGTGTCAAATCAACAAAAAATAATTAACCTATTCAGAATATTAACGTAGCACAGTGAAGTACAGTCGTCTCCTCAGGGAACGGTGGTTTATCACTTTTAAACAATTAAGTAAAAAAAATAAGGGGGTTTGGAAATTATGTTAAAACGTAATATTAAAAATAACAAAAATGAATTGATTTGAAATTCAATAAAACAGACTTCTAGTTAAAGGAATTTATTTCCACCTTGATTCATGCAATTGATCATTGATGTAAAAGTAATTCAACATATTCATGAATAAATTGGTTCTAGTTATTAAGAATAGATCTATAATAACCAATCTTCCTTACCTTGTATGGTAATCACGAACTGATCGAATAATTACTCCCTAATTGAAAAACATCCCCAAAGGCAGCTCATAGTTTAATGTTTGGACAGCATTAAAATCTAGAAAGACCCAATTCTAACCAACAAACTCAATAGATAGTTTATTGCAATTAGATTAATTAATTCCATGACATATATTAAACTTCTTACCGAGGAAATAAAATTATGTCGATTGCCACTTATTAAAAATCAACAAACAATTACGGATTCGTCATTTTAATTGGCAGTAGATTATTTCAGGATTATTAAATATATGCATCTATTCAATAAAACCCAAAACTATTATAAAACCACTGAATTTAGTAAATAATTAAATATCCATGCACGATTGAATTCAATAAAACCTATTTGATCTCACAATCGATTTAGAATCAAGGCTTCAATATAATCCTCTAACTAGAATAAAAAATTAGTTGCAAGCCATTGAAAAGAAAGAACACATGAAAATTATTCAAAAGAAAAACTATTCTTACAGAAGAAGTTGGCAGAAGAAACCCAATCGTGAGAAAGCCAAAAGGTCCAACGTAGCTGCTTCTGGTTGCGCTGGTAAAGCAGCCTACGTATATTGTTCTCCAAAAAGAAAACGTTTCTCCTGAAGAAAGGAAAACAGTCGCTTCCTTTGTTGCTTTCTTCTTCAAAAAAGTTGTCCCCTATTTTTCAAAAGATACATCTCTACGTCTCTATCATAAAAACCTATGTACTCTCCTTTTAAAAAACAAAAGACTTCCTTCTCTTATTTTCTAAATTAGTTGTTGGTCCACTACACTTTTCACTCTCTTAAAACCTACGCTCATTCATCCCAGCCAACGACTGCGTTTTACTGCTACGTTACTTCTTCATCTCCTGCTGCGTCGTTTGCTCTTCTTCTCCTGCTGCTATGTAGTGTTTTACTCCTAATAATTGGCTTATGCACTGCCATATTGCTTTTAATTCTTGCTACATGTTTTTCCTACTTTTCTCTAAAATAGCTCCATATTCCCTAACCTCTAAAAATAATGTAAAAACACCATAATCAAGATAATACTTATCTAATATGCTCCAAAAATATCCCAACTTGATATGTAAATTAATAACCTATCATTAGGGTACCTTTTTGTTATCTACAATATTTGTAAGAATAAAGGACCGCTAGAAACTATTTCCCATAAGTCTATACTTTCAACCATTAGAAAAAATCTCATCCTAGTTTTCCAATAAAGATAATTATTACCATTAAAGAAATATAGTCTACTAATGATTTGTCCCTCTTGGTTATATGATGATAATGATGCTTCTAAATATGTCATTATGATATTTTTATAAGATTTTGTTAGAAATACTAGCCTAATAGACCTACTCTGATACCACTTATTAATCCCTAATAGCACCCAAGAGGGAGTGAATTGGGTATTCATAAATTTTAACAATTTTTTAACTAATGTATTCAATTAAAAAAATCAATATAAATAAGTATAAGGAAATTGCTTAATATAAATTAATCAAATAACTGAACAAAAATTTAAAGAGGATAAGGAGAAGAGAATGCAAACTAACTTATAGTGGCTTAGCAAATAACCCTTGCTTATTTGCCCTTCCAAGACTCTTCTTGGAATTCTACTCTAATTCTTCTTCCAAGATTAAGTATAACCTTTGTTCAATCTTTCTCGGTGAAGAGAAACTCTTCTTATAATTTTCTTCCAAGGTGAAGAGCACGTCAATCTCACTTGTATCACACGTAAATATAATAATATATTTCCCCAATGAAATATTATAACTTAAAATACCTAACTTTATCACTAGATAACTTTAAAATGACTCACTTATATAAAAATGACATAATGATGCTCAGATGACTGAAAAACTCTTCTTGATGTGTGTATACAACAATCAAAACCTTCTTGATGCTAATAAGAAAACACTTATTTATAGTGTTTTAGGATCCAAAATAGCTATTGGAGCTAAGAACTAAGCGTTATAAGGGTTATATCTGATGTACTGGTCGATCGGTATGTTGCATTTACAACACTAGATTTGTTGGCCCCAGAAAATTTTTTTCATTAAATTAAGCATAATAGTTTATGGAATAAATGCTTAAGAATGAATTGAGGGCATTTTTGGCATATAACTTAAGTACCAAAAGAGCCTAAGCTTATAAGGAAGGGTAAAGTGGACTTTTGGG
>JAOQMS010000002.1:13000099-13019864 GCA_027563885.1 Erythroxylum longipes
GGACAAAAATTGGTGGGGACAGCAAGCAAACAGGTCGGAGACAGAATTTTTCTGTCCCTGTCTTCCGTCCCCGCCCACGGGGACAGCAACCAAACGTAGGGTAAGTAAACACGACCACAGAAAAAAGAAATCGTATTTGTATTTGTTGTTGTATGCAGCAGACACATAACACAGACAAAGGATAGCTCTCTCCAACAGATCTCAAGTTTTCGAAGTCAGCTTATTGGCGAGGTCAGCAATTTTATTCTTCATTTCTAATGGCATCTGTAGATTCTCAACATTTAATATGCCTATGGATTTACTTCTCTCTGGATTTTCATCTCTCATCATCAAGCTCCCATGAAGCTATCACTTTGTATTTCATTTGACGGTTTTGATGATTTAATTTTGTAGGGAACATTTTGTCTGCGTTTTTTGCTTTGTGAAATCTTTACATTTTTTGGTTTAGATAGATTAACTTTAAGTCCTCTTCGGGAAAGTGATTTTTTTTATAGTTTTTATGTTACAGAGAAACCACAGAAAGAGATGACCACGATGATGATAATGGTGGTACATTGTTGTTCTTAAAGAAAAACGTATAGTCTTGATTACATCCTTCAGTCTTTGCAAGTCGGAATTCACCTTCTACAACTAATTCCGATTTCAACATCATTTGCTAGTAATTCTGGATCCAACATTTGTTGACTCTGATCTATAGTTCCCTTGCCTTCTTCACAAATTCATAAAACAATGCACTTGAGTGGCGGTAGTACCATGGATCATATGGAGGATGGACATGTCAGAGAAAATGATGAAGAGAAGTATGTCCCTTTTGAAGTGGAAAACGGATATTCTAAGGCTGAGATGCGCTCCTCATTGAACACTGGTGCTGCTGCCGAAAATACTTCTAGCAGCCGTCATTTGTCTAAAACCCATATCTCTGCTGCGGATGTGTTGAAGACTTTGTTTTTCATACTTATGTGGTACACTTTCAGCACATTTTTAACCTTGTAAGTTATTCAATAACCATACTTATACCTGCTTTTAGTAATTGGTATCCGCATTATCCTTTTTCTTTCTCCTTATTTTGAACCATATTCTGGTTTCTGTAGGTACAACAAAACTTTGTTAGGAGATGATTTAGGAAAGTTCCCCGCTCCCTTATTAATGAACACGGTTCACTTTGCAATGCAAGCTGGTTTGTCAAGGGCAATTACATGGTATTGGTCTCATAGATTTCAACCCACTGTTGCTATGTCTTGGAAGGATTATTTTGTGAGAGGTACCTCTTCCAATCTGTAGTTTCTTTTGTTAGCTCCTCTTGGTTGCCAACTTACTTTGTTATATTTTTCCACAAATGTTTAATGGTGGTTAATTCTGTTTATATAGTGTTAAATCTTTAAAGATGCACTTGAATGTGTTCACAACTCAAGTTTTAAGTTTTGGAATTGGAGAATAGCTTGATGGAGCTTCTAGCATTGAACTTTGTATATTAGACTGAAATTGAAAAAGAAAAACAGATATACATTCTTTCAGCCTGATAAATATGAAATTCGATTTCATGCTGCATAATATGGGATAACACAATTTGCTTGTTAGCAAACAATTTTTATTTGATATAAACAGAATGATGGTTTTCAGGATTCCTAAGTCATTCGCTTGTATGTTTAGAAAATATCAAGGAGCAGAACTTCTACCGTAAGAAGTTATATCTTCATAATCAGGAATAAACAGTTCTTTTCCTTGATAGCTCTTCAGATGCACCAACATAGTCCTGCTCACAATTATGCTGTCCAAACTTCTAACTGCTTCTCCTTTGATAGGATAACTGGCAAAGATGCTCGTAGGACAATATGTGAGACGGCATAGACCTACCCTATGTATAGTCCCAGTAGCAACTATGCTGTTCGAACTTCTAAACTGCTTCTCTCTTAAAAGCATAACCGACAAAAGATGCCCATAGTACAATATGTCATACAGCATAGACCTTCCCTATTTAGACTGAGGAACTTCCCTTCAGTAGCAATTTGCTCCAATCTTTTTAAAAAAAAAAAACTTGGTTTAAATAAAGCTAGATTGTTAAATCTGTCTCTCATTGAAATAAAAGTTTCCAGTTTTGGTGGGCAAGTGGTTTTGTTCTGGTGAGAGTGGCTTTATGGACTGCTAGTAGGTGAATGTTTCCTCAGTTACAAGTTTGAGCTCTCGTTAGGCAGTACAGACCCAGATAGTCTATAGGCTATGGGTGGCCTGGGGAGTGGATAGGCTTCTTGCTCAATCTACTTGGTTAATTACTGGTTAACATGTTAAAGCCGTCACTACTATGTTTGTGATGTCAAAAACAATCGGAACTTTAGGCACAATAGTCACATAAGGGTTAGGAAATTAATGAATTTATTCTTTGTAAACTAGCTTGCTGACCCCCCCTTTTTGTCTACTGTGTTTGATTTGGTACATAGCGTACTATTCTAAAGATTAATGTTCTTACTAGAAACTATTTCCAAAGTTTTATTTAGCTCTTATTGCTTGTTCTATGAATTCTTTTGTAGCTTAATTAACTTTTCTATCAACTAATGCTACAGATGGACTTTGCCTTTCGCAGTTGTACCAACAGCTCTTGGAACAGCATTGGATGTTAACCTGAGCAATGCATCCCTTGTTTTCATCTCTGTTACATTTGCCACGATGGTTAGTTACTTTCCTCATGTGTCATTGGATATACAACGTGAAGTCTGGTTTTTGCATATTCTCTATTGTTCTCTGCCTTCTATAAAATTGTCGTAATGATTTCAAGTCTGTTTTTTGCACACGCAGTGTAAATCTGCAGCTCCCATATTTCTCCTTCTTTTTGCTTTTGCATTCAGGTGAAAATTTCTCGTCCATTCAACTTCTTTTCCAATGCATGACATATGTGCTTTGCCTTAACATATGTTAACGCATATACCTCTCTTGCCAAAACTGTTCTTCCAGTTGCTATTGGTTTCTATGTTCTACTTTTTTGTTGACAATATGAAGTCTTCTTGTTTTCTTCTGACAATGAAAGATTACTTACTAATCAAAAGGTGATTATCTAAGAAACAATCTCATACCTTTCAACATAAAGGCAATTCTTCTCACCATGGGATTTAGGATATTGATAATAAGGGGAGCCTCCTTTAGATGTTAAAGTTCAGGATCAATTTTATTTTCTTCTTTTCCGAGTTTATTTTTCTTTGTGGTGATGATTGCCGAGGGGGCAGTCAGGGAAGGAGGAAAGTTAGTGGGTTGACTGTTTCCTGATTATCTTTTGAAGATGCAATGGGGCTTTGTGGATAACCATATACAAAAATGGGATACACGTAGATCTTCACCCAACTAATCCTGGAATATTTTTCAATAGAAGAATAAAAACAATATACTAGAAGCAGAATACTTCAAGGATCATTCTTTTCATCCTACTGTACCATAAGTTTTCTACTTTTTAGTCAGATTGGGAAGATAAGATAAGTAGAGTGAATGCTATGTCTCTGTTATTTAACAACTATTACATTCAGGACATCTGAGATGATCATTGCTATTGGCTTTGAGATATGTTTTCTGAAATCTGTTAGGCAGTGTAGCAGCTTATGTTTTTATCATTTCCCTTTGACAACTTTATGCTGACATCAGTTTCCTGTGAGGGATATTTACCCACTTACATGTTAAATTACTGAGAAAAGGACATCAGTGGGTCTTATGCAATTAACAATGCTTTTGACATTTATTTCATACTTTTTTTATTTCAAAGTTTTATCTATTTATTGTTCAGTGCTTGATATGTGATCGTCACAATAAAATGTGATAACTTTACTTGATATGCCACTTATTGTTAAGCTTTTGTTGAAGGTTGGAGTCTCCGAGCATTAAACTTCTAGGTATCATGGTGATAATTTCTGTAGGAATCTTGTTGACAGGTATGCAGATTCATAAATTCTCAATAGCTTCCTAGTAACTGTGTGCATTTATTTGGTTTTGTTTCTAATCTTCACAAGCGTTACACTGATTAGTTTTTATACGTAAACCTTGTGGACATAGTCACAGAACATAGGGGAATTTTGGGATGAGAGAAGAAGGAGGCTGTTGCAATCAATAAGTTACATTTTATGTGCTTAATTCTTCTTGGAGATTTTGAATTATATTTTCCAAAGTTAGATTTGTTAACCAAGCATTGTCATGAAGTGGGTAGTTTATGCTATGATGTTAATAAGAGGGGTTGCTTTTGGTTTTGGAGATCTTGAAATAAAATTCTGAGCCAAGCATCATCTCTTTAAGTTAGATACGTGTGAGATATTTCAACAATAAATAGTTATAAAATGGAATTAATATGTAGTATTATGGGGAATGACTTCTGCTATATGCAGAGTACTTATGCAAATGATTACACAATCTCCAGGTGGCTCAGCATGCAGCTGCCGATCTCATGTTACATAGTAGTGACACACTTCTTTGTAGAAGTCAATAAATTTGTCTCAATTCTTATAGCCTATTGAGCACCTTCTTGTTTGTATAGTTATTTGTTTTTGCGCCTTCATTGAGAGTGGGGAGGATAGGGAAATAGCAGTAATTTTTTATGTGCATAGGAAGGATCAACATATTATTGTGTGGTAGATTCAATTAATAGCTGGTGCTAATGATGATGATTATACCTCTTCATACTGTAGGAAATTTCATCTCATCACTATTCTTCCTACTAAGAAATTTTAGAATTTTTTCTTGTTCCATATTCTTATTATAAGTTTTCCTTCATGTTTCAAACTGGTAAACAGTTGCAAAGGAGACAGAATTTGAACTTTGGGGTTTTATATTTGTTATGCTTGCTGCTGTCATGTCTGGATTTCGCTGGACTATGACTCAAATTCTTCTGCAGGTATGATCCGTTTTCTTCCTTTTTGTTTAATGTGAGGAAAAGAGTTAAAAAAGACTTGGCCCCTGTTGAAAGCTTCTGATATTTCACAATCTGTTGATCTCACTGTTCTTTTTCCCCGTTTCCTTGCACCATGGAATGTCATCTTCATTGTGGTGGTGTATGGTGATCCAAATCTGACAAAAAGAGAGAAGTCTATGGTAGGTGCAATTGGTTACTAGTTCTAATAATGGTCAATTCCATTTGTCTAATTTATGCATTCACGTTTATTTCATTTTGCAACTGTGCTCTTAATAAGTGAAATTTAATTTGACTGCCATGAATTTATCAAATCTGTGTTTTAAATTTGTCAAGAGGTCCAACAGAAGAAAGACCATATCACTTTGCTTCGTAAACATGGAAACTGTTCTTTTGGGTATATGTTCCATAATTACTTCCTGGGAAGAAAGTTTTTCCTTACGAACTTGTTGTCAGGGCATAGATAAGAAAAGGAGATCTGATGTTTCATTGTTTAGATTATCCAAAACCTCACTAGGTCTCTGTAATTTTGGCTTGAAGTGCGGAATCTGCTGTATTGAAATGTACCATTCAGAATATTCAATTGTAAGGGAAATAAAATAAGTTCCTTAGTTCTTAAATCATCAATTCCATTTTCCACCCAAACCATTAGATTCATTTTCTACTTAAAAATTCTGTTGAAACAGACTCTTCTGTTAACTGGAATTATATGACAGAAAACTGCTAGGGGAATTATGGTTTTGTCCTCCACTTAATTTTGACTCTTATAGAAAAGGTGAAATGTGGTAAGACGAGTTATGAAGAGCAATGACATCATCGTCGACATGAAAAGAGGAGAGGAATTTGGAGAGAGGCCAATGACATGAAAATTGGTGTGGATAGAAATAAGGTAAAATGGACTAGTTAAGTCTTGAGGAGAACAATGATATCAAAGTATCATGAAAAGAGGAGAGGGATTTAAAGAGAGAACAATGAGATGAAAACTTATTTGCCTGGATGAGTGGGAAGGACACAATTTCCTAGTGCCCGCATCTTCCGTTTTCATTTTGTTAGTGCCCTATGCCCAGGATGCTCTTGATATCATCTAGTATGTACATCCAGTTGTATATGCAATTCCATGTAAAAGATACAGCCCTGATACGTAAGGCTCTGTAGAGAGGCATTCTTGTTAAAACACCAGAAACAAAAAAGGAACCTAATACAAAAAATCATATGGTAATTTGTTTTCTACCCAATTGAAACTTGGATTCTCTGTCAGTCTGGTAATCTGTGCACATAGGATGCATTTGGGATCTCATAATCGGATTTATACATTTCAGTTATGTTGTTGTCTATCACTCGCAATTGGAATTCCAATTGTTCACCCAATTCCAAGGAATTTAGACATAGTTATTGTTGACAAATTTCAATTCCTATTGACAAATTTCAATTCCTAGTGTTGGAGCAAGGGACTCCAACTCTGAACAATCCAATTTTCACCATGTTAGAAAATATATGATTCATTCTTTGGTCTCATCCAACAGCTTAAACTTGTAAGTCGAATGGTTTCTTGACAAGGTATAAGAGCCCCGTGAGACCGAGAAGTTTTAGTTTTGGTGGGTTTGGATTTGTTGTTTTTGTCCATATTTCATGCGAGGGGTTGTATTAGGATATTATATGATCTACTGAATTTATCCAAACTTACGTGTGAGCAAAATACATATTAGATAATATATGATTCATTCTTGAGTCTCAACCAACAACTTAAGCTGTTGGGTTGAATGGTCTCTTGACATACCAAATCACTATAAAGTTGGTATAATTCCATGCACTAAAACTGGAATTCCAGCTCCAATTGTAATTCTAATTCCAAGAACCAAATGGAGTATTGAAATAATTTCTGTAGTTAGTTCATATTATTGAACATTATGAAAGTGCTGATCTGGTCTCTTTTCAGGTTTGAAAAATCCACTGACATTGATGAGCTATGTGACACCGGTTATGGCAATGTTGACTGCTCTGCTATCTCTAATATTTGACCCATGGCTTGAATTTAAAAGGAGCAGTTATTTTGATAGTTCGTGGCATATTGCCAGGAGTTGCCTGTTGATGTTCTTTGGAGGATCACTTGCATTTTTCATGGTAGGAACCTGGGCTGAATCTTCTTCTTTTTGTTTTTGTTTTTTTTTTTAAATTTTGAGCTTATGGGTTTCATTTTGAGGTCTGTGAAAATAGGAGGGGATAGTGACTTTGCATTTTCAAGGACTTAAGTCTGAAGACCAAATCAGTTGACAAGCTTCTCGCACTGGAATTACATAGCATAATTTCACTATATTAGTTTACTATTAAAGGAATAACATGACCTGTTTATTGCAGGTTTTGACGGAATATGTTCTTGTTTCAGTAACTAGTGCCGTCACAGTGACAATAGCTGGTGTTGTTAAGGAGGCGGTGACCATAGTGGTATGATCTTTCTCTAGAACATCTTACCTACAGGTTGTCGGCCTTCTGGTACATTTCATAGTTCCTCCCTACCTGGTTGCTTATGTGTTTGTCTTTATGGTAAAGTCTTTTTAGAAGCAGTCATCTTTGAGTCTGTTGACATAACCACTGTCTCTGTTGATAACCTTGCTGTGTTTAATCTTCAAATCTGATGATTGGAATGACTGTTCCAAAGTGTGATAGAAATCATTTACGATTTCCCTGCTTCCTTTCTATTTGAATTGTCAGTTCTCTTTTTAATTTTTTCAGACGTGTTTATATAATTTCATTTCTTAATGACAATCCATCAATATTCAGGTTGCAGTCTTTTATTTTCACGATGAATTTACCTGGCTGAAAGGAGTTGGTCTTATCACTATTATGGCTGGAGTCAGTTTATTCAATTGGTACAAGTAAGTTCTTGGTTATTATCTTGTAAACCTCCTATACCTCGCCACTTAACGCAGTTTTTCCTATGAAAAATCTCTTGCTATAACTGCTTATTTTGTAGATTTCTTTGTTGTAACATCCTATAATGAGCTCCTTTACCTCTTAAACTAAAAATTGTGAACTGCTCCAATTTTGGTTTACTTTTTGTTGCCCGTGTTCAGATACCAAAAGTTACAAAAGGGTCGAATAAGTGAAGATGAGTCTCTTGGATCATCCAAGTCATATGCTGATGCGAAATATGTTATCCTTGAGGAGATGGAGGATCAAGATGAATACACTTTATAGCTCTTAAAACGTCAAGTAAGTCATCATGGTGGTCTTGACGAATCTTGTATGAGGCAGCTGATCACAAAGCTCCATTGTAGTTCTGGTTCACATTTAGGTTTGCCCGTGGGGGCCTTTTAACTAGTGCCACAGAGTAATATTACCATTGCAGTATCAGCATTTCTTTGGTCGTCGAGCCACGTCCTTGTCTATCTTGTACGTCTATCTTGGAAAGGACGGCAGGAATTGATAAAGTTTCTTGACAATGTCTCCTCACGGAAGATCAAGGCATGCCAATTTTCTGAGTTTTGATGTAGAGATAATTTTACTGTGTAGTAAAAAGTTCCTGTATGCTGAGGCCTAATTAAACATTGATTGGATTTCAAAATCCATTTTCTTTCCCCTTATTGTTACCCCCTGTAATCATTGTTCAGACTTAAGGGGCATAGCCGTGAAAGCCAAAGTTGTAGATTGAAATTGCAATCTCCAATGTCATACTTATATCAACTCGGGGATTATTTCAATGTATATATTGCTGTTTTCAAATTGAGGGTTTCCGTTGCCCTTGATTTGTATAACTAATAGATGTACCTACCTCCCCATCAACATTCAGCTCAGACCCCTTTTAGTTTTTGCTTACTTTCAATTGAATAACATTTCCAACTCATCGTATATTGGTATCGTTAGTTTGATAGTTTCTAATAGCACTAAAAAGAGGGGTAAATTAGATATTGATAACTTTTAATGAAATATTTACTACTTTTGTGTGTTAATAAGCATAAAATATTATATAAAATAATAAAATTTCAATAACACACTTAGCAAGAATATAAAAATAAGAAAGAGAAATGTAGATTAATTTTTATAGTAAATTGACAACTAATTATTGTACTTTTTTTTGTCAAAGAAGAATCCTTTTGCAATCTGTTTTCGATATTAATTCTATCTACATCACTCTCAAATATGATACACAAAACACCAGCTAAATGCTTACAATTCAAAATATCTCACTTTATTACTTTAATTGAACTAAAGAAATTCAGACACATAAATATAAGATAATGATGTTCAAATGCTTAACACTTAAAAATGTGCGAATAAGACACTCAAATATTTTTATACAAAATTAAATGAAAAAATATGTATTTTTGGGACCCATATTAGTTTATAACGATTAATTGTATGACACTAGTCAATTAATGTAGCACATTAGTCGATTAGTATGCAACGAATATATAAATCCAGTAGCTGTTAAGACATTAGTTGACCACTATAACTTATTGATCAACTAATGTGTCCTTTAGAAGGACATTGATCGACTATATCACTATATTAGTCGACTAACGTGTCAACAAACTCACATATTACATATTTATATTGGTTGATCAGTCCATCCAAAAATATGATTTTTAACAACTTTTAAAACTCAATGTTAATTTGTTTAATACGAGTATAATTAAAAACAACTTTCGAAATGCATCCAAAAGAATATTTGAAAGATTAAAAAAAGCTTTTCTTTTAAGAAGAAAGCTTCGATACCTCTTAAAAAATGCAAAGACTCGTATAATGAACTAAGATAAAATACTTGTGAATAGTGAGCTTTTAAGATTGTCAAAGTAACAAAATGAGACTACAATTAATATCATAAACTAAAGAATGATCTTGATACTCTTTGTTCTTCTTTTTGTTCTTAACTTGATCCTCCCTTTAACGATTGCAATTTTTTTTAATCATCTTTATGAACTATTTTCTTGAGATTACGACTTCATGTTATTTTATATATTACCTCTCACTAAAATAATAAACTATTCAATAATGCTTATATTTTTTATTATCAAGATATTGATAAGAACCTCCTTTGGTTTAATAATCTCTCACTTTTTGATGATTATAAAATATTTGTGATATTAGAAAAAATAAAACTAAGTACATTAACAACTACCTATGTCAAAATAATGATTAGCTTCCCTTTAATTCATGTATAAAAATCAATATCAAGAATAAAAGAGATATTCAAAGAATTATCCTCAAATATAGATAAAAGAAATTTACTAAAAACTATTACATATACAAAAGTCACTCCCCTGAATATCATTATTCTCCTTAACTGTAATACAACCAATCTTTCTCACCCTTTTTGGAATAATAAAAAATTAATTATCCATATATATAAAGTGTCATAAAATTATTAAGTTAAAAAAATTCTTGAATTTCAATAGTCGATAATACCTGAAACTCAAAATCAATCAAAATACTAACAATTAAGTACAATTGAATAAAAATACATTGATTAAGCCCTTAATAAACAATCAATTTGAGAAAAAAATTGAGAAATTGAGAAATTGAGAACTGAAAAAAACTTTAAATGGAGCAAAAACAATTGCAGGTTCTAACACAATTAGATGTTGGAATTGAAAAGAAAAATATACTTAATTGAAATATTCAACCATTAATTTCAAAAATCAGTCTATATTTTAAAAAGGCCAAAAATTTAAAATTAATGATAGGATAAAATGTCAAAATTGAAAGGATAACTCCAAATTATGACGGATTTTGAAAATTCCCAAATTTAAAAGCCAAGAATAACAAATTTTCAATTTAATACAATATAACAAGATTCTTATAGAATGGGGGATGATGTTTTTTTTCAAAGAAAACAGTGAGTTAGTTAGGATTTTGGAAGATATAAACAAACAAGATGAAAAATAGAAGAAAAGAGGAGAAAAGAGAGCTTAAAACGTGAAGATCAGTTGACCACAAAACTTAATTGGCCAAACAATGTTTTTGTGTGGTCGACCACACTTATCAATCAAATAGGCTACAAATTCACTAGAATATTTCTCAGTTAATGGGATATTGGTCAACCACTCAAAGATATTAATTAACTAATGTAAGTAAGTTTTTGACTAGAAGAGTGACCAAACTGCAAGCAAACTCATTGAAAGGAAAAAAAATTAGTAATTTTGAGGATATTGGTTGATAAAGCAATATTAAAAATCAAATTTAAAATTTAAAACATTTAATATTCATGGAAATGTCAATTAAGAATTATCATAAACATTTAAAGAGAATTTAATCATATAGAATCATACCCAATTCTCTTCCAATATCTGTATTCATTAGTTTAGTAAAACTATTACCCATTTGGTCCAGTGTATAAGTTTTAATTTAACATCACTACTACATATAATCCCTAAGTCTAGATACTAATATCTATACTATACTCCAAAAGAATTGTTTAATCTTTTATTCATAATGAAAATCCAAACACTCATACTAAATATTTATACTTAAATTGATAAATAAAAGCAAGATGTGACAAATTTCAAAAACATTAACTAATAATTTCCCCTTGTTGAATAATTACCTATAATATGATTCAGATAATTATTCTGCTTAAATTTTCAATCCATTGGAAGCTTCTTATCTTTTATATCTTCCTGATTTGATTCAATACTTTGCCCTTAAGGGGTATCTTGATGATCATTCTTATTTCTTTTTCTAATACTTATATCACCATATTCATGATTTTTCTTGGATATAAGAGTGTTAGATTCATCAAGATCCGAAAAAATAAACTCTTTAAAAAGTAACATTAAATTTAATAGTGACCATCTTACTACATACCATATGTTCTTTTTTCTTAGAGTCCTACAAAATAAAGCGATCAATTTTTTTTAGGTGTATAATTGGGTTTGGGTCCTTGATTTTTAGTCTCTTTCTTTTCATCCCACATTTTCAAGAGTTTACTTACCATTTTTTGTTTGAGAAAATAAAATATATTAATATGTCCATATTTACCACTTAAATGACGTATCATATTATATAAGTGATGATGATGCATAAATACATTGCTTGGACCTCTTTGTGTGTATGTTTAACAAGAAATATTCCTTTGGATATTAAATGTTCTTATAGGGTATTGAAATGAGCTACCATGATTATATGTACGATGCCTACTATGAATAAAGGCTTGATACATACTTCTTTGAGGCCTAAAAAGGATATTAAATGTTCTCATAGAGTAGTTAAATGAGCTACTATTAGAGTAATGCCTTAAAGACAATCGCTTTTAATGCGTTTTGTACAAAGTTGTTTACAGACTTTATTTTCAATAATAAAGAAAATTATATTTCATTAATTTGGTGTTCATTCTTTATGAATTGATATTGATCTATAAGCAAATTAATGAAGTCCATGATATATGACATAGCATGAAGGAAATTATGATGTGATCATACTACTGAGATTCCTATCATATGCAATTATGTCAGTATCTAAATTATACCTAGTCATAGGATTAATGAGACTGGACATCGTTAATCCGAATAGACTAACACATGTCAAACTTCTTGATTTGATCAAGTAGTGGATCTCAGAAAATGTAAACATGAGATGTTTAGAGCTGAGATGTGGATGCTTATTAGAGGTAGTAAGTATATTGGATGATCTATTATGAGATCATCACATAGATGTCCTATTCTAATGTCAGTGATAATCTCATCATAGCAATGGTGCAAGTATCCTTAGACTTGAGGTACTCAAGGATATCTTGAATACTGATTTTATGTTTTGACACCATTCCTTGTTGCCTTGCAGAGGTCGTTCATAGGGTGGTGATTGGGTACAGCTTGAGGTATTCGAAGGTAATTGAGTAGCTAATAGAGGATTCAACACTCCTGTGATAGTAGAAGATGATACCCACGACCTCTTGTCGGGGTCATTACTTGGAAACCTCTGGCCGGAGTACATGTGTCATGAAGAATGTCTTTATTGACATATAGAGTAATGAGTCCCAGGATGAGAACTAATGTCACTTGGGCTAGATTTGACGTAGTCAGTCTAGTAAGAGTTGACACTTTGTCCATACTCATAATTAAGTGGGGTATAGTATGGTGAAAGGATGAATTGCACCGCAATTGTCTATAGGAGGGTTCACGGGATGGTTTTTGACGAGCATGGGTTCGTTTATCAAACCACTTACTTTCCGGTCAATTGGGTGTCTGATGTGTTGCTAGATGCCGCTCATGACTTGCTTGGATTAAGTGTTAATCCAAGTGGCCAACATAACCGGGAACTTAATAGGTCACACGCATAAGAGTGACTTGGAGGATTCATAAAATGGTTTTGGATAGAGATCCATTATATGGAGAGCAATAGAACCAAATGGATCCCGATGAGATCGAGATATGTCCCAATGAGATCACGAAATCGATATTTCTGAAACAGGTCTCCAATGTTTTCTTCACACCTGGGACTCGGTAGGATCGATTCCAGTGTGATTGGACCACATCAGCATTTTATATATATATATACACGTATGGCCCGTATAAAGGAGAAACTATAACATGTGTGATGCTGCCGATAGGTTATGACAGTTGTGCATTCTGATTGTGTTAAATTTGAAATCAGTATAGAGATATTGTTTTTGAAATTTTATTGCCCAGATTTTCTCATGAGATGTTGCTGAATATATTTGTGGAAGGAAAAAATTTATCAATGTTATTTGATATGTTTTTGCTAATTAATTCCCTACTATTCTGGTTGTTGTGTTTATGTACATTACATGAACAGGCATGCTTGCAAATTCAAGAATAAATTCTATAAAAAATTTTTTTGGGATTTTCTTTCACCATACTATTTATAAGATGTTTATAAATGTCTATAAAGATGGAAATTTTTTTTTGAGGTGACTGAATATTTATTTGAGAATTTCTTGTGTGCTGTTGGGAATGTTTATGTTGAGGAACATAGATTCTGGATTGGCTTGGTTGCTAAGGTTGGTTGAGTTTTTCTTTGAAATAAATTCTAAAAAACTTCATGGAACATTTTGGGAACATGTTATAGCCTCTTTAATTTTCTCACCATTTATTTAAGTTGATTCAATGATTTTTTAAAGCAAAAGATAGAGCTGGACAGTTTTGAGAAAACTGTTGGACCTGGTTTGTTTGAAGTGGTGATTGTGTGTTTTTTCGTTTCAATGACTTGGATCATTTTTTATGTGATTAGAAATATGTTACTTTGATGTTGTATGCATGAAAAACTGATTTGTTTGAAATTAGGTTTCCAAAAAAATTTTGTATGTCAAATATGTCATATTAGCATCTCATTGGTATATTCAGTGGTCTTGATTGTTTTGACCGTCACAAGTTATGTGACAAGTGCCGAAGTATCCTTGATGAAGTGGAGATTACATAGAGATACTTAGGGTGATGGTTTGATGTTCTCAAAGTATTTGGAAATCTAAGATATTAATATTGTATTAATTTATTTCGAGTGTTTCATATCTAGTATGACTAGATATGACAAGCATGATACAATTAAAAGTGTTTAATTGGTACATTAGAGTAGAGGATATTACACTTGGTATATTGGTATTTTGAATTGGAATTGTAAACATATGGATTGAGAAATTAGCTGACTCCAACATTAGAAAGCAGTTCAGTTCAAAAGTTGAATCGAAGGTTAAATCTTTAGACGCATATCACGTCACAACCTATATAAGAAAACCTTGTGAGATGGTTGCATTAAAGAATGCATGCTAGGGTTGGTTAGGTGGGATGATGGATGGTTATGGATATAGATTCAATGTGATTGATGAAACGTCCTAAATCATACCATATAGTCATTGTGACTATAATCATACGACTTAGATGAGATCAGAATATGAAATCCCTCACACATAATATGAAAACTAATGCCTTCCGTTAATATGGGGAGAACCAGAATTCTTTTAGAGTTAGGGAAACCTAAGCCTGCTCGATACAGATATGTTCAAACCATGAAAATAAGATTTTCATATTAATGAGTCGGTTTTTACTAAAAGCGTTGATTTATTGAGTAAACTGAAGGTCAACGTAGACAGAGGTGTAATTGGGTAGCGTACATCAGATGTACGCGCATCAAAAGTTGATAACCCAATGTGTGTGCATACATCATAAGTTGATAGCACTAGAAGATAGTTGCATCTATGATGTAATTGATATGATTGATATCTACTCATTGACCTAAGGTGGCTTGTTGGGTAAACCCAAGGTCATTCTTAGTGATGTAGGATATCGACCCACTAGGACACTTTGTCATAATTTTTCTTGGATTCGTAGTGAAGGCTATGGATTATTTGAAACTAGTGGGAGTTATATGCATGTCATACAAGTCTTTATGATCATGCCTGTATTTATATTCTAACATTCTTTCTCTCTTCACATTAAGGTTGATTGAAGATGTCTTCTAGTGTGAATCTGCGCTCACTAATAGATTCTAATAAATTAAGTGGACCCAATTTTCTTAATTGGCTGAGAATTAAGTATTGACTTAATTCTGGTTAGATTATCTGACAGTTATTCACAGTTTGTGTTGAGCTATCGGATGAATCAAATCTTCACGACAATCCCTGAGTTGATCAATCTGCTCAAGAAAGCAAAGCAAGTTATCAAGAAGGATAGCAAGCCAGTGCTAGTGGTGGACTCTTCTTCTTCTGGTTCAAGAAAACAAACCTAAAGAAGAAAAGGTCCAAGAAACTAAAAAAAAGTACAGCCAAAAAGAAACCATCCAAAGAGCCTACGCCGAAAGGAACTTGCTTCCATTATGGCAAGAATGGCCACTAGAAGTGAAACTGTAAAGTCTATCTAGAGTCCTTGAAGAAGAAGCAGGCATCAAATGCCCCGGATCCTTCAGGTATGTTTTTCATTGAGGTTGATACTGTTTCTGATCATAACATATGAGTATTAGATACTGGTTTTGGCTCACACATATGTAATGATATGCAGGGCTTCAGAGATAGTAGACAGCTCATGAAGGGAGAATTAGACCTGCGCGTGGGCAATGGAGCAAGAGTTGCTGCATTAGCTGTAGGCACTTATTTTTTGTCACTCCCTAGTGGGCTTGTAATTAAACTAGATGGTTGTTATTTTGTGTTAGATCGAAAACAAAAACATGCTTGATTTGGTTAAACGGTAGATTTCAAAAACTTTTTTTGAAATCAAAACACAACGGAAGCATAAACACCAAATCAATATGCTTTTAATCTATACATGATACGACATATGGAAAATAAATAAAATAAGAACAAGATCAGAATATTACCGATTCCTTGCTATTGTGTCCTCAACCAATCCGATCTAACACTTATTCTCTTTGGTCAACTTGGTTATCAAAATCCTTTTGTGGGAAAGGGGAAGAAAAAATAATTGAAGACT
This sequence comes from Erythroxylum longipes, assembly GCA_027563885.1. Taxonomy (NCBI): domain Eukaryota; kingdom Viridiplantae; phylum Streptophyta; class Magnoliopsida; order Malpighiales; family Erythroxylaceae; genus Erythroxylum; species Erythroxylum longipes. The sequence continues at coordinate 13,016,348 of JAOQMS010000002.1, forward strand.
TTGCTTTTCTATCTTTGGCTAACTAAGAGAACAAAATGAATTGCTTCTCTTTTGCTATATACGACGGTTTTGAGAGCTTGGAGAGAGAGACACCTCACGTACATTTAGCATCAAATGCTAAATCAAATGTCCTTACATGTCCAACACTTGGACGTTATCTAACATCATAATGTTTTCATGTAAGGTGCTTTAAAAACCAACCACCAAAACCATTTATGAAAGAGCATTACCGAATGAAGTATTGGGAGAGAGTGGAGAGAGCTAGGATAACACACATATATTTTAGCAAATCATGCTAAAAGCCATGCATCATCAAATGAGCTGTACGTTATCCTACATTAAAACCAACCATTCATTCTTTAATCAAAAGAATGCAAAGAGGGCTGCACAAAACGTTAATGGACAGCCACCTCTCTTCATTCACTTCATTCTTTAATAAAAAAGAATGCAAAGTTAATGGATTAATGGACAACCATTAACCTTTTAATGATGAAGAGCATTACTTCATTTTTTAATCAAAAGAATACTAAAAAAGCTGCATGTGCATTTAGTAATTCAACGATAAATGTGTTGCTATCCATTTAGCTACAAAACCAAAATCTACATTATTGTAGAATTCAGTTTTTTCCTCCATTTTACTTTAAAACAATTGTTTCAATTCAATTAATCTAATTAATCAATTCAAACCAAAATTCAACTCAATATTAAATGTTCCTTTAGGCTTATAATTAACAAATAATTAGTGTAAGCCCAACATTTAATTATAGGCTTAAAACCTAATTTAATTAACTCTTAATTAAATGGTTTCGGTCTTATTAGCCCGAATCCAATTCGTCCATTTCTCTCCTTTCTGTCTCATTTTCTATCCGGCAACCTCCATTTATTTTTCTTACTTTCATCGCTAACCTTCCTAGAAGCTAAGTGGGGAATCTAATTGGACTTAAATAATTCAAGCTCCAATAAGCCTGGAATTAGTTTAATCTCATTAGAATTAATTCTGACTTATTAATCAAATGTCATTCCACTAAAGACAATTGGTTGAACTCTTGAATTACTTAAAATTATGAGAAAACGTGTTTCAAAATAATTAATTTGATGTTCAATCGCAAACTCTATTATGAACCATATTATAGCCATCCGAATAATAAATGGTAAAATTACCATTTTGACCTTATGTTGGTTTTTCCTTCTAGATCTCCTGTTTTACTCTACATGATGATTAACACACAAGATCTAATCTTAGTGTTAAGACTTAATGAGTAGCTAGTCCATCAAAACTACTGGCGCTAGTTTAATTACCAGTCTTTGTAAAATATCTAGAAGTGATGATATCACTATAAACTCTTTATTTGAGTGAATGCTCCCTGATGCATGTTTTAATTAATAATTCCAACATATGGACACTGGATTGATACCCTGTAAAAATCCATTTTGATTATATCAAGAATTATAATGAAACACACGAGTTCACCACTCATTAAGATTGTGGTTCGTAATCAACGAATGTTAAAGTGTATATTTTAAGATTAAAGTAATGACCTGTTTTATTCTTTAAAACATACGCGATTCCAGATTCATTTAATAGTGTCATTACCGATAGTCAATTACTATCATGATTTGAAACTCATCATTCCCTTGAAGTAAACTCCTTTACTTACAAGGAGGTCAATCGCAACATTATAGTCTAAACCATAATTAAGCCATCAACATGATTATTCGATTGTGAATCAATTAATTTCAATTATAATAATATACATATTTCTCATACATCTCTATGAATATGTATATTAGTTATAAAAGAACCTTTGGTACCTTATGACTAGTTATATTATGCTCAGACAAAGAAAACCAAACTCTTTTGTTTTATTAATAATAAATATTTTCATTACAATATTGTAACTGGAAGAAAATTAAGTTATATGTAAATACACTTGCGTTTTAGGGCACCATATTTACTTAACCCTAACATTTTGTACCTATTTTAACAAAGATCAATTTGACTGTTTCTTGTTTAAATAAAGCTGGTTTCCATTTGAATTTCAATAGCAATGGTTATTCTATTAGTTTGAATGGAATGCTTTATGGTACTGGTACATTATACAATGGAATTTACATATTAGATATATCGCATCCAATTATGAATGTCAATGAAACGAAAAGACATAAACGAGATAATTTAAAGTCAACTTACTTATGACATTGTTGCCTTAGCCATATAAATAAGAGACACTTAGCTAAGCTCCATGAGAGTAGTAGTTTAGGGTCATTTGATTATGAATCATATGACATGTGTGAATCTTGTTTATTAGGCAAGATGACTAAGTTACCCTTTAAAGGGAAAAGGTGAACGAGCAACTGGAGTATTAGACCTAATACATTCAGATGTATGTGGTCCGATATCCATCCATGCCAAAAGTGGTTTTCTTTACTTCATTACCTTTATTGATGACTATTCTCGATATGGGTATCTGTATCTGATGAGATACAAATCTAATGCATTTGAAAAGTTCAAACAATTCAGAAATGAAGTAGAAAAGCAACTTAGGAAAGGACACTATGATTCGATTGAGGTGGTGAATACGTAAACCAAGAATTTTTAGATTATCTCAGAGATAATGGGATTTTATCTCAATGGACTCCACCTTACACACCACAACACAATGGTGTGGCTGAAAAGAGAAACCGAACCTTCTTGAACATGGTATGATCGATGATGGGCTTTGCAAATTTACCAAAATCCTTTTGGGGGTATGCACTCGAGACAGCTATTTATTTGCTAAACAGATTTCCATCAAAGGCAGTTGATGTTACTCCATATAAGGTGTGGACTAAAAAAAAACCTTATCTTTTTCATTTGAAATTTTGGGGTTGTCCTGCTGATGTGAAGCGAATATAGTCAGATAAGCTTGATGCGAAGTCTGACAAGTGTTTGTTCATAGGATATCTTAAAGAAACAATGGGATATCAATTTTACCACGCTGAGGAACATAAAGTGATTGTTTCAAAGCATGCTGTCTTCTTAGAGAAAGAGTTCTTTTTAAAAGAAGACAGCGGGAGCAAAATTTAACTTGAAGAAGTTCAAGATGCTCGAACAGACCTGGATCAACTACTTGAACGTAAGACTGTGACTCATACAGATGAAGAAACAGTTCAACTTCTTTAACACAGAAAGTTTGTAGGTCACGTAGGATACGCTCTGCTCTTGAGAGATATAGATTTCTCGTGATTGAACATAATAACGTATTGCTCATAAAAGATAATGAGCCTACTACCTATGAAGAGGTTCTGAAGAATTCAGAGTCTGAGAAATGGCTTAGCGTCATGAAAGCATAAATGGATTCTATGTATGAAAACCAAGTATGGACTTAGGTTGAGATACCCTGGAACATCCCATCACCGATGGGGAGGTTAGAATAGTATTTTTGAGTGGTCAATGGGCATTTAGAAATGCCTTTCCATGTTCATGCATAATCTAGCATCCGCATACATGTGAATAGTGAATTTTGCACCTGAAAAA
>JAOQMS010000002.1:13019964-13035379 GCA_027563885.1 Erythroxylum longipes
CTGAACCGTAAGCAACGAGGAGAAATGAAAGCGCAAGGGGAGGGGAGAGGAGGGGGGTCAGGCGCAACTTATAGCCACGCGATTACCGACGGAACACAACATTCTGTCGGTAATTTAGGATTACAGAATACGAGGCTGCTGACAGTTACCGACGGACAAGAACATTCCGTCGATAAAAGGGCAGTATACGACGACATTTTCCAACAGAAAAAACTCTTTCGTCGCAAAAAGGGCGGCATTTATGTTGCATTGGAAACTCAAATACCGACGGATAAATTATTCTGTCGAAAAACTAGGTTTTGCTGTCGACATTTTCCGACGGCGAGATAATCTGCCGTCGGTATCGTCCGGTAATATTACCGACGGCATGTCTATACCGTCGATACAATTTGTTCGTAAAACATTTACCGACGGACAACAAGCGTACCGTCGGTACAAGTGCAGAAATTTTATTAGAGCAGAAACACAAATACCGACGAAAAATCTGTTCCGTCGGAAAAATATGCCGAAATTTACCGACGGTAAGATATTTTCCGTCAGTAAACTTTGTTCATAAAATATTTGCCGACGGTATACGTGGCGTCCGTCGGTAAAATTACCGACCGAAAAGCTTTGCCGTCGATATATCGTCCCTCCTTAGCGACGGTATGTTATACCTTCGGTAACTGAAATTGCTAAATACCGACGGTTTGTATACCGTCGGTAAATGGCGAAGCAATTAAATTGCGGGAACGATTCCTGCATTTTTTCCCGTCGCCGAGACTTTTTGCGTCGCTATTTTCTGTCGGAGATTTTTGCGAGAAAGTTTTCCGACAGTATTGCCGACGGATATCATGTCCGTCGGTAAAACATTCTATTTGCCGATGGATTATAGACTTTCCGTCGGTAATATTCCGATGCTATTATGCAATTTTCTTGTAGTGATAGAAACTATGTTTATTCTTCTTTTGAAAGTATTAAACTCTATGACTAGACTGTGAGCCATATACGAAAGCATGACGCTTATTCTTATAATGAGCCTCAATGGATGTGGCATATGCATGCATATGCATAAATGTGAATGCTCCATACTTATTTTTCATATTAGACAATGATTATTCACTATGCAAATATTTTCCTTTGACAAACGTGAATTAGGCTTCACTTATATAATTGTATCTTATTTCATGCATAATATTTACACCTTCTTAGACTCTTAAAATAGTTTCTAATGTTTCACTCCCTTTGGTGAACTTAAATAATGGTTCTTTGAGAACATTTATTGCCTCTTTTAATGTCTCATTTTCATGTTTTAATATGTTTAATGTATCCTTATCAATCACTTTCTTATATGCCTCAATATTATGCAATTCATTTATCATCTTCTCATTCTCATTCTCATTCCTGCTTGCATCTAACTATTTTTGGATTTGCTTAAGTTTAAAATATAACTTCTTGTTTTTCATACTTATGATCTCTGAGCCTTCAACTAGTTCATCATATATTAAATTGCTACTAATATCATAAGAATTAGAGTTCGATGTTATCTAATTATCATTCTCAACTATGAGGCATATTTAGGCTATCTCTCCTTCTAAGTACTCACTTAATATTTGTTTGAATCGTCCCAAATTGATGCTTTGAGATCTTTCATTCTCTTATTATCCTTATTTTTCTTTTTTTTCATTTCTTATATAATTTTATTGGTTTTAAGGAGAGGACATTGAAACTTTATGTCTTTGGGTTACTTATATTCAAATTAGATAATATTGGAAATTTTACATTTTAAATTTACATTTTGAATCAATCTTATTTTCTTTGAAGCCTTTTTTTGTGAAGTTTTTCTTTAAAAACTTCTTGAGCTTCTTGGTGAAATATTCATGATCACTCGTTTATTCTTCTTCACTTAATTCTTCCTTTAATATTTTGAAAGTTAAGTCCATTTTCTTTGCAAGTCTCTTCTTACGATTTTTGAAGTTTCAATAAGCTTCACTAATGGTAGTAATGTCAAATCTTTAGTTTCTTGAATAAAACTCTCTTATTATTTCAACATTAGTATAGGTATTTCCAAGATCTTTAAGAGCAATAATAATATCAATGAACCTTGTATACATGCTAGAAATACTTTCATTAAGCTTCATTTGAAAAGTTCATATTAACATGTCCACTTTTCTCTCCTTAACTTGATTTGTGCCCTTATATTCAAAGAAATTAATCTCTTATCTTAAAGTTCTCGTTCTTCCTTTAATTTAGGAACCTTTTTGTTATCAACTATTTTCATAAGTATAAATAGCTTGTTTGAAATTCTATCCCTAAGGGTTATACTTTCAGTCTTAAGAAAAATTTCATCCTAGTTTTCTAATATAGTTAATCATTTCTATTAAATAAAGGTGTTCTACCAATATTTTGTCCCTCTTGGTTTGACGATGATATGATCTTTACTATAGGATTTTATTTGAAATGTAGCTTAACAAATCTGCTTTGATACTATCTGGTAATCCCTAATGGCACCTAAAATATGGGTGAACTGGGTATTGATAAATTTTTATAAAATATTTACTAACTTATTGTGTTAATGAGAACAAATTATAAAAGAAAAAATATGATATAAAGTAATAGAAGTTTTTATAACACACTTAAGCAATAATATAAAAAAGTGTAAGAGAAGAGCAATGCAAACCGATTTATGGTGGTTCAACAAATACCCCAGGCTTCCATCCACTTATAAGACTCTTCTTAAAATTCTACTATAACTCTACTTTCAAGAGAAGAATAACCTTTTGTACAATATTTTCTCAATAAAGAACAACCTTTTTACAATCTTTCTCTAAGGTGAAAGGAACCTCAATATCATTTGGAACACACTAGGTACAATATACAAAACCCCAAACAAAAGCTTTAACATAAATATGAGACAATGATGCTCAAATACTTTGATAAGTGTATAAGACACTCAAATACTTTAACATAAAATAATTAATGAGAAAATATACATTGATAGGCTTTTGGGACCTTACAACTTGCTAAAGCCAAAAATTAACCGTTACAATGGCTAGTTACGGAGTATTGGTCAATTAGTATAGCACATCAATCAATTAGTCTAGCACATTAGCTGATCAATGTGCATTAAATATATAAATTTACTAGCCATTGAGATATTGGTTGAATAGTAGGACATATTGGTTGACCAATGCGTCCTTAGAGAAACATTAGTTGACCATATCATTATATTTAACTTCTAGGGGACAAATTGGTCGATCAATGTGTTAACAAACTCACATGTTACATATTTAAGTTATATTAATTGACCACTAACATACATCAGTCAACCAATTCTTCCAAAAACATGATTTAACAACTTTAAATGCTCAGACTTAATTTGTTTAATGCTATTATAATTAAAAACAACTTCTAAAATGCTTTTAAAGGAACATTTGAAATATCAAAAGGCTTTTCTCTTAAGGGCAAAAGTTTCAATACCACTTGATAAATAAAAAAACTCATGTAATAAAATAAGATAAAATATTTAAGTATGATAAGCCTTTAAGATTACTACAGTAACAAAGTAAGATTACAATAACAATATAATTAGTAGTCAATCTGATTATCCTCATATCGAGTACCATCATTATTATGTGCTTTATATATGTAATTGCCCTTGTCCCTAAGCTAAACATTAGGGACTTAGGCCAAAACTCGATAGTTTTCCTGAAGAACTGCTTTAAAATAATTTTACTAAAAAAGAGATGTATGTTGATATGTTAATGTGTAAAGAAGCATAAATCCTAAAGGACTTGATACAACAAAATCTACTAGTAGTCTGGATCTGAGCCCGAGCAACTACTAGCATGACTCCTAAGTGAGTGAAAAACTTTGATGTGCATAACATGTCTGAAATACTTAATTTACTTGCAAATGTTTTGGCCTATGGTAATAACCTCGATACAGAAAGTAAAATGTTAAGAGAACGTTTGCAAATGTCATATGAAGAAAAGATGAAGCTTCCTCCATGGGAAGGTGTTGAGTTTGAGACACTTCCAAATAATGGGTTTCATCTAGTCCTTATCAATTCAGTTGTCTCTTAATTCCCTTAATATTATTTGGCTGGCAATTTTTTATTTTATATATAAATGCTGACTTGAAAACATAAACAGGATTTTAACACAACTCCTGATTAATGCATTGAACGTTTTCTTCGATTTGGACGGAGCTGGGCACTTTTAATCGAAACTGTTAACAGTTATAATCAAGATGCGGCTTTTCGTAGATTAATAGGTGCAATTTGTTGGAAGTGGAATACATAGATGTTGAAAAGCTCACGCCTAGCTAACCAACTTTAATCAATTTATTAATTGTGTATGATATACAATATAATATATACATAATATAATCAATTTATTAATCAATCCAACCAGGTCCGTTCTTAATTTGTTTTATAGGCTTAAGGTAAAGTAGTAAAAAGACCTATTTTGTCTCTTTTTATTTTTTAGAAGTGTCAAAAGTGGATTCTCTTAAAAGAACAAAATGAGACAAAATAAGAGCTGGTCAAGAGTAGGTCCTGAATAGATGCCCACGCCTAAATCCAATGCTTCAAACATATATAATTTGTCTTTTTCCTTCAAATTAAGCATTTGCCTACAGATATTTGTATCGTTCCAAGTGACAGTTTGTCAGAAATAACCAGAGACAGAGTTATGCGGTTTTAAATGGTAGGCAGTATTATATTGGTGATTAACATGCATTAATCTTTACTAATTAATACAAATTAAGAAATTTTATGAGTACGAGACATCCCTCAAATTTCATGTGAATTTTCCACTTACGACACAGCACATATGTTTAATATAATTAGTAAACCTATATCTAAACTTGGTTAGAACCAGCAATGTTTTCATTTATATATGTTTCAGCTAAGACCATAAGATAGTTGGACTTCTATTAATTCATTCATATATCATTTCTGGTGAATACGTTACAGGAGAAAATGAAAAAGAAAGTGAGTCGATCTTCGCATAAGATATTTAAGCATGAGAAGATTCGAGTCAGCAGCTGTTTGATAAATGTCTTACGTCCCCAGGTGTACATCACCGACAGTTCAAGCTTCAAGAAGCTTGTTCAAGAGCTCACCGGCAACGGAAGCACAGAAGTCGACCACATCATCTCTCCCCCAGTTTCTGGTAGTAGTAGTAGTACTACATATGATCATGATCATGATCATCAGCAACCTGCAGAACCTGAAAGTTTTTGCTTTGATAATCACATGATTGCGGCTGCAGATTCTGCCTCGGTCGACGTTAGCCATCATCAAGGAGACAAAAATAATCTGTTGATAGCATACAAGAACTTGGAGTCGTGGCTTTTGGATTGTGAAGACACTTGTTCCTTCTATAACATTGTTGGTTCATCAAAAACATGCCTTTGATTGTCCAAAACTTAACCAGTAAGCAAATTCCTTCCGTACTAACGTACATGCATACATATTCATTATTTCCATTCAGATTGGTTATATGATTACCATGCCGGTTCCTGTATACTAATATTTTATGGAATTTAGGATTCATACTGTTGAAATTAGTTCAAGCGAGAAGTCTTGAGGATTCAATTATGTATTATTCATATTCTATATATTTTTTATCAGTTGAAATAATGAATAATAATTAATATTTCATTGGTTTTGCATGGAACAGTGTAGGCAAGCAAGCATACATTAATCTTGATGTTGCGTTTATCAGTTGAGATGAATTGCAGAAAATATATTATTGATACGGTGTTCTCTGTAGAAAAAACTGCAGCGAACAAGTCACTAATCTTCATTTCAATTAATTCACAGCCACACAGATAACCAACCTTGATTACAATCCGACCTTCTCTCTTCCGTCTTCTTTTACTCAAGCCTCTTGTAGAGTGGAGAAGCACTAAACCTGATGATTCTTTGAAGTTTTGGGAGTCAAAAGTTGATCAAGCTAGCCTATACATAGCTAGTAGAAATAGACTGGCCACTGAACCTAGTGGACGCCCAAAATGAAGTTTCTTTCCAATCTCTCGATAAATAGAACATGATTTTATAATACCATTGCCTTGCCACAATTTGTTGCCTCGTACAAAATTATCATTAAAGTGAAATCAAACGTTGGAACAAACAAACTAGTACTCGCCCATGGGCATTCACAACATGCATTTCAATGTCAAATCATTTTGCTCATAGACGTCATCATATAGGGCCAAAGGTAAATATTTTATACGAGTAGCTGCCTATAGATATTGGGATAGATCTTCCTGGTTCTCCAAATCCCAAATCACCACTCTTCCATCTAATCCTGTAGCCATCAAGAATGTTCATATACAGTATCAAGACAAGCCTCATACTTAAATGAACCAGAAACCAAAGTACTTCATGCTTAAACGTCCAATTTGGTTAAACTTACCTGATGTGCTGAAGCGCCTTATTCTAGAACTCCCGCCCTCCTTAAGAGGAACAATGCAACTACAGTTCCAAACAGAACATTGAATTACACATTCACCTCATCATGTTTAAAACACTCAAACCTTGTTCTAACCTAATGCCCACCCAATTTACATTCCATGTGCTAAATGATGAGAAATGAACATGAAGATTAGAGTAGACAAGAAAAATATGAAGATTGAGCTACCAGAATGTGGATTATAAGAATAATTAATAATGGCATGAAATAGATGACAACAGCTTACGTTATACAATTTTCATGAAAACCTCCACGTGATCTTGAAGGTTCAAGAGCATCATTGCTTGCTCCAAGCTTTGATTGACCATAAAACTTTCCAAATGCTCCAGAAATCTGTTAAAACACAGTGAAAAAGTCACTTCAGGGACAAAAATAAACCACAAAATTAATAAAGAATCCTTTGTAAGCTTCGAGGTCAAGATTCTTTTCATCATGTCATACTGACTCCTCGTACCAAATTAGACAGGATGAGCAAAACTGATTTTTCTTATTTTCCTAAAAGCTAGTGTTTGTAAACACAACAGTAGCATTTTATGCTAGATTCAACTGTAGCACCGTTATAATATTCTACAATTTTGCTTGGAGCATAAAACAATCCCCATTACAATGCACTGAACCCATAAAATGGAGAATTCCATGTAGAATTGAAGTATTTCAAGAATGAGGCTAGATTCACCTATTTTAGTCAAATACCTGTGAGCCATGTTTTGAACCTGAAAAGGAAGACCTTCTTTCTCCAAGATACTTGATGAAGCTCCTACATGAATTTTAAAAAGAAACCACAATGAAAATGACAGATCGCTTTTACGAAATTGCCGGTGAACTGCTGATCACTCAAACAAACCAGTCAATTTGTGCATTTAGGGTATGAAAAATGTTGCAATTTAAGATTATGGAAATTATTTCCACACATAAAGCAATATTCAACTTCTGAAAAGCCCTCAAAATTTTCTCCAAGATCTTATATACCATATTCCTCTTTCATCTGCAGCAAAAACCATGGGGCTGCAGTCAAATCCAACGCCAATGACCATCTTCTCAGAAACAAATAACACCTGAGAGTGAATATGATAAATATGCACTCTAGTTAGTGTCGGAGTTACATAAGCATTAAAGAAATAGTAAGAACTTCAAAGATAAAACAAGAGTGGATGCTGACCCACATCACGAAGAGGTAAATCACGAAATGTGACATTTTGGGCCAATGGAGTTGGGCCAACATCATCAACAAAGTATATCATAGAATTGTGACCTGTAAATTTACAAAATAAATCACAACAAATCAACTACCATATATATGACTTTGATGTTAATACCATAAGAGATACAAACTGGCAATCATGAGTTAAAGAGTACTATGAGTGGCTGCATAAACATTTGAGTTTAATGCTGAATTATGATGAAAAGAAAAAAAGAGAATGAATAAATTGAAATTATATAGCACCCCATTACTAGCATTTAGTGACAAAAGCTTACGATCGATTAAATGATAGAAACACTTCTCACCTGCATAAGCTAAGGTATTGCCACTTGGTGACCACTTCACACCAAATGCCCAGGAAATTGAAAGATCAAGCTGAACAATTTGCTGTTCACAAGATTATGTGGCCATATCATTAAGGCTGATAGAGGTCGTATATATACTATGGCCGGTAGAGAAAAAGTGTTAACGAGAAGAAAGAAACTCCATAGTCAAAACCATGATCTTAACAAATGTAAGATTGAAAAGACAATCATTTAAAGTTTAATTTATGCAGCATTAACCAACATCTGACTGCCATAGGACAGGCATGCATCAAAATTCAGTTACTCAAATGTGGTTTATTCCTAATTTTACAAGGTGAACAACACAAAATCAGGACTTCTGCGGTTGAATCAAACCTCTCCAAATCTTGAGTCTGAAGAAGAGCCTGCTTTTGAATCCCTGAATCGTTAGCAATAGAGAGCATTGTTTAGATCCAGGAGACAAAAATAGAAGAAAAAAAGTAATAAAGAATACCTCGTATCAACCCCTTTAATAAATGTGGAAAACACTCTACATTTTCCATCAGTTGATGTTGTTGCAAGAAGAATCTGTAAATTATAGACAGACAATAAGTCCGAAACTGAGCTGCTTCTTGCATCTCAAAAATATCAACAGTTAAACTTCAAGTGAAACATAATTTCCTCTGTTCTATTAAACTGTCCTTCTTGATTCTGTTCCTAACTATATCTTTCTCCACTTAGTTCTTCAACCATTCCTCTGTTTCTCTCTTAATCTTACTTGTTTCTCACTCAGCCTCTCTCAATTCCTCAGTTTCTTCCTCTAATCTGCTACTATAATGTATATGTCCTACATCACCAAAATAGGAAGGCTAAACAATAAAATTTAGGATAATATTTAGGTCTTGTGTTATCCTCTGAAACATATCAAAGTTTCTCAATAATACAGTTTATGATACTCCTGATAAGTTTCACCAACTTTGGGAATAATCTCATTTGACTAGTAATAGGCACTCAATCTCTGCCAGTCCCTTTTGCTGGCAGCAAGGAGATTAACCAACTATGTTTTAGACTAAATATTACTTCCCACATTTCCTTGCATCAATCCTCACAGAACCAGTAAAGGCATTGGCTGCAACCTGATAAGATGCCATTATCACCCAAAAGTAGTCCATTGCTAATCACTGCTTATACTATCTGTTTATTACCCCAGCTATTACTTCGCCATAATGCAATCACTACCCTGAATCTTTCAACGAATGAGATAAAAAAACATTTCATGCCGCTGCAGAAAACGAAATTTAATCAATGAGGAATATAATTACAGACATTATTAGGATGCCATGCGACACTTGTCACTGACGATTCATGTTTTTTCCTGATAAGTTTACTGACCCACCTGTAGAAGGAAATAGTATACAAATTAGCTGAAACAATCAAAAACTTCCCATGGTAAAAATAGACCTTAACATTCTAAACATGGAGACACTTGATTTGCATGAAAACTTGAAGAAACTGCAGAAAGAGTATTATGATGAAAATGACCAACCTAATAACAGATTGTTTCCACATAAATGGTAAGTTCCTTGATAAATTGTGAATCGTCTTCTTTAACAGTATCAAATGAATTGTTAATTTAAAAATTCAAAGTTAACAGTTCTCTCAGAAATTAATAGGCAAAAAATGAACACTATCAATTTGGCTTTTGAAAAACTAATGCAGTTTCTCAGGCATCAAAATTTCCTAAAATCTAGCTAGCATCAACAATTTAGAGGATCCATAATTGTGGATGATTACCAGTTGTTGTCTTGCTCGTAATAGCATATACAGACAGTTTTAGCTCCACTTCCAACAGCAAATTTGTTCTCTGGGAATAGAATCATATACAAAATCGAATTATTTTGCATTTTTGCAGTCAAATCTCCAATAAATTTGTTATAACAACAGAAGCAGAAAACATCCCACAAACAGATGGCACACAAGTGAGCATCATATTCTAACTACCTATACATCCTCGACAGCTCTTAGAGTAAGAAGAAAGAAACCCTCAAAACAAGATTCAGCTTTTGATAGTTTTTGTACAAATTCATAAGTAGCCACCAAATAAAGTCAAAACCATGAGCATTATAGCATAAATCAAGTTCTAAAGTCGTATAAAAGAAACCAGTGAGAGAAGTTGAAACTTGCAGTACGTATTCGCAGTGGATACCCATGGTTATTGTTTTCAATACTGAAATCAGTAAATGGTTAAAGTCTCTGGATAAAATGAGGGGAGTAAAAAATTTTAAAAAATAAAAAGTAACCGTAGTGTATTAAAACAAGATGCGGTTCATCACCTTTTGGACTCCACTGCACGCAAAGGGCAGCGCGGTTCAGCCTGAGAATAACAAGGGTTGGTACCCACTCTGACCCTTCTTGGTTCCAAACGTATCTTGTAAGAAAACAACAAAATTATTAAGGTATTCAACCAACTTCGGACAAAAGCTTTCATTTTTGTACAGCAAAATTGTGAAGAACAAAAAAGCTTGGAAAATGATTAGGGTACTCACGAATTCCTATCATGAGAAGCGGTAACAATTCTGTTGGTTCTTAAACTCCAATCTATCCCAGATACAAGTTGATCATGCTACGTGATATGAAAGGTCTAGAGAAATTAGACGTGCTGAAGTCAAATGAGAAAGAAAGAAAGAAACTCTTTTTAAAATTAAATCCAGACCTTCTGCAAAACATGAAGCTTTTCCCAGTTGTTGCGATCAGGAGATAATTTATAGATGTGAACCTCATTGTTATTGGGACAAAGCGCAATCACTGCACTCAAAGAAACAATAGAATAATTAGATTTCGTTGAGAAAAGGAATAAGAAATCAAGAGAAAAGAAGGATTAATTCTACTAACTAGAGTGATCACGACTCCAAGCGTGGCAAGTGATGCACTGTGCCAACTGATGAACTGAGATTTCTTGTGCGGCCATTCTTTGGGATTCGATTCGATTTGATTTTGATCTCAAACTAATACTCTTAAAGTATACATCTTTAGAATGAAGGAAGAAGAAAGTGACGAGCAAAAGCTAGGAAGTGGATAGCACTATATATATATATATATAGAATTTATGGATAATAATTCAAATTTTCAATCTATTTAACCCGTTAAATTGTAACTTTGAATTGATCAATTTTTTAGTTTAGTTTTCAACTTTTTGATTTAATTTATTTTAATAATTTTTATTGTTAAAAATTAATTAATTCATTAATTAATTAGTTAATTTTTATAAATTAATAAGTTCTTATAAACTAAAATTAATTAATTAATTTTTATTTAACAATCTTTTTTAATTAAAATTTAACTTTTTGATTGATAATTACAATTTTTTTCAATCATATTTCAAATTTTTAAATTTTATTTAATCTTTAGATAATTTTATAGTATTATAATACTAGTTAAATCTTTTAAACTTTAAATATCTTATTTTACTGGTCTGATTTTTTAAAAATTGATTATAATATTATTGTGTTTATTGCAATGAACTTAGTTGAGCCAAGTAGCTAGGTATCTTCTTCCTATCGTAGTAATAATAACAATAATAATAATTATTATTAAAAGAATGAAAAATGATGCTAATTCATCGTATATAGTATTTTTAGTAATTTTGGCATTTTAGTATAATTTACATAATTCTTGAATTTTTGTACAATTTTCAAGAGAATTTCAAGTTTATTAAAGAGTTTTCAAAGTATAAGTCAGAGTTGTCAAAGCATAAATCAAGCATTAGCAAGTTGTTAAGTTGTATATAAATACAAGGTCAATAAGAAATGATAATAACTGTAACACTTAGAGATATCAATAGGTCAGGTCGGGGCGAGCTAAGTTGGGGCAGGGCTTAATCATTTAGGATTACGAGAAATGATAATAACTATAACCCTTAACTCAGGCCCGGTTCGACCCAACTACAGGTTGATCGGCCTGTGGCTTGGGCTATGGCCCGACAAGGGGGCCAGGCCAACTAGCCCTCTATTTGTTAAAAGAAAAACTTCCAAAAAAACGACGTCATTTTGGAAGTAACAGTCAGACACGAGCTGGCCTATGGCTCCTTCGACTTTGGACTGTGGCTCGGCCCGGCCGACCATAGTAGGCCTGACTTCGACCAGTGACCTGATTGGCCAAAATCGGGCTGGGCGGGCCGGTCTCTTTTTGACATCTCTAATAACACTTTTCCCTCCATTAGTCCCTTTCTCTCTCTCTCTCTCTCTTCGCATGTTTTTCTCTAGAATCCTAATTAAGCTGTGAGATGTCAAAACCTCGAACTCCTTTTTCTTATTTTCATGGTGAGCTTTTCCTTCGGTATCATTGGTCTCAGGGCCTAGTAGATTCCTTTCTCTTTCTTCTTTAAATTCCTTTTTAATCAAACTGGTAAAAAAAAAAAAGACAATGAACTCAAACATTATGAAAGTACAATTGAGAGTGCTCAAACAAGAAATTAGGCAAGAATTTCAGCAACAATTAAAGGTTAGATTAAAGGCCCAGAATTGTTCATTACTATAGCGATTCTCTTAATTTATGCAAAAGATGGATGTAATTACAAATAACAATGACAGCCATGGCGAGAATTCCTCTCTTACAAATCCTGTGCAAGAACCTTTCCAGAACATACCTACCCACATGGTAATATTCCTTTCAATAAATCTTCAATTCAGTTTTTACCGAAATTAGAGTTTCCTAGTTTTAATGGGAGTAATCCCCAAATTTGGGTATAAAAGTTTGCATGTTATTTTACTCTCTACAGGATTCTTGATGATAAAAACTTGACTCAGCTTCAATCCATTTAGTGAGTAAAGCTACTACTTGGTTTGGTAGTTAAATTCTAGCCTGAATTTGTAAAAGATATGAATGCTCGACCTAAGGATAAAATGGATAGTAAAACTATTGAAATATTTAATAAGTTGTTGCAAAAAGAGTCTTTGGAAGATTATATGATGAGTTTAAAGGCCTTAATCTCAATTATTACAAAGAAGTCTTAGAATGTCGGCTAATTATTTTATGGATAGTTTCAATGGTCGATTAAAACCAACCCTCAAACCGTTTGTCAAAGCCTTTAACCCAATAGCTTTGGTTGCTGCAATTGAATAAGCCATCTTACAAAAAGAAACTATTTCAACCCTTAAAATTTCATCCAAACAATACCTTAACGCTATTGATAACCACCATAGAATCACTCAAACACAACTATACTCAAACATAAAATCATTTTTACCCATTCCACCTTCATCTCTCAAAATAAGTCCATATCAAAAAAACAATTAAAGCCATTACCCTACCTCAAACCTACAAGTTCTTATCAGCAATATATGCTAAAGGGGTATAAAGGTGTTAATAGGAAGACCCAATTATTCTTTGTAGAAGTTGGTTTAGATGATAAAGAGGGGTATGATTCATCTGTTGAGATTGGGGAGTCTGATGAAAATATGGTTGTAGGGTATGAAGTGAGTAATTATGATATTGTAATCTTAGTAAATGCATTCAATAGGAATAAGAGATATGTCTCTGTGAGAGTCACTAGTTATGTAGGCAAGAAAGCTTAGCAAATCTTAATAAACTCGGGTAGTATTCACAACTTTTTGGATTTATCTTTGGCCAAAAAATTAAGGTATAAGCTTGAACCTTTTACACCCTAACCAGTTAATATAGCAGATGAGGCTTAACTTCTTTGTAAATATATTTGGAGAAACTTCAATTGGAGATTACAAAAAATTGAGTCTATTATAAATGTATTATTGCTTTCTTTAGGAAGATGTGATATGGTGTTGTGAATTTAGTAGTTGGGCACTCTTAGAGATATTAATTGGAACTTTAATAAGCTAGTTATGTAGTTCAATTTCAAAGGGCAGCAACATGTTCTAAGGGATATATAGGTAAGAGATTTATCACTTATAGAAGGAACCACAAGGTAATTTAAGAACATAACTTAACTATGCTTATTACAGTTCATTCCTTATGAGTTGGAATTTGAAGACTCAGAAATATAACGTTATTTTATAGAAGTTAATGATATACCAACAACCCTACATAATGTACTTTAGTAGTTTGGTGAGTTGTTTGAAGAGTCTACAGAACTACCATTTAGTATAAGTACACTTAATTATATAATTTCTTTAGTATAAGGAGCAACCCAAGTTAATGTGGGACCTTATAGGTGTCCTTTGAAACAAAGGGTTATAATTGAACAACAAATGTAAGAGATGCTTGATAAAGGCATAATTAATCCAAGTGCTAGCCTTTTTGCTTCCCCTGTGGTATTGGTAAGTAAGAAAGATGGCTCTTAGTGCTTGTGTGTCGATTACAGAGCTTTGAATAAACAAACTATTAAAGATAAGTTTCTAATCCTAGTTGTTGATCAATTGATTGATGAGCTGGCTTTACTATGTTTAGTAAGATTTATCTATGGTTAAGTGACGTGAGCAGGAGCACGGATCGCCATAGAGTTGGCGTAAATGATAGAGGCAAGGGAGGAGAGCTAGCTTTGCAAGTTGAGCACATGACCAGAGCTAGGGCCAAGAGACTTAAGGAGGCTCTCTATGCGTATGTGGGCTATCTTTTAGGGAGGATGGAACAATTCAAGCCTATTGGAGGAGAGCTTTATAGATTCCAGCTCAAATTGATCCATCTAACTCAAATTGAAGACTTGAAGATTGGGAATAATTTTAGTCCCCCACTTAAGCCCATGAATTAGACCTTTTTAATTATTTTAAGTTAAGACACCTTTTTTGGTCTAACCCATGTTAAAGCCCGAGTACTTCTTATTAAGCCTAGGTATAATAGGTTTATTAGGGTTAGCGTAGTGGGATTAACTATTATTTTCTAGATTGTGCTGCCCACCATAGTGAGATTTATTCCTCTTGTTCTTGTTTCAACACGAATCAATAATTCACTTATCAATTTTCCCAAATTGTGGCGTGTTTGTTTGATTCAACCTTCTTGGTTTTAGTTCCGATCATTTAGGTTGCTCAAATCATGTATTCGTGAGGTCTAGTAGGGATTGAACCTTATGTACCCTCTTATTTTTTTGTTAAATTTCGAATCTTGTTCTTCCTTGTCCTTCCTTGCCGAAACTTCCAAACATCCACAAACCCATCAATCCGACGCCACCATCATTAACTTCCAAGGATTTTCAGACACTTCATCGAATCACCTCTGTGCTTGTGTCAATTGGTATCAAAGCATTAATGTGAGGTAAATTCTTATTTACTTCAAAGTAAAATTAGGGTTTGTTCGTCACCTTCATTTTATTTTATTCCTTCAAACCCATCGGCTTCAACCAAATCTAGGGTGTGAAAATTTCGGCCTATGGTTTCTTCTTCTCCTTATTTTGTCTTCTAAACCCGTTGCCTTACCGCTTGGCCTCGCCCCATTTATCTTTTTATTCAACCCTACTCAAAACTAATAATAGTTTTTGTTCTTCGTCAATTCTCGCCAAATAT
>JAOQMS010000002.1:13035479-13050526 GCA_027563885.1 Erythroxylum longipes
CTTCCTAATATTTTATATCCATACTTTCTATCATAAATAGATTATTTATAACTCAATCAAAATACAATTATTTTCAAAAACAAAATATTTATTATGCTTAATCTTTTTAGTTTTATTTGTATCTGTCTTAATTATGTCCTTTCTTCAAGCAATTTTTGCTTCACAAAATTGCCTGAAGCCTACGCTTTTTATAATCCAATAATGGATGTTATGCCAGTAATCCCTGTGCTCTTTTTTTCTATTAGCCTTTGTTTGGCAAGCTGCTGTAAGTTTTAGATAAGATCTTGAATACTATCCTTCTTTACTACTGTTCGAAAATAATACATGATTTTTTTATTTGAGAAAAAAAATTATAACACTTGATAAGATCAAATAAGTCTTATAGTATAAGGTATAAGCCCTCAATTCAAATATGGAAGTTATTCTACAGATGCAAGAAATCTCGATTATACCATTTTGAGATTCTGGATTTTTTTCCATTATATTGAAATAAATCGTAATCGTATTAGATTCAAGTCCCCCATAATATCAAATTATAGGTTTGAAAAAAAGTTTTGGCACCGAAAAACTCGACTTTTATTAATATTAAAAATGAATTTAGAAAATTCTTTTGTATTTCTAGAACTTATTTTATCTCTTGTATTCAACCTAAATCCAAAAAAAAGTAGAAAAAAATGAAAAAAAGGCATAACAAAAAAGGCAAAAAATTCCAAAAAAAATAAGGCAGAAAAATCTGGAAAAAAAAGCAAAAAAATCCAAAAAAAGGCAAAACAAAAAAAAATTGAAAAAAATCCTATTGATCGAATTGTTCAGTTACAATTGCTTACCTGTTATGAACTAGAATTGAGCACCTAGTGGCATAATTGTTAGATTCATATTGCAATTTATTTGAACATACACTTTACTTCTTTTTTGGTAGAAACTTAGTTTCGACTTATGACCTAAATTTCAGAGGAATTTGAGGGTAAGAGGCAAGAGTGTGTGAGTGCGATTGAGGGCAAAAACTGTGACTTGTGAAACACGAGGGGAGTAACTTTGACTTGAGTGAAACATGTGAGGGAGTGTTGTGAGGCTGTTTATTGTTAACATTTGTTTTGTACGAAGAAATTAGTCTATACAATGTCTCAGGAAGGAGGAGAACATGATGAGAGCCGAATTGGAGAGGTGAATGCTCTCACCTTGAGAGCCATTCATCAGTAGTTCGAGAGGCTCAATCTGACCTGTACTGAAATGAGGGAGACAATGGAGAGACAAGGTCAGCAGATTGCGGAGCTTAGATATGGAGGACGTGAGGAACCTCAAGCTCGATGTGCTACGTTTCTTTAGTAGGCACCTCCTTTTTGTTGACCGCCACCACCACAGTATGAGATTGAGGAAGACGAATTTGATAAGGAGGAGGAGGAGGAGTATGGGGAGCACATGCCTAGGAGGATTAGGAAAGGAGAATTGCTCAACAAGTGAGATGGAGACCTCAAATCCATCAAGATGCAAATTCTATCCTTCAAGGGTAGGAATGATGCTGAGGCTTACTTAGAGTGAGAGCGAAAAGTAGATTTGATTTTTGAGTGTCACAACTTCTCTTAAGAGAAAAAGGTAAAGCTTGCTGTTGTGGAGTTCACTGACTATGCATTAATACGATGGGATCAGTTGGTGACGTCTCGAAGGAGGAATGGAGAGCACCCCATCATTACTTGGGCAACAATGAAGGCGTGCATAAGGAAGCGATTTGTTTCTTCATATTATTACCAGGAGATGCATCAAAACCTCCAAGAACTCACACAGGGGTCTAAGTCAGTGGAGGACTACCTTAAGGAGATGGAGATAGCCATGATCCGAGCTAATATTGAGGAAGACCCAGAGGCTACTATGGCACATTTCTTGAGTGGGTTAAACCAGGAGATAGCCAATATGGTGGAGTTGCAATACTATATGGAGATTGAAGACATAGTGAACATGGCCATGAAAGTGGAGAGGCAACTCAAGGCTAGAGTGATAATAAGGGGTGGAACAAGTTCTAACCATAATTGGAACTCGAAATGAACCAAAAGGGAGGAGAGACCGAAGGAAAAAGGTGTCGACTTCGAGGAGACTCCAAAGAGGCCGAATGTAGGGTTTGAAACAAAAGGTACACCTAACACCCAAGCATCTTCTAGTAAACATTCTAGTGTTAAATGTTTTAAATGTTTGGGTTTAGGTCATATTGCATCCCGATGCCCTAATAAGAAAGTCATGGTCATAAGGGATAATGGGGTAATTGAGTCTGAGGATGATAATGAATGTGATCTCTTGCTATATGATGAAAATGATAGTGATGATGATTGCGTGAAGAGGGCTGCTATAGGAGAAGCACTTGTTTTTAGGAGGGTTTTAAGTGCTCGAGTAACGGAGGAGGCTTTATTATTTCATTCGAAGTGTTTAGTGGGAGGAAAAGTTTGTAATCTGATCATAGATGGGGGTAGTTGTGTGAATGTAGCTAGTATGACTATGGTGATTAAATTGAGGTTAACATGTAGGAAGCATCCTGAACCATACAAGTTACAATTGTTTAATGACAGTGGTGAGGTGAAAGTGACAAAGCAGGTGTTAGTGTCATTTTCAATGGGTAAATATGAGGATGAGGTACTTTATGATGTGGTACCTATACAGGCAGGTCATTTGTTGTTAGGGAGGCCATGACAATTTGATAGGCATGTAGAGCATCATGGGTACACCAATAGGTACTCCTTTAAATTCAATGGTAGAAATTTCATCTTGGTGCCATTGTCACTCCATGAGATCTACTTGGACCAGGTCAAAGCAATGAAAAGTGAGAAGGGTTCGGGTAGTGAGGTTTAAAAAAAGAAGAGGGAAAAGAGGTCTAAAAGAAAATTGAGATTGGCTCAATAGGGAGTGACTACATGAGTAAGGAAAAGAAAGTGGGATGTGCAGGAGAGAAAAGTGTAAAGAGAGGAAAGAAGAGTGAGAGAAAAAATAAGAAGGTGAACTTGTTTGCTAAGGGAAAAGATTTGAGGAGAGCATATGGAAAGAAAAGAGCACTTGTGGTGGTTAGATATAGGGAGTGTTTTATGGCAGATACTAACCCTGATTAAGATTTGCCAAGTGTTTTTAAATCTCTTTTGTAGAAATATAAAGATGTCTTCACTGAGGAAATACCTAAAGGGCTACCACCCTTATAGGGTATTAAGCATCAAATTGACTTCGTGCCTAGAGCTCAAATACCAAACCGACCAACCTATTGGAGCAATCCTGAGGAGACAAAGGAGCTTCAAAGGCAAGTGGATGAGCCATTAGAGAAGGGTCATATGAGGGAAAGCTTGAGTCTGTGTGTTGTTCTTGTCTTGTTGGTGCCAAAAAAGGATGGAACGTGGAGGATGTACGTAGATTGCAGAGCTGTGAACAAAATCACTGTAAAGTATAGATATCTTATTCATAGGTTAGACGACATGTTGGATGAATTGCATGGTGCGTTTATGTTCACAAAAATTGACTTCAAAAGTGGTTATCATCAAATTTGAATGCAACATAGGGATGAATGGAAAACTACTTTTAAAACTACGTATGGGTTGTATGAGTGGCTAGTGATGCCTTTTGGCTTAACTAACGCACCTAGCACCTTTATGAGGTTAATGAATCATGTTTTGCATGAATTTCTATGCAAATTTGTAGTTGTTTACTTTGATGATATTCTTATGTATAGCACTAATTTGGATGAGCATGTCATGCATGTGAGGCACGTTTTTGATGTGTTGAGAAAGGAGAAGTTATATGCAAATCTTAAAAAGTGTACATTTTGTATTGATAAGTTGAATTTCTTAGGATTTGTGGTTAGTTCGAAGGGAGTTGAAGTGGATAGTGAGAAGGTGAAGGTTATTCAAGAATGGCCAACACCTAAGAGTGTGACCGAGGTGAGGATTTTTCATGGACTTGTTAGTTTCTATAGGAGGTTTGTGAATGATTTCTCTACCATTACTACACCTTTGACTGAGTTAATCAAGAAAGAGAGAGGTTTTACATGGGAGAGGAGCAACAACGTGCATTTAACTTGTTAAAAGAAAAATTTTGTTCTACTCCTATTCTTTGTTAGCACCATTTTTATTAAATGTTTGAAGTTGAATGTGATGATTCTGGGATTAGTATAGGTGTTGTGTTGTTACAGGAAGGAAAACCAGTTGCATATTTCAGTGAGAAGTTGAGTGGCACCCAACTCAACTATCTGACCTATGACAAGGAACTCTATGTCGTGGTGAGAGCATTGGAGGTGTGACAGCACTACCTTCAACCAAAGGAGTTTGTCTTCCGGACGGATCACTAGTCGCTTAAGTATTTGAAGAGCCAAGGTAAGTTAAGTAAGAGGCATGTGACTTAGATGGAGTTTTTGGAAACCTTTCCATACGTGCTACACTATAAGCAAGGGAAGGAAAATATAGTGGCTGACGCCTTATCGAGGAGGTATTCCTTAACCTCTACTCTTAGCTCTAGGTTGTTAGGATTCGAGCAAATTAAGGAATTGTATGCCACTGATGTTGATTTTGCTAGTGTGTATACCACATGTGAACATGGTGCATTTCGCAAGTTCTTTAGGTATGATGGTTATTTATATCATGGAAATCAATTGTGTGTACCTAATTGTTCTTTTCATGAGTTGTTTGTGCATGAGGCTCATAGTGTTGAGCTAATGGGGCATTTTGGGGTTACTAAGACATTAGAAATCTTGCATGAACATTTTAATTGGCCATGTATGCGCAAGGATGTGGAGCGTGTGTGTAACCGATGCATTACTTGTAGACAGGCCAAATCCACTTCTAAACCTCATGGATTGTATACCCCTTTGTCTTTACCTATTAACCCTTGGATGGATATATCTATAAACTTTGTTTTGGGTTTACCTAAGACAAAGAGGGGGTTTGATAGCATTTTTGTTGTTGTGGATAGATTTAGTAAAATAACGCATTTCATTGTATGTCATAAGACTAATGATACCGTGCATATTGTTGATTTGTTCTTTAAAAATGTTGTCTGATTGTATGGTATTCCTAGGTCTATTGTTTCGAATAGAGATGCTAATTTTTTGAGTCATTTTTGGTGTGTATTATGGGGAAAGTTGGAAACTAAACTGTTATATTCTACTACTTGCCACTCACAGACTGATGGATAAACTGAGGTAGTGAATAGAACCTTGGGGACTTTGTTGTGTGCCGTTGTAGGGAGAAATTTGAAAACTTGGGGTGATTGCTTGTCATTCATTGAGTTTGCATATAATAGATGTGTGCATTCTACCACAAGGTTCTCGCTTTTTAAGATTGTTTATGGGTTTAATCCTTTAACTGTTTT
This sequence comes from Erythroxylum longipes, assembly GCA_027563885.1. Classification (NCBI taxonomy): domain Eukaryota; kingdom Viridiplantae; phylum Streptophyta; class Magnoliopsida; order Malpighiales; family Erythroxylaceae; genus Erythroxylum; species Erythroxylum longipes. The sequence goes on from JAOQMS010000002.1 coordinate 13,040,811, forward strand.
GGATTTTGTTCCTTTACCTCTACATGAGTTGTCTAATATAGATGGGAAGAGGAAGGCCGAAATAGTGAAGGAGATTCGTAAGAAGACACAACAACACATTGAGGAAAGAAACAAAGGTCTATGCCCATTAAGGCAATAAAGGACAGAAGTTGGTAACTTTCGAATCTGGAGATTGGGTTTGGGTGCACCTTAGGAAGGAGCATTTTCCTATTCATAGGAAATCCAAGCTAAACCCGTAGGGTGACGGCCCTTTCCAAGTCATGGAGAAAATCAATATCAACATATACAAGATCGACTTGCCAGGTAAGTATGACGTGTCTACTACCTGTAATGTTGCTGATTTATCTCCTTTTGATATGAAATCAAATTCAAGGGCAAATCTTCTTGCGAAAGGAGGGACTGATGTGAGCAGGAGCACGGATCGCCATGGAGTTGGCGTGAATGACAAAGGCAAGGGAGGAGAGCTAGCTATGCCAGTTGGGCCCATGACCAGAGCTAGGGCCAAAAGTCTTAAGGAGGCTCTTTATGCGCCTATGGGCTATCTTTTAGAGATGATGGAATAGCCCAAGCCTATTGGAGGAGAGCTTTATAGATCCCAGCCCAAATTGATCCATCTAACTCAAATTGAAGACTTAAAGACTTGGACTAATTTTAGTCCCTCACTTAAGCCCATGAATTAGACCTTTTTAATTATTTTAAGTTAAGACACCTTTTTTGGGCTAACCTATATTAAAGCCTGAGTACTTATTATTAAGCCTAGGTATAAATAGGTTCATTAGGGTTAGTGTAAGGGGATTAACTGTTATTTTCTGGATTGTGCCGCTGACTATAGTGAGGTTTATTCCTCTTGTTCTTATTTCAACACTAATTAATAATTCACTTATCAATTTTCCCAAATTGTGGTATGTTTGTTTGATCAACATTCTTGGTTTTAGTTCCAATCATCTAGGTTGCTTGAATCACGTATTCATGAGGTCTAGTAGGGATTGAACCTTGCATACCCTGTTATTTTTTTGTTGAATTTCGAATCTTGTTCTTCTTTGTCCTTACTTCCAAACATCCACAAACCTATCAATCTGACGCCCCCATCATTAACTTCCAAAGACTTTTGGACATCCCCTTCATCGAATCACCTTTGTGCACGTGCCATTAAGGTATCATTAACTCTGAATGTGGCCATATGATGTGTATAAGATAGCTAAAGACTCATTATAAATACTTGAATTTCTATTAATGCCATTTGACGTTACAAATACTCCTACAACTTTTCAAAGCTTCATGAATCATGTTTTCAAACCTTTCTTAAGGAGGTCTGTTTGAGTCTTCTTTGATGATATATTAATATATATCCCCTCTATGGAAGCTCATATTCATCACCTTACTAAAGTTTCTAAGTTAATGCATCAACATAAACTCTTTTCTAAAAAGAGTAAGTGCTTCTTTAGGAGATCCAAAGTTGAATATCTTGGTCATTATATTTTTGTATTGAAGGTCTCCAAAATTTGCCTAAAAGGATTAGTACCATAGTCAATTGGCCAACACCACTTAACATTAAAAAATTGAGGGTTTTTCCTAGTATGACGAGTTATTACAAGAAATTTATTAGAAATTATGCATTCATTTCTCATCCCCCCATTAACTCTTAAGGAGGGGAAGTTTAAATGGAGTCTTGAAGCTCAACAAGCATTTGAACAACTTAAAAATGCATTAACATCTGCTCTTATGTTGGCACTTTCAAATTTTTTCAAAGTGTTTATTGTATAAATTGATGCTTCATCAAAAGGCATTAGAGTTGTATTGTCACAGAATGATTATCCACTAGCCTTTACTAGTAAAATATTAAGAACAAAATTGCAATAACTTTCAACTTATGAAAAGGAACTCCTAGCATTGGTATTTACAGTATAAAAATGGGAGCAATACTTGATGGGCTAGCACTTCATAATTAGAACAAATCATAAAAGTCTTAAATGGCTAGTACAACACAAGATTTGAACTCCCTTTCAACAATATTAGCTCTCTAAACTGATGGGATTTAATTATGAAATTCAATATATAAGTGATAAAAATGTAGTTATTGATGCCTTATCTAAAGTGTAGGATCCGTAAATTCTTTGTATGGCTATTTCAGTCATTCAGTCAGATATGATGGAGCTTATTAAGCAAGGCTATAAATTGGACTCTTTCTTTCTAGAGTCACACAACAGTTGCAATAGGGTCATACTGTCTCTCATTATAGCATAATGGATGGAATTCACAGAAGAAAGGGGAAGATAATGGTTAGATCTTTTGAAGAGGTTAAAAAATAATAGTTTGGGCTCATAACTCTCCTACAAAGGACACTCAAGTAAATACTCCACTTTAACGAAAATCAAAGGGTTGTTTTATTAGAAAATTTGCATAAACATGTTCACATCTGGGAATGCTTGGTGTGCCAATCTTGCAAGTATGATATTTTTGCTTACCTTAGTTTGTTGCAACCTTTATCAATTCCTTTTAAGGTATGGGTGGAGGTTTTTATGGATTTTATTGAAGGATTATCAATGTCTAAGGGATAATCTTGAATATTCTTAGTACTAAAAAACTTAAGTAAATATGCTTATTTTATGGCATTGAAACATCCTTATACAACTATTGATGTTGCTCATCTGTATCTAGATAATGTCTTTAAGTTGTATGGGTGGCCCATAAGTATTGTAAGCCATATAGATCCCATATTTATCAGCTAGTTTTGGGAGGCTTCATTTTCTATATAAAGAGTTGATTTGTTACTTTCATCAGCCTACCACCCACAAACAGATGGGCAAACTGAAGTGCTTAATAGATGCCTTGAAACATGTCTTAAGTGTATGTGTGGAGATGAGCTTGGTGAATGGAGTAAGTGGCTGCTCTTAACTAAATGGTAGTACAGTATAACTTTTCACTCTACACCATTTAGATAACTCCTTATGAAGTTGTTTATAATCAACCTCCTTCCTTACATTTGCCCTAAATATCTAGAGAGACTAAAGTTGAAGTTATGGATAAAGCTTTACATAGAAGGAAGACTATGATTTAGCTTTTAAAGCAACACTTGCAAAAGGTTAAAAGTAGAATGGAGGCCCAAACAAATAAGCACAGAGTGTTAGGGTCTTTCAACTAGGAGAATGGGTTAGTTTTAAACTACAACTTTACAAGCAAATCTTTGTGCAGTTTAGGCCTAATTGAAAGTTAGGGTATAAGATTTTGGATCAATTCAAATGTTAGAGGTCATTGGCAAAGTGGCTTACAAGTTAAAGTCACTAAATTTCATGCAATTCATCTTACATTTCATGTTTCTTAGCTCAAAGAGTATCACTAACCGTCCCTTAAGTTTCATCCTAATTGCGTAGTCAAGTTAGTACTTAACAACTACTCCATATGGCTCCTCTGGACGAGAGAATTGTTAAGTGTCAAAATGTAGCAGCTATACAGTACCTAAATCAATGGCAATGGCAATCTATGGCAGATGCAACTTGGGAGGTGGCTTTAGGCTTCGAAAAGAAGTATTCTACATTCTTTGCTTCAAATAGTTAAAGACAAGTCTCATTTTGAGGAAATGAGCTATGATTAGTAAATATACGATTTTTTTTAACAAATTTAGAAATTTAATGTAATTTCTATAATTTTCGTATAACTATCAAAAGGTTCCAAGTTTATATAGAGTTGGTAGAGCATAAGCCAAGTAGTAGCAAGTTATTAAGGTGTATATAAATAGAAGGTATGTAATCATTCAAGATTATGAAAAATGATAATAACCGTAACCGTCTTCTCTCTCTTTCTCTGCATTTCTCTTTCCAAAATCCTAATTGGGCACTGAAAATTGAGCACTCCTCGAGCTCCCTTTTCCCAATTTCATAACGAGCTCCTACTTCAGTATCACACCAATTCATCAAATAATATTGTAACGTATTTGAATTATGATATAGTTGAAATAGGGTGTATATGTTATTGACTAATTATTTTTTTTATCATAGATATCAAATTTTATGATTTTATTAGATGTCCCTATTCTTTTCATTTATTATTAGCAACAATTAATCATTAATTTAAATAAAAATTTTAATTTTACTATTAGCTATTTGTAATTACAAAATTATAATTAATCATTAATTACTTATATTTTTTAGTTTAACACTTCAAAACTATAAAAACTAACACCAAACCGTGAAGACGACTTTAGTTTAAAGTCATTAAGTATTTAGATAAAGCACTAAAGTAGAAATGCGTCTTGAAATTGAAGTAAAAGTTTTTAACTGGAAATTAAGATGAAGTAATTATTGAAAGGAATGTAAACAATAAGTGCTAATTTAGGTAATTACTACATTTTATCAAACGCTTCTGCTCTGCTCCTTGTAGTTGTTGCATAATACGGTTCACTATTCACAAAACAAAATCATAAAGCTACTTTGCTTTTCCAAACCGGACCGGACACCTCTGTTCCTCCGTCACAGATCATTCCAAAGCCTCCCTCTCGGTCGGTAATTTTATTCTCTTAAATTGCTCTCCGATCTCTTCTTTTATTTATCTTCTCATCGCTTTTTTTTTCTGATTTTTCCAAATTAGGAGATAATATCAGCTTTTTTTCAAAGCTGCTTTCCGTAAGCTTGACTTAAAGACTTGGTTTTTCCTTTCCGAATTTGGTTAAATAATTTCGGCATACCCAGAAAGGTTTCCAATAAAGATGTGATTGTTTGGTTGCTGTTCAATCTGGAAGTTTGTCATCTTTGTTGGGATTTATTAAATCCTATCTATTGATCTGTTTCTGAGCCTTACAAAATTATTTTATGCGAAGGCTTTGGTGTTCAATGACAGAATTGGCCCGAATTTGAAGGAGGAAGAGGAGGATCTCATCATAATCCACAATATTACTGTTACTATGCATCAAGAGAGAACGTGGAAAGCTCCTTCTCTGGTTGATCTTTGTGTAAACGTAGCAATTAGTAATATAATGTACCTGGGAGACGTTGGAGAAACTGATTTGCATCTTCTTGACCGAATTTTACCCCATTGTACCTTGGATCAGTTAATACACGTAGAGAAGAGCACAGTTGTAAGCACATAATTCCACATTACTTTGCATTTGGTTTTGTTGGTCAGTTTACTTATCCTATCCTTTGGCTTGCTCTATTAGGGACGGGATCTTAGTCAAATTACTGATAAACTATGGAAGAGATTCTATGAGAAGCAATTCGGGGAGAAAAGTACTAAACTTGTTATTGAGAGGATGAAGCAAAATAAAGTTTCATTTAAATGGTTTCAACTTTATGAGGTACTTTTTCCCCAATTAACGCCTCAATTGCATTTGTTTGGTTAAATATATTAAGATGCTCTTGCCCCTTGTTCTCCTCTGGAAGCATATTTTATCTGTGTTACATTTTGCTTACCTTTACTACATGTGTGAATTTCTCTAAGGCAAAGCTAAAGGATGTTGCAGAGAAAGAGAGCAAAGCTGTCGCTCGACTTAAGCAACTATACAAAAAGGAAGATGATCGTAAGTTTATTGTTTTGAACTTCATCAAATACAATTTCCTTCTTACCACATACATATCTTTCTTTGCTGCAATTTGTCTCTTATGTTTCTGAAACTATGCCTTTTTTTATGTATTATATTTGGTTACAACGATCATATGGATGGGACTTGCCTTTAGGGGCCAGCAAAGGCCGCCAAGTGCCATGGCACTTGTGCTGTGTTCCGAAGGCAGAAACTTCATGTTAAGTATGCTAAAGGTTAGACGTGTCCTGGACTTGCTTCTTGCTTGTGGTACGATCTTTAGTACCTGAGAGTAAACGTCCATTCTGTCTGTTTTCTATGGGGCAAATGAAGCCTTTTCCGTTTCTGATATCTTCTACTTATGACCCATGGATTCATTGGTTTCTGTGCTCCTACTTGAAGTTCAGTCGTCTGATCTTGTAAATTTGTCTACTGTAAGTCAGAGGTTCTTGAATTGGGTTCACCAATAGAACTAAACATAGTTAGAAACTCACTTGAACTCTCTCTTTGTGCAAATGATGAGCCTGCTAAAGTAAATAGATCTGATTTTCTGTTGCATGTTAGTATTAGCAATATTCTTCTTCTCTGTCTTTCTGGAATCAGTTAGCCATCGTTGTTGTTTACTAACCTAAACTAAAGTCTGAATATGGGATGTTAATTGATGAAGGAATGAATGCAAACATGCTCCTACCCAGCTAGTTGTTGAGCAAAACGATGAATATCTGCGGGTAAAAGATTCTCTGCTGCATCCTTTAATGGGTTAGAGCCATTGACGGTCGAGCAGATTCTTTTGTAGGGAACATGAAACTGATATTTCATGTAAAGTGGTGTGCTCACTTGATGACATTGAGAGAACTAGTTGTGAGCTTTTTTTTAATCTTCTAACAGTTCCGGGCAGGAAAAGTTTGTTTCAATTGCCTTTTTCTTGAGTGAGAACTTTTTGTCTTCAAACTAAAAAGTTGCATTCGGGTTGCCAAAAATTACTTTTTGTTCTATTATCTACTTTTAACCTGCTTTCTACCTTTCTAGTTGTGTGTCCGAAGTGTGCAAATTTACTACTGATGTACGCACTGCTTTCAATTGAGTTATAATTAATGTGTTTGCTGAAGATTATGCCTTTTGCTCTTGTTTCTCAGTTAGCTTGTTTCTTCTTTCATATGTAAAATCCTTATTGAATAGTCAACCTTTTTAGGGAGACAAAGTCGACAAGTTCGTCTTTGCACGAAGGTACCGCCTGCAGGCAAAAGAAGTTTTTATGGAGGTATTCTTCATTGTTCTCTGTGGTGCAATGTAGTCTAAAATTGAGATGAACTTGTACCCCTCTATCATTCACTTTATCTTTGTCTCCAGGAGGTGGACCAGGATGCAGTCTTTATAATGGGAAGAGCAACTTGATGAAGAAGGCAAAATTAGATTTACTTAAGAGGTAAAAAATTTCATTCAACTAAAATTTGTTTAAAGGATTTGTTTTGTTATATTTCTGTCTCAACTCAGCTTGAAAATGAGATGATATCTTGTAAGGAGTTTAAAGCAAAGTTACAATATTGTACCGGATCATACTAGTACAAGTTAATACTAGATATCGTTTCAAATAATTTTTTAAAATTATAAAATAGTTTCTCAATTTTTATATAGTTAAGATTTAGTGGCATATTATGGTTTAAATTTAAAAAAATTCAAGTTTTGACTCAATAGCTCAATTTATTAAATTTGACATGAAAATATTTTATTTTCTGAACATAATAACTATTAACTAAAAATATTTTTATGTTTGAAAATATTAAAACATATATATTTTTTTAATTTGCTTTACAATTTACCTAGTTTTTTTCTGCATTTTGAACTCTATCTTTGGCAGTGCAAGCCGAAATTTTGCAATATATCCCGGTATAAATGTTTGGTACAATACAGCCTATTTTGATACTATTTTTCGCCCAGTATGATGCATTACACACAACACCGATTTAAGTTCCTTCACACTGACAAGGTTTGGAGACTTTAGTGGCAGTTTGGAGGACTTTAAATTCTTTACAGGATATTCAAAATCACATAAAATTTTCTTTTAAGATTTTTGCTCTGTAACCTTTTCTCTTATTTTGTATTTATATCATCTTTCAAACTTGACTATTTGATGAAAGAGCATGCCTCTTTTGCTTTGTGAACACTGGAAAATTGCATAGTAAGTGACCAATACATGATTGTTGACAGCCAAGACAAACAGGTCAGGAAATTTCAGATATAGAGACGTATCCGTAGACAAATTTTTTTGCAGAACTGCATAAATTTTTCTTTACTTGATCCAAGTGCCCAAACTAGGAAGATCATCTTCGAAACCTTGCTTGATAATTTGATGTGAATTAGCTCTGGAAATTGTCTTCATTGTTTTATATTTATGCAAGCAATTGCTACCGTGTGACCTTGATTATGTGATCTAATCACTTCTTTTGAGGCATTTATTGGGGAAATAACTTTCCCTTTATTCTTTCCTCTTCCCTGGTTGAGCAGTCAGGAGATGAAAAATATTGCAGCCATGAAGAAAAATGCTGTGCAAAGGATTAACAGGTATTGTTCTCTAATAGTGGTGACTGAGAATGTGCTCACAAGGGTTTTTCCAACTGAATATCTTCTTCTTGCCTACACAGCACCTGTTCCATGAAAGACCCACGTGGCTTTTCTGGGAAGAGTTCTGCATCGTCTTTCAGAAACAAGTGACAGGAGATTTTGGCAAGATGATACCAAGTCCGGACCATTGTTATGAACTTGAAGGTGGTTATTAGCTGAAGCTATTGGTTCTGGGAATTCTGTTAAGGATGCTTGCAATGTGATTCATGTCTATACCCAAGACGCCCACTGTACATTCTAGTTTTCCGATGTATCCACCACTGGAAGAAAGTAAGAATTCAATGTTTATCTTTTTGGTAATACAATAACTCATAAAATGAATGGTTACTGTGTTGAACCTTTTGTAGTCCAGCTATTTATTATCTTTGATGGCTAAAGCTGTTTCTGGGAAGGGTAATATTAATGCTCGTATATGCATATGAAGTTACAGAGTGCAGTTTGTTTCGAACCGACTATCAAAGAAAACATTTCTTTCTTGTACTCATGTTGGCTAACCCTAACCCTGCTTCATTTCACTTTTGTAATAATCCAAGATTGATCTCATTCATTCAACCACAGAAATCAGAACTGTACTGTCTTAACAACTATACAACTCCCTACAAGCTCATCAAATCTTCTGTTCAACTTATTCTATTTCAATCTTATTTCATTAAATCTTATTCATATATTTATTTAGAATTTATGTAAATGTGTACATGAAACGTGATACAAGAAATTTGATTCCCTCTTACAATACGCAAGAAGAATGCTGGAACGTATGAAGGAAGAACGGTAAAAACCAATACAAACATTAGAACACAACAAAACTGACATGCGGAATGATCACTGATTTCGATGTAACATCACATCAGGCAACTAGTTAATCATCCAACCCTTGAGAAGTGTTGAACTTCTAAATCTCTCTGATACTTTTTAATAACTCAGTGTTTATATATTTAGAGTTCTTTTTGCTCTTTTTTGATGTAAATAGGAATCTAATCGCTTCAGAAGATCCTCATTTTACAATCTTTACAATGAAGTTGTAAAGGTTCTGATACAATTCTTCACATAGCAAATCAAAACACCATGTTTTGTATTTTATTTCTCATGTAAGTAAAAAACTATGACGTCCTTTTATAATTCCTTTACTGGAAAGAATTCCAAGTCAGCATGCCACTTTAGAAAACCAAAACCAAAAGCTCCGGGCTCCGGGCTCCGGGCTCGGGCTCCCCTATCAGCAGTGAATGTTAACTTGCAAAACAAGCTCCTTCTTCCCCCACTCCACGCATTTACGCATGACATGACTCATACAGTAGACACATATGACACCCGCCACCTGTCCTTTCATCTCATTTGTTTCCTTTTGCCATATACAGTTGGATTCATATCTTCTGTTCCATTAATCATGCGCCTATTCTGTACCGCAATTAATACGTCGATGTTTTAATTAAAAATAACCACTGACTTTCACGCCGAGTCGTAACAATAAATTTGTCTTTTTCACGCCGAGCCGCAATTTATTTGTTTTGTTTTCAATCAGCTTCCAATTTATATTTTAGTAAACATTAATTATTATTATAATGATATTATTATTCTTATAAAT
>JAOQMS010000002.1:13059751-13071747 GCA_027563885.1 Erythroxylum longipes
GCTCTAACATACCATTATCGTAGGTTATGTGCCTAAAAGCTTAGGTATGTACCCTATGGTAGTGGGATGTTACAATTCCTTTCCCTTACTACTTGTATTCGCAAGAGTAGGGGGTTGATCATCTAATAATGTCAAGTCAAGTTCTAAATAGGCTTGGCAAAGTAGTTTAGGTCAGGCCCGAAGTTAGATCAGACTTTTTTTTAAAAAAATTGTGCTTCAGACCAAATTGAGTTTTGTAAAAAAATGACATAGTTCTTTTAATTTTAATTTTTTAAACAAAGTTCGAGTCAGTTCGGGCTTGATAGAACTTCGGGCTGCCTAAGTCTGATTGAACTGGAGCTTGGGCTCGAGCTATGTGTCCCAACCATATTGTCATTCCTAGTTTTAAAGCACTTACTTAAAAATTGACTTATTCACACCATCTAGAAAATTTCTAATTATCGAAAAGAGTAACATATGAAGCTTGCAAATGAATAGAAATAGCTGCAAAAGTGATATGTAAATGCTTTTATTATATATAATTTTATTTATAGACTAAAAATAAGCAATTAAAATTATACTATACTTCTCCTTTAGGTGGATATTACAATATAAAACCAAATTTTGAATGTCAATGAATATCAATTATAATTAAATAAATATTCCTAATAAAAAATATATGTTCATTATATTTACAAAAGTATTTGATTAAAAATATTGATTTACTCTCATTATGTTTTCTTTCTCATACAATTTAATTCACATTTTAGGTGATCACAATGCTCTAAGAATTACAATCTATCACTTGCTTTACACAAACATTTCATTAAATAATATGGATAATGGACTTTTTATTTATTCAGACACCTCAACATAGTTTAGCCACTTTGGTTACTAATAAATAATAAATATAAATTTTATTTATAGATAATAAATCTTGCTTTAATATTATGCATTTGTAAAATAATAATGTGAAAACTTGATAATTGCATACTCTTCTTAAAGGTTATCTTCTCATTGCATGAATTACTAAAAATTATTTAAAATTTTTCTCCTACTACTTGAGCTACATTTAAAGGGAGAAAAGTATACCATAGTTTTCATATTTTTAGCGGCAAAAATAAATTTATATACAGCGGCAAAGTTGTAAATTTTTAAGTAAGTATATAACTCTAAATATTAAACAATGACAAAATTGTAATTATTAAGCGGCAAAACTATAAAATTTAACAATGACAAAATTATAAATGTGCAAGTCGAGGCACAACTGTAATTATTTAAATAAGGGTATAATTACAATTTTACAAGTCATTTTCAATCTTTATTGGGACTCATCTTTGACCTTTGACTCGTCCCAATAGATCTAGCTATCTAGTAAGTGAATTTTGATGATTTTAGAGGAGTTTCTTTTTTCTTCTAAAAACTAAGAGTTTTATGTCATCAGTTTGAACCAAAAATTTCTCAAAGAAGAAAACAAAAACAAAAGAGCATTCAACTATAGTACTGTAACTTTATAAAACAAAAACAAGATCTTTTAGCAATTTTCTTAAAAGATTTGATTTGCCTGAAAACATATTAGCATATAAATTCTATGTTTAAAGACAAACTGCTCTAGTATCATATTTAAAACTTCATTTTAGGCCCAAACAAAGCATTAATCATAGAATCTTGAACATATAATTTTAGTAATATGTAAAACATGTGGACATACATAAAGAATTTAACATAACTAATATGTTTTAAGCCCTTAGATTGAGTTGATTTCTCTTCTTTAACCCGTTGTTATTTGTAGATACATTTCGATGGATGATATTGCATTTGTTAGTTATATACCTTAATGGATAAGAAAAGACCAATTTATATCCTTTTTAATTTAATTTGGTATATCCATCGTATAATCAAGTAAATAATTATAATTATTTAACAATTTAATTATTAATCATAATTAAATATAATAAATTAACTCAATATTTAGGCATATTTTAATATATAATACTTTATTTTTGGCATCTTAATCATTGAAATAAGGAGGTATGTAGTGATAACCCCCCATAATATATCTTGATCTTAGTAGAAAAAAATGGATAGATAGAAATTTTGTATCTATGCACTATAATGATCATTAAACAACATTAACATATAACAATGAAGCTCGTTGTTTTTTATAATGCCATTGAGATGTGGTTTTGTAGAGGGGAAAAGACAAGTTAGTAATAGCCATGATGTAATATCAACAAACTAAACCTTATGCCTTTCTAATTGATAATACATATTCATTTTAACTATAATAACAGTTTCTAGTAGAAATATTAGTATCTTCTTTTCAAATTGAAGGTTAAGCATTAAACCCACATTTTTTAGCTTCAAGTTAAAAAGGTTCAACTCCTTTCTAGTGTCCTTGTTCCTTTTCTTGGTTGATATTTAATGGTAGAGGATATGCGTTTGAGACTATTGATTTAGATCCTAATTGAGCGAAATCAGACAAGAAAGTCTAAATGAAGAAAAGAGTCGGATAATGTCTTATAGTTTATCAATTGGTTGCAGTTTAGTAATATAATTTTTTAAATGCATTCTTTATCTTATACATAGTTAGATGTATATGATAAATTCCATGAGATAAATGTAATACAAATAAAGTTATATGAGACCATACTTATAAGATTCATATTGCATTTACATATTATCTTTAAATTATTCCTAGTTATTATTTTATTTGATTAGACGTTAATAGAGACTAAAAAGAGTAGCACATATTTTGTTTCTTTCTTATGAGGGAAGTAATCGATCTCATAGACTAAAGTATGAAGATATTTAAACAAACATGTGAGTACTTGTTGGAGAACAAGATCATTTAACCGAACTCATGTAAGAATTCCATTTCGAATGTTACTTGTTCATCTATGAAAATTCTAATTTTGATGATTGTATGAATAATCCTTTGACTTGAGATCTCTAAAATATCTCACATAGAGAATGCTTTATTTTAATGTTACTTATGGCCTATTAAAATTAGGGGTAGTTTAATTGGTAATCATTGAATATAACATAAATTACATGAAAAAAGTTGAATGATCAATATATGATTCATCACTCTAAGTAATTAGGGAGAATGTTTTATTGTTTTTTATTAGTATTGATTCAATAAATCTTTGGATAAGATACAATAAAACTTTATAAAATAATTTACAAATGTCATTAATAAAATTACTTACTAATAATATAGAATTAATATGATTAGACTCAAATAAAGCAAACATTAATTTCAAGCCTATGTCTAATCAGAACTTTGTATGATGAAATGATTGAATTATATAAAAAAATCCACAAAAGGTTAATCAAAAACTACTTTGACATTTTTAAATATTAGGATGGTCATAAAGCATTATTAGACACAAATCTTGATCTAAAGATATAACTTGTTTATTTAGAGAATTAAAAATGAGTTAAAGGAGTTTAATTTATCTAAATCTAAATATGATTTATGGTTGTAATTTATATTCATTGTTAACATGTTTAGGAACCTAATGAGTCAAACACAAAGAACAGATTGAAGAAAGACAAGGTACTTTAGTCAAATTAGATTTGATTGTAAAGTTTGAAAAACTTTATAATTAAATATCATATATTTAATAAATAATGACTAATATAAGATATTAGATATGATTTGGGTCTAGTTAGTATTTAATTAAAATTATTTGTAATTTTAATTAAATTTAATTAAAACTAGAATTTTATTTTAATTAAATTAGTAAAAGATTCAAAACATATTATAAATAGACTTAGACCCTAAAGGAGCTAGTACTTCTTGTCTAACCCTTTCTATACCAATTGTAGATTTTTCTTAACATATTTTGTGGATACTATTGGAGGACAGATACATGTGCGACTACGATAATTGAAATGAGTCAGTTTAAGAAACGATTAGAAGGAAATGAAAAGAAGAATATTTAAGTATTATAATAAAATATGAATCATGATTCATACTTTATTGTTATAATTTTGAAGTAATATTGACTTTCAAAAAATCAAATGAAAATGTTTAGTTCTTATTCCACTCAACGCAATACCAAATTTTGTCTCAATTTTTCAATAAACATATTTTTGTGTCAAATAACTAGTGTAATAAGAGCTTTTCTGTTATGTTTTTGTCAACTTAAAATGTGAGCTAGAATGTGGTTAAGTACTAAAGACATGGATTTCGTATCATATCTGTCAAAAAATGGTACAAATCTTGTTCTTTAAAGAACAAAATTTCATACCATTTTTTTTGCCTATACGGTACCTTCCAGCTCAACTGGTACCGGTCGGTATGGCCAACATGGTACCTTCTAGTCAATATCGGCCGATACGGTGCGAAATGTATAACTTTGGTACCAAAAAAACAAAATAATAATTAGTAATTAAATAAGACGACTAATACCTTGTGACCAAAGCAAATGCCCATAATCTTTTTCTTCACCCAATAAATCCTTTGTTCCATTTATTCTGTTCCAACCATGTCCATTAAATCTCATCCATACATTTATATGGAGTCCATGTAAATATATAAATGAGATTTAATGAAACATGATAAGAATACCATAATCGGTACAGAAGATATGCTTCCTTTTATTCATAACATCAAGTTTCTTCAACAGGATAATGAGCTTGCAGATCCACGAATCATCTCAATGAGCAACATTGCAGCTCTTGATGATCACAAACTCATCACAGGATTCAATCACGTCGTCTGCAAGAAACTCCCCACAAGCCACCCAGTATACGTCCCACATCTCATCGGCCTCCGATAGCATTCCAACTAACACCGAATTGTTGGGAAGGAAGCGGTCACGACAACAAAACAATAAACCTTCCCCACTTGAGTGAATCTACTAGGAGTAAAAATGAGCAAAAATTGCAACAAATAAAACATACATAGGCTGCCCAAAACAATCAATTAAAAAACATTCACCATATGAACACAAGAATTTCTTTAACGTGGTAAAAACTCCTTCGATGTGAAGGATAAAAACTACGAGACCTCCTGTCGGTCTAAGAAAATGAAATTCACTATCACAAATAATGTTTTACAAATTTCCAGCAACCACAACAACCAGAAATCAAAGGTTCAACATCATACTACCATAATAAGTAGAGAACAATACTAAGAGAGAATCGCAACAACAACCCTTTGTTCTAACAATTTCTGGAAAGGTTCCCACCGTTAAAATCCAATTTCCACCTTTCAAAATAACTAAAAGGAAGTCAAGAACAATCTCACCAAATATCACCTCGATCGGATAAAGGATGACTGCCCAATCGTCGAAAATGGTGAAGCTTGATAGTGCTGAAAATGCCCAGAAAAACAGCACGATTTTGGCAATAAAACTTTAACTTCTGGATCTCCAAAATAAAATCCCACTGTTCAAAATCAAGAACAAAGAGTCTTCTACTTCTCCACCAAAAATCAGCCCAAACAGAGCAAAATTCACCGTCGGATAGTCGCCAGAAGACAGGTAGCTAAAATATGGAATTTCTTCTTCTTCACTTCTCTCTCTCTCTCTCTCTCTATTTTCTGGTCTTGAAAAATGACAGCCTCACTGACACCACCCTACTGCTGAAAATGGGGTTTATAAATCCCAAGAAAAAAGACAAAAATACCCTTTGGGTGAAAATACACGAATACCCTTAGGTTTGAAGTGAAATTACTTAACAATAGATTTTACCACATAGGAGGGAATACCCAAACCCAATAATTCTCCCCCTTCCTAACTATATGGAAGAGGATGCCAAATCGACACTCAAACTATATACTTCAAATTTCATTCTTGGTAGAGCTTTGGTGCACATATCAGCACCATTATCATCTGTATGTATCTTTTCAAGCTCAACAGACTTAGAATCTAAAACATCACAGATCCAATGATACCTCACATCAATATGTTTTGATCTACCATGAAAAGTATGATTCTTACTAAGATGAATAGCACTATGACTATCACAAAATAGCACATATCTCTTCTGAGTGAACCCAAGCTCGTTCATGAACTTTTTCATCCACAGCAACTCCTTACAAGCTTCGGTGACTGCAATGAATTTAGCCTCCGTGGTAGACAAAGCAATGCATTTTTGCAACCTAAATTACCATGCCACGGCTCCCCCCTGTAAAGGTAATCAAATAACTAGAAGTAGACTTTTTTGAATCAATATCCCCAGCCATATCAGAATCTATATAACCACAAGGCATAGGCTCATTAGTCCTATAGCACAACTTCAAA
This sequence comes from Erythroxylum longipes, assembly GCA_027563885.1. NCBI lineage: Eukaryota > Viridiplantae > Streptophyta > Magnoliopsida > Malpighiales > Erythroxylaceae > Erythroxylum > Erythroxylum longipes. Next base: position 13,065,988 of record JAOQMS010000002.1, read on the forward strand.
CTAGAAGTGCCATGGGGATATCTCAAAATCCATTTGACTGCATTCCAATGCTCTTTTCCTAAATTAGAAAGAAATCTACTAACTGTGCCAACTGCATGAGTTATATCCAGTCTTGTACAAACCATGGCATACATCAAACTTCCTATTGCAGATGCATAAGGAACCTTTTGCATGTATTCTTTATCTTGCTCATTAGAAGGAGATTGCTTCACACTCAATCTAAGGGATGAGGAAAGAGGTGTATTTACAGCTTTTGCTTTAGCCATATTGAACCGCTGTAGTACCTTCTCAACATACCTCTCCTAAGATAGCCATAACTTCTTGCATTTCCTGTCACGAATAACTCTTATGCCAAGAATTTGCTGTGCTGGTCCTATATCTTTCATAGCAAAGGACTTGCTCAAATCATTCTTCAAATTCTTAGTTCTTCAAGAGTTAGGACCTACAATAAGCATATCATCAATATACAACAACAAAATGATGAAGTCATTGTCAAAAAATTGTTGCACAAAAACACAATGATCAGAAGTAGTCTTCTTGTAGACTTGTTGAACCATAAAAGACTCGAACTTCTTGTACCATTGCCTCGGTGCTTGTTTTAAACCATACAAGCTCTTCTTCAGTTTGCAAACATGGTCTTCTTTTCCCTTTATCACAAAACGTTCTGGATGCTTCATGTAAATCTCCTCCTCTAAGTCACCATAGAAGAAAGCAGTCTTTACATCCATCTACTTAATCTCTAAATTAAGAGTAGAATCCAAGCCCATTATAACTCGAATGGAAGACATCTTGACTACTGGTGAGAAAATCTCCTCAAAATCAATCCTCCTTTTCTAACTAAAGCCCTTGACAACTAATCTGGCTTTAAACCATGGAGATGATGAATTATCTTCTTGTTTCACCCTATAGATCCACCTGTTCTTCAAGGCTTTTTTGTCCCTGGGAAGCTTCACCAGTCTAAACATCTCATTATTATACAAGGATTACATTTCATCATTCATAGCTGAAACCCATTTAGCCTTCTCCTCACTCTTAATTGCTTCTTGGTAGCATTCAGGCTCTTCTGTATCTCTCAACAACACATACTCACTAGGTGAGTACCTAGTAGAATGCATACAGTTTCTGTTAGACCTCCTGATTGTAACTTCTTCCTGCTCACCAAGTACCTTATGATGATCATCAACAACATCATTTATAGGAACATTAACCTCACTTGCATCTTGAGTATCATCTTGTAGATCAACCTGATTCTCATCATTAACTGTATCAGGTGTATGAGTTGAAGGAGTTTGATATTAATCAATCAAACTTTGAGTATAAGGCTTTGTCTTCTCTACTTTGCCAATATCTTCAATAGTCTTATCTTCTACAAAGATCACATCACGACTTCTAACAAGTTTTTCTCAACAGGATCATATCACTGGTAGTCAAACTCATCTTGACCATAGCCAATGAAGATACACTATCTTGTCTTAGAATCTAACTTGGACCTTTCATCTTTAGTATGGAAGTCAATGGGCCGGGCGGCCCGGCTCGGATTGGCCTAAAAAATGACAGGCCGGGATGGCCCCGCCTGCGGCCCTGCCTGTGGTGGGCCCGTGGCCCGGCGGGCCAAGAGCGGGCCGGGCCAAACCTGGCTCGTCTATATTTTTTAATATAAAAAATACAAAATGGCATCGTTTTGGACAAAACGACGTCGTTTTATCGGGCCGCAGGCCGGGCTCGGCTGGCCTGTGGCCCGCACGGGCGGACCATGGTCGGTCCGTGGCCCGCCCATGGCCCACCAAACTCGGGCTAAAATCGGGCCGGGCCAAAATTGACATGTCTAATCTTTAGGGACATGGACAAAACATTTACAACCAAATACCCACAAATGGTCATAGGAAGGCTTCCTACCATACCAAAATCTATTAGGAACATCATTTTGCAAAACATTGGTAGGAGTTAGATTGATAACATATGTAACCGCATGCAATGCCTCACCCTAAAATGAATTAGGCAGTTTGGCATTTGAATGCTCATATCTAGCTGTCTCCATCAATGTTTTGTTCATCCTTTCTGCCAAGCCATTCAATTGTGGAGCCTTAGGAGGTGTCTTCTAGTGTCTAATACTATGCTCTTTATAATATGCATCAAAAGGTCCGCAATATTCACCTCCATTATCAGTGCGAACACATTTCAACTTATTGCCAGACTCTCTCACAACATAAACATGAAATTCTTTAAATGAACTAAGCACTTGATCCTTTGACTTCAAAACACGAACCCAAAGCTTCCTTGATTGATCATCAATAAAAGTCACAAAGTATTGCCTGCCACTAAAAGACTTTTCTTTCAAAGGACTACATACATCTGAGTGTACCAACTCAAGCAACTCTCCCTTTTTGGAAGGAGAATGATGTTTAAAGGACACCCTTTTTTGTTTTCCAGCCAAACAATGAACACAAGTGTCTAGCTCTCCACCTTTCAGACCAGAGAGCAAATTCTTCTTAGTTAGAATATTTAGCCCCTTCTCACTGATGTGACTCAACCTCTTGTGCCATAAATTTGAAGATTCATCACTCTCAACTGCATTCATTAGATTTGTAGGGATTGTAGTTTGTAAACAATACAAGCCCAAAGCTCTAAACCTTCTAGCTACAACTAAGGAGCCTTTATAAACTGTGCCATGCTCAAACAAATTGGTGCCATATCATTTATAATACAAGTTTTCACAAGAAATCAAATTCAACATCACATTTGGTGCATGTTTAACATTCTTAAGCACTAACTTCATGCCAAGGTTGGTCTCCACAGTCACACTGCCAATGCCCACTACTTTGGATGCAGTTTCATTACCCATCCATAAAACTCCAAAATCACCTGGAGTGTAAGATGTAAAGAGTTCTCTCTTTGAAGCAACATGGTGTGTAGCATCATTGTCAAGTGCCCAAAAAGTGTCATTGTTGGCAATATTGATCATATCTCCATCACGAACAATTGCCAAATCAACTGAAGTAACAACTATGACCCGATCATTGTTTTCATCATTGCCCTTCTTTTCTTGCTTGCCTTTGTCGCCTTTGTTCTCCCTCTTCCACTTGAAGCAATACTTCTTAATGTGTCCCGATAATAGTGACATTCAAAGTTCTTATACCTTGGCTTTGATTTACTCCTGCTTTTGCCTCTGTTACTCTGGTCTTAACTTTTATTTCTACTTCTCCCCCTGCCTTCAGTGACTAAGATATCTGATTGTGATGTGGAAGTCCCCTGAGTTCTTCTTCTCACTTCTTCATTCAGGATACCACTCTTCACATACTGCACGATTACAACACCATTAGGAGCAGAATTTGTTAAAGACACTTAAAAATTCTCCCAAGAGTCAAGAAGTGTATTTAACAACCAAAGTCCCAAAATTTCTTCATCAAATTTCACACCCATACCAGACAACTGATCAAAGATACCCTGAAATACATTCATATGATCAAAAACTGAGCTCCCCTTTTTGTACTGCAAACGAATAACTTGTTTAAGCAAGAACAACTTATTGTTACCAGTCTTAGTAGCATACACAAATTCAAGCTTGTCCCACAAAGTTTTGGCGTTTGTATCATTAGCAATATGATTCAACACACTATCTTCAACCCATTGTCGAATAAAGCCACAAACTTGCAAATGCTCAAAAACACATTCTTCATCAATTTTGGACTCAGGCTTACTAGTAGCAAAAATAGGCAAATGTAATCTTTTCAAATTTAGAAGATCCCTCATCTTCCCTCTCTAACTGTGATAGTTTGTGCCACATAAACAAATCATTTTACTCAAATTTACCTCTATTATTCACACAAGCAAACTACACCCAATTAACAAATTAACCGAGCTCTGATATCACACTGTTAGGAAGGAAGCATTCAAGACAACAAGACAACAAACCTTCCCCACTTGAGTGAATCTACTAGGAGTAAAAATGAGCAAAAATTGCAACAACTAAAACATGTATAGGCTGCCCAAAACAATCAATCTTAACGTGGCAAAAACTCTTTCGGAGTGAAGGATAAAAACTACGATACCTCCTGCTGGTCTAAGAAAATGAAATTCACTATCATAAATAATGTCTTACAAATTTCCAGCAACCACAATCACCAGAAATCAAAGGTTCAACATCATACTACCATAATAAGTAAAAAACAACGCTAAGAGAGAATCACAACAACAACCCTCTATTCTAACAATTTCTAGAAAGGTTATCGCCGTTAAAATCCAATCTCTACTGTTCAAAATAACGAACAGAAAGTCAAGAACAATCTCACCAAATATCACCTCGATCGAATAAAGGATGATTGCCCAACCGTTGAAAATGGTGAAGCTCGATAGTGCTGGAAACGCCCAGAAAAACAACACAGTTTTGACAACAAAACTTCGACTTCTGGATCTCCAAAACAGAATCCCACTGTTCAAAATCAAGAACAAAAAGTCTTCTACCTCTCCACCAAAAATCAACCCAAACGGAGCAAAATTCACCGTCGGATCGTCGCCGGAAGACAGGTAGCTAAAATATGGAATTTTCTTCTTCTTCACTTCTCTCTCTCTATATTTTCTGGTCTTTATAAATGACAGCCTCACTCACACAACCCTACTGTTGAAAATGGGGTTTATATATCCCAAGTAAAAAGACCAAAATACCCCTTTGGTGAAAATACATGAATACCCTTAAGTTTGAAGTGAAATTACTTAATAATGGATTTTACCACATAAGAGAGAATACCCAAACCCAATAATTCTCACCCTTCCCGACTATGTGGAAGAGGATGCCAAATCGACACTCAAACGACATACTTCAAATTCATTCTTTGTAGAGCTTTGGTGCGCATAGCAGCATCATTATCATCTGTATGTATCTTTTCAAGCTCAACAGACTTAGAATCTAAAACATCACGGATTCAATGATACTTTACATCATTATGTTTTGATCTACCATGAAAAGTAGGATTCTTACTAAGATGAATAGCACTATAACTATCACAAAATAGCACATATTTCTTTTGAGTGAACCCAAGCTCGTTCATGAACTTTTTCATCCACAACAACTCCTTACAAGCTTCGCTGGTTGTAATGAATTCAGCCTTCGTAGTAGACAAAGGAATGCATTTTTGCAACCTAGATTGCCATGCCACAGCTCCCCTTGCAAAGGTAACCAAATAACCAGAAGTAGACTTTCTTGAATCGATATCCCCAACTAGATCAGAATCTGTATAACCACAAAGCATAGGCTTATCAGTCCCATAGCACAACTTCAAACTAGAAGTGCCATGGAGATATCTCAAAATCCACTTGACTGCATTCTAATGCTCTTTTCCTAAATTAGAAAGAAATCTACTAATTGTGCCAACTGCATGAGTTATATCCGGTCTTGTACAAACCATGACATGCATCAAACTTCCTATTGCAGATGCATAAGGAACCTTTTGCATGTATTCTTTATCTTGCTCATTAAAAGGAGATTGCTTCACACCCAATCTAAGGGATGAGGAAAGAGGTGTACTTACATCTTTTGCCTTAGACATATTGAACCGCTGTAGTACCTTCTCAACATACCTCTCCTGAGATAGCCATAACTTTTTGCGTTTCTTGTCATGAATAAGTCTTATGCCAAGAATCTACTTTGCTGATCCCAAATTTTTTATAGCAAAGGACTTGCTCAAATCTGTAACATCCCGTTTCCGTAGAACGGGTCGGACCAGAGAAACGGGTCCAAGTGAGGTAAGTAAGAGAAATTAGGAA
>JAOQMS010000002.1:13081304-13109902 GCA_027563885.1 Erythroxylum longipes
TTATTAAATTAAAATAAGAAAATATAAATAAAATAAATTTAATAAATAAAATATTTCACCTTACTTAAATACTATTGACAAAAACTTCCTTCTATTAATTAAGTAAGAGTATAATGGAAAATACTAAAATATCATGAGGCTATTATTGGAAGTTAAAATTTTCACCGCATAAGCAGTTTCTTACCGCAGCCTCCTTTCTGCTTATCTATTTCTGCGGTGGCACCACAGTTTTCTTCAACCTGTGGTTGTCTGCTGCAAATCCAAACGTGTGACTGCGTTTGAAAACTGCGGTGGATAAGTACTTATCTCCGCTGTACCGTAGATTCAAATGCAGCCTAAATGTTTGAGGTCACTTTAAGGGCGCGCCTTTAAAATCGAAAACATCTTTTACAAAGGGTATGTCTGAGTAGGCAGTGCCAGTAACCAGCGTGCCAAAAACAGACCGTCAGTTCTCTTGTTTCTCTTCACTAATTGATGGTTTTGTCTGATGCAAGGATGGTCTGCCTCTATTTTTTCTTTTTATCTTTCGGCTCCATGTTAAAAAAAATGGGACAATTAAATGTGGAGCCGTATGAGAAAACCACAATTATGGTTCTAAAAAAAGAAAATTACTCGTTTATTCTTATTTCAACCGAGGATACTCCTGAAAGACAAGTAGATATAGGAAGTCATTTTTTTAAGATCTATCTAGTTTTATTTAATATTTCTCCATTCTTATTTTAAGTTAGATTAGATTGAAACAAAGATCGGAACTTATTGGAGTTATCTTGTTGGAGTTCTTGTTCTTATGATAAATTATGAGAAAGTTATAATATCATAATTATATCCGCATATGTTTGGTAAAAAGAAAAATCTTCTCCTTTAAGAATAATCAAAAAAGAAAAATTTTCAATTGGAACATGAAAACTTTTACTTGTTCAAATAACAATTAAGGTGAAGCAAAGAAAGGGTAAGAATAACGAATCTCTTTATGATAAACAGATTTATTTTGAAAGTTCGTTATTACGAGTAACTACAACAAAAGATCGGACTAATGGCGTATGCAATACTTAAATTCTCGATGTAGATGTTACATAGTTGGTCCTCATCTTTTAGAGACTACGAGTGTATTTTCATTTGTATTCAAATTGAAAAAAAAGGAAGTTTTGGTATTATCCAAGGTTTTATCTCATGTGTTGTAGAGTATCACAAATTTTTGAAAGAACTAAAGGTTCAAATTGAATATGGGATGATTTACAATTTCTTCATTCATTTCCACGCAATGGAATAAGTTTTTTCTTTATCGGATGAATCTGGGGCAACATGCTATAGGGTGATAGTCTCACTTATAAAGTCAAATCAATACGTTCTAAGACGAAATTGTTAAGCGAAATCTCTCGTTTAAGTCCAAGATGACCTAACTGCACTAAAGAAAAGAATAAAAGAAGCATTTGACTCTTTCATGCAAGCTCCACTTGGCTCGAGGGGATATAGCTCAGTTGGTAGAACTCTACGCTTACAATTAGGTCGTTGCAATTACGAGTTGGATGTCTAATTGTCCAGGCGGTAATAATAGTATCTTGTACCTGAACCGGTGGCTCACTCTTCTTCTAGGTAAGGGGGGGAAGAAGTGAGCATAATATTCTAATAGGAAGTTGTTAGTAAAAACCATAAATGGAAAAACAAATTCAATAAACCCCAAGGCAGTATGCTGAAAAAGTCGATGGTCCTAACTATCTTGGTCCTTAACGTAGCTAGGCTATGTTCAAATACTGTAAATTTGCACGGCACTAGCTAAATATCAAATATCCTTAATTAAGTACTTGCTCAAAAGAATTTGCATGTTCGACTTATCATGGAGAAAAAGGAAACATATGAGCTGATCTGGGTTCCATAAGACCTGGTTGGAGGAGGCAAATAATCTTGAAGCTACGTGTCTTCTGCAAGTTGATACTAGGTTAAGAGTTATAAACAAGGCAACAACTCGTACATCAAAAGGCAGCTGCACAAATATGCGGATCACTTGATAGGAGCATCGTCCTGCATTTATAATTATTAACAACCTCTCCGTTCCAGGTATCACTCTTAACAAGTACTTGTCATGTTATGCAAATACTCCAGAAGGGGAATGAACTGCTTTCTATAACTAAACTAGCTACTGGCAATAAAAATAAGCGCGTGCCGGACAACAGAATGAGAATACTTCCTCACGTGAGTTGTATGATTGTTGCATAATACCATGAAAATAGAGCTGTTGATAAGATAATCAGAATGCACAGCTATTCAGTCCTTGCCAGATTACCAAAGGAGATTTAACATGAGAGATGACTTCTGTGCCATAGAACATGACTTCAGTCTATTCCACTGACATCTCGTTGGGGCTCAAAATCAAATTAACTATCGTAATTGTTAGTTAAGAATTAGCTGAATTCTCAACTCTCTTCAACCACAACATTTTTACCAAACATACAAGAAGAAAAATCTACAAGTCACAACATGGTAGCTGTTAGTAAAGAATTAGCACTATTCACAACTCTTCTGAAAATGTTTCACGTCATACAAATAGCGGTACCTAATCTAAATATCTAATAAAATAAAAAGATTACATGAAAGCGAAAACGGCCAAAACTTTGGCAGTAGAAACCACAATGCTAAAGAGAACTAGGGAAGACAGCAAACCTTGAGTATCAGATGCATTTAGGAAAAATTAAGATTCTTTTGCATTCCCTGGCACAACAAAACGAAAATTTCAGGCAACATAAAGTAAATACTTCGAGAATTTTTTGCCAAAAATCGGATTCGGCAGTAAAATGAAGAGAGTGGCAAAAACAAAATACTTAATCCAGTAGAAATAGATGACAGTACCTTCTACAACCACATCAATTTGCTGTGCAACTGGTAAAACAGTTTGCAAAGATTTCTCTTGAAAAACTTCTACAGCTGTTTTAGCTGTTTGTGCACCACACTCACCAAAAGCGGGAGAAATCTTCAAATCATCTACCTCATGAGTTCTAAGGCTAAGCTTTGAGTCATCTAAATTTTGTACTGGGTGACTAGCCTCTGGTTTTCCACCTTCATGAGCTGCATGATGGGACTCCACCATTTCAAGGACAACGGAACATTCTGTTTTTTCACATTCACCAGCTGAATGGCATGTCTCTGGTTTTTCACTTTGACTGGCTGCATCATATGATCCTGTCTTTTCAATTTGAGCAGCTGCATAGCATGCCTCTGATTTTTTACTTTCAAAGGCATCATGACGAGACTCAGTTGATTTGTTTTCCGCAGCTATATAAAACAGATTCCCTTTTTCATCTTCATCATCTTCATGAAATGGCTGAGAATGATCAACTCGAATATTAGCATCATATGTTTGAGCAATCTCACCTTCAGGTGCTGCATAATACAACTGATTATCCTTGCAATCAGTGTGAGATGAAAGGATCAGATCATCCTTGATGGTTGCATTGCAGAATTCAGAAAGCAATTCATCGCTATCTGCATCGCTTTGTACTGCGCTGTCCTTCCATCTCCGCTTTTGGTTTGTCTTCCTTTTTTCTCTTTCTTTGCTCCGCACCCTCTTCCCCAAATTAGCATGTGGTTGATGAATTACTGGCTCATTAGATTCAACCTTACCGTGACACAACTGCATGTTACCAGACCCAACAGCAGAAACATAACCCTCTGTTTCATCACCCTCTCCAATTGTTTGAAGTTGATTTAAAGCATCCAGATTATGTTTTTCATTAGTGTTCCTCCTAACACGCTCCTTTTCCCTGATTCTTTTTCCCTGATAAGTTTGTGACGAGTTTGAAGGTAGGCATGCAATCTCGACTTGGTCCCCTAAACAATTATGGGCAATGGCCCTGATCCTTGATATTGACTCTATCTGTTGGGTATCCAACCCATTTATCAGGAATGTATCAGCTATATGTGCTATATCTCTTAAGCCAGCATTCTACAATTTGTTATCAATGAAAAAAAAAACTGATTGTTAGTTATTATTGCAAGTATAAATCAATCGACTAAGCAGAGATTTACCATTCTCTTCTTTTTGGTTCTGAACTTTATTGTTCTCTGGATGTGAGGCAAGGGAGACACTGGCCTTCCCACATGCTTACGCGTGATTCTCAAATACCAGTACATGTATTCGCTTTCATCAACACCACTACCACCCTGGAGAATATGAAGCCTACGAGCAGACCATTCATTAAGCTCTGATACCATCTTTTCAGACAAATCAATACCACTGTCAACTCCACGACTCTTTCTCTCCCATTGTTGCACATCTTCTGGGATTCCTTGAAGCATATTTTGTTGACGTAGGCAACGATCTGGAAGATGTCTTTCTGCCTTGTCAAAGCAGATTAACATCGTCTGTGACCTCCCCAAAATCAGGCTATTTCTTACACTTTCTGGTAATAATGTATTATTCAAATTCTGATAAGGAAGCCACTCCACCTATAAGGAAAATCGTGTTAGCACAAAAACCAACAATCAGATGTATCATATATTATACTTCGATACAGAACGAAATCAAATTGAACATGTTTTGAACTCACATTGTATGGCTCTAGCAAGTCCAATGCCTTGCGATAAAAAATTAAGTCCTGTTTCACTGTTGAAGCACTCTGTTTCCCCTTCCACCTAAGTACAAACGGAAAACAGTCATGGAGTGGCTCTTGATAAAACTTTGGTCGACCAATATTAAGGTGAAAAAAACTCCAGCACTGCAAAGGAAAATGAATGATCAGCCTCATCACGGTAACTCTTCATACAGGAAGCTAGCAGTGTCATGTTTGACAATTCAATCATTCCAACACAACCCGAAAACAAGGAAAGAAAAGAAAACTCAGATATAGCTCACCTGTAATAAAGTCAAGCAACCGCTAATGGTACTCTGAGATTTAAGAGATGCTTTCCCTAGTGATCTATACAAAAAGGCCAATGCTGCTGCACCCCATGCATACTTTCCAGCTTTCTCGAAATCCTCAAACAGAGGTAGGTACATAACAGGGACCTTGTTCCCAGTAGTAGTTGAAAATATTGTACTTCCTACAAGGTAGAGAAGGTAAGCACGTGTGTAATGCTCAACCTCTTCTAATGGTGCATCTTCAGGACACTGGGAAAAGTACTCCTTCAGCCAGCTGAGTTTTACCATGCCACCACTCTTGTACCCAGCCTCTGGTACTCTTCCTAGATATCTTTCACAAACTGATTTGCATGAAGTATATGTAATGCCCAGAACAGGTAAACCATCAATCGGCAAACCAAGTAGCAACGCAACATCTTTGAGGGTTATGGTCATTTCTCCAACCGTCAAGTGAAAGGTATTTGTTTCTTTCCTCCACCTCTCAACAAGTGCAGAAATGAGTGGATTGTCCAGACTGATGGAAGGAAGTAGTCTTAGATAACCAAACCCTGCCTTCTCCACCAATTCAATCTGCTTTTGCGTGAGCCTCCATTCGCCAAGCTTTGAAGTGTGTTCATGGCATCTAAGCACACCACGCTCCTAAAACACAATGTAATGGGCATGAATGATCAGTGAGCAAGGTAATGAGGTCTGGAAGCTACTTTGATGGTAAAATTTAATTTACCTGCCCCTCCCAAATTGCCGAGGAGACATGGTTATCTTGATCGTAGAGTACAGAAGGATCAATGGGGCCAGGATTGGTTGCATCAGTATCCATTAAAGGAAGAACACCATTGGTTGGTCCACAGCAGGTTTCAGAAATCTCCATTTGAAATGCTGCTAAACCAAGCCTAACCAAACACAATCCATCCAAGCAATTAAGAAATTATAAGCTCTCATTAACACAAAGAAAGATCATCGTAACGCACTATATATATATATTTTTAGGAAATCTTTCTTTCGAAAACTTCAAAGCACAGTGACTGACACCTATGTAATTGTTGAGATGTATAGTTCGGCATTGGCATCGGATCAAAGAAACAAGCAAAGGCATGGTTAAATTTTTTTTGAGATTTTCATTGAAGGGCACTCGTGTTTGTGCTATGTAATTAGAACAACTGCAAAGAACAAAGCGAGAACGCGCATTTAACAAGCTAGCTTTTGAACCCAGAGATAAAACCTAAATTGCAAGAAACAATTTTCAACATCTCAACGCATTCTGCTCAATTATTTAGAACGAAACAAAATAGACGAAATAGATTGATATATTAATTTGAAAAAAGGAAGAGAGGTTAGTTAGTGTGTATGAAGCATTGATAAGTGGTGGTGAAGACGACGACGACGACGACGCCGCTGCCGCCGCCGCATAAACAAAGAAATAAAATTCATGAATTTGAAGGAAATAAAATAAAAAGAGAAGATACTGATACTGCTAAGCTTGCTTATGAAAACTACGACTCGCACTCACCCAACCCAAACCCAATTCCATCAATTTGGCTGAATTGAATTCGAAGTCACTCTCACTGGTCACTGCCCCTCTCTCTCTCTCAAAACGACTATGTCGTTGCCACTTCCGACTCGAGTCGACGCCCCTATATTTTTATTCACTTCAGTAATCTAATGCCCAGCCCTAGGAAAGGAGTAAGTGTAACCAAACCATCAATCATATTGTTGAGTTGGGTCATTTTATTTTTATTTCATATTAATCTACTTCACTTAATTCATGCCACATGCTACTCCATATTATCTTAATTTTTTGTTAGTTTTTTATGCATCCCAAGTGAGAAATTTATTTTTATGGTTGAACTGCATTCTGATTCAGCTTTTACTCATTATATATCATTGGACAACGGCATTTAGATATTATTTTCAATTCTTTTTACTAAACATTTACCCGAAAACGAATCCCTTCATTTGTTTATTTCCAAAATGAACATGCATGAAATGAAATTAGATGGAATCTAGGATTATGAGCTATGCATGAGAAAGATTAATAAAAGACCAATACGTTTGAAACAACAAGAAAATGGTACTTAAATAAGCACATAGAAAAGGTTTTTGTACATTTTACAAAGGCACCAACTTTCGTGCCACTCTCTCTTTAGCCTGGGACTAGAGCGGATAAAATGACGGGAGATGCTATCAAACGGTAAAACGCAGAGCATAAGTTAAAAAACAAAAGAAAAAAAAATCACAACTTCAGGAAGCTGAATGATCTAAACATGAACCAACTCATCTCCGTTGCCTTGCAAAGCAGTGGTATGTGAAGAATGATACAAGCTTGGCCTGGCCCTTCCACTTAGGTGTAGAAACTATGAGAACATACGAAGGAAGTTGTTTGCATATGCCATTGGCTTCACGTCGGGGTGAGGCTGCAAGTTCAAAGAAATCAATATTCAACATCCACCTCGCTCCACAAAATAAAAACCTACCTCTATGATAAAACTATATATATTAAAACAAAGCAACTGACCACTGCGGAAAACGTAACAATATTTGGCTTCAAATCAGGGGCTTCAAATCGAATAAAAGCACCCTTATTGCCCATCTGCATAATTCAATAAACAAGCAGTTCTCAACAAACAAACCATGCATCATTACCAAAGGTGTATCCAAATCACTGAGAGAAATAGACGATGATGTAATTTACACTCTTCTAAATAAGATACTCAAGTAATAACAACAAATTAAGTGTCGTTCAGTCACAACAAAAAAAAACATAATTAAGGAGAAGTTATGAAAGAGACTGGACAATTTTGTATCTGAATAAAGAAGTTGCCACTCTCTTCCCCCATATATTGTACACCTCGAAGACACCACAATTCTGCGACTATTACAATGTGCTCGTATCACAAAGAAGTTATAGAGGTTGACAATGGCAATGACCATTAGACAGATGATATGAGTAAACTTACTAACTAATGAATCATACAATCTGAACACAGAGAGAGACATAGCAAGTTCTTTGCCAGGTCTTGCTTTTGAGGGTGCCTATCCCGGTAATACACAGTCTTTTTGACCTAATTTACTGAGCAGTCACACAGTCTTATTGACCTTATTTACCAAGCAATCTGCTAACAATCATTCATCTGCATCAAAGTTTCCAGAAATATTAAGGAAAAATGTTGGGTTCAAGAGTTAGATGAGAGCGGGAGATGAACATTGTGTATGGAGATGACCAATTAAAAGCATGAGAAAATCCGTTATTACACAATGAAAAAAGTCGATGACCTGAAGTCACACAAAACCAAAAGCTTAGTTCAGAAAAGAGTAGTCCCCATAACTTACCCGTTAAAAATTTTCTGCATCTAACTTACTCTTATAACTTGATTCAAGTTCAAAGAAGATAAGAACAAAGGAAATTGCAATGCAGATCTCTACCTAACAAATTTAGCAGTACTTAGTAACTTACCTGATCACAATAATTTGGTGCAGAAAACACAGTTATAAGTTTTCCGTCATGCTCAATTTCATAGCCTTCATCCTTTACCTCATGAGATCGCACAACTAACTCTGTCAATTGACAAATGTATCAGAACCAAGTGGAGCACAAAAAGGTGTCTTAAAAATATTTGCCTGCCTATCTTATCAGACAAATGTACCTAGATTATTTTCTTGTAAGAACTTCTTTGTCACATCTCCTCCAAATGAGAGGCCTACACCTCGCTTGCTAGGACCCCTTCCGGGTAAAGGTTGAGGATCACTCCAGAGCAATTCACACATTAACCCTGATAATAGGTGAATGAACACGAGAAATAATGTATACATATTCCAGATAACTAACTGTTGCATGTTATGATTGATAGCTAAATTCCATACTGCCACATTGTCTACATAAAACACATTTGTATACTTATGCTCAATCTGAGATGGATAAATCAACTGCCATAATACAACTGAATAAGACAGTTTATACAGGTTGAAATTCAAAAAACAAAAAAAGAGAGAGGGAGAAGAAAGAAGATATAGAAGGAATAATAATTTTATCTTAAAGCTAACATTCATGGATTAGTTATTAAAATAACTGTAGTATCTGAGGAAACATCAAAGGTTATTTTTAACTGTCAACTTAAGCTAAGTGAATTAAAGAAAGAATATCATAATACAAAATAGTTCTCTCATCAATCACAAAGAGTTATTGCAACCAAGAAAAAGGAAAATAGATTGTGCAATTCTTTGAAGATATACAGAATAAAATTGATTTAGATATTAAGTCACTGATATCAAAAGAAAGTTTATGTTTGTACTCCTATATTAATTTGTAGCTCACGTCAACCATCCTCCTCTCCAGATTTCAAGAACCAGCCTCAATCCAACCACCCTTCCACCTCAACGTAACCAGGGCCCATGACATGTCTAAATAATTAGAAAGCAGCAGCACGGCTAAAGAATAAATGAGAACAAATGGTTTGTTGTCGAATTCAACCTTTGGATCAATAACGTGAAGTTCTACCAAAGAGAGGAAAAAGAAAAGGAAAAGGAAAGATGGCATGCAAATTACCTTCCTCCGGGGGTTCTCGGAAGCGATCAATGGCTATGATGTCGTCTAGCTTCACACCATCAACACTAAAAAGACCTCCATGAACAACAAATATCTTCTTATTCAGGACATGTGCCAAAGGTAAGCAACAGAAGACTTCTGCAAAGAGTTCCACAAATGTCTCGCTCAACTTGGATCTGACCTCACCCTCAAAACCATATATCTTGTTCATGCTCTTGCTTTCATGGTTTCCTCTGGAAAGGTATATAGCTGAAAATTTTACAAATGAGTAAATACATATTGTGATGTTTCAAAATTATTCACAAGAAAGGCCAGAGTGAAACAAGCAGCATAAAGAACATGTTGTTCTGAGCATGAAGAAAGGAAAGGAAGTATTTTTCTTCAGAGAATTTTAAAGAACTTCTGAAAAATCCGCAAACAAAGAGGATTCACCTGTTGGACACATGCACTTAAATGCAAACAATGTGAGGATGACCTCCAAAGAAAATGATCCCCTATCAACAAAGTCACCATTGAACAGGTACGGGTTCTCTTCTGATGGAAGCCCATTAAGCTCAAAAATATTTAGCAGGTCATAGAACTGCAACAATGGTACAACAAAATGAAACATCTTCAATAAAATATTACAAAAGAACACTCATGAACCTAGAGTAGATGACATCATCTCAACTAACAACAACTCAGTATTATACTTCCTGAGAAGTAGAATATGCAAATAAAATGTGAAGAGGACAAACGAATAAGAAACTGCTCCTTCAATAGGATAAAACTGATCAAGCATAACGGTGAAAGTATACGTTCAGCTAGCGTATTATATTTGCTCATAACAACAAAAATGTAGATGGTTTCAATCATTATGGTTGAAACCATAGAAATTAAACATAAGGAAAATTAACCTTGTGGTGCAGGACAACTTGGGATAGAATTCTCAGGCAGATGGAAAAATGTAAAAGTATATTGAGATTACAAGTTAAAAAATGAGGAATATCAGTTTTATGGCAGTTAGGCTCATTAGGCTCATAGTTATACACAAATTACGCATAGACGGTAACCAAGAACCATGTAACCAGTTTATTCACAAAACAACTCCATCCATGAGCTATATTCTGAAAGTACACAATACTCCTTTGCATCAAAGAGAGTACTATAACAAGGAAGTATCATCTAGTGCACAGTAAAGACTTCTGGTAGTTTCAAATTGCACTGGCAATATAATTACCTGACCATGTACATCACCACAAACAGTGAAATGTTTGCCATCAGGGATATTTATATCAACAAGAGAAGGCAGTGCTTGCAACATCTCTCTAGTTTGTAAGACGATTTGGAATGCATATCTACAACATTTTCGAGAAGTGTTCAAAATGGAATCTTTAAGCATTATAGAATAAATAAATTCATGATTAATCCCCGGTAGCTGTACCGTTTGTGTAAACACTTCTGATTCTTGAAGTCATCCATCATTCTTTTCACAAAATCCAAGGTAACATTATCGCCCTCAATCCTTGCCCCAGAATATTGTGGCTCCACATCTGAAATGACAGCAGATTTGTGTTTGTCATAAACAGACAAGAAGAAGCTTTTACTCATCCAGTCCGACAATCATCCAAGCAGCAAAAGGGAAGAAACAGAGAGTTGGATGCAAGAATGCCATTCCTGGATGATAAAGCTCGGACCACAATACAAAGGCACAGACCTCAATTTTCCAATAGCTCTTATGAGACATTATCCATAACCAGAGGGGGGGATCCTAGAAGCTTTCATTTCCCTATCAATCTATACATCTTTTTATTTTCTAGCTGTATTATTTCCTGACTTGCATTATACTGTAGACTACTTACATGTATATGGAGCTGTCAGAAGCTTCAATGGGGTACAAAGTTGACTTCAAGGGAAAAAAAAGTATTTCCCTACTTTCCTAGTCAATTCTGATTAGTCAATAAAAATATATATGTTTTTCCCTTCTTGTTCTTTTTCAACAATTTACTCTAGGAATTGAGTAAGAGATAAAAAGCCCTCCTATTGTGTTCCCTTAAGACTAATAGAAATTTAGGACAAAATATCTTTAACCCTATCCATACAAGAGTTGAACTCTGTAGGTCTAAGCTTCTCCATCAACCAAGCTTGATATAGCCCAAAAAATCTGACAAATCTGAAATAAATGCACTTGTTCCCACAGCTCTAAGGTCCAAGAGTGCAGAACACCTTCTGCATGAAAAAGTTAACATTAAAAGTCTTTTTCCACATTTTGAAGGTTAGATTAGTAAGAAATTCTTCCCAACCAGTCTACTTTAAGGCTGAAGGATCCTTACAGGTGTTGATCAAACAGACATGCAATATTGCTTTTTTTTTTCCACAAAGAAACAATGAATCAACTAAAATATAAGACTCTTTGAAATATCAACTTATGGCATTCTATTTTCAGTCCCTTCCATGGAACTCGGTCTCTTCTCTATGAGCTTCAGTATAAAAATTCAGTGGTAAAACTATGCCAAGAAAATCATGAACTGTGAAGTACTTAATATGATAAAATGGTGCTTGGTACTACCCACACACACACAAAAAAAATAAAATCAAAGTCTTAATTCCTTATTGCACTCCTATCCTTTGACATCACACTAAAAACGTCAATCAGTTGTTTGTAACATGATAATCCATTTCTAGGACCCAAAGGTTTAGGAAACCTTTTGAAAAGGGAGAAGCAAACGAAGAATTCACAAAAATTTTATAACCAAATTATCCATTATGGAATTAGAAATTATTCAAACAGGTTGCAACTGTAGTATTTATTAAACATGAACCCAAACCTAGATTAAGTACTTGTCTCTTGTTAAAGAAACCAGTCAAACCACTACCCCTGCAGCAAACCCACCAATATCCACCTAGGACCGCCAGTATCACCATCAGTACTACCACCACCACTGGAACTCTTGCTATTCCCACCAACATCATTGCAGCGGCCACAACTGCTACTGCTACTGGTGCTATGATCAATTGGGTGGGCACAGATGATGAACTGGGGCCAGTGCCTATGATGAGATATATAGTGAACATAATGAAATTAAATTTAGTAGGAGATACAAAAACAACATAATCACCAAATTCATGCTGTTCAAGCTTAGAGAGCAAATTAAGTTGATAAAGCTAATACCTAAAGGTCTCATTTCACCAAATAAAAACATAAAAGACCTGGTCCAACTTTCTAAACTAGCTGATGGTAAATCCCACTAACTAAGAAGTAAAATCAAAATCTTTTGAGGAATTGCATGCCACATAATGTGAAAAACTTTTCAAAATTTCCAAGTTCCTGATTGGAGTAACAGAGATACTTCATACCACTAACCCAATAACTCACCTATTACCAAAAAGTAGTCAACCCAACTCTACTGAGTCACAAATGGATTAGCACAAATCACAAAGATCTACATTGGTACAACGGGGATGTGTGGAGAATGCATACATCTATCTCCCTCCATACTGCCTTCAAGTTTAATTCACTTGCAAGGCCCATTATACATTGCCAGCAGAAACAAGAGTTGGCCACTAATACTGGCAAATCCATAATTCCCATTTTAATAGCTTAGATTAGTCATTTGCTAAAAAAATTTAGGCTGATCTTGAACATCTATTACAAGAGCTTAGCTTCACCAAGTTAATTCTTATATATTATCCCACTTCTTAAAGGCCAGGAAAGGATAGTCACTTTTGAAAGAATCAAAATACTCAAACAGTATGCTCATTTTGTAACTCAAACCTTACTTGCTCTATTCAAATTAGGAAAATCTTTGTCCATAGCATCATTATTGCTTTTTACATTCAAAGTAAACACAATATGTTTCAAAGGAAATTTTTGAAGAAAAAAATGTTTCACAGAATTGCAAGCTAATTTCCAGCCTGCTACACTAAAAAATGATAGTTGTAGATGATGATGGTGACTCTCATAATGATAGTGGTGTAATGGGGATGGAATGAAGGAAAACTCTGCACAAGCAGAAGTAAAAAATGATGGCTAGTTATGGGGCTAGTAATCAATTAAATATCTGACATGTAGTGCACATGAATTAAATCCAGTTTTTCACTTCTTTTTTTTTTTGGAAAATCATTGATAAGAAGTCAGCACACTGCGAGATGATTTATGAAAAGCATTTTTGAAGAAGGAAAATGTCCAACAGCTACTTTCAAGTTTTTATTCAAAATCAAAGTAGGGTTCATAATTCTCAGAAACCCTCTCTATCAACTCCATTGGCAAGAAGTTTCAACTCAAAATGTCACAAAGAAATCCCGTCTGAATGGTCTGTATGTCAAAGTCTCAAAGAAGATAAGAATAAATCACCCTCAATAGCATTTCTATCCCAGGGAACCACATGAACTGACAAAACCTCAATTTACCAAACTTTCCAAAGAAAGAGAAAACAAGGTCTACTTTTATTGGCAAGCCAAAATCAGATCATAATTTCTGCTCTGGATGTTGAACATTTCAACTTGACACTCTCAACAAAGGCACAAATAACTCTCCCAGAATAAGACAATTATCAAAAGTAAAAAGGAAAAAACCAAGTTCAAAAAAGATCAGTACCTATAGAGCGAAAATCAATAGAATCAGCTATTGAGCGTCTTTCAGACTCGGGTACAGAAATCGCTTCTTCAAACTTAAGTTTCATAACAGCCTTTTCGCATTCCTTTAGTTTCTTGGCGGCATCAGGGTCATTTGGACAGAGTTTCTTCACCTAAATTTAATACATTTCAATGAGCACCATGTATCAGGATTGCATGAAGAAACAACATTTCCTCAGGCATTTCCTCAAACCTCACCAAAAAAAAAAAAAAACCCAAATATCTTATGAAGTGCCAGGAAAGTCAAAGACAAGATGTGAAAATGGAAAAGAATCTAGAAAGAGCCATCAAAAGTCTTTCAAGCTCCTTAAAAATGATAAACTCTCCCATGTCAGAAATACAATATGCCCCCTTGTACACTTAGGAATCCTTTATAGCAAACCTTCGATTACATTCCTTGTTAATGCCCTAACTTCAAATATCCTTCCTCCAGTTAAAAATCCCCAGCAACTCCACATTCTACTAAGCAGTAAATTTTCTAGCTTTTCTTTTCTTTTTTTTCATTTATGAAATTTCAAAAGATGATGAAGCCTCTCATGGGTTTGGGATATGTTTTCATCTCATGAGTAGGTAGAGTTATTACACACTGTAGGATGAAGTTATTTTTCATAAAAGTCCAAAAGGCCTTTCCAATCAGGAATACCCGCCAAATTTCCTTGTCTTAAAGGACAGGGGTGCATGGAAGCCAATATCATAAAAACAGATTTAAAAAAAAAAAAAGAGTGAAAGATATACCTGTTGGAAATCCTTCAGTGCTTCTTTAAATTTTCCCATTGCAAGATAAGCTGCACCTCGCCTATAATAACCCTGTAAATTGGACAATCATCAAATCAACTGTGTTGACATTCTAATCCTCGTATACCACAACATACTCATCATAGCATCCTTGCCTTAGTGTACTTTGGATCGACTTCAATAGCCTTTGAAGCATCCTGTATTGCACTTCCATACTCCTCCAGTTTAGTGTGGGCCAATGAACGATTAGCCCAGTAGACGGCATTGTGTTCATTTATTTCAATTGCTTGTGAATATAGATCAATAGCCTGAGCATACTTGTGAGCTGGAAGTGAACTGACAGTAATTAGCAAGGTTGAACAGCATGCGTAAATCAATTGTCTATTAGAATTTGAACGCGAATCACAATACTCTTGTGAATTAAGCACCTTTAGACTGCTTAACACACTATTGTTTCCACTGAGATGAAAACATTACAAAGTAATTCACTGAGCTTCAAGATTTTGAAGAACACATCAGAAACAATTGCATAAGCATGGATTATTACCCTTAAATGCTTCATTAGCCAGAACTTTGATTTCTTCAGCTCGTGATACGGAAGAATTTTCAATTTCCATATCGGGCATAACCTTACTTGTCTATCTGAATTTGGGTTGAATATTAGTGAATAGAGAATTTCATATACACTCTATTTCCTTCTATTATGCTTCAGATCTGTGGTTAAAGAACACAAAAATATAATTAATCAATTTAACAAATTAAAAAAAGAGAGCTCTCAATTAACAGTGAAGTTAATCAGAATGTCAATCTCCACATGCCAGTCGATTACCACAGAGAGAAAGAGGGGCAGTGAAGAAATTCTGCAGTAACTGGTACATATATCTGAACCTAAGAAATTAGCCAACCCAATGGAACACTTAGCAGATGACTACAAATATCCAAGGACTGATGGATTTTCATCTTATGTCATTCCCAACCTAACACAAGACTTCAACTTTTACTTCATACACTTGATTGGGGTCTAAGAAAAGGACAAAATGGCTATCCTTATAAGCTTAAAGTTATGAACGAACCAGTATTTTCCGAGAATTATACTGCAAGTCGTTGCTTTAAGATTTTGTTACCCTGGTGGCAACTAAATAACTTAGAAGCAACTAGATAAACCCAAATACAGAACAAAGAAGACAATCCAAGGTGTTAGTAGAAACATAATTAATATAAGTTTTGTTCTTCGCACGCAGTGGATAAAACAGGATCATCAGTTTACACTTTACATGCTCAGTACTGGTTTATTAACTAGAGTTGTTTTCGAAACTCATCCACATAAAGAACTCCAAATCTAGACTCGGTTAGTGATTGACATAGTGAACTTTCCAACTCCCTTTGACAGCTACCCAAGGCAGACCTTACAGTTTGCAACCATTGATCAATCAAACAAAAAAAAATCCAAAATAATGAAGCTTTGAGTCTGATAAGTAAAAACCATGAATCCCTTTTTAAGTTCTTATATCACGCTTTGACACACCCAAGCGGAAAAGATAAATGCAAAGATAAAAGGGGAAGCAGTCGACAATGTTGACAAATGCAT
This sequence comes from Erythroxylum longipes, assembly GCA_027563885.1. Taxonomy (NCBI): domain Eukaryota; kingdom Viridiplantae; phylum Streptophyta; class Magnoliopsida; order Malpighiales; family Erythroxylaceae; genus Erythroxylum; species Erythroxylum longipes. Next base: position 13,097,634 of record JAOQMS010000002.1, read on the forward strand.
CAACCAGAACAACTTCTAAAAAAAAACAAGTTAAAAGAGAGGGAGGGAGAGTAGCGATGTCTGTAGTAGCAGCAGTACCTGAAGAAACAGAAAGGAATCTGTAAGTATCAGCTCAGTGGTACTTCTAGAGAGAGAAACCCTAGACCGACCTAATTTTTCTCAACCGTCTGTTATTTCTTAATAAATTTGGTTATGTACGATTTATGACAAATGGCTGGCTTTCGTGTAGAAAAGTGCAGACAACTAGTACTGAGTGGTATATGTGTAATACTTGAAATCTTCAAGTGTATGATCTCAGTTGTACAATAGGTCCTACATATTTGTATGGTTGAGATTAAGTGAATCAGAATAAGTATACCATAGTAAGTATACAGGGTTGGTTCCAATAGACAACCGCCAACTACTAGATAGTAATACAATCGTTTAGCAAATTCAACATTACTCAAGGGAGGATTCGAGATGGTCCAAGTAAAGTCAGCTCCGCTAACCTTCTAATTTAAGAGAGTCATGAGAGAGATTGAAAGTTGAACTCATTATTTAATTATTAATTTATTAAATAATTTATTTAAAATATATAATTTTATTCATATAAAAAGAAAATTAATCAAGTAACACATTAAAGGGAAGATCATTCCATGTTCTACGCTAGAGTTTAAGTCCTATTATCTTTTATTTTTAAAATTATTATATTATTGAATTTGAACTTTTTTAGGTAAAAATAAACAATATAAGTGAGGAAACAAAATTTTTATAGGAGAATTTTTGTAGGGAGAATTCACATTGACTATTTGAATATATTGAATAAATTATTATAAATTATACATTTTAAATAGATTATTTATTAATACAATATTTTCAAAATTAAATAATGAGTTCAACTCAAACAAAAACTTTAAAAAGTATACAAATTACTTTAAATATATAGTAGTTAATATATTAAATAGTTTGGTTTACGCTTTAAAATATTTATAAATATTTTAAATTTTATTATACTTTATTAATTGTAAACATTTTTATATTTATTTTATGATGAAATTAACAAGTGATTTAGTTTGAAATATATCACAAAATATGTTAAAAAAAGTTGATAAAGAAAGATTAATAAAAGATGTGTGATTATCTCCATTTAACAAACCACATATTTTTTTGTTAAAATATTAAATATTTTTTAATAATGAGTCAAACGCAAAGGAATGTATTGAAAATAAGATCAAGAAAGAATATATTTACTTTTAGTTATAGATTATATCCAATATAAGTATATTTTAAATAAATTTTTTTCTTTTTGATCAATTTGAATATATACTTTTTTGAAAATCAAAGAATTATATTAAAATAGGGAAAACCTTACAATACAAAGTAACAACTAGGAATTACAAGAAATTACACTAATAGAAAACAAATAATCAAAGACAAGCCAAGCCAAGTAAACACTAAAATCTGGACTATAGTTTGGCATACCTATAACGTATGCTTCATAAGTGCAATAACCTGATTTCCTTTCCCTTATAAGTGAAAGCATGAATTAAAGATTCTAATTTATAACTAATTCAATAAAAACATTTAAGTTAGCTTCTCTTGTCAGGACAAGTTCACAAATTTTGTTGAAATTCCTAACCCTAACTACTTGAGAGTTTGAGCTGATGCCTATAAAAATTATAACATTTCTCTCCACTATATCGATTAAATTGTGCTACATGCAATAGCAAATAGATTGTAGTCATCCTTAGAAAGGTGATAGAGGATGAAGTACAATGAACAATTTCAAGCGAATCATCCACAAAGCAAAAATGATTTCACCTTGTCTATATATCTCTTCATAGGCTACTAGAGTAGGGCAAGTAAAGAAGAGCTGATAAGTGGACTTGGGGGCTCTTTGATAGAGCTTACAACTAGGTTAGGGAGAGGATGAAGTCTTTTAAGCCTATCTAAAGTGTCTAGACTGTTTCTAATCGCCAGCCATATAATGAATGAAGTTTTAGGGGAAAGGCATTTGTGCGATACTAATTTGAACTAGGTCACCCTTGATGTATAATCCATAAGTAGGTTCTTGTACGATTGTTGATGGATTGTAAAACCTATCTACTTGTTTTACGCTTAAAAACTGCAAGTGAACGGATCGTGACTTGTAGTTAGAAAAAGCGAATATAGATCCCATAGGAATTGATGCCCACACACCACATAATTTAGAAAAGACTTTGTTTAAGAAATAAAATTGTATAATGCAATTAATCTAAATAATTAAATTAAAATTAAGATACTAATGTAAACAATGGACAATACCGCAATTGTAGAAAATCTGAATTCAAGGATCTAAATGCTAGAGATTACTTTTCTCTTATTCTGTCTCCCTCATATTTTATTGATTGAATTGTGTCTCAACCTAGATTTCCGAATGTACTAATTACCTTCTCTCAAGGTGTAACTATTTTTCCCTAATTGAATTGACGATAATTGATTGAAAGATTTCTTAACCTACCCAATGACTCTACCGATTCAACTAGTTATTACACTATCCTATGGATGATCAATTGACTAATCGAGATCTCTCTTCTAATTATTCAATTGACATAATAATTGCTAGTCTATAGGTCGCTAACTCTCGTTGTACAATTCTACATGATTTTCATCTCACTCACTCTCTCGATTTGTTGCAAGATGACTATTAAGAACAACAATTATCAAAGACACTTCATTCAATTCAATAAAATATTAGTTTCAACAAAATAATGAAAAAGCAATCCCTAATATGAAATTAGCCTAACATAGTCTCCATAACACTATCAACATTCAAATAATCCATCTTTACAAAGAAAGGAAGAGATTAAAATGATAGAAAGTGAATAAGAAAACTCCTTCTCTTCTTTGCCAAAATCTGGAATTTTAGTGTTAATGTGTTATTTTGCCCAATCTTGATGATGATCCTTGTTTTCAATCCTTCCTTAATGCTCCAAACATGTGTTCTTCACCCAAGGATGGTCTTTCTACAAGTAGGTGTTGTCTCTCTTGAAGATGGAGGCTTAATGATGCCTTTATAGTCCAAAAATCCTAGGTTTAATGAAGCCTCGCTGATTGCCTCAAATTACAATTCCCACGTCCGTGGGAATTTATTCCCATGGGCATGGGAATTACAGGCAGAAACATTCTATCTTGATTTCCCATGTTCATGGGAATTTGCTGGTCCCAGATGTAATCCTCTTGTCTTCTCTTCTATACTCTCTTGTTCATCCTCCAACTTGCTTCCTCTCCTTTCTTACACAAGAATAAGCAATTCTTACCCTCAATTAGCATCCAACACATAAGAACACAATGGAAATCAAACTTAATGAAAACATGCAAACTAAATCCTAAACTAGAGTGATAAGCAACCATTATACACAAAAACATATGCTAATTACCTATAAAAAGCATATCCTAATGCACACCTATCAATGATCTGTTAGTGACCAGAGGAACTTACTAGCCAAATAGCTCTACCTTTAAGATCTTGGTTAGGAAGGCAATAAGGGAAACACCTTCTAAAGATTAGGGCTTCTCTATTGTTGCGAGACCATTCACCATCTTTGATTAACAACTTGGCTTTGGCATTTTCAGCAAAATGTAATATGATGGTTTGAAAGTTAGGGAGGAGATAAAGTAGACCTACAGAGCTCTAATTATCATATTATATACATATGCCATTTTTGTTTCTGACTTTAATTTTGATAGAAGTTTAAAGTCTGTTACAAGGATTCCATAGTTGATCTATAGTCCATGAGTTGTCTTTCCTCAGTCTTATAGCCCAAAATTTTTTTCCTTCAAGATGGTGGCTATTAAATCCATCTTATTAATAGATATTCCTTATTAATGAGGATTCTCTACATCTTTTAAGAAAGCATCACCCTGTTCACAGTTATAATAGGCTGTATATTGACCCCCCCTCTTTTATTAGCAAACAAATAGTGTTCCAAGCTACTTTAACCTATGACTAATAACCATTCCTTAAATAAAGGAAGTTCCTTAATATTTTCTCTAAGGCCTTGTAGATCTTTCTTGGAAGCATGAGATGGAAGGTCTAATAGATGTAGAGATTGCTTAGAATAGAGAAGATTAGTTGTAATCTTCCCGCATATGTCAAATGTTTATTACACTAATTCCCTATCATTCTCTTCCATATCAAATAAAGGTTGGCAAACTTGGTAAGAGGTTTTCCTTATAGTTATAGGAATCTATAGATAAGTAGAAGGGGGTTTGATGTTTAAATATGACAATCTAGCCAAACTATTTATTGAATTTAAGGCATCTTTGGAAAAAATAATAAAGCTTTTCTCCATATTGACACATAAACCTTATAGCTTGTTAAAGGAATCCAAAGATCTTAGTAAGCAGGATATTAAGTTTGCATTTTCTCTGCAACATAAAAGAAGATCATCTATAAATGTTAGCTTTAAGATTCTCAACTAATCACATTTCTTATGGAATATGAAGTTCCTTTCTAATATGATGTTTCTTTCTATCAGTCTTGAAAGCACTTCAATAGCTAAGAAGAAGAGGTAAGGGTGTCTTACTCCTATAGCTCCCTTAATCATTTTAGTAGCTTCCTTATTTATTAACACATTATACAATGGAGTAATAATGTATTAAGCTATCTAGGATATTAATTAGTAGTGAAATCTGAGCGCTTTTGAAGCATTTAGAATCAAATTCTAGTTTAGTGTGCTAAAAGCGTTATGTATATTAATTTTCATAGCGTAATTCTTGCTTGAGCCTTCTAAGTGATATTTTTCATGAATATCTAAGCTAAGAGAATGTTAACTTCAATGCTCCTACCATTTATAAAGATAGTTTATGATTGATCAGAGAGGGCATATTGATTTAAGCCTTAATGCTAAAAGCTTGGCAATGATCATTTAAAATGTATTTTAGCAAGCTATAGGCCTAAATTCTTTCATAGAGATGAGGTCGATGGATTTAGGGATAAGGTAGAGGTGATTTTTGTTGTAAAGGTGATTTTTGTTTAAGAGCTTTCAACATCTTAGAGCTTGAGAAGAATGCCAATATTTCTTTTCCTATCTGATGCTTTATTTGGCTCTAAATTTCATGAAAAATAAACACTAAGCCCATTAGGGCCATTTTTTTGTTGGGGTTTAAGTTGAATACGACCCTTTCTATTTCCTCCATCGTAAAGGGTTATGTGAGGAATTGGCATCGTTGTTTTGCAAGTGAATTAGGAATGAACTCCTTTAAGGATAAATCTAGAAGTTGTCTTTAAGTTGGGGTATGTAGAGTCCTCTAGAAGTAGACTTTGACAAGGAACATTAATTCTTTTTAGCTTATTATCAAGAAATCTTATTTATGTTCCTTCTCGTAAACAATAAAGAGTGAAATAATTTCGTATTGCCATCCTCATATTTGAATTAAGTAATTATGGACTCTTACATTATTTGAGAGACTTAAATTTTTAAGGCTTTAAGGTAATCCTTAAGATATCCTCTCTACTGCCTCTTTAATCACACTTGAGGGATCATCACAAAAGCATTTTAGGAAACTCAAAGGAGATCTCTGATCTTTTTATGACTAAAAGTTGAGCTAGAGATTGTTTGAGAGTTGAGTAATTTAGTCTCCTTTTTAACATTTATAAGCTTTTTGTAAAGCTTATAAGATTCATAACCTCCAATCTCAATATTCACTCCCCTATCCATTGCTTACTAGAACCCTTGTATATCAAACATAAAATTGAAAAATCTAAAAGAGGGCTCATAGTTGGATTGAGCATCAGATTATGAACTTCTATAGGAAAGTGGTTTGATCCTAGGCAGTTACTAAAGATAATTTTGCTATTTTAGAATTTTAGAAGTTATTCAAAGTTAACCATGACTTTATCTAATTTTTTTAATCAACTAGTCCCCTTTGACCGGTACTCCAAGTGAAATAACAACCCTTTTATTTTAGATTAGTTGCCTTAATATTGCTAAGGCAAGCTCTAAGCTTAGGGCAAGGTTTGCATATGCTTCTAATGCTAGTGTGCTACTGTTGAAATCCCACAAAATTAACCAAGGTACCTCGATCAATCACTATAAACTAGTATTGAACATTTCATTATACATGTGATGTACTGATCAGAGGGTGAATAATTGAGTATACCAACCAAATGGGGTTATATGTAGCTACTATCCTGCTATAGTGATGGTCCCCATAGTTTGTGGTTGTCTTCTAGTTCTTGTTGAATTGCTAGAGCTTTGAGCATTTATCAGGTTTCAATTTTGTCTCCAAAAGGTTAAATATTATAGGTTTTATTAGGTTGATATTGTAAAAATCATTTGTTATTGTAAAAATAATTTGTTATTTAGTTGGGTTATTGAGGTGGTATAAATATCAGATCTAATGATAGAAAGTGATTTTGTCCTTGGATTTGCGGCCTAATCTCCTTTTAACAACTAGTTTGTATTTCTTCAACACCTAAGGGGATTCATTCTTTTACTCACAGTTGGACTTTATATTTGAGAAGTTGAGTATTTGGGTCTTGATTCATACCTTAAAAAGCTTTATTGATCAACTTAGTTCTTCTTTATCTATAGTGTTTGGTTTGGCATATCGTAATTATATTTGATGGCATCCTCAATAATTATGGCTTCTTCTCCAAGAGAGATAATATGGTTAGTTGGGGCATTAAGGTTTCTTGTAAGATACGAATTTTTTCTCCTCTAATCCCATTAATTCTTTATAGGTTCATTTTTGAAAGTTCTTTCCAGTAAAATTCCAAGTTTTTCATTATTGCTTTATAGTAGACCTTCATTGATAACTAATGAGTATTGAGTCCTTAATTAAGGTATCTCCTTCTCCTATTATTAATAGTGGAGCCACATATGAAAACTCTTACATCCACACCTATGGAAATCCTTATGTAACCTACATGTTTTCTGATGGTTGTGCTTTTGTCCATAGATAATAACTTACCAATATAGTAGACAAGCGACCTTATTCCCTCTGTACACAATATTCTAAAGAGATTTTGTATAAATTAACCTATAAGGAACATGTTTTTTTGGAACATCCTCAAGATTGATCCATGGCTTGTAAAGTTATAGAAAGAATGGAGGGTTGTTGAAATTTCAAAAACCTTCTTCAATTATCCTATGAGCCTATTTCTTAATAGTGAATCTTAAGAGGCAGATATTGTCATTATTCAACAAGACATCCAAGAGTCCTCTATAGTTTCAGTGCTTGAGAGCTCCATGTTTGATAGTGAGAAAAGCGAAGTAGTTACTTAGAAAGAATCATACAAGTGTTAAGGACATGCATTTGCTCCCTCCTTAAGGGTATCCAAGTAGGGTGAGACAATAAAGTCAACATCAGTTTTAAAGGTTAGACAATAGTGGAGGAAAATATTATACACTACTCTCCTTTAAGTTAGAGGTGTACGAGTCTTCAAAACTTCAACTACAAGTGGAGGAATTGAACAACTAGCAAAAATCTTTTGGTAGTCTTAGAATTGGTATCGGAAGAGGGCAAGGGAAAAACTAAAATTTCAAGGTTTGGTGCTGCCCAAAGAGAGTGTTAGTGGCCATTTTCATAAAAGTGGTAAAGGTTACAATCGAGGAGAGGGTCATCATCATCATCATCAATACCTAGTTAAAATCCCGTTGAGTTGTGGGCTCTAGAGAGGTCCGATAGTACGCAGCCTTACTCCTATGTAGTAGAGAGACTATATCCGATATCCACATGCAATGCAGTATGACAATACTACAATATTGTAAATGAATATGCAGAAATATTCAAAAACGTACTAAAAAAGTTAAAAGCAAAAAAATGCCAAACATACAAAAAAATACAGATAACTAATAAAAGGCAACATAAAAGGTAGGGCAATACAAAATAACGTATGTCAATGATTGACAATAAATGATAAGATAAAAATACATATTAGAAAAGATCTGGGCAAGAGTATCTCCAACCAAGGCTGTCACTACCTTAATTACGCTAATTAGGAAACTAACTAGGCTAAACTAATTATTAGGTAAATACTACACAATAAAATGCAAAGGACAGGATTTAACAAAACCTATAAGTATACAAATGCTCTCTTTATGAGAGATCCTTTACCTGTATCTTAATATGTTAATTTTTCTATTACGGGCCAAGCCCTCGGTAAGATCCAACCTAATCATATCATTCTTGATCACTTCCCCCCCAGTTCTTTTTAGATCTTCTTTTTTTCCTCTCACAGTCTCTAAGTATTATTTTCTCACATCTCACTAGAGCTTCAAGGTGTCTCCTTTTAATATGCCTAAACCATCTAAGCCTTGTTTCTCTCAATTTTTCATTAATACCAGCCACCTTTAATTTGTCTCTGACCATTTGATTTCTGACACTATCTCTTCTAGTAAGGTTACACATCTACCAGAGCATCCTAACCTCAGTCACCAAAAACTTATTATTGTGTGTTTGTTTGATGGCTCAATACTCTGCCCCTTATAACATGGTTAGCCTAATCACAAAGCGATAGAATTTGCCATTGAGCTTGGTATCTTCTTGTCATATAAAACTCCTGATGCACTTCTCCATTTGAGCCACCCTGATCTAATAAAATGGGCTACATCTTCATCGACCTCTCTATTGTTCTGGATGATATACCTTAGGTACTTAAAACACTCATTCCGTGATATGATTTTTGCTCCAATCTTTATTAGCACATCGATATCCACTTAATGGTTTGAAAAGTTCAAATTATCATCACCAAACAACATACACCAAGGCACATCTCCTTAAATATTCTTAGTAAGCTCATCCATCATTACTTTTTAAAATTCATTCTTAAAATGGTAATTAAAATAAGTGAGAGAAGCTGGCAGGAAGCAAAGGATAAAATACCTAGAGAGTTACAAAGGTGGTTCAACCATAAATGAAGTAACCCAAAGGGTTAGAAGAAGAAGGGAGGAAAAAGAGTTAGTTGAAGTAAGAAGGATGTGAAGAAGAAGGCACATGAGGGGTTAACAAGGAGGGTAGAGGAATGAGTGAAGAACATTAAAAGAAACAAAGAAAGTTGGTTAAGTAATACAAGGTCAAAGAGCAAAGGGAAACTTTAAGGACCAAACAAAAACTGGATAAAGAATGAAAGACCAACATGCTTAAAACCATGAGGTTAGAGAAGAGAACGAAAGGCAAAAGCCAATTAGCTAGGGAGAAGCCAAACTTTCTCTCACTAATCATGTTTAAGGTTGTTTATGTTGTAAATTTTAAATTTCAAAGAATTGATCTCTGGAGTCATAAGGTGAATATTTTTTTAAAAAATTGGTATTAACGATAATAAAAACTATTTCGACATTACAATGTTTACAATTAGAAGCCTATCACTTAGCTATTAATGCAATTTACGAAGAAGTGAGGAGAGAGTAAAAACAAAAAAAAGGGGGAGCTCACAAATGCCATTTACTTTTAATTTCAGGGGAGAGATTGTGCTCCATATTTTTGGAAATGAGCACCGCTCTAATCCAATTTATGCTCTTATCCGCTACTCTATGTTTATCTTCTCTAACCATCATGTAAAGTCTTTGGTTCCTTTCTTTCCACAAGGAATAAATGGTAGTCAAAAATGTTGTTTTGATAAGGATAACATTCGATTTGCCTTTCTTCGTGAGAGCAATAATGCGGTTTAAAGTGGACTCCCAATCTCGAGTTGGAATTGATAAGTTCAACAACTGTTGAGTATGCCCCAAAACCACCATAGAGTAACTGCAATTAAAAACAAATGGCTTCCAACTTCCTTGCATTCTCGACACAGCTTACATAAAGAGTCATGTTGCCTATACCATCGGTTTTTAATTGGTAGTCTATTTTTGATCAACAATTATAAGATAATAGAAGCCTTTGGATTAAGGGAGTTTTTCCAGAGGAGTGAATGCCATGCTACTTCAAGAGAGATACTGTTAAAGAGAGAACAACAAGAACCATTTGAGAAGTGACCTGCAGTAGTAGGTGTCTAGATGACCTTATCTTCTCGGTTTGTATCAGTGAGGATTGGAAGATGACTAACTAAAGCTTGGAAGTCTCCATGATTACAGGACCAGACGCCATTAAAAATAATAGCTGATGCTTTAGAGGAGTTTGGGAGATGGTGTCTTAACCATCGAAGATTGTTTTGGAGGATCAATAGACTATTTTTAGTCCAATTTTCATACCACAACATAGTGTCTTCCCCATCCCTGATAATGTGCTTAATAAAAGGATAAATAAAACTTCTAATTTTCAGAAGTTGACTGAATATCCAAGAATGTTGTGAGGAGGGTAAAATTTTCTAGAACTCATGTCCCGAAGATGAGTTCCATGCACCCATTTAATCCATAACGCCCCTTCGTTTGTAAATAATCACCATATTTGTTTACATAACATCACCTTTTGCATGGTTAAAACCGATATAATTCCCAAGCCTCCAAGAGTCTTAGGTATTGTGACTTCGATCCACTTAACCTTAGCCTTCTTAGCATTCTCGACTTTACCCAACCAAAGAAATACTCTCAAAATCTTGTCAATCTCCTTTGTAACTCTCTTAGGTGAATATTCACTCTAATATTTCTACTTCTTGACTAATATTGGAAGATTTTAATCAATTTTTACTAAAAGACAATCAATTATATATATAATTGATAAAAAAGTAATTGGTTAATGCTTCTTTCAACATCATCTCATCCATATTTATCAATATAGAAATACTTTGATTTATAAAATAATATTTTATACCACAAAAATTATTTATTAGTCTATCATTAAATATAATTGTTCTCGATTATCAACATATATATTGAACTACTCATTCTCTAATATTGAGACTCATCATTTGTAGAATATTTTTTCCTTCTTGTGCACATCTACCATCTTCTTTCCCACAGATCTTCAAATACTTTCTCACCATAATCTCATAGATGTAAGCTCAATCATTGAATGAGGTTGTGGAGAAGTAAATGTTAGCAAATGCCGGTTGTCAAGTGTTGTGGGCATCTGTTAAAATTTAAATTATATTTGGTTTCATATTCATATATATGCAGAATTAAGCCGTATTTAATTAGTTAGTAAATCTTCTCATCTTGTGTTGTATTTGTAGAATCTAATTAGAGGGAGATAATGATGTCTTTAGGACTTAAACTGAAAACGAAAGCATGACTCCTGGGCAGCAATTACATAAAGACAAACTTTATATATTAAGTTCAGTTCTTTTTAGCTTGGATTATGTATATTCTTAGAAAAAGGCATGACGACGGTGAAGAACACTCACTCAACGTGCACAGATGCTTTGCTAGTAGCTTCGTTACCGATAAATTAAAATATAATTTATTTAAAAATTATTATTATTGTGTCGAAAAATCAAATAAAATATTTGTAAAATGATCCGACTTGTTTGGAATTGAATTTATTTTAGTGGAAGACAATAATTTAATAATTGCATATTTTAAATAATTAATCATAAGAAACCTAACTTGAAATTTGAGTAGCAAAGAAGAAAAAAGTAATTACATGGTATTGAAAAAGACCTAAAATGTATACTTATAATATCTTTAAAGTGTGGCTGTTACTCGATATTTATTAATTAATGAATTGAAGTATTTTCAAAAAAGCAATTGGCTTTTGGTGTGCTTATTTGTCATGTTAACAGAGTTTGTGTGTATATAATAGAAATTTAAGTTTCAAGAGAAGCTAAAGTTGTGCCAAAGATTGGACTACTTTTTTTTTGGGTGAAAAGGGGGGTTGCACCCAATGCATTAAAAAGAAATAAAAGAGTTACACAGAACATAACCGGGGTACGTTGGCCCCTATGACATCACCGAAAATCAGATACTCAATCTCGCGAGGACAATGCAACCCCAAAAGGTAACCTAATGCTAGATTAGCTAGTCGATCCGCGCATTGGTTGGCTTCTCTATATATATGTTGCACTTCTACTTGCCATTCTCTTCGTATAAGCCCGAAAATATCTCTGAATAGCGCATAGTTCAAACCTCTTGGGCTCTTACCCGTTTAGAGCATGGTCGCAACTGTTAAAGAATCCAGCTCTAGTAGAACTCGTCTATAGCCCTTCTCCCATGCCATTTGCAAACTGATCTTTACTGCCCATAGTTCAGCGGCAAACGACGTTGCTACACCAATGTTTTGAATGAATCCATGTCGGCCCCATGAACAAATTTTCCATCAACTTAAGCATAAGAGCTTATGGAAAGAATTCATGAGAAGAATTTGAGGGCATTTTCAGTATATGACTTAAATGACAAGGGTAAAGTGGACTTTTGGGTAAGGTATGG